>BLBF01000019.1:9980468-10003165 GCA_015471245.1 Laticauda colubrina | reverse complement strand
CACATTCTGTTTAGCTTGTTTACCTAACCCTGGTTGGGGAACCCAGGTTAACATTTACCTGTAGCTTTTTTAACATAAAATTCTAACTCAAATTATACCTTTATCAATACAGTTAGTCCTCACTTAATGAACACAACTACTTCATTGCTAAGCGACAGTTGTGAAGTGACCCAACCATCAATGACTGCAGTGGGCTTAGAATACCAGTTATACTTCAGTTATTAAGTAAATCATCTGTGCTCATTAAGTAAAATGCCATATGATTTAACTTATGTTTTTACTGCTCACTTCATCATTGACCTTGTTATTTGAAGCCAGTTGTGAAGCTCAAATGGCAATCATGACAAAGGGACACTGTGATTGTCATAAATGTGTTCTAATTGCAAAGCACTCAAATGCAGTTGTGAATGCAGTGACTGTTACAACAATCATAAGCTTGAAGAATGAATAAGTTATTTTTTCAGTGATGTCATAAATTTGAACAATCACTAAACTGGGTAGACCCTAAAGCCCATGTCCCACTGCCCCAATGGATGCAAAGAGGATGTAAAATAGACAAAAAAGCTTGCCATCCATTGGAAAACACGATGCATCCATTGTGTACTCACTGCGTACGTGTTTCATACGCTCTATCGGTCAAACATCTGTTTACTGCTATTTCATCCGCTCAAAAAGTTTTGAGCTGCTCAAATCGTTTTGAGCGGATGAACTTTCCACTGCGTACGATTTAAGGCCCTGTCACACTGCCCAACGGATGCAAAACGGACACAACGGACGAGAAAAATGCTCCATCTGTTGTTATCCGCTCTCAGAAGGGGCAAAAAATTGCATAACCGGAGCGGATAACAAGGACGTGGGGAGGACACAGGGTGGATGGAAAGCGGATGCGGAACGGAAGCCTAGCGGATGAAACCGGATGGGAGTGGATGGCACATCCGCTAGGCTTCCGGGGGACCTCAGCAAAGCGGATGCGGAACAAATACAGCTGATGCAGAGCGGATGCACAGCGGATGAAGTGGATGCAGAGCGGATGCAGAGAGGATGCACAGCGGAAGCCTAGCGGATGCCGAGCATTCATTGTGCATGCGGGGAGGATGCATTGCATGAGCCCCGCGGATATAACGGAAGCAGCTCGGAAGCAGGTCGCCATTCAGAGGAAAGACCTGCTTCCAGACACATCGACTGCCTTGACTGTCCTGCCTGCATGTCTGCCTGCAAGCCTTGCTGCCAGCCTTGCTGCCAGCCTCCCTGCCAGCCTCCCTGCCAGCCTTGCTGTCTGCCAACCTTGCTGCCAACAAATCTGCCTGCCAGCCTTGGTGCCTACCTGCCTGCCAGCCTTGGTTCATGCCTGCCTACAAACCTTGGTGCCTGCCTCCCTGCCAGCCTTCCTGCCAGCCTTGGTGCCTGCCTGCCTGCCAGCCTTGGTGACTGCCTTCCTGCGAGCCTTCCTGCGAGCCTTAGTGCCTGCCTCACTGGCAGCCTTCCTGCCAGCCTCCCTGCCAGCCAGCAACCCCACAACCATGCGGAAGCACAGCAAGCCTCAGCCATCTGCTGCCAGCCCTTGCAAGAAGGACAGGGCTACCATCCCGCCCCCTGGCCCTCACTCTGGTTCTGCTGGGGCTTCTGCAGCACGGGCTCGCTCTTCTGGGGCTGGGGCTTCTGCTGCTTCTGCTTTTGGAGGAGCTGATGACAAGCACTCCAGCACCAGCCACCTCCACAGCACCTGGACCCTTCACCCCTGAGACTGAGCAACCAAGAGGAGTGCCAGAGACTCATTTTTGTTTTATAGCTTCTTGTTAATAAAGTCTATTTTTCATTCATACACTTGCTTCATTTCTTTTTTTTAATAAAGTCTTGCTGGAAACTTTTAGAAATGGTTTAAGCCTTTGCATGCTTGTGGGATGGGTTAAGATAGCAGTGGGTTGGGCAGGGATACCTTTGGGATGGGTAATAGCTGTGGGATAGATAAACTTCCAGTGCAAGCATAGTGGGACTGTATGGTCCACCCTCCCAGGAGCCAAACCTATAGCCCTTTATTATCAATAATAATGTAATCAATCATCCACACATGTCAATATAAACACAACTCTTTATTAAATGCCCTGTTCATTGTAGGCCCACCCAACATATCATCTATCATCCTGTCTTGCCACACCACTGCTCCAGGGGAGTTGCACCAGTGTTTCAGGAGGTTGCGCTGCTTCTTCCCTTCATGTGAAGCTCTGTTGGGGCCTTGCACATCCTGAGTGTCTATCAGGTTTCACCCTTGCCTCCATTCCCCAGGCTCCATGTCCCCATTGCCTTGTTGGAGGTCCATGAGCCTGTTCTGCAAGACTGGGTAGCGGATGCGCATGAGATTGTGCAGGATGCAGCAAGCTTCCACGATCCTCCTCACGGTCTCTGGGCGATGCTGCATGGTGGTGAGAAGTACCTGGAACCTGTTGGCCAGGATGCCAAAGGCGTTCTCCACCACCCGTCTTACCCTGGACAACCTGTAGTTGAAGATCCTCTCTTCACAGGTGAGGCATCTGGAAGTGTAGGGCTTCATAAGGTAGGTTCTGAGGGAGAAGAGGTCATCCCCCACGATGAAGTAGAGCACATCTTGTGTGTCGTTTGGCAGGGGGTCTGGATTTGGGAAGCCCATGATGAAGTTGCGTTCCAGCCCCTCCTTGAGATCACTGGCGTTGTATACCTGGATATCTGAAGCTGACCTGTTGCCTGAAGCATCGATGTACATGAACTTGTAGTCAGCATTGACCATGGTGAAGAGGATGATGCTGAAGAAGCCCTTGTAGTTGTGATAAGTGGACCCTGAGTTGGCTGGAGCTTTGCAGGCCACGTGCTTCCCATCTATGGCTCCAACGGTGTGGGGAAAATTCCACCTCTGATACCACTGCTCTGCAACTTTCTTCCATCCTTCTTCAGTGGAGGGGCACTGGAGGAGCTCCTTCTTGTATTCTTCGATGATGGCCTGCACCACTTCTCTGACCACAATGCTGATGGTGTTGTGTGGCACCCTCCAGCCGTACTGCATGCTCCTGTAGGTGGTCTCTGAGGCCAGGTGGCGCAGAGTGAATGCCACCTTGAGCCCAGGTTCCAGGCTGGGCCGGAAGTTGGTGTTTGCCTTGGTCAACCTGGGTGTCAGCCGCTGCACAACTTCGTCAAACATGGCTGGAGGCATCCTCATGAAGTTCTGGAATGCCCGAGTGTCTTCGTTCCTGAGCTCCACCATCAGCTTGTTGTACAGTCCGTCCTCTGCTCTTCTGGCGAACCATCTTCGTACCCAGAGGCTTCTTGGCCGCCTCTTTTTCTTCCCGTAGTAGAGTTCACAGAGCCTGTAGATGGCTTCGCACTGTTGCAGAAGGATGGTGGCTGCCAAAATGACTGTGTTACAATCCACGGTGGACATGACTGGATGCTGTGGAAGAGCAAGAGGCAGATGAAGGCTGCAGAGGTCCGCACTGCAGGGCTGCTGTTCTGAAAGTGAGATCCAGATGTGTTGCTTCCCTTTTTTATAGGCAGTATAGGTGTCCCTTTGCATCCTCTAGGCATCCTCTAGGCAACCTGTAGACATCCTTAATATCCGAGATAGGTCCCCTCTGTGAACATATTTTCCGTTTTAAATGCTTTGTTTCTGTGCTACATCCGTTCTGCATCCGTTCTGCATCCATTCTGCGTCCGTTCTGCTTCCTCCCTGCGTCCGAGCGGATGCGAGTTGCGCGGATGTGGAACAGATGCCTAGCGGATATAGCGGATGCGTAACGGATGCAGAACGGATGCCTAGCGGATGCCTAGCGGATGCAGAACGGATGAATTGGATACATTTTCCACGCAAAAGTTATGTGCAGCTCAAAACTTTTGTGCAGCTCAAAACTTTCTGAGCGGATGAAACGTCAATAAACAGATGCTGGATGGATAGAGAGGAAGCAAAACAGAGGCAGTGAGTACATCGTGTTAACCAACGGATGGCAAGCTCTTTTGTCCGTTTTACATCCTCTTTGCATCCGTTGGTGCAGTGTGACATGGGCTTTACATCCGCGACACATAGGGGGAACAAACGTTCTATGTCCGTTGTCATCCATAACACGTCCGCTGTATCCTCTCGGCATCCTCTGGCCATCCCCTCAACTCACATCCGCTGCAGCTGAAAGCGGAAAGTGGGAGGAAGCGAAAGGTACACGGAACGTCCACACAGCGTTAATAGCACGGAAATAGAAAGGATGTAAGCGGATGCATCTCGTATATAAAGCATTAAAACGGACAAAACGTTCGTATATGGGACGTATCTCGGATATTTAGGATGTCTGGAGTATGCCTGGAGTATGTGGAAGGATACCTAGCGATAAACCGATATTTCCTATAAAAAGGGGGAGGAAATCACCTGGATCTCACAATCAGTCCAACAGCCGTGGTGTGCAGACCTCTTCACCCTTGGTCTTGCTCTTCCACATCATCCATTGATTTCCACCATGGATCATCACACACTCCTTATGGTAGCTGCCATCATTCAACAACAGAACCAAGCCCTGTTCAGACTGTTTCACCTTTTCTACACAAGGAGAAGAAGGAGACGTCCAAGAGCTTTGTGGGTCCGACGATTGATTGGGAGAAGAGTGGAGTTTGGACTATATGACAAGCTGATGGTGGAGCTGAGGAACAAAGACACTCGTGCATTCCAGCACTTCATGAGGATGCCACCAGCCATGTTTGATGAAATCGTTGAGCGTCTGAGGCCCAGGTTGACCAAGCCGAGCACCAACTTCTGTCCCAGCCTGGACCTGGACTGAAGGTGGCACTGACTCTGCGCCACCTGGCCTCTGGAACCGCATACAGAAACATGCAGTATGCCTGGAGGGTGCCACACATCACCGTCAGCAAAGTGGTCAAAGAAGTGGTGCAGGCCATCATCGAAGAATATGTGGAGGAGCTCCTCCAGTGCCGCACCACTGAAGAAGGCTGGAGGAAAGTTGCAGAACAGTGGTATCAGAGGTGGAACTTTCCCCACACCGTTGGAGCCATAGATGGGAAGTACGTGGCCTGCAAAGCTCCAGCCAACTTAGGGTCCTCTTATCACAACTACAGGGGTTCTTTTGTATCATCCTCTTTGCCATGGTTGATGCTGACTACAAGTTCATGTACATCGATGCTTCAGGCAACAGGTGAGCTTCAGATATCCAGGTATACAACGCCAGTGACCTCAAGGATGGCCTGGAACGCTACCTCATCATGGGTTTTCCAGATCCAGACCCCCTACCCAATGATACACAAGATGTGCCCTACTTCATCGTGGGTGATGACGCCTTCTCCCTCAGAACCTACCTCATGAAGCCCTACAGTTCCAGATACCTCACCCGTGAAGAGAGGATCTTCAACTACAGGCTGGCCAGGGCAAGACGGGTGGTGGAGAACGCCTTTGGCATCCTGGCCAACAGGTTCCATGTACTTCTCACCACCATGCAGCATCACCCAGGGACTGTGAGGAGCATCGTGGAAGCTTGCTGCATCCTGCACAATCTCATGCGCACCCACTACCCAGTTTTGCAGAACAGACTTGTGGATCGTCAACAAGGGAATGGGGACATGGAGCCTGGTGAATGGAGGCAAGGACTAAACCTCATGGACACTGTGGATGTACAAGGCCCCAACAGAGCTTCATGTGAAGGAAAGAAGCAGTGCAACCTCCTGAAACACTGGTGCAACTCCCCAGCTGGAGCAGTGGAATGGCAAGACAGGATGGCAGATGCTTAATGGATGCTTCCTTGAGTCTGTCCCATAACAATGATGAGATAGTGCCATGTATGTTGAGTGGCCCTACAATGAATAGAGCATTAATAAAGAGCTTTGTTTATTTTGAAATGTGTTGATCAATGAATAAATTGTTATTGATAAAAAAGGGCCATATGTGTGGCAGCTGGGAGGGTGGACCATACAGTCCCACTATGCGTGCACTGGAGGTTTATCTATCCCACAGCTATCCTTACCCATCCCACAACTATCCTTATCTATCCCACAGTTATCCTTACCCATCCCACAACTATCCTTACCCATCCCACAGCTATCCTTACCTATCCCACAACTATCCTTACCTATCCCACAAGCATGCAAAGGCTTAACCCTTTTTTCAAAGTTTTCACCAACACTTTATGAAGTAAATAAAATGAACCAAGTGTGTGAAGCAAAGATAACCTATATTAATAACTGTCTTAAGTAAACTGTATGACTTTATTAAAAAAGCAAAATGACCCAAGTAAAGTGTCTTAAGCAAAGATAAAGTGAATAGGTAACAACTCAGGCTCTGGCACTATTCTTAATCACTCTGAGGCATGTCCATGGTCTCAGCTGTCGAGCGGCCAGGGACTGTGGAGGTGGCTGTGGCTGGAGTGCTGGTCTGAGGCGCCATTGGGGTGCTTGGTCCCAAGAGTACAACAGAGGATGGTGTGTTCAGGAAGCTCTCAGAGTTGACTAAGTCCTGTGAGGTTGAGAGGCCCTTCCTCAAGGACCTGGGATTTCAGGCACATTACTGATGACAGATTTTCTGTTGAGGGGCTTGGCTGTGGGGTGGAGGAAGGAGGAGTGTAGTGGGGCTGTCTAGTCTGCAGCTGGGTCAGGTGAGGCGTCTGTGGCGTGCGATGTACCTGGGCCTGGACTGGGAAGAGCTGCCTCTGCTGTGGGAAGTCCTGGTAGTCGTAGCCTTGGTAGGTGAGGGGCTGTTGAAAGCTGTGGAAGGGCTGTGACATCGCCTGGGATGGACGAGCAGACCTGGAGTGGGTCAGAGCAGGTTCAGCTGGGCCAGGAGGGTGGTGCAGCAGTGCTGTGATCTTCTCCTTCATCACCTGGTACTGGGCCTCGGGCAGGTCCATGAGGGTCTGGCTCACATACGTGATGAAGGGCTTGCGGTTCGAGGATGGTATGTCACTGAGGACCAGCTGAGAGAGAAGATCTGTGCTGGTTTTTATTGTGTCCCTGATCTCCAAGAGGACATTGCGGCTCTGGCCCTCCAGTCTGCCTCTCTGCCTGCTTTCTGTGGAGGTGGAGCTGGGGGGTGGGAGGTTTGGTCTCTGGCTGCTGCTTCTTCTTGCTCCATTTGAGACAGAGAATCCTCCATGTCTTCTGGCATGGGAAGTGCAGCTGTGTTTGTGTGGGGGGTCTCTGTCGTGGGGCCGCCAAAGACACCTGCCTGTACACGGTCGCTGTCTCCTGGCTGGAAGAGCAGCGGCTGTTTATGGGCTGTCTGAGGGAGAGGGTTTTCAGAGGGACTGCTCCTCGGTGGCGGACCTCACTCTCCAGGAAGCTGCACTTGGCCATGACATACATCTCCCAGTCAATGAGCTTGACAGCGGCCTGGCCAGATTTCTTCAGGTGCAGCTTGCCATACCAGGTGTGCATGTGCTACCACCATCCCAGGAGGACATCTGCAGTGTAGCCCAGGTTCTCTGCTTTGTCTCTCCACGCTGCCTGCTTTCTCTAGATGTCGTGAGAGAGTCTGTGTCCCTTTCTCCACGTGTACTCGTTCTCCCTCAGCCATTCCAGCACCTACTCCTCATGGTCCTCAGAAATGGAGTACCGTTTCCTCTCTCCCTTCTTCTTGCCTTGCCTCTTCCTCCCTCTGGCAGGGGCTTCAGGGCCTTCAGCAGCAGGGCTTTGAGGACCTTGGTGCTGGTCCACCACAGCAGCAGCAGTAGCAGTAGCAGAAACACCAGCAGCACCAGCAGCAGGAGAAGCACCAGCAGTAGCAGCAGCAGGAGAAGCACCACCACCAGCAGCATCAGCATCAGGAGAAGCACCAGCAGCAGAAGCACCAGCAGCTTCAGAGTCAGCGCCAGGGGGTGGGATGGTGGTTCTGTCCTTCTTGCCAGGGCTGGCAGGAGTAGGCACAGGCTTCCTCTTCTTCCCTGACTGACGAACCATGGTGTTCTTTCAAGATGTCTCTGGCAGCAGGTCTTTCCTCTGAATGGTGACTGCTTGCGAGCTGCATCATTTTATATCCGCGGAGCTGACGCAATTCATCCTCGCATGCGCAGTGAACGCTTTGCATCCGCTACGCATCCGCTATGCTTCCTATAGGCATCTGTGATGCATCCGCGTCATCTACTATGCATCCGCTCCTTCCACTATGCGTCTGCTTCGCTATTCTCCACTGGAAGCCCTGCGGATGTGTCATCCTCTTCCATCCGCTTCAATCCACTAGGCTTCCTACGAACATCCACTTACCATCCTTGCTACGTACTACTCCCATCTGTTCCTTTCCATTGTTTTCTGTTCTGTTTATGCAAATTTTCACCACTTTTGAGAGCAGATAATCACGGATGGAGCCACCCCCAAAATTTTGCTCATCCGCTGTGTCCTTTTTGCATACGTTTTGCATCCATAGGCCAGTGTTACCTAGCCTTAAAGCAAGGCTGTCAAACTCCCAGCCTTGAGCTGGATGTGTCACATGCTGGCCACACCCACGCCCAGTTTAGCAAAAGGGAAAAAGTCCCAATATGTCATGTGATGCCACCGTGAGAATGTGAGTTTTAAACCATTGCTTTAGAGCAGCCGTCACCAACTGGTGGTCCATGGACCACTGGTAGCCCGCATGAAAATTTTGGTGGTCCGAAGAAAAATTATTTGCATTTTTTATGTTGCACTAAATTAGGGATCGTCAAATTACGGCCCCTTGGCCGGATACATGCAATAAGCATTTGTGTTTGTGCAGACAGTCTCCCCCCTCAGGGTCTTTTTGTGCAGGTAGGAGGCAGAAATTCCAACTTGGGGTCTGATTCAGTCTCGTAGTGCAGGGCTTTGGGCTGGAGGGAAGTGCCTCTGGTGGTGAAGAGCCGGAGGGCCTTGTTCCAGTGGGACTGTATTATGGTCTGGAACTGACTTACCATCTAAGCCCACTGAGCCTCCAGGCCCATGTCCTGGATCTGTCTGTGTGTAGTGGCTTATGATGCCCTGACTCCAGCCTCAGTCCACTCCTTCTGAAAGTCCTCAACACTTTTGAATGGCCTTTTTCTGACAATCCTCTCAAGGCTGCGGTCATCCCTGCTGCTGGTGCACCTTTTTCTTCCACACTTTTCCACATAACTTTCTATTAATGTGCTTTGATACAGCACTTTGGGACATCCAACTTCGTTTGCAATTACCTTTTGAGGCTTTCCCTCTTTATGGAGGTTGTCAATGATGGTTTTCTGCACAACTATCAGGTCAGCAGTCTTTCCCATGATTGTAGGTCCTACTGAACCAGACTGAGAGACCATTTAAAGAACCCTTTGCAGCTGTTATGGCTTAAGGACCTGTCACATAGGCTGACAGATGCAAAACGTATGTAAAAAGGACACAGCGGACAAGAAAATTTTCCATCCGTTGTTATCCGCTCTCAAAAGTGCCCCAAATTTGCATAAACAGAGCGGACAACAACGGAAAGGAATGGACGGGGAGAGGATGTAGCCAGGATGTGAAGCGGATACTCCACGGAAGCCTAGTGGATGGAAGCAGATGGCACATCCGCAGGGCTTCCGGGGGAGCACAGCAAAGCGGACGCGGAGCGGAAGGAATGGATACAGAGCGGATGCCAAGCGGATACAGCGGATGCATCACGGAAGCCTAGCGGATGCCTAGCGGATGCAAAGCGTTCACTGCGCATGCGGGGAGGATGCATTGCGTCAGCCCCTTGGATATAAAAGGATGCAGCTCGCAAGCAGGTCACCATTCAGAGGAAAGACCTGCTGCCAGACACATCTCCAGCCAACAACCATGGGGAAGAAGAGGAAGCCTGTGCCATCTTCTGCCAGCCCTGGCAAGAAGGACAGGGCCACTATCCCACCCCCTGGCCCTGACTCTACTTCTGCTGGGGCTTCTGCTGCCGGGGCTGACTCTGCTGGTGCTGGTGCTTCTGCTGGTGTTTACTCTGCTGACGCTGTTCCTGGTGCTGGTGCTTCTGCTGGTGCTTACTCTGGTGGCGCTGCTCCTGGTGCTGGTGCTTCTGCTGGTGCTGATCCTGGTCCTGCTGGTCCTGCTTTTGCTGCTACTGTTGTTGTTGCTGCTGCTGGTGGTGGTGGTGTGGTGGAGCATCCCCTAGAACCTCGAAGCCCCTCTGATGAGGGCCCAGAAGACCCTGCCAGAGGGAGGAAGAGGCATACACGAGAACGGGAAAGGAGGCAATACTCCATTGAAGAGGAACATGAGGATGAGGTGCTCAAATTGCTGAGGGAGAACGAGTACTTATGGCGAAAGGAACACAGGCTCTATCGAGACACAAAGAGGAAGTAGGCGGCTTGGAGAGAGAAGGCAGAAAGCCTGGGCAACACTTCGGAGGTCCTCCTCGGGTGGTGGAAGCACATGCACACCTGGTACGGGAAGCTGCACCTCAAGAAGTCTGGCCAGGCCACGGTCAAGCTCACCGATTGGGAGACCTACATGATAGCCAAGTGCAGCTTCTTGGAGGGTGAGATCCACCACCGAGGAGCAGCCCCTCTGTCTACCCTCTCTCTCAGTCAGCCCACAGAGAGCCAATCCTCTTCTGGCCAAGAGTCAGCTCCTGTCTCCAGGCAGGTATCTGTGGAGCGTGCAACGAAGGAGACCCCCCGACAGCTGCACTCCCCATGGTGGAGTGCGTGGAGAACCGCCTGACGCAGTGGGAGCAAGGAGAGTGCACTTCCACCAGAGACCAACCCACACCCACCCCTAGCTTCACCTCCACAGAAAGCAGGCAGAGAAGCAGACCGGAGGGACAGAGCCACAATGTCCTGCTGGAGATCAGGGACACCTTTAAAAGCAGCGTAGATCTCCTCTCTCAGCTGGTACACACCGACATACCATCCTCAAACCGCAAGCCCTTCCTCACCTACATCAACCAGACCCTCATGGACATGTCCGAATCACAGTACCCGGTGATAAAGGAGAGGATCACCGGTCTTCTACACAACCCTTCAGGCCCAGCTGAACCTGCTCCGACCCAGTCCAGGTCTGCTTCTCCACCCCAGGTGATGTCACAGCCCTTCCAAGGCTTTCCACAGGCCCTCACCTACCAAGGCTACGGCTACCAGGAATTCCAGCAGCACAGGCATCCCTTCCCAGTCCAGGCACAGGTTCATCCGATGCCCCCGATGCCACCGATGCCACAGATGCCACCCACGCCACAGATGCCACCCACGCCTCACCTTGCTCAGCTGCAGACCAGACAGCCCCACTACACTCCTTCCTCCACCCCACAGCCAAGCCCGGCCTCAGAACATCTGTCATCGGTATGGGGACTGACACCCCATGTCATGGAGGAAGGGGCTCTCAACATCACAGGACAGAGCCAGCTCTCTGAGACCTTCCTCCACACACCATCCTCTGTTGTCCTCTCAGGGCCAGGCACCCCAATGGCACCTCAGACCAGCATTCCAGCAGCAGCCACCTCCACAGCACCTGGACCCTTCACCCCTGAGACTATGGGCATGCCTCAGAGTGACTGATAAGAGTGCAAGCAACTGGGTTGCTACCTGTTGACGTTATCTTTGCTTGGGACACTGTTCTTGGGTCATTTTGCTTTTCCAGCTTGTTATTAATAAAGTTTATCTTTGCTTCACACACTTGGTTCATATAAAGTCTTGGTGGAAATTTTTAGAAACGGTTTAAGCCTTTGCATACTTGTGGGATGGGTAAGGACAGCAGTGGGATGGGCAGGGATACCTGTGGGATGGGTAATAGCTGTGGATGGGCAGGGATACCTGTGGGATGGGCAGGGATACCTGTTGGATGGGTAATAGCTGTGGGATGGATAAGGATAGTAGTGGGATGGGCAGGGATACCTGTGGGATGGGTAATAGCTGTGGGATGGGTAAGGATAGCAGTGGGATAGATAAGCCTCTAGTGCAAGCATAGTGGGACTGTATGGTCCACCCTCCCAGGTGCCACACCTATGGCCCTTTATTATCAATAACAATTTAATCATTGATCAACACATTTCAGCATTAATACAACTCTTTATTAAATGCCCTGTTCACTCAACATACATGGCACAATCTCATCAGTGTGATGAGACAGGCTCAAGGAAGCATCCATTAAGCATCTACCATCCTATCTTGCCACTCCACTGCTCCAGCTGGGGAACTGCACCAGTGTTTCAGGAGGTTGCGCTGCTTCTTCCCTTCACGTGAAGCTCTGTTGGTGCCTTGCACATCCACAGTATCTATCAGGTTTCACCCTTGCCTCCATTCACCAGGCTCCACCATTGCCTTGTTGGTGGTCCACGAGCCTGTTCTGCAACACTGGGTAGTGGGTGCGCATGAGTTTGTGCAGGATGCAGCAAGCTTCCACGATGTTCCTCATGGTCTCTGGGCGATGCTGCATGGTGGTGAGAAGTACCTGGAACCTGTTGGCCAGGGTGCCAAAGGCGTTCTCCACCACCCTTCTTACCCTGGACAGCCTGTAGTTGAAGATCCTCTCTTCACAGGTGAGGCATCTGGAAGTATAGGGCTTCATGAGGTAGGTTCTGAGGGAGAAGGCGTTATCCCCCACGATGAAGTAGAGCACATCTTGTGTGTCGTTGGGCAGGGGGTCTGGATCTGGGAAGCCCATGATGAAGTTGCGTTCCAGCCCCTCCTTGAGATCACTGGCATTGTATACCTGGGCATCTGAAGATGAGCCGTTGCCTGAAGCATCGATGTACATGAACTTGTAGTCAGCATCGACCATGGTGAAGAGGATGATGCTGAAGAAGCCCTTGTTATTGTGATAAGTGGACCCTGAGTTGGCTGGAGCTTTGTAGGCCACGTGCTTCCCATCTATGGCTCCAATGGTGTGGGGGAAGTTCCACTTCTGATACCACTGCTCTGCAACTTTCTTCCAGCCTTCTTCAGTGGAGGGGCACTGGAGGAGCTCCTCCAGGTATTCTTCGATGATGGCCTGCACCACTTCTCTGACCACAATGCTGATGGTGTTGTGTGGCACCCTCCAGGCGTACTGCTTGCTCCTGTACATGGTCCTGGAAGCCAGGTGGTGCAGAGTGAGTGCCACCTTGAGCCCAGCGTCCAGGCTGGGCCGGAGGTTGGTGCTCTACTTGGTCAACCTGTGTCTCAGCCTCTCCACAACTTCGTCAAACATGGCTGGCAGCATCCTCATGAAGTTCTGGAATGCACGAAAGTCTTCATTCCTCAGCTCCACCATCAACTTGTCATACAGTCGGTACTCAGCTCTTCTCGCGATCCATCTTCGGACCCAGACACTTCTTGGACGCCTCCTTTTTTTCCCGTAGAACAGGTGAAAGAGCCTGTAGAGGGCTTCGCACTGTTGTAGAACAATGGCGGCTTCCAAAAGGAGTTTGTTATGATCCATGGTGGAAATGACTGGATGCTGTGGAAGAGCAAGAGCCAGATGAAGGCTGAAGAGGTCTGAACCCAGGGCTGCTGGACTGAAAGTGAGATCCAGGTGATTTCTCCCCCTTTTTATAGGAAAAATAGCTTTTCCGCTAGGTGTCCTTTTGCATCCTCTAGGCATCCTGCAGACATGCTAAAAATCCGACATACACCCCATATACGAACGTTTTTTCCATTTTTATGCTTTGTATGCGAGCTGCATTCGCTTTCATCTTTTTTACATCTGTGCTATTAATGCTGCATGTCCATTCCACGTCCATTTCACTTCCTCCCTTTGTCTGTTTTCCACTGGAGCGGATGCGAGTTGCGCGGATGTGCTGCGGATGCCTAGCGGATATAGTGGCCGCGTAACGGATGACGACGGATGTATAACAGATGTTCCCCATATGCATAGTGGATGTAGAATGGATGCGTTGGATACATTTTCCACTCAAAAAGTTTTGTGCAGCTCAAAACTTTTTGAGCGGATGAAATGTCAGTAGATGGAAGCTGGACAGAGAGAGAGTATGAAAAATGGACACAGTGAGTACAGAACTGATGCATCGCGTTAACCAATGGATGGCAAGTGTTTCTCTCCATTTTACATCCTCTTTCCATCCGTTGGTGCTGTGTGACAGGGGCTTAAATTAACCGATTAGAGTGGGACAGTTTGAATCTAGAATATTGAATCTTTCCCCAATATTCTAATTTTTCGTGATTGTGGATTTGGGGTTCTCATGAGCTGTAAGCCATAATCATCACAATTATGTCAAATCACAACTTGAACTACCTTGCTTTGCATGGAATTAGTCTATCTCATATACCATTAAAAGGAAGTTTCACCTTTTAAGTTGCATTACTGAAATAAATGAACGTGGCATGATATTCTAATTTTTTGAGTTTCACCTGTATATGTACATTGTCTAAAGGCCCGGTCCCATTGAACTTACAGATGCAAAGAGGATGTAAAATGTTAAAAAAAAGCTTGCCATCCATTGGAAAAAGCTATGCATCCGTTGTGTACTTACTACATACATGTTTCATACGCTCTATCTGTCGAGCATCCGTCCACTGCAATTTCATCCACGCGCGAGGAGTTTTGAGCTGCACAAAACTTTGTGAATGGATGAACTTTCCGCCGCGTACATTGTACATCCACAACATATACGGGCAACAAACCTTCTATGTCCGTTATCATCCGTTAAACGTCCGCTGTATCCTCTCTGCATCCTCTGGCCATCCCCTCAACTCACATCCGCTGCAGCTGAAAACAGAAAGAGGGAGGAAACAAAAGGTATACGGAACGTCAACACAGCGTCAGTAGCACGGAAATAGAAAAGATGTAAGTGTAAGCATCTTGTATACAAAGTATTAAAAACAGACAAAACGTTTGTATCTGGGATGTATCTCGTATATTTAGGATGTCTGCAGTATGTCTAGAGTATGTAGAAGGACATCTAGCGGACAACCTATATTTTCTTTAAAAAGGGGGAGAAAATCATCTGGATTGGTGGGATGGTCGACCATACAGTCCCACTATGCTTGCACTGGAGGTTTATCTATCCCACAACTATCCTTATCTATCCCACAAGCATGCAAAGGCTTAACCATTTTTTCAAAATTTTCACCAACACTTTATTAAATAAAAAAAAAAGAACCAAGTAAACTAAGTGTCTTAAGCAAAGATAAACTTTATTAACTTTCTTAGGTAAACTTTATGACTTTATTAAATAAGCAAAATGAACCAAGTAAACTGTATTAAGTGTCTTAAGTAAAGATAAACTTTCTTAGGTAAACTTTTTGACTGTATTAAATAAGCAAAATGAACCAAGTAAAGTGTCTTAAGCAAAGAAACTTAACGAGTAAACAACTCAGTCTCTGACACTATTCTCAGTCACTCTGAGTCATGTCCATGGTCTCAGTTGTTAAGCGGGTAGGGACTGTGGAGGTGGCTGTGGCTTGAGTGCTGGTCTGAGGCACCATTGGGGTGCTTGGCCCCGAGAGTACAACAGGTGGTGGTGTGTTCAAGAAGCTATCCGAGAGCTGACTCAGTCCCTTGAGGTTGAGAGGCCCTTCATCAAGGACTTGAGATGTCAGGCCCAATACTGATGACAGATTGTCCGTTGATGGGCTTGGCTGTGGGGTGGAGGAAGGAGGAGTGTAGTGGGGCTGTCTGGTCTGCAGCTGGGTGAGGACTGGTGTCTTTGTCGTCCGATGAACCTGGGCCTGGACTGGGAAGTTCTGCTTCTGCTTTGGGAAGTCCTGGTAGTCATAGCCTTGGTAGGTAGGGGCTGTTGAAAGCCGTGGAAGGGCTGTGACATCACCTGGGGTGAAGGAGCAGACCTGTTCTGGGTAGGAGCAGCTTCAGCTGGGCCTTGAGGGTTGTGCAGAAGTGGTGTGATCTTCTGCTTCATCACCTGGTACTGGGCCTTGGGAAGGTCCCTCAGGATCTGGCTCATGTAGGTGATGAAGGTGTTCCAGTCCAAGGATGCTCTGTCCAAGTGGACCAGCTGAGAGATAAGTTCTATGCTGGGCTTCATTGTGTCCCCGATCTCCAACAGCACACTGTGGTCCTGGCCCTCTAGTCTGCCTCTCTGCCTGCACCCTCTGAAGCTGGGGGTGGGGGTGGGGGTGGGTTGGCCTCTGGGGGCTGCTGCTACTTCCTCCATTTGTGACAGCAGGGCGTCATCCTCCACGGGATCCTCCAAGTCTGCCAGCATGGGGAGTGCAGCTGTTGGGGGGGGTCTCTGCTCTGGGGCCCTCTGAAAACTCCTGCCTGGACAGGGTAGCTGGCTCATGGCTGGAAGAGGACTGGCTGGCTGTGGGCTGTCTGAGGGAGAGGGGTGTCAGAGAGGCTACTCCTCGGTGGCGGATCTCACCCTCCAGGAAACTGCACTTGGCCATGACGTACATCTCCCGGTCAGTGAGCTTGACAGTGGCCTGCCCGGATTTCTTGAGCTGTAGCTTGCCATACCAGGTGTGCATATGCTTCCACCATCCAAGGAGTACTTCTGCAGTGTACCCCAGGCTCTCTGCCTTGTCTCTCCAAACTGCCTGCTTCTTCTTGGTGTCCCAATACAGTCTGTGGCCCTTTCTCCAGAGGTACTCATTCTTAACCTCAGCCATTCCAGCACCTCATCCTCATGCTCCTCAGAAATGGTGTATTGTTTCCTCTCTCCCTGGTCCTTGCCTTGCCTCTTCCTCCCTCTGGCAGCGGCTTCAGCAGGGTCTTCAGAGGCTTGATCAGCAGGGTCTTCAGGGGCTTGAGCAGCAGGGCCTTCAGCAGCAGGGCTTTGAGGGCCTTGGGGCTGGTCCACCATAGCAGCAGTAGTGGCAGCTTCAGAGTCAGTGCCAGGGGGTGGGATGCTGGTTCTGGCCTTCTTCACCTTGCTAGGGCTTGAACAAATAGGCACGGGCTTCCTCTTCTTGCCTGACTGACAAACCATGGTGTTCCTGCAAGATGTATGTGGCAGCACTTCTTTCCCCTGTATGCTGACTGCGTGTATGCTGCATCCTTTTATATCCATGGAGCTGACGCAATTCATACTCCCCGCATGTGCAGTGAACGCTTTGCATCCAATATACATCTGCGCAGCATCCCCTTTGTTTCCTATAGGCGTCCATGATGCATCCGCTTCATCCGCTATGCATCCACCCCTTCCACTATGTGTCCGCTTCAAAATACTCCCCCGGAATCCCTTCGGAGGTGTCATCTGCTTCCATCCACTTTCATCTGCTAGGCTTCCTATGACCGTCCATTTAACATCCCCGTTCTTTTCTGTTCTTTTCTGTTCTTTTAATGCAAATTTTCGCCACTTTTTGGAGCATATGACAAAGGATGGAGCCACCCCCGAAATTTTGCTCATCTGCTGTGTCCTTTATGCATACGTTTTGCGTCCCTCGGCCACTGGGACAGGGCCTTAAGCAGTAAATACACTTGTACTTTTCTTCTGATAGCGTGTTGTACATTGTCATAATAACTCCTTCGTCATTTTAAACTCTATATCTGCATACATGTAGTTTATTTACATTTATATACACTTCACCCTTATTTTTCCAAAAAGTTACCAGATCATTAGATATCATCTTTTCTTTATCCAGTCGTACCAGATATCCCTTGTTTATAGTATTCACTGTCTTGCTTATCTTTTAACAACTTAGTTAGTCTATTCATCTCAGCACATTCATGTATCTTGATTATTGTATTTTATGAAGGGGTCATAGCCAATTTCCAATTTTGAGCAAAACTTATTCTAGCTGCCGTAATAATGTGAAGAATCAAATATTAGTGCTTCCTATTCATATTTGGTTCTAACATGCCTAATAAAAAAAAAATCCAGTTTGAATTTTACTCTCTTTTATTTCCTCTATCCATATTCTAATTTTTTGCCAATATTTTCGTGCATGGGGGCATGTCCACCACATGTGGAAATACGTTCCCTGATTATAATTACATTTCCAACACTTGAGTGTCATGTTTGGGAACATTTTGGCTAATTTCGTTGGCATTAAGTGCCAGCGATGAAACATTTTATATAAGTTTTCTTTGTATTACAGGCCCGGTCCCTCTGCACTTACAGATGCAAAGAGGATGTAAAACATTAAAAAAAGCTTGCCATCCGTTGGAAAACACTATGCATCCGTTGTGTACTCATTGCATACGTGTTTCATACGCTCTATCCGTTGAGCATCCATCCACTGCCATTTCATCCACGCAAGAAGTTTTGAGCTGCACAAAACTTTGTGAATGGATGAACTTTCCTCCGTGTACGATGTAAATCTGCGACATACGAGCAACAAACGTTCTATGTCCATTATTACCCGTTAAACATCCGCTGTATCCTCTCTGCATCCTCCGGGCATCCTCGCAACTCACATCCGCTGCAGCTGAAAATGGAAATAGGGAGGAAAGAAAAGGTACATGGAACGTCTATACATCGTTAGTAGCACGGAAATAGAAAGAATGTGCAGTGAACGATTTGCATCCGATATACATCCGCGCAGCATTCCCTTTCTTTCCTTTAGGCATACGTGATGCATCCGCTTCATCCGCTATGCATCCACTTTGCAATTATCCCCCGTAACCCTTCAGAGGTGTCATCCCCTTCCGCTTTCATCCGCTAGGCTTCTGATGAACATCCGTTTAACAGCCCCGCTACATACTACCCACGTCCGTTCTTTTCCGTTCTGTTTATGCAAATTTACACCACTTTTTGGAGCGGATGACAATGGATGGAGCCACCCCCAAAATTTTGCTCATCCACTGTGTCCTTTATGCATACGTTTTGCATCCGTCGGCCAGTGGCACCGGGCCTTTAATAAGAGACCAACATTGTTAATCTATAGTTTATCTGCCAAATATGTTCTCACTTGTCTAAGCTGATAGTATGGCCCACATTTTTAGCCCAAATTACCATACTTTCTTTGATGGTTTCCTCCTTTATTTTACAGTCTAATAGATAGTTGTTAGTTTTACTGTAAGTTTTACATTTTTTCCCTTCCCCTTGCCATATTTTATCTAACTCTTGCTGGATTGTATAAAAGCCAAATTGTTCTTTATTCTTATTATTATGTGCTTGCATTTGCAGATCCGGCCACCATCCTATCTCAATTCCCTGAAGTTGTAATTGGTTCCCAGTTTTTAGTTCCCCTTTTTCATTTAGCAAATCTCTATATTTTATCATTTTGATACAGACCAGAACATTGGGGTGTATTGCTTCTATTGTTGATAACCATAATGGCATCTTTATATAATGATTCCTTTTTATTTTTTCCCATGTGTTTAGCAAGGCATCTCTCACCCAATGTCTTTGAAAGTAAGAGTGGTATTTACTCTTCCTGTCCCAGATAAATGCATGCTAGCAAAGTTGTAGGTCAAAACCCTCTAACGTTAGTATCCTTCCATTTGTCAGAGTGATCCAATCTTTAAGCCATGTGGCTATTATCACCTGATAGTATAATTCAAACTCTGGGAGACCAAAACCTCCTTTTTTTCTAGTATCTTGTAATAATTTGTATTTTATCCTGGCTTTTTTTTTCTGCCAAATAAATTTTGAAATTTGTTTGTTTAAATCTTAAAAAAAAATAAAAAAATCCCAACTTGACTGGCACCATCTGGAATGGGAATAGCAACTTTGTAAGACATTCATTTTTATTATTGCAATCCGCCCTAACAAGGAAAGTTGTATCCTGGCCCAATTATATAAATCTTTTAACATTTGGGTTATCATTTAACTTTATTATTTTTAACATAATTTATCATAATTAGCCTTTTTGTTTGAGGAACACTTAGCTGTCAACCAGATCCCGAGATACCTTACTTAATTTCTACCTGCATACCTAATTTGTTTGCTAATTCTTCATTTTGTTTTTTTGTGCAGTTTTTCATTATTAATTTGGTTTTTTTTTTATTAATTTTCAGCCTACCCACCTTTCCAAATTCTTCTATTTTGTTCATTAGTATGGTGCTTGTTTCTTTTAAGTCTTCCATTATGAATAACATATCATTGGCGAAGGCTTGAAGTTTATACTCCTCTTTTTTAATATTTAATTCTTTGATATTTCGGTTCTGTCATATTTGTGTCAATAATACCTCTTCTGCTAATATGTATAACAATGGGGCCAATCCTTACCTCACTCCCTTACTTATCTCTAAGCTATCTGTAATTATCTGTAATTTCTCCATTCATTATTATTTTTGCTATTTGTGTCTTATAGATTGTTTTGATAAGTCCCAGAAAGTTTTTGCCAAATTTCATGCTGATCAGTTGATTAATAAGAAATCTCCAATTCAAATTAACAAAGGCCTTTTGGGTATCTAGGAACATCAGTGCCATAGGTCTATTTGGATGTATTTCATAAAATTCTAAAACGTCCAAAATTATCCTTGAATTGGTCTTCACCTACCTCTGCGGAAGAAACCCATTCTAGTCAGGATAGATGATTTTACTTAGTATCCTTTTTAACCTTTCAGACGTTATCATGGCTAGGATCTTATAATCCATGTTTAAGAGGGAAATTGGCCTATAGTTCTGTATTTTTGTGGGTCTGTCTGTTCTTTTTGAATAAGCGTTATATATGCCTCTATCCATGATTTTGGTACTTTAGTGCATTCAAGGGCTTTGTTGTACAAATCTGCCATTAGCTCCTCCAGTATTTCCTGAAATTCTTTATAAAATTCTGATGGAATTTCATCTGGGCCAGGGGTCTTATTCGTTTCCCATTTGCATCTCTAATTTTTTTAATAGAAATTTTATCATTTAGAATATCTTTTTCTTCATCCATTATTTCTGGCATATTTTTCCCTTTAAGATATTGAGTAATATGGTCTTCCAGGGTTTCTTCCTGCATGTATAAATTTGCAAAGAAGTTTTGAGCAATTTCCTTCTTTTCATGCATCTGGGAACATATTTTTCCTTCTTGATCTTGGAGCGCAACTATTATTCTATTTTCCTGTTCTTTTTTTAATTTGTAATCCAACCATCTCCTTACTCACATTCTCACATCTGGCTTACTCACATTTTCAAAGTAATTTTGCTTTGCTAATTTGATTTTCCTGGCCAAGTCCTCCTGTATACTCAAATTTATTTTGTGATTCACCAGATCAATTTCTCTTTTAATATTTCCATTACTCGGATCTTTCTGTTTGATACTACTACGTCAACTACAATCACAATTATAACCAAAAATAACCCCCAAACTACTGCCACAAATAATCACTATTCCATCAAATAATACCACAAATGATATCCCCTTACTCATCAGAGACATCATGGAATGTGATCAGAAAGATCCAAATGCCATTTTATTTGGTCTTGAAGACACCAATGAATCTGGTGATATCACCAAAGTTTGCAACATCATAAGCAACTCCAATTCAGCAAACATCTCTCCTGAAGATATCATTGAAATAACCAGAGATGGCCTTGAGTTCAAAAGCAATGATGGCTCGGTGGCCCCAAGATTTTGTAGAGTTGTATGCAAAAATGAGTCCAGCAAATGTCTATTCATTCATACAATAAACGCCATTGCTAAAAGCAGTCCCATCCATAACAAACTTCACTCACGACCAGACTTATCCATATTGCAAAGAATCCGCTCCCATGAATTCTGCACTGAACTCAAAAAATGTCTAGACAATGGAGAGAAGGACATATACATTGACTACTGTGCTGATTGTATCAAAAATAAGTCACACAACCCACAACTCAGCATCCAACCCTACATCAACCAATCCACCATCACCCAAAACTAGGCACTCATACCCCTAACTACCTCAATTCCAACCACAACTGGCCTTAAATGCAAGCTACTCAATGCAAGAAGCCTTGTGAATAAAATACCTGAATTTCTCCTCTCACTAAATATGGCTAAATTCAACATCATATTTGCCTGTGAAACATGGCTTAATGCATCTCTCCCTGACTTCATTACCACAGTAAGAGACTATCATGTTTACTGATCAGATTGTGAAATCCATAGAGGAGGCGGTGTTGCTATCTTCTATAAAAAGTCCTTAAATCTAAAAAACATCCAAGATACCCAAGAACTTGCTTTTCCTGAGACCATCATATGTGAAATGTCCCTAAATATCACATTTCGATTCTTACTATGTTGCAGAGCCCCTGATTATGACATCGAACATGTAAACAAGTTATATTCATTACTAACATGGGCAACATGCTGCCCACACGCTTTTAACTTTCTTGGTGACTTCAAGCTATCTCATATTAATTGGACCCTAAAGTGAATGTACAACTGAACCCATACATGCAACCTTCTACAATGCTGTAACAAATCTGGGACTGGAACAAATAGTAACTAACAATATTAGATTTAACAACTGCCTCGATCCCATCTTCTGCAACAGTTTGAATTCAATTTATGGAATACAAATAAAAGAAACCTTTTCTAACAGTGATCACAGCATGATTGACTTTTGTCTCAACATATGTCCTCATAAAAATCATCATAATGACAGGACCCCCAATTATAACTTCAAAAAAGACAACTATCATCTTATAGACAATGATCTCTCATCTCTTGATTGGCAATTTCTATTATCTGAATGCAATATTGTAGAAGACCATTACAACATATTTTTACTTGAAGTCAAAAGAGTCATCAAACTATATGTACCATGAACACCTCCCAAAACCAGAAAAAAACAAATTACACATAACAATAAAGAAACTTCAATCCAAAAAGAAATTCCTTTGGCAGAAAAACAAATCTGGTCACGTTCCCAACTTTAAAAACTGGTACAAAAATTTATGCTGCCAGATAAAGACTGAATGCACCAATTATCACATTAAACAAGAGGAAAACCTTCTACGCACCAATTCCACCCGCACTTTCTACAATTTTGTAAAC
>BLBF01000019.1:9960261-9980458 GCA_015471245.1 Laticauda colubrina | reverse complement strand
ACCTTCTACGCACCAATTCCACCCGCACTTTCTACAATTTTGTAAACAACAAACTAAAAGACTCAAGGTCCATCCCACCCCTTTAAGGACCTAATGGTAAAGACTGCAATGATGATACTATTAAAGCCAACCTCTTTAACACATTCTTTGGCTCAATATTTGTAAACAGCAATGGATCATGCCAAGCATTTCCTAATTGAACCACAGACAACTACAATGATCTAATACATATCAATTTTACAGAAAAAGCACTACACAATCCAAAACCATCTCTATTTATTGCACCGGATGGAATATGTGTCTACTTCTTAAAAAAACTATCCACTGCCATAGCCGAACCTCTCAGCATAATTTTTGAAAAATTTTTCAGGACCAATTCCTTGCCAAACCTATGGTCACCAGCCACAGTCATCCCCATCTTTAAAAAGGGAAACCCCAGCCTAGTAGAAAATTACAGACCAATCTCTATGTTGCATCACTTGTAAAATCATGGAATCAATTACTAACCAAACCATTATCCTCCACTTAGAGACAACAACTTACTCTCTGACAAACAATTTGGTTTCAGAAACAAACTATCCTATAAACTGCAAAAACATATAGACTACACAACTTGATCCGGGCAAAGTAATTGATGCTATTTATATATAATTCTGTAAAAACTTTGATTCAGTAGTACACAACAAACTACTCCTAAAACTAAAATCTTATGGTATCTCTGAACACCTGCATAACTGGATAGATGCATTTCTGTTAAACAGGCAACAAATGGTCAAAATAGGGAGCGCCCTATCAAATTCTGTACCTGTCAACAGTAGTGTCTCCCAAGGCAGCATTCTAGGACCAACTCTCTTTCTACTCTACTTAAATGACTTCTGTGATGATATTAAGAGCAGCTGTATTCTTTTCACTGATGATGTAAAGCTATTCAGCACCACTGAAAATGACCTCAATTGTGTGTCAGAATGGTCAAACCAATGGCAACTTCAAATCTCAACAAACAAATACTCTGTCTTACATACTGGCAAAAAAAAATATCAGAAAATAAAATACAAGCTGACTAGTCAAGATCTTATTGATGACCTCAACTATGTCAAGGATCTTGGAGTACTCATATCTAATGATCTAAGTGCTAGAGCCTACTGTAACTACATAGCCAAAAAGGCATTAAGAGTTGTAAACCTAATACTGTGTAGCTTTTTCTCTGGTAATATCACACGACTAACTAGAGCATACAAAACATTTGCTAGACCAGTACTTGAATACAGCTCATCAGTCTGGAACATGCATTACATATTGGATATTAATACAGTCAAGAAAGTCCAGAAATATTTCACGAGAAAAATTTTCCACTCCTCTACTCGTAGTAGAATACTTTATGCCACCAGACTTGAAATTTTGGACCTAGACAACCTAGACGTATGCCACCAGACTTGAAATTTTGGACCTAGACAACCTAGACGTATGCCACCTTCAGTCCGATCTAAGTATAGTACATAAAATTATCTACTACAATGTCCTACCTGTCAGTTAATACTTCAGCTTCAACCACAACAATACAAGAGCACACAATAGATACAAACTAGAGGTAAACCGCAGCAAACTTGATTGCAGGAAATATGACTTCAGCAACAGAGTGGTCAATATCTGGAATACTCTACCTCAGTGGTTGCCAACTGGTCAATCACGAGAAAATTTTGGTGAGCCGCAGAGAAATCTCACCCCCAGAGCACCCCCCAAACCAATTAATCCAGGCTGTGCAGAAACACAGCAATTAATCCAGGCTGCTGCCCACGTGGCCCGCAGGGAACCCCCTGCCTACTCATTCCTTATCCGGCAAATTTGCCTGCTAAATTGCTATTTTTCCTTTATTTGACCATCAGCTGTTCTGCTGTGCCAGGAGATTTAGATTAGCTAGAAAGCAGGAAATTGTTGGGTTTCTTGCTTTCTAGCTAGTCTTTAGACCTTCGGCTCTGCTTTTAAGCACAGCTGAACCTTACTTAAGACTGAAACTTCTATTATTCAGTGCAGACTCAAGGCAAGCAAATTTTACGTGACAGACTGAGCTAGCTGATGGCAGATAGATACATCACTGAATGATTCTGTGAGCAACTCAATCTGCCTGCCTGCTTTGCCTGATTTTGGGTAAAAGTTGCTCTTTTTAAATAAATAAATAAATATTTATATAAATATAATATTTACATACAAGCCATGCCCAGCCAGTCACATGACCACCAAGCCACACCCATAAATCAGGCCATGCCCACAGAACCAATTTGTGGTCATGGGATTTAAAATTATGAGGTCCAAAAGGTTGATGACTCCTGCTCTACCTGATTCAGTGGTTTCTTCCCCAAATCCCCAAAACTTTAACCTTAAACTGTCTACCCTTTCCTAAGAGGTCTGTAGGGGGTGTGCATAAGTGCACAAATGTGCCTACCGTCCCTGTCCTATTGTTTCTTTTTTATCTGTATCCATTTCGTGTATTCATAACCATGTTTAAACTTATACCACCTATCTTATACTTGCTTGACAAATAAATAAAATAAATAGTTTCTTTGTTTTTCAATTTCTCCTGCCAGTCTTTCTGTTGTCATCTTTTTTCTTTGTTCTTTTTTATATCATAGGCAATAGTTAAACCCCTTACATAGATAGGTATCCCATACATCCCTTTGTTGTATCCCATAAATTCTAAAGGATGTGTGTTCTCGCTGATTGATTTCAAAAAATATTTTTAATTCTTTTTCTATCATATCAATATATTCTTTATCCCTTAATACATTTTTATTAAGTGGCTACCTTCCAGTCCTCCTCTTTCCTCTCCATTTAACTGCTCCATGGATCTGGAGTGTATGACTCTTAAATGTAGACCCGTATATTTTCCATGGGAATTCAGCATGGTTTTGATTACTGCAGTCTATGTCCCACCTATCAGAAACCCTGGATGACCAAGGAAATCCAGCACCTCTTGCCTGACAGGACCAAGACTTTTAGGCCCAGTGATGGGGCAACATACAGTGTTGCCAGAGCTAATCTGAAGAAAGGTATTCAGAAGGCCAAGACTGATTATAAGAGGAAGATTGAGGATATTTTTTATAACATGAGGCAGGTGTGGTGAGGGATTCAACAAATTACAAACCATCAACTAACCAATGTCATCCCTGCTGCTTCATTGACAGAGGAACTGAATCATTTCTTTGCTCACTTTGAAGTAGAGACATCAGAGACAGATAAAATATAACCACCAGCCAATTGTAGCCCCCACCTCATTAAGGAGGAACAGGAGATGAGGAGCATTCTGAGGGCTGTGGACCCTAGAAAGCCTGCCAGTCCTGACAGTATCTCTGGCTGAATGCTTAAAGACTGTGCTGATCAGTTGGCTGGAGTCTTTATCAGGATTTTCAATCGGTCTTTATCCCAGTCCACTATTCCATCTTGTATAAAGACTTCCACCATTGTTCCACTGCCAAAGAAGTTCCCTATCAAAAACCTCAATGATTACAGACCAGTGGCATTTACTCCTATCATCATGAAGTGCTTTGAGAAATTGGTCTGCAGACATATCATTTCTGGTCTTCTGCATTCATTTGATAAATACCAGTTTGCATACAGAAAAAATAGATTTACAGAGGAGGATAGCCATCACTCTTTACACTGCTCTGACTCATCTAGAATAGCAGGGGAGGTTTGTGAGGATGCTTTTTGTGAATTTTAGTTCCGCGTTTAATACAATTTTTCCACGTAGACGAGTGTCTAAAATTCTGGACTTGGGCTTTCTAATTTAATCTGCCTTTGGATTATGGAGGGTCAGATTAGGTCATCATACCTCTTCAGCCCCAACTACAGGGTTGCATGTTGAATCCCTTACTCTATACTCCTTATGTGCATGACTGCATTCCCACTCATGCTAGTAATACTATTGCTAAATTTGCAGATGATACAACAGTGGTGGGACTTATCTCCAGTGGGGGGGATGAGTCTGCCTACTGAGATAAGGTGGACCAGTTGTTTGCGTGGTGTGGAGACAATAACTTGGCTCTCAACACAATAAGACCAAGGAGCTTATAGTGGATTATAGAAGAAACAGATCAGACATCCAGCACTTGCTTATCAATGGAGACCAAGTGGAGCAAGTGGCCAGTTTTAAGTTTCTGGTTGTTACCGTAAAAGAGGACCTGACCTGGAGTGCCCACATTGCAGCCCTGGTCAAAAGGGCCCAGCAGAGATTATACTACCTGAGACTTTTCAGAAAACAACTGAATGAAAAACTGCTGGTGACCTTTTACTGCTGCATCATAGAGAGCATTTTAACATACTGCACCTCTGTATGGTTTGCCAATTGCACAGTGGCAGAAAGGAAAGCACTCCAGAGAGATAATGTAATTGCCCAGATCATTGGTTGCCCTCTCCCCTCTTTGGAAGAGTTTTATAGCTCCCGCTGCCTTAAGAAAGTTCAAAACATTCTCAAAGATCCATCTCATCCTGGGAACCCTTTTTTTGAACTATTACCATATGGCAGATGGTACAGAATAATAAAAACAAGGACAAATAGGTTGAAAAACAGCTTCCACCCAGGGCAGGAGCTCTTTTGAATTCTGCTGTATAGTGCAGTCTTGGTATGGTGTCTGGGATTTTCGGTTCAATGTGTGAAGAGGGAAGGATGTTGTTTGTGTTTATTTTCATGGTCATAGTCATGGTCATGATGTGCACTGAAGATGGTGTTTGATTTCATTATACGAGGTGCCAATAAAAGTAAACTAAACTAAACTAAATAATTTTAATCGCGTTGTAGTCAGTCCATTGTTTGGTAAAATCTCTATCTTTTCTATGTTCTCCATTAATCCCAAATCTATCCATATTAGATCTATACTTGACCACGAGTGATGTGAATTGGAAAAGAAAGTTAACTGTCTTTTGGTAGGGTTCAATTCTCTCAAAGCATATTTCAAATTCAATTCTGTCATCATCCTATTGAAGGTAGACTGGAGTGTTTACCTCTTTATTCTTTTTACTGCTCTTGTAGTCTTTCTCCATATCTGGGACTGCATTGTAATCTCCTACTATAGACATATTTGGCTGTTCAATTTCTAATATCTTTTGATGAAGCTTGGAATAGAAGTCTTTTTGATTTGTATTTGGGGCATATATTGTCATTAACAAAATCTTTTTCTGATTTAAAGCAATTTCTATGAATTACATTCTCCCTTCCTCGTCCTTATATATATATTTTATGTATACCACAATGCCCCCTTTTTTCTGATTTGTCAAAGTCCAATACATTTTACCCAAATTAGGGGATTTTTAAATATCTACCTGATTCTCTGGGATATGGATATTCTTGCATACATATAATATCTGCATTTTGCTTCTTAAGTTTTTCAAATGTCTGCTTTCTTTTTGGTGGTAAATTTAAGCCATTTATATTAATTGACAATAGGGTGGTTTCTTTATCTATATTATTGCTTGTATATAATGGTTCTTGTCTCGTTTCTTGTTCTTGGTTATCTTCTGGATCTGTTGTCGCCTTCTTCTTCTCTAGTGTTCTGGCTTTCTAGTTCCTGTTCTGTTTCTTTCTCTTCAGGGGCTTGTTCTTGTCTAGCTCCTCCCTATTTTCCTGTTCTTCTTTGGATCCTAAATATCAATCACAAAATTCCTGCGCTTTGTCTAGTGAGTCAATCTTATATTTCTTGTCTTGCCAGGATATTAAGAGTCTCTCCAGTGTGAGCCATCTGAACTCTGTTCCATTCTTAATCAGTTGAGATGATAGGAACTAATAGTTTCTTCTTTGCTCTCTGTCTCTCCTAGGTATTTGTTTCAAAGTCACTACTTCATGTCCTTTATGTACTAGTGGCTCATCTCTGGTCTTCCCATACAGCAGGTTTTGCGTTGTCTTTCTTGCAAAGCGAATATGGATCTCCTGAGGTAGTTTATGTCTACGTGCATAGTGTGTATACACTCTGTAGACCTCATTAATGTCATTCCAAACCTCTTGTTTGTTTTTCTGAAAAGCCACTGCTATCAAATCTGTCATTATTGATCATAAATCTTCCTATCTTCAATGACATTTTGAAATCTGAGGGAAAATGCTGCTTTTTCTAATCCCATATGGACCACCGAATCCTGGAATTCACAATATAATACTTTCCAATTCTGTTCCAATTCAGCTAGTTTTTTTCCTCACCAGGTCCCTGCCTCCATTGATATTAGCTTCTGTTTATTCTTTGTCATCACCTCTTGCATCTTTCCAATTTTGTTGTCCAGTTTCTGTATGTCATTTTTCACTCCACCTATTTCACTCTTCATTTCTATTTTTAAATCCTCATGATTTCTCATTATCAATTCCTTTGTCCTCACCATCATCTCTTGCATCATGGTTAAAGTTGTCTGTACCATCTGTAGTTTTAGAACAAAGCCTGGCTTTTCTGCTACAAACATCGCATCCAAGGACCTCTGTTCCGATACAGAGAATAATGTTGCTGTTCCTTTATTTCCTGTTTTTACTGTTGTAGTTGTCGTTGCCATGTTTACTACCTGTTACTGAGGTTTGGAGTTTGGTAAATAACTACGTGACATACCATTTGCTAATGATATTTAATACACTAATTGGTCTATAATTATCTGAATTAGTATTCCTGTCACTTTCTTATATAGGGTGCAACCTGCAGCCTGAGAACCGCATGCAGCTCTTTGACCCCTCTCCTGCAGCTCCCTGCTGACCCAATCACATTATCTGCTCTCCACCCCAAGAAGGCACGAGCCTCTCCACAGAGCCATGTGGCTGAAGAGCCCCTAGCATTTTATCCACACTGTCCGTGACTGGCTGCTTTTAGCGATTCTGTGCCCTTTGCAGGCTCAGTGCTAGCTGCGTTCCCCTTCATGTCAGCTCAGGAAGAAGGGGAATGGGGAAAAGCAGCAGCAGCCATTGCAGGATGCAGGGAGGGAAAAATTCCAGCTCTCCTGCGCTTTTCTGCTTTCTGCACAGAGATGGATTTGAAGCTGTACAGATGCAGATAGATAACTCAACAAGATGTCCATAACAAATTACATTTATTGGTTCATCAGATATCCTCATAACTCATGTTTGTGATAAAGTTCTTCTTTAATGACTAATCCTTTGTATATCTGCCTTGTAGTAAAAGATGGTTATCTCCTAACCCATCTTGTAGCAATAGAAAACAGCTTCCATGAGTTAGAGAATTCAGACAAAGAATGAGGAAAACTCCCCCAACTCATCGAGGTCAAACTAGCGACCAATCAGGATTACAGATATGGCCACATGACATGAACTATATTTCCCAGGATACCTTTAACTACGTTTACCATGATGCATTCCCTTAAGGGGACAACTCATAATTCCTAAAGGCCCAGCCCCACTGCACTTACGGATGCAAAGAGGATGTAAAACATTAAGAAAAGCTTGCCATCCATTGGAAAACGCTATGCATCCATTGTGTACTCATTGCATACGTGTTTCATATGCTCTATCCATCGAGCATCCATCCACTGCGTTTTCATCTGCACGAGAAGTTTTTTTTTTTTTTTAAAGTTTTTATTAATTTTCTACAAACAAACAAACATACAAAACATTAAAAACATCTACTCTCATATATACTTCCGGTATATCGGTTGGTTCATCAGTTTTGTGCATTCATTTTATAGTGTCAATTACAATTATATTGCATAACCACTCATATTGTCAATCCATATTCTAATATTACTAAAAAAAAAAAAAAAAAAAATCTTTTTCTGACTATACTTTTAATCATTCATGCTTTGCGAGATAACAATACTTCAAACAGTTTATTCTATAATTTGTCGTATAATCATAACAAATCAATCCTAAAAACTCTTCATATATATAATATTAATGCTCTATTATTGTATTTTATCATCTAACCATTGATAAAAAAACCCCAAATTGCATAAAATTGTTTATCTTCTTGTTCTCTAATTTCAAATGTCAATCTACTCATCTCAGCACATTCCAATATTTTCTTAATAATTTCTTCCTGCAATGGTATTTTCTCATTCTTCCAGTTTTTAGCAAATACAATCCTAGCCGCCGTTAATACATTTACAATCAAATATTTCAAGTCTTTATTATATATATCAGGTAAAATTCCCAATAAAAAGATCTCTGGCTTCAAGTCTATGTGTTTCTTTGTCATTTTTTCCAACCACATGTGAATTTTAGTCCAATATTTTCTAGCATTCTCACAAGTCCACCACATATGATAGTATGAGCCAGGTATCTGATGACATTTCCAACATTTTTCAGATTTATTCTTGAACATTCTTGCTATTCTTGTCGGGGGAAGGTGCCACCTGTAAAACATCTTATACAAGTTTTCTTTATATGCTATTGACATTGTCATTTTATAATTTTGAGTCCACAATTTTTGCCATTGTTCTAAATCAATTCCATATCCAAAATTCTTCCCCCATGCAATCATAGTTTCTTTAACTTGTTATTCCTCTAGCTTAATTCCCAATAAATAACCATATAACTTTTTAATCACTTTCTCATCAGTACCCATCAATATCTTATCTAAATCAGTCTGTTTATCATAGAATCCTTCCGTTTTAAAATCTTCAAGATATCTTGAGTGTATTTGCGCATAGGAAAACCAATTCATCCTTATACCTTGTTCCTCTAAATTTTGGATTGTTTTAAGTCCACCCTTTTCATCCAACAGTTCCCCATATCTAACTGTTTGTTCCTTTTTATAGATCATAGGATAGGAAAATGCTTCAATAGTCGATAACCAAATTGGAATTTTCAAATAACATTGTTTTTTTATCTTCTCCCAATTTAACCACAAAGAGAAGTTTTGAGCTGCACAAACTTGTGAATGAATGAACTTTCTGCCGTGTACGATGTAAATCCGTGACATACAAGCAACAAACGTTCTATGTCCATTATCATCGGTTAAACATCCGCTGTATCCTCTCTGCATCCTCTGGGCATCCTCGCAACTCACATCTGCTGCAACTGAAAACGGAAATTGGGAGGAAAGAAAAGGTACATGGAACGTCTATACATCATTAATAGCACAGAAATAGGATGCGCAGTGAACGGTTTGCATCTGATATACATCCACGCGGCATCCCCTTTCTTTCCTTTAGGCGTACGTGATGCATCTGCTTCATCCACTATGCGTCCACTTTGCAATTATCCCCTGTAACCCCTTCAGAGGTGTCATCCCCTTCCATCCGCTTCCATACGCTAGGCTTCCGATGAACATCCATTTAACATCCCCACTACATACTACCCACGTCCGTTCTTTTCCGTTCTTTTCCGTTCTGTTTATGCAAATTTACACCACTTTTTGGAGCGGATGACAATGGATGGAGCCACCCCAAAATTTTTGCTCGTCCACTGTGTCCTTTATGCATACATTTTGTGTCCGTCAGCCAGTGGGACTGGGCCTTAAGTAACTATCTAATTCCCATAGACTGGCTGGGGCAGCACATGCACAATGCGTCTCTCCTGCACTGCACAGCACTGGGAAGAATCACCGTCCCTGCTGCCACTGTGATCCTGGCCCAGGAGGGAGCATGCGCATGTGTACAAGAAAAAGATGAGAGGGAAAAAAGGGTAGAAAAAGAGAGAGAAATGATTAAATGATAGAGAGTGAGGAAAAAGAGAAATCATAGAGAGAAGGAGAGAGAGAGATGAAGAGAAATGAAAGAGAGCTGGAGAGAGAGAATGAGAGAGAAAAAAGAGAAACAAATGAGAGAGAGAAGGGGAGAGAAAGGAAGAGGAAGGAAGGAAGAGAAAGAAAGAGAAAGAGAAAGAACTCTCTCAGACCTATGACGAAAGCAATGGCAAGCTAGATCTCTTGCCAAGTAAACTGCAGTTTGCCAAAAGGCACAAATTGGAAGCAAGTCTGATTTTTTTAAAAGTAATAACAGAGATAGCAAAAATGCATCTGAAAATAAGATTATTTATAATTTTGGATAATGTATTACATTGTCAAACTGAAAAGAAATCAAAATATATATGCTACGACTGTTAGTACAAACTTGCCAGCTTTTATCAACTTAAGAGTTCACTATGAAAAGATTACAGAGAAGCAATTTCCCATAATTAATAACTTTATTTTGGATTTGCTATTGTATTCAATGAGAAAAAAAGAAAAAGAAAAAGGGAAGGAAGGAAAGAAAGGAGAGAAAGAAAGAGGGAGGGAGATGAAAAAGAGAAAAACAGAAATGGGAGGGAGAGAGAGACCCATTTCCCACAGAAAACACTGAGAGCCATGAAACCTGGGCATGGAAGGGGGTGGTCACGTGACTGGGTGGGAGTGGCAGTGAGTTGGCCATGCCCACCCAGGTTTTGTGGCTCTCAGTGTTTTCTGTGGGAAACAGATTCAAATGTCTCTTTGTGTGTTTAATGGTGCAGAACCCTGATATAGGGGGATAATTATGGTTCCTCCCCGCAGATCTTTGTGTGGTTGACATATGAAAATCAAGATGCCAGTGCAGGAACCTACCAATTTGAGTTAGATTTGATTATCAAAGGAAGGATACAATCACTCTGAGGATTTTTAGCATACTTGACCTAGTTGATATTTTTTACTTCCTTACATGTATTTGGGGACCATTGTGGTAGTGAGGATAGCGATAGATCCATCATATAGATATTAACATGCAGTCTTGAAAGCCCCACCATGTAACTTCTCAACTTGCCCACCATTGCTAACCTGCCTTTGCCCGCCATTGCTGCCTGCCCTTCTTCCATGGCCCTGATCTCCCTGGATAAGTGAGTCCACAAGCAAGCCCCAGTTGAGTCAACTCACAGGCCAGCCTAGGTCACTGTGCTGTCCCCCCACTGTTCCCAGGCTTGCCTGGCTTGCACATTTGTCTCCCCTTGGCCAGAAAGATACCTCATGGCCATGGCTGTGCTGGCTGGGAGAAGGTTCTCCTCCCATTGGCTGGGAAGAAGCCACATGGCCATGGCTGTACTAGCTGGGAGAAGGTTCTCCTCCCCCTGGCCAGAAAGCTGCATGCCTGAGCTGGCTGGGAGAACAAATTCCCCAGTGCTTTTTTTGCCTGCCTGATTTGAGGCTGCTTCGCATTTCTTGCCATCATGTTGAGGGAAAGAAAGCTTGTGTGGGGCTAAAAAAAAAATTTAGTCAATCAATTCCAACTTCTCATGAAAGAAAAAGATCATACAAAGTTGGAATTGAGTGAATTTTTTCCAGCTCCAACACAGCCTTTCTTTCCCTGCACACGATGGCAAGAAACAAGAAAGAGCCTCAAATCAGGTAGGCAAAGAAATCCTTGGGAGAAGCAAGGGAAACTGGGCGGTGGTGGGTGGGGAAAGCTCTGTGGCACAGTGCTGCAATGGTGAAACAGGCAATAGAGCAGCTGGCATGAGGTAAGGAGGAGGCTGCTGTCCTTCTCTTCTTCCTGTTCCTCCTGCTCCTCTCATGCTGACTGCTCCATTTCCTGTTTCTACATTGCAGCGCAGCACCCAGGAATCCACTTTGGTAGCATGGGTGGGGGGGTAATTTGCCAAACAGTCTCCACTGGGTTCAGCAGCAGCTTCGATTTGGTCGCTCCATCAGCAGCGAAAAAGAACAGCCCCATCATGATTTGAAACAGAACCAATTTGGGTCATCTCGTCAGTACAAGCTCACATCATTCTCCCCCCGTGCTGCTTGGTGTGTCTTTTTAGCTATTTAGATTTTTAGTGCGAAAAGGTTGGTATGTGTATGTGCTTCTAGGGGTCTTCTCTTTTAGGGGGCACTAGCTGTGATGACCCATAGTTTCTCAAAATAACCCAAAACCCAAAACATATATTAAAGTCCGGTAAGGCCTTCAACTTAACTTCACTGTTTTATTAGACACAGTTTAAAGTCATAAAAGTAAATAATGAAGCTAACAGAAAACCAAAACAAACCACATTAATGAGAGTTCTGAAGCAAGCCGAGATAACTAATCATAAACTCCAGGCAAATAACTGAGAAAAGTCCATGGGAAGAACGCCAACAAAGATAAGTCTCTTTCAAGATAAACACTAATTGACTCCAGCAATTATAACTACGTAGCTGACAAATGTATATACATAGTTCCCAGCTGCAAGCCACGAGGTGGATCATGGTAATCTCCTCTTGAGTAGATCTCTTTTCCCCCCAATCCTCTCCTCCCAGTGTAACCTAGGATGGATAGGGGATGGGCCTGGATCCTCCTCTGACTGCTCAGCCGGACTCTGCCCTTCCCCAGCCTCCTCCACCACCTCTGGAGCCACACTCCCACTCCCTGTTCGCTTTCCTCCTCTTCCTCAGAGTCAGACTCAACCAGAGGCATGACAGTATCCCCCTCGTAGGGCTCTCCCCTGGGACCAGGTGGATGAGGACGTTGAGGAAACCAAGCGTGAAAGTCCTGGACCAAATGAGCATGAACATCAGTAGCATTGACCCAGCTGAAGTCCTCTGGTCTATAACCTTTCCATGCCACCAAATACTGAAATCGCCCCTGCAATGGTGTGAATCTTGGATGATATCCACTTCGTACTCCTCTCTCAGAGGGGCTACTGGGGCCGGCTGTGATGGAGCCAGTCTATGTGGACTGTCAGGCAAGGCAGGGACTAATGGAACAATGAAAAACAGGATGTATATGCATGGTCCATGGCAGGGAGGGATGATAAGCCACAAGATTGATCACCACTTCAACTGGAAAACATTCCAAGTAATGGTGATTGAGCTTTTTCGATGGTCACATTGTTGGTAAATATCGAGTAGAGAGCCAAACCCAATCGCTGACCGCTAAAGGTGGAACATCGCGACAATGGTGGTCTGCAAACCATTTATAGTCTTCCTTGTCTCTCTCTAGTAGATCGCAGACCATGAGGTGCATGGCTTTTAACTCCTGCAAAAATGTATCCACTGCCAAAACTGGGGAATCAGACGGGGCTAAAGGGAAAAGTCATAGATGAAACCCATAGTTAGCAAAGAAAGGGGACACACAGGTGGATGCATGTTGAGCATTGTTATAAGCGAATTCTGCCACCGGTAGCACTTCCACCCAATTGTCTTGTTGAGTATTGCTGAAACAGCGGAGGTATTGCTCCAAAATAGCATTCATTCTCTCTGTCCCCCCATCAGTTTTGGGGTGATGAGCAGACGACAGACATTCCTGAACCTGCAGTTTTGTGAGTAGGGTTTGCCAGAAGTATGCTGAACATTGTACCCCCCCCCCCCCAATCTGATACCATGCGGTCTGGTAACCCATGCAACTGGAAAACATGGGAGATAAACAATTGAGTCATTATCTTGGCCAATGGAAGACCACACATGGAATAAAGTGGGCCATTTTAGTCAACATGTCCACTACCACCAAAATGGTTGTGGCACCATTCAATGGTGGTAACTCAATGATGAAATCAAATGAAACTGCCCCCCACGGTTGTTCTGGCATGGGCAAGGGCTGCAAGAGACCAGGGGATGCACCAGGAGCAAACTTGGTTTGGCGACATATCCCACAGGACGCTATATATCATGACACATCATGTTTAAGTCTCAGCTACCAAAATGTCCTAGAGATAAGGTGCAGTGTTTTGAACACCCCAAAGTGTCCTGCCGCCGGACTATCATGACGTTGATGTAAGATAAGGCCACGAAGAGGCACATAAATGCAATCACGGAACTGCAACATGTCCCCAATATACACCTAAGGAGTCTCTTGTCCCCCATTCTCATCCTATTCTCGACATCGAGCTGCCACAAATGGGTCCTGCCACTGCGCTTCCTGAATCCTTACTTGAAGGTCCACAACTTCCTCGATGGCCGCAAACTGCTCCAACAGAATCACCCTCCAGGGCAAGATTTTATCCTCCCTTCAGGTATACTTGGGCTTCCGAGATAGGTCGTTGGCATGTTGATTCCCTCCACTCGGCACATAGGTCACCCGGAAATCGAATCAAGCAAAGAATAAGAACCATCACACCTGATGCTGGTTCAATGTCCAAGCTGTACATAGGTGTTCCAAATTGTGATGATCCATCCGAACCTTGATTTGGTGACGAGCCCTCTCCAGGTGTTGCTGCCATATCTCAAAAGCAACCTTAACCACCAATAGGTCCTTGTCCCAAATCGTATAGTTGCACTCTGCAGCCGACAACTTCTGGGAATAATAAGTGCACAGGAACAAGGTGCCTGTGGGAGCATAGGCCTAGAGGAGCACTACACCAACAGCCATATCGAAAGCATCTGTTTCCACCACAAATGGCTGACCTGGATCAGGGTATTTGAGGATAGGCTCAGAAGCAAAGGCAACTTTCAACGCCTCGAAAGCTACTTGCTCCTCAGCACCCCAATGGAACTTCTCCACCTTCTTGAGCAGATTAGAAAGGGGAGCAGTCAAGGCAGCAAAACGGGGAATAAATATGCAGTAGTAGTTCGCAAACCCCAACAGTCATTGCACATCCTTAACCTGCTGTGGAGGTTCTCACTCCTGCAACAATTGAATTTTTTCCAGGTCCATTTCTACCCGAGCAGGTGAAATACGATGTCCCAAGAAGTCAATCGTGTTTTGTGCAAACTGACACTTCTCATATTTAGCAAACAGGTGGTATTCATGAAAATGTTGCAACACCACCCGCACATGCTGCCAGTGTTCCTGCAGGGAGTCTGAGTAAATCAAAATGTCATCTAAATAAATGACCACGAATTGATGCAACAAATCACAGAAAACATCATGCATGAAATTTATGAACACAGCTGGGGCATTGATTAATCCAAAAGGCATTACAGTATACTCAAAATGCCCGTACTTAGTCCAGAAAGCTGTTTTCCACTTGTCCCCTGCACGAATGCAAACCAGATTGTAGACACCAGACACTCAACTCCAACTTTGGAAAGATCTTAGCTTGATGAAGCCGTTCAATCAGTTCAGGGATGAGGGGAAGTGGGTACTGTTTCTTCACTGATTGCATTAAACTTGTGGTAATCACAACACAAACGTAGCTCCCCCGATTTCTTTTTCACAAAAAGCACTGGTCTAGCCAATGGGGAGGTAGAAGGCTGGATAAACCCTTTCCAGAGGTTCTTGTCAATAAAATCCCACAAAGTGGCCAACTCCAATTCCAAAAGAGAATATATCCGACCCACTGGCAATTTTGCATCGGGCAACAAATCAATTGGACATACGCCCAATGTGGGGGCAACTGATCCACCTCCTTCTCCCCAAACACATCAGCAAAGTCCACCAACTCCATAAGTAAATCCAGGTCCACGGGCGTAGCCACCCTCCCTGAACAGAAGCGCAAGCAATGCGCACAGCTCCAGACAACCAGACAATCTTTGGATCGTGCACCTGTAACCACTCCAAACCCCAGAAAGTGAGGCACTGCTGCAACGTAAAACACAGTTTCCTCCACATGCTTCCCAATATGCATGCAAAGGGGTTTGGTTGCAGCAACCACAGGTCTCAAACGAAGAGGCCGACCATCAATCGTCTCCATCATTACTGGTGGGGATACCTGTTGCTGAGGAATGAACCACTGCTTGATAAAGTGAGCATCCATGAAATTGACTGTGGCCCCTGAGTCGACCAAAGCTGGGATCTCCACCACTCCCACCAGGCATGAACACACTTGCTGGCAGCACAAGATATTTCACCAAGAGCAACTATGGTGGAGATGTTGAAGATGTCAAAGGTGGCGAGGGTGGCAAGGTTGGTGATGATGGCGGGCCTATGGACTTTACACCCTGACCTACAGACCCTCATAGACCAAGTGATGCTCACTTTCCGCCACCACAGGTGTCACTACTGTGGATGTCTTAACCGGACACTTGGCCGCAAAATGGCCTTTATTGCCACAATAGAGACATAAACCATCACAACAACGTCTATTCTTTTCTACTTGAGACAGGCGTGGGCAGCCAGCCCCCAACTGCATGGGTTTCTCCAAAGGCACTTCCACCAAGGGTGTCGTCTTGCTGGAAATAGATATGGTCTCTGTCCATCATTGCACCCATCGCTGCTGAAGTCTAGCATCAATACGAAGACACAAATACATGAACTCCTGAAGGATGCAAGGGCATTCAGTGTGCGCCAACTCATCCAGGAGCTCTGACGACAAACCCTCCTGGAACTGTTCTAATAGTGCTGCCTCATTCCATTGTACATCCTGAGCAATCACCTGAAAACTAGCAATATAATCCATGAGTGAGCCATGCCCCTGCTTCAACTATCTCAAATGTCTGTTTGCTGTTTGGCTTCGAACTGGATCCTCAAACATGGCCTGAAAATGACGGCTAAACTCGGTGTAATTGTCTAACACCTGGTTGGGCTGGGTCAGCAGAGGCATCATCCAATGTGCTGCAGAGCCTGACAACAAACTAATCAAAACCCCCACCTTGTCCCGGTCAGTGGGAAAGTCCTCAGGCCGAAGGCTCATGTAAAGCTGGCATTGCCCCCAAAATGCTGGAAATTGGGCCAGCGAACCATCACATTTATCTGGCACTTCCACTGGGCATTTTTGGCGTGGCCTGGCAGCTTGAATTTGTGCCACCTATGCAGTCAAAAGAGCCACTTGCTGGGTTAACTGGGCAATCTCTGCTCTGAGCTGATACATGGTCACCCCACAAAAAGCAAAAATAAATTGAAGGGGTGGCTGGAGTCAAAATGTGATGACCTGTAATCTCTCAAAATAACCCAAAACCCAAAACATATATTAAAGTCCGGTAAGACCTTCAACTTAACTTCACTGTTTTATTAGACACAGTTTAAAGTCATAAAAGTAAATAACGAGGCTAACAGAAAACCAGAACAAACCGCATTGATGAGAATTATGAAGCAAGCCAAGATAACTAATCATAAACTCCAGGCAAATAACTGAGAAAAGTCCATGGGAAGAACGCCAAGAAGGATAAGCCTCTTTTAAGGTAAACACTAATTGATTCCAGCAATTCTAACTATGTAGCTGACAAACTTATACACATAGCTCCCAGCTGCAAGCAACAAGGAGGATCATGAGTATCATCATCTCCTCTTGAGTAGACCTCGCTTTTTCCTGATCCTCTCCTCCCTGCATGACCTAGGATGGATAGGGGATGGGCCTGGATCCTCCTCTGACTGCTCAGCTGGACTCTGCCTTTCCCCAGCCTCCTCCACCACCTCTGGAGCCACACTCCCACTCCCTGTTGGCTGTTCCTCCTCTTCCTCAGAGTCGGACTCCATCAGGGGCATGACAGTACCTTTGGGATTTACAGGATTGCAGGTTGATCTGCTCCCCGCCACCTCCTCTTCCTCCTCTTTTGTTCTTTGGTTTATAGGTAGATGGTCCTCCCTGGGATTTGTTGTGATCTGTGAAACTTGTTATTTATCTAGTATATGTGTTGGGATCAGAGAGATTGGTTAGCAGCTAGCAAATATTCTAGCTTTTCTTACGTGAAATCTGCCGTATTTTTATATTTGTAGGTTTGGTTTTAAGATTGTGATTAAGGCATACAAGAGCCTGAAGAATTTTTTTTTCTTTTTCTTCCTCTTTTTGCTTTTTAATTATTATTACTATCTGGTTTTTTCTTTTTTTCCCACTATTTTTTACTTGGAATTGTAACTGGTTATTTTACAATTGGATTAAGGTCTAGAAGAATTTGAAATATCTGATTGTAAATGTATTAACAGCAACTAGGATTGTATTTGCTAAAAACTGGAAAAACGAGAAGATACCATTACAGGAGGAAATTATTAAGAAAATATTGGAATGTGTTGAAATTAGTAGATTGACATTTGAAATTCAAGAACAAGATGATAAACAATTTTACAAAGTTTGGGATCTATTCTATCAGTGGTTAGATAATAAAATATAGTAATGGAATATGTAGATTTTTAGAAAATAATAAATATATAAAGATGTATTCTTTTTTAATTATATTTACAAAATGATTCTAGGATAGATCTGGGAGGACAATATGAATTGTTATAAAATAAACGAAGTAAAATATGATTATCTTATAAAACATGAATTAATAAAAGTATAGTCAACGATTGATTAATAAAGATATTAATGTACTTGATATTTGATTGAAAGTATGAGAGGATCTATAATGTAATTGTAATAGACGACTATGAAATGGTTGCACAAAATAATATGTAAATCAACCGGCACACTGTATGTATATATATATATATGGAAGATGGTTTATGTTTTTATGTTAAGTTTGTTTATGTTTGTTTTAAAATCAATATTTTTTTTAAAAAAGGACATGTTTGCTATGGAAATGAGGAGAAGAAAAATTATATAAGATTATTATGGAAAACTATATTATCAAGAGAATATTCAAGAAGGAAAAATTAATCAATATTTACAGAAAACGAAGTTACCCCAGATATCTAAAGACATTGAAACAATGTTAGAAGGGAACATAACGATGATGGAATTAGCAGAAGCCTTAAAAAAACAGAATCCTGGAAAAGCACCAGGTCCTGATGGATTGCCAGCTGAATTTTACAAGACTTTCCAGGAAATACTGAATCTTCAACTATTAAAAGTCATGAATGAAGTTATGTCAAAGAAGAGAATACCCAAAAAATGGCCAGAAGCATGTATTACACTTATACCGAAGGAAGACACAGACCCGCAACAAGTTAAAAACTGTAAACCTATATCCCTATTAAATTCAGTCTATAAAATTTTTGCTTCAATCTCGGCAGAAAGACTGAAAGATACTTAAATAATTTTATCCATGCTGAGCAAAATGGATTTCTGCTGAAGAGACAAATTAAAGACAATATGAGAATAATTCTGGATACTTTGCAATATTGTGAGGCACATCCTGAAAAGCAAATGGCCTTGATGTTTTTAGATGCACAAAAAGCCTTTGATAATGTGAGTTGGCAATTTATGTTATTGCAATTGGTACAAATGGGCTTTGATAAAAAATTTATTTAAGCCATTGAAACGATATATCATAAACTGCAAAGGTTATGATAAATGAAGAATTAACAGTCTATAGATGTAAGAATATAATATAGATATAATATATATAATATAATATAGATATAAGAGACACTGTCGCCTCTGCTGTTTGTGTTAACATTGGAAGTGTTGAATAGGAATATTAGAGAAGAAAAAGAAATAAAACGAATGAAAATTAAAAAGGAAGAGTATAAAATGCAAGCTTCTGCGGGTGACCTGGTATTTATATTAGAGGATCCATTGGAAACAGTACCTAAATTAATAGAAAAGATAGAAGAGTATGGAAAAGTAGCAGGTTTGTAAATAAATAAAGATAAAACAAAGATATTAACAAAGAACATGTTAGCAAGATGAAAGAAAGAGTTGGAGAAAGCCTTAGAAATACAAGTCACAAATAAGACCAAGTATTTAGGGATATATATTACACCAAGATGTAATATTGAAGGAGGATGATTGAGATTAGGAATTCTATAGCATATATAAATATACAGATTAATAGTGCTTAAATTTAAATAGAGGAATTTGATATATTATTAAGATCTACAAATCCAGATATCTGATTTAGAAAATAGCTTTAAAACTGTTCTGGGGGATATATATATTGATAAGAGAGATTAGCCCTATAACACAGTACATTAAATAGAGTAGTGGTCATTGATATCTGTTATTTTTCAATAGCGAATGCTAATTTGAGATAACGTATTAAGTTTAATACAAAAACAAAAACAAATTCTACAAGAAATGACCTCTACGACTAACACAGCACTTAAAACTGGGAAGAAGATTACCACAATACAAACAACTGTGATGCCATCACCTTCAATGATGGCACAAAAAACAATTAAGGAAACACTACCTGGAGAAAAATAACTTTTCATCACGAATGCTAATATTCAATCGACCCTTCTTACTTTACAAGAATCCATGCTGAAACTTCAGGAAATAATGACCAAAAAATCATACTGAAACGAGCTGACACAAATGAATTAAAATAAGAGATGGGGAACTTAAAGGCAGAAATGAAATTAGACACCTCAAAGCTGGATCAAAAAATTGAAACAATAGAGCAAGCACTAGAAAGAAACAAATCAACAATAAAAGAAGTTGAGAAAAGGACAGAACAAACTGAAAAGAAGTTGCAAATGGTTGGTGAGCAATTAAGAAATGTGAGCTGCGGTATCTGCTATCCCACATCAGATGGGCGTCTCATGATAGGGAGCGAAAGGAGAAAGAAACGACAGGAGACGAAGTTCCTCGGGATGAGTGCGC
>BLBF01000019.1:9894075-9925261 GCA_015471245.1 Laticauda colubrina | reverse complement strand
GATATTGCTTATAGTGTAAATCAGCTGGCACGTTTTAATTCAGATCCAAAAGAATGTCATTGGAAATCCTTAAAAAGAATATTGAGATATCTTAAGGGAACAATAAACTATATAGAACCAAAGGGTGATTTGAGTCTTAGTGCTTATGCAGATGCAAGTTTTGCAACTGATATAAACACTAGAAAATCAACATCTGGGATGGCTACATTATTTGGTAAGACACTAATAGGGTGGAGGTCAATAAGACAATAGCATATTAGTTTATCCACAATGGAAGCAGAATTTTCATGTCTATCATTATTATGCACTGACTTAATTTTCTACAAACAGTTATTGTTGGACATGGGTATAACTGTAAAAGATTCCATTATGGTGTATGAGAATAACCAGGCAGCTATAAAGTTAGCTACTAGTATTGCTGTAAAAACTAGATCAAAACATACTGACCTAAGATATTTGAATGTAAGAGAATCAGTGAAAAATGGATTAATTAAATTGGTATACTGCATGTCAGAAGAAAACATTGCAGACCAATTTACAAAAGCTCAAGGAGCAACTAAGTTTAAAGAAAGTTGCGAAAAATATTTTCTAAAGATGTAAATGATTCATAGTTATTATGTAACCTAAAAGGGGAGAATGTTAGGGATAACATTGTTTACCCTAACTGGTTTAGGTGAAATAATAACTATGAATCATAGTTAGTGTATGTTAGAGTGTATACAGCTTTAACTGTGAAATAGCAATTAAAGGAGTGGTTAAGAAAACAATATAAAAGTAGCAAGACTAAGGCTTGCTCTCTCTCTGGCTTTGATGATCCCTGATTACTGCTTGGAATCAAGACTGCATTGCTCGAACGGGAGAGACAACAAAGGACTGATTTTTATGTGAACTGACATAGGATATTCTACATGGACTTTGCTAACTGAATACCCCTGAATGGACTGACTACATGGTAAATGAATATTGGACTGTTATTTGACTATGCTATTAACTTATAATGGAATAAACTATATTCTTGATAGCACAAGCGTATCTGTTATTTTTACTGTATGTTAATAAACATACAAGCTTAGCTCACTCATTTATCTGTGTGCCTATCTGACTAACGCTGCACATTCTGTTTAGCTTGTCTACCTAACCCTGGTTGGGGAACCCAGGCTTAACAGAGCTCATCCGAGGCCTTTTCACTGAACACTTCCTTTAAATCCCAATATTCTTTTGGAATTCTCTTCTCCCCCACCAAGGTTTCAGTACATGTGGAGGCTATCTCAATCGGATTCTGAAGCTTCAGCTGAGATTGCCCCTCCCTTTCCAGTCGCTGATTGGTGCGTATGCGCAACAACCTTTTCTTCCAGTTAACCTGGGGGTTCCATTTCCGGAACCAGGGTAATCCCAGTATTAACAGTTGCTCCATCCCAGGGTCCACAATAAAACACAGAGTCTCATTATGCTCTCTCATAGTCATTTCTACAGGTTCTGTTATAAAGTGTGCAGGGCAGCCCCCAGCAACTGATCCATTTAATTGGAAAAAGGCGATGGGCGTTTTTGAAGGTTTTAGTTTTAAGCCCATTTTCTCTACGTCTCCCGTGCTGATTACACACCTTGTGCACCCAGAGTCTAGCAAGGCTAGCATTTCCCCTTTGGCCCATGAGGTGGATACCCTCAACTTCACAGGAATGGTCATAGGGCCCTCGTTTGGACTTACCAGGAAGTCATCTTCTGAGTCGTCGTTGCTCTCTTCAGGGGAAGTCGGGGGTCCCAGCTCCTCTCCTGCCAGAGATGCGACCTCTGCCACCTCTTCTGTCTTTAGCGCCACTTCATGAGGCTTCACTGGGGTTTTTTCAGGCTTCTTTCCTACTTTTGGTGCTCCCTTTGGTTCCAGTTTGACCCTGCAGTCCGGAGCCTGGTGACCTTCCTTCCCATCCAAAGCAGGCAGAGGGTTTGGGTCTTGCCACCACCCCCCCCTTTGGGGTTTGGGGACCTCTTGAGGGTGTGGGGGGGAAGGCTTGCTCCACCCAGAACCCCCCCGGCGTCTGCTTCGGGTTAAGTCAATTTCCACTTCTTCTGCCAGCAAGTACCACATCTGCAAGTCATTTGGGTCCCTTCTAGCAATGCATCTCTTGTACACATCTTCATTTAACCCATCTTTAAATGTTTCTATCAGGGCTCCCTGGGATCAGCCTCAGATATGACACACTAGCTGTCTAAATTCTTGGGTGTAGTCGGCCACTGACCTCCACCCCTGATTTATGGTCTTCATCCTGATGCTGGCCTTTCACTCTGCCAGTGGGTCCTCAAACCTAGTCCGCAGCGCAGTCATGAACAGGTTATAATTCATCAACTGGGGGGCATTATCATTATGCAGGGTCACCATCCACTCTGCAGCTGTTCTCTCCAAAGCCCTGGTAACACATCTCACTTTGGCTGCTTCTGAGGAAAAATCCTCCCTGTATTCTTCCATATAGCTCCAAACTTGGGCTAGGAAAAACCCCAAGTCTTTGGGATTTCCCCCGTACTTTACTTCTAACGGAGGCAACTTGGGAGCTCTATGCTGTCTAGGAATTTCACCTCCCGCTGGGGCCCCCCGGGGCTGCTGCTAGCTGTTGCGCTGGCTCCTGTTGAGTTATGGGAGAGGGGGTTTCTCTGCTTCTTCTGGCTGGGGCTACTCCTCTCTCCCCTTCATAACTTTGTGCAGCTTGAGGTTGTGCAAATGCCTCATTGAGGAGTTTGCTGGCTTGGTCCAGTAAAAGATCTCTCTTTTCCCTCTCTTGCTCCTCTCTTCCATGCCAGTGGGTGGCTGTGATTCCTGGGGGGAGGTCCTTCTCTGCATCCTTCCAGCCAAACCCCACCGACTATCTGGGCTTCACAGCTTGATCCTCTTCCAGATTGAGCTCTTCTAGCAATTTGGCTTCCTGTACCAGCAAAGAATCTTGCCCTCCAATGGCTCCCCGATCTTCCTGGTCACTAGTTGAAGATGACATGATGTTCAGGCCCCCTTAGAAGAAATTTGGGTGTATTCTCCAGGTGGGCTGGTAGAGTGAGATTCAGAATAATGTCAGCTGGTGCTCCATTCAAAATTCAAGAAAGAAATACTTAGAGTCTTTTAATTAGAGAAAAGATATCTTTTACTGAAAACGAAGTGGAGCAACCATAGAATTCTGAATCTGAGAAATTAGGCACGTGAATCACATATACAAAGTGATAGAAATGTTCCCACCCCCAATAGTTCAACTGAATCTTCCAATTTGAAGTTGTGAATATGATCATGTGGACATCTTCAGGTGGTGATGAGGCCTCTGTCCATTGACCTTGGCATATTTTGATAAAGGGTTGCAGCTGCACAGAGAAAAGAAAGCTAACGAGAAATAGAAACTTAAACCTGAATGTATGCTCCCCCCCTCCTCATTTTATACAACAGTAGAATGTAACACCTCCAGCTAGCTTCCCAGACTCATCCCCTCCTCCCCACATTACTTATGACAGCTGAAAGATGCAAAGCGATAGTAGAAGGTCTTGAAGGCTGACACTAGATTTGATAAAGATCTTAAAACAGAAGGTTGTTTGTCTATGATAAGTTGACTGATTTAGATAAAATTTTGATGGGGACTGATGAAAAGGTAATTAAAAAACTCTATGGACTTTTATTAGAATTTAAATTAGAGGAAGAAGAAATTAAAGAAACGATGATTGCTTGGGGAGAAAATTTTGGATATGGGATTGATTTAGAGAAATGGCAAAAATTGTGGTCTCAAAATTATAAAATGACAATGTCAATTGCTTATAAAGAAAATTTTTATAAGATGTTTTGTAGGTGGCATCTACCCTGAGAAGAATTGCAAGAATGTTTAAGAACAAATCAGACAAATGTTGGAAATGTCATCAGATACCTGCCTCATATTACCATATGTGGTGGACATGTTTGGACGCAAAAAGATATTGGACTAAAATCCACAATTGGTTGGAAAAAATGATAAAACAACAAATAGAACCAGAGATATTTTTATTGGGAATTATACTGAAATATACAATAAAGAACTGAAATATTTGATTGTAAATGTTTTTACAGCGGCTAGAATTGTATTTGCTAAAGCCCCTGTCACACTGCACCAACGGATGGAAAGAGGATGTAAAACGGAGAAAAACACTTGCCATCCATTGGTTAATGCGATGCTTCCGTTCTGTACTCACTGCCTCCTCTCTATATGTCCAGCATCCGTCTATTGACGTTTCATCCGCTCAGAGGGTTTTGAGCTGCTCAAAGCTTTTGAGTGGAAAATGGATCCAATGCGTCCATTCTGCATCTGCTAGGCATACTGGGGACATCCGTTCTGCATCCGTTACACATCCACTATATCCACTAGGCATCTGTTCCACATCCGCGCAACTTGCATACACTCGGATGCAGGGAGGAAGCGGAACGGACACGGAACGGATGCGCAGCGTTAGTAGCATGAATGGAGAAAGGATGAAAGCAGATGCAGCTCGCAAACAAAACATTTAAAACGGAAAAAACATTCGCAGAGGGGACCTATCTTGGATATTAAGGATGTCTAGAGGATGCCTAGAGGATGCAAAAGGACACATAGGGGAAAACCTATATTGCCTATAAAAAGGGGGAGCAACTCACCTGCATCTCACTTTCAGGCCAGCAGCCCTGCTGTGCAGACCTCTGCAGCCTTCATCTGACTCTTCCTCTTCCACAGCATCCAGTCATCTCCACCATGGATCATAACAAACTCTTTTTGGAAGCCACCATCTTTCTGCAACAGTGCGAAGCCATCTACAGGCTCTGTGAACTCTACTACGGGAAGAAAAGGAGGAGGCCAAGAAGTGTCTGGGTCCGAAGATGGATCGGGAGAAGAGCAGAGTATGGACTGTACAACAAACTGATGGTGGAGCTCAGGAACGAAGACACTCGTGCATTCCAGAACTTCATGAGGATGCCTCCAGCCATGTTTGATGAAGTTGTGCAGCGGCTGACACCTAAGTTGACCAAGCAGAGCACCAAGTTCCGGCCCAGCCTGGACCCTGGGCTCAAGGTGGCACTGACTCTGCGCCACCTGGCCTCCAGGACCACCTACAGGAGCATGAAGTACGGCTGGAGGGTGCCACACAATACCATCAGCATTGTGGTCAGAAAAGTGGTGCAGTCCATCATCAAAGAATACCTGGAGGAGCTCCTCCAGTGCCCCTCCACTGAAGAAGAATGGAAGAAAGTTGCAGAGCAGTGGTATCAGAAGTGGAACTTCCCCCACACCGTTGGAGCCATAGATGGGACGCACATGGCTTGCAAAGCTCCAGCCAAGTCGGGGTCCACTTATTTCAACTACAAGGGCTTCTTCAGCATCGTCCTCTTCACCATGGTCGATGCTGACTACAAGTTCATGTACATCGATGCTTCAGGCAATGGCTCATGTTCAGATGCCCAGGTATACAACGCCAGTGACATCAAAGAGGGGCTGGAACGCAACCTCATCATGGGCTTCCCAGATCCAGACCCCCTGCCCAACAACATGCAAGATGTGCCCTACTTCATCATGGGGGATGACGCCTTCTCCCTCACAACCTACCTCATGAAGCCCTACACCTCCAGACTCCTCACCCGTGAAGAGAGGATCTTCAACTACAGGCTGTCCAGGGCAAGACGGGTGGTGGAGAACACCTTTGGCATCCTGACCAACAGGTTCCAGGTACTTCTGACCACCATGCAACATCGCCCAGAGACCGTGAGGAGGATCGTGGAAGCTTGCTGCATCCTGCACAATCTCATGCGTACCCGCTATCCAGTCTTGCAGAACAGGCTCGTGGACCTCCAGCAAGGCAATGGGGACATGGAGCCTGGGGAATGGAGGCAAGGGTGAAACCTGATAGACACTGAGGATGTGCAAGGCCCCAACAGAGCCTCACGTGAAGGGAAGAAGGAGCGCAACCTCCTGAGACACTGGTGTAACTCCCCAGCTGGAGCAGTGGAGTGGCAAGATAGGATGATAGATGCTTAATGGATGCTTCTTTCAGCCTATCTCATCACACTGATGAGATTGGACCATGTATGTTGGGTGGGCCTACAATGAACAGGGTGTTTAATAAAGAGTTGTGTTTATGTTGACATGTGTGAATGATTGATTACATTATTATTGATAATAAAGGGTCATAGGTGTGGCACCTGGGAGGGTGGACCATACAGTCCCACTATGCTTGCACTGGAGGTTTATCTATCCCACAGCTACTACCCATACCAAAGGTATCCCTGCCCACCCCACTGCTATCCTTACCCATCCCACAAACATGCAAAGGCTTAAACCATTTCTCAAAGTTTCCACCAAGACTTTATTTAATAAAATAAATGAGGCAAGTGTGTGAAGCAAAGATAAACTTTATTAATCACAAACTGTAAAAGAAAAATGACCCAAGTTGAGTGTCCAAATAAAGACAACAGGTAGCCACCCAGTCTCTGACACTCCTCTTGGTCACTCGGAAGTGTGCCCAGTCTCAGGGGTGAAGGGTCCAGGTGCTATGGAGGTGGCTGCTGCTGGAGTGCTGGTCTGAAGCACCACTGGGATTCCTGGCCCCGAGAGGACAACAGGTGACGGTGTGTTGAGGAAGCTCTCGGACAGCTGGCTCAGCCCCGTGATGTTGAGAGCTCCTTCCTCCATGCCATGTGGTGTCAGCCCCAGTACCGAGGACAGATGTACTGAGGCCAGGCTTGGCTGTGGGGTGGAGGAAGGAACAGTGTAGTGGGGCTGTCTGGTCTGCAGCTGGATGAAGACTGGTGTTGGCGGCATAGGTGGCGTGGGTGGCATCGGTGGCATCGATGGAACTGGTGGCAACGGTGTTGCCCGATGACTCTGTGCCTGGACTGTGAAGGGCTGCTGCCTGTGCTGCTGGACCTCCTGGTAGCCGTAGCCCTGGTAGGTGAGAGCCTGTGGGAAACCTTGGAATGGGAGGGACATCACCTGGGGTGGAGGAGCAGACCTGGACTGGGTGGGAGCAGGTGCCTCTGGGTCTGGAGGGTTGTGAAGCAGCTTGGTGATCCGGTCCTTCACCACCTGGTACTGGAGTTCCGCCATGTCCGTGAGGGTATGGTTGACATAGGTGAGGAAGGGCTTGCAGTTGGAGGATGAGGAGTCGATGTGTACCAGCTGAGAGAGGAGATCTATGCTGCTACGGATGGTGTCCCTGATCTCCAGCAGGACAGTGTGGCTCTGCCCCTCCTGTCTGGCTCTCTGCCTTTCTGTGCAGGTGGAGCTGTGAGCGCATGCGGGTAGGGCTGTGGTGGAAGTGCCGTATCCTTTCTCCCACTGTACCAGGGAGTCCTCCACGCACTCCACCACAGTTAAAACACCTGTCCGCGGGTTCTCCGCTGTGGCACGCTCCAAAGAAACCTGCCTGGAGACAGGAACTGACTCTCGGCTGGAAGAGGACTGACTCTCAGCAGGCTGCCGGAGAGAGAGGGTCGTGAGAGGGGCTTCTGCTGCTGCTGCTGCTCCTCGGTGGTGGATCTCACCCTCCAGGAAGCTGCACCTGGCCATGACATAGGTCTCTCTGTCCGTCAGCTTAACCATGGCCTGGCCAGATTTCTTGAGGTGCAGCTTCCTGTACCAGGTGTGCATATGTTTCCACCAACCGAGGAGCACCTCCGATGTGTAGCCCAAACTCTCCGCCTTCTCTCTCCAAGCAGCCTGCTTCCTTTTGGTGTCCCTGTACAGCCGGTGTCCCTTCCGCCACAGATAGTCATTCTCTCTCAGCCACTCCAGCACCTCATCCTCATGTTCCTCCTCAATGGAGTATTGCCTCCTCTCCCGTTCCCGCATATGCCTCTTCCTCCCTTTGCCAGGACCAGATGGGCCCTCATCAGAGGGGCTTCCAGTTTGTAGGGGCTGCTCCTCCACACCACCAGCAGCAGCAGCAGCAGCAGCAGGGTCATCATCATCATCATCATCATCATCAGCAGCAGCAGCAGCATCACCAGCAGGATCATAATCATCATCATCAGCAGCAGCAGCAGCAGCACCAGTAGGATCATCATCATCATCAGCAGCAGCAGCAGCAGGAGCAGGACCAGGAGCACAAGCAGGACCAGGAGCACGAGCAGGATCAGGAGCACGAGCAGGACCAGCAGGATGAGCAGGACCAGCAAGACCAGGAGCACGAGCAGTATGAGCAGGACGATCTAGTCCAGGAGCACGAGCAGGACCAGCAGGACCAGCAGGACGAGGAGCAGCTTCAGCAGAGTAAGCACCAGCAGAAGCACCACCTCCAGGAGCAGCCTCAGCAGAGTAAGCACCAGCAGAAGCACCACCGCCAGGAGCAGCATCAGCAGAGTAAGCATGAGCAGAAGCACCACCGCCAGAAGCATCATCATCAGCTCCTCCAAAAGCAGAAGCAGCAGAAGCCCCAGCTGCAGAAGAGCGAGCCCGTACTACAGAAGCCCCAGCAGAAGCAGAGTGAGGGCCAGGGGGCGGGAGGGTGGTCCTGTCCCTCTTGCCAGGGCTGGCAGCAGATGGCTGAGGCTTCCTCTTTTTCCCCATGTTTGTAGGGTTGCTGGCTGGCAGGGAGGCTGGCAGGAAGGCTGGCAGGGAGGCTGGCAGGAAGGCTGGCAGGCAGGCAGACCCCAAGGCAGGCACCAAGGCTGGCAGGCACCAAGGCTGGCAGGCAGGCAGGCAGCAAGACTGGTAGGCAGCCAGGCAGCAAGGCTGGCAGGGAGGCAGGCACCAAGGCAGGCAGCAAGGATGGCAGGATGGCAGGCAGCAAGGCAGGCAGGCAAGGCACTCAGTGCTTCTGGCAGCAGGTCTTTCCTCTGAATGGTGACCTGCTTCCGAGCTGCTTCCCTTTATATCCACGGGGCTGACCCAATAAATCCCCCCCGCATGCGCAGTGAATGCTCTGCATCCGCTAGGCTTCCGCTGTGCATCCGCTTCATCCGCTGTGCATCCGCTGTGCATCCACTTCATCTGTTCGGCGTCCATTCTGCATCCGCTGTATCCGTTCCGCGTCTGCTTTGCTGAGGTCCCCCGGAAGCCTTGCGGATGTGCCATCCACTCTCATCCGCTTCCATCCGCTAGGCTTCTGCTCTGCATCCGCTTTCCATCTGCCCTGCGTCCTCCCCCCGTCCGTTCCTTTCCATGTTATCCTCTCTGGTTATGCAAATTTTTGCCCCTTTTGAGAGTGGATAACAATGGATGGAACATTTCTCTCGTCTGCTGTGTCCTTTTTACAAACGTTTTGCATCCGTGGGCAGTGTGACAGGGCCTTAAGAATTGGAAAAATGAAAAAAATACCTATGGAGGAGGAAGTTATTGAGAAAATTATGGACCATGCTGAAATGAGTAAATTGACATTTGAAATTAGAGAAGAAGAAGATAAACAATTTTATATGATATGGGATTTGTTTTATCAATGGTTGGATAAAAAGACATGGTAATGTAATAGACTAGGGAAGTTTGTAATAGAAGCTTAATAGACCTATATAAAATATAATACAGCTATATATAACCATTGGATGAAAATACAATATAAATTTCATAATAAAATCTAGAATATATCGTACAAAATGATGGTATAAAGTTTAGTCATGAATGATTAATAACTGATAAATATATAAGCATATGTTAGTTTGACAATGTGAGAATTTATATGAACTGAGTAATGACTATAAAGGATAGCACAAAAGATTTGTAAGCAACTGACACACTGTATGTATATAAAATGGAAGATGGCTTTGTGTTCTTATGTTTTGTTTGTATATATTTGTTTTAAAACAATTAATATATATATATATAAATATATATATAAATGCAGAAAAGAAAGAAAAGAGAAACGTGATTTAATAAAACATGAACTGAATAGCGCAAGATGAAATAGCACAAAAAATTAAAATGGTGAAACAAATTTTTTTGAACATGCAAATAAGCCAGGGAGATGGTTAGCATACAAATTGAAAAAAGGAAAAGAGAAGAAAATGATACACAACTGCCAGACAAAAGGGAGACCCTTCATCATCAGAATGAAAATAAAGAGAAAATAATTCAGGAATTATTTAGGAAATTGTACAGTCAAGAAAAAAATGCCAGAAGATACAACTAAACAATATCTGGAAAAAGCTGCACTAACCAAAATACCAGACACAGTGACAGCAATGTTAAATGAAAGAATAACAATGGAAATAACGGGAACAATTAAAAGACAAAAGAACCAATAAAACACCTGGACCAGACGGACTCCCTGCAGAACTTTACAAAAACCTACAAGAGACACTAGGACAGATATTCTTGGAGGTTTACAATGAAGCATTATCAAATGCCAAACTCTCCAAAAGTTGGACAGAAGCATACATTACACTAATCCCAAAGGAAGATACAGTTTCTCAACAGATAAAAAAAACTACAGACCAATATCATTACTAAATGTAGATTACAAAATATTTGCCTCTATAATCTCAGAAAGACTAAAAAGATTTTTAAATTAATTCATACATCTCGACCAGAATGGTTTTCTAAGTAAAAGACAATTGAAAAATAACATGAGGATTTTTATGAACATATTGAAATAGTAAGTCCACTCCGAAAAACAGTTAGTATTGATTTTTTTGGATGCACAAAAAAACTTTGATAATATGAACTGGCAATTTATGATATTACAATTGAAAAACATGAACTTCGGTGAAAATTTTGTAAAGATGATCCAAGCAATATATTCCAATCAAATGGCGAAAATGATAGTAAACGGAGAAATAACAGAAAAAAAATTAACATAAACAAAGATACAAGACAAGGGTATCCATTATCCCCCATTTTATTTATATTAACCCTGGAAGACTGACTTATATAGATTAGACAAGACCCAGAAATAAAAGGCTTGAAGATTAAAATAGAACAATACAAAGTATTGTATATAAACTAGAGGAAGCCCTAGAAACAGGATTCAAATTAATAAAAAAAAAAATAGAAGTGGCAGTGGCAGGACTTAAAATAAACAAGGAAAGACCAAAATATTGACAAGGAACCTTACAAATAAACAGAAAATCGAACTGACAGAAAAGATGGGCATGCAGATAACTAAAAAAGTTTAATACTTGAGAATTTGGCTAACAGCAAGATGTACTTCCATTAAAGAAGACAACTATACTAAATTAGTATAGCAAATAAAGGTGGATCTGGACAAATGGAAAAATCTACAGTTGTCATTGGTTGGAAGGATAATAAAAATGAATATTCTAATTAAATTGCTATTCTTATTTCAAGTAATCCCAATAAAATTAGGAAAAAAGTTTTTTGAGGTCTTAAATAGACTGATCTCAAAGTTCATCTGGCAAGGCAAAAAACCAAGAATTAAACTGAAAATGCAACAAGACACCAAAGCAAGGGAGGGTTTGGGCTCCCAGACTGGGAGCTGTAATATCAGGTTTCAGTGCTCAAATGGGTGAAGGAGTGGATAAATTTAGAGAATAAAAGAATATTGATGATAGAAGGGTATGATTTACAAATGGGGTGGCACACATTTATATGGTACGGGAAATATAAATCACATAAATACCTCCAAAGGCACTATATTACAAATGCTCTGTTGTCAGCATGGGGAAAAATCAAACAAACCACTATATAAAAATACTGGTCTTCCATTCACAATGGAAGAGCTAATATATCCTAATGTTTTAGATCCAGATAAAATTGTACGGTATAAAGATATACTTAATGAACAGAGGAACCTAAAATTGAAACAGGAATTTAAAAAGCATGGAATTGACTTGGACTGATGGTCACTTATGCAAATTCAAATGAGACATAAGAAAGATATAGAAATATATGGATTCTATAAGGAACACCAAGATCTGGATAAAATGTTGTTAGGGACAGATGAAAAATTAATAAAGAAAATTTATAATTACCTGCTGAATTTTAAAATGGAAGAAGAATGTGTAAAAGAATGATAGAATGGGCAAAATTTTTTGGGTACACTATACAATTAGGTAATTGGCAAAAATTGTGGGAAAGAAATTATAAATTAATGATGTCAACAGCTTACAAAGAAAATATGTACAAAATGTTTTATAGATGGCACTGGCCACCAGCAAGAATGGCAACAATATTTCCAAATATTTCCAAATATTCCAAATATCACCAGAATGCTGGAAATGCAAACAGATGCCAGGATCCTACTATTGTGTGGTGGACCTGTCTAATGACAAAAAAATATTGGTCAAAGGTAAAGAGGTGATTAGAAAAGATGACAGCACAGCAAACAGATCTAAAACCAGGACTATTCTTATGAGGTATAATACCAGGGAAATGTAATAAAAGACTCACATACTTAAACTTACATATAATAACAACAGTTAGAATCACATATGCACAAAATTGGAAAAATGTAATAAGGTAATAAAAAAAATTAGAATGTGCCAAATTGGACAGGTTAAGGATGGAACTTAAAGACAAAGAGGAAACAGAATACAATTTAACATGGGATGTATTGTATAAATGATTAAATAACAGATGCAGAGATTAATAATTTAACAACAAAAGAAGATTAACAAAATAGAAATAAATACAGATATATAGAAATATGTAAGAACACACAATGTAAGCAATATCACTATTGGACTATATGTGAATATAATTTAAAATGTATAGAGTGATAAATGTAATAGGGTGTTATGGTACAGTTATGAATACAACAGTTATGATGTACAATACTATGTATTTAAAAGGGACAACATTGTATGACTATGAGAATAATGATTATAATCAGGGTGTATACTAGATGTATATTTAAAAAGGACTTGACATAGCCAGCTACTGTTGCAAAACTGGAAATGTGATGTATAATAACAAAAATGTACAATTAAAATATCTTTAAAAAAAGAAAAGGAAAAAATGAATTTGTCATCTTTTCAACAGGAGGACAACTGGGGATTGATAAAATGTTGAGAGATTCAGTTGCAACTGACACTGACTGAAGTATTAATTTGATTGCCTCAAGTTTACATATAATTATTTATTCATCTTCTGTAGAGAAGGTGCCAAATAGCTGGACAAATTCTTCCTCATCATATGGGCAACTGATGTCTATATCTTTGCTTTAATTATATCAAAGTCATTATGCCTCTTGTTCTTATTTGAACCTGACCCTGGAGTTGGTGGAACATTCAGTTGTATGGGTAGTGCTGGCTAATATGAGTTCTAAAACTTATACTATTCTCCCTTGTGAGCTTGTCTTTTCTCCCAGGATTGAGCAGAAGCCATATACTGCCATTGTGAAGGGGACGTATGAGTGTAATTTGAAAACACCTCAAGTAATATCTACTTTTAAATATCATTGAAATTAGTGTGAGATGACTAAAATTTGGTATTATTCTTTCAAGACCTTGCCAAGTGGAAAGCCAAAGAGATTTCTGTAAAGGCCCTGTCACACTGCCCAACGGATGCAAAACGGACACAACGGACGAGCAAAATGTTCCATCCGTTGTTATCCGCTCTCAAAAGGGGCAAAAATGTGCATAACCGGAGTGGATAACACGGACGTGGGGAGGATGCAGGGCGAATGGAAAGCGGATGCGGAACGGAAGCCTAGCGGATGGAAGCAGATGGGAGCGGATGGCACATCCGCGAGGCTTCCGAGGGATCTCAGCAAAGCGGACGTGGAACGGATGAAGTGGATGCAGAGCGGATGCAGAGCAGATGAAGCGGATGCAGAGTGGAAGCCTAGCGGATGCACAGCGGAAGCCTAGTGGATGCCTAGTGTTCACTGCGCATGTGGGGGGGATTTATTGCATCAGCCCCCTGGAAAAAAAGGGAAGCAGCTCGAACGTGGCCAGCATTCAGAGGAAAGACCTGCTGCAGGATACATCGAGTCCTTGCCTGCCCTGCCTGCATGCCTGCCTGCAAGCCTTGCTGCCAGCCTTCCTGCCAGCCTGCCTCCAAGGCTCCTGGCCAGCCTTCCTGCCAGCCTTGCTGCCTGCCTGCCTTCCAGCCTCCCTGCCAGCCTGCCTGCTTGCCAGCCTTGGTGCCTGCCTGCCTGCCAGGCTTCATGACAGCCTTCCTGCCAGGCTTCCTGCCAGCCTTGGTGCCAGCCTTCCTGCCAGCCTTGGTGCCTGCCAGCCTCCCTGCCAGCCAGCAACACCACAACCATGGGGAAGAAGCCAAAGTCTCAGCAACCTGCCACCATCCCTGGCAAGAGGGACAGGGCCACCCTCCCGCCCTCTGTCCCTGACTCTGCTTCTGCTGGGGCTTCTGCTGAAGCTGCTCCTGGCAGTGGTGCTTCTGCTGCATACTCTGCTGAAGCTGCTCCTGGCGGTGGTGCGTCTGCTGCTGCGTACTCTGCTGAAGCTGCTGCTGGTCCTGCTTGTCCTGCTCATGCTCCTGGACTTGCTCGTCCTGCTCATGCCCCTGGACTTTCTCGTACTGCTCGTACTGCTCATGATCCTGGTCTTGCTCATCCTGTTCGTCCTGCTGGTGCTGCTGGTGCTGCTGGTGCTGCTGGTGCTGCTGGGGCTGCTGGGGCTGCTTGGGCTGCTGGGGCTCCTGGTGATTACTCTGCTGCTGCTGATCCTGGTCCTGCTGATCCTGCTGCTGCTGCTGCTGCTGCTGCTGCTGCTGATGATGATGATCCTGCTGCTGCACCTGAAGATGATGATGCTGATTATGATCCTGCTGGTGATGATGATGATGATGATGATGATGATGATCCTGCTGGTGCTGCTGCTGCTGGTGGTGTGGAGGAGCAGCCCCTACCACCTGGGAGCCCCTCTGATGAGGGCCCATCTGGTCCTGGCAAAGGGAGGAAGAGGCGTATGCGGGGATGGGAGAGGAGGCAATACTTCATTGAGGAGGAACACGAGGATGAGGTGCTGAGAGAGTGGCTGAGAGAGAATGACTATCTGTGGTGGAAGGGACACTGGCTGTACAGGGACACCAAGCGGAAGCAGGCTGCTTGGAGAGAGAGGGCGGATAGTATGGGTTACACTTCGGAGGTGCTCCTCGGCTGGTGGAAACATATGCACACTTGGTACGGGAAGCTGGACCTGAAGAAATCTAGCCAGGCCACAGTAAAGCTGATGGACAGAGAGACCTACATCATGGCCAGGTGCAGCTTCCTGGAGGGTGAGATCCGACACCGAGGAGCGCCAGGAGCCCCTCTCATGACCCTCTCTCTCCGGCAGCCTGCTGAGACCCAGTCCTCTTCTGGACGAGAGTCAGTCCCTGTCTCCAGGCAGGTTTCTGTGGAGTGTGTCACGGCGGAGAACCCGCAGACAGCTGTTGTCACCATGGTGGAGCACGTGGAGGACTCCCTGGTGCGGTGGGAGAGAGGAGACATCGAGTCCACCACAGTTGTAGCCGCATCCACCCCCCCAGCTCCACCTCCACAGAAAGGCAGAGAGCCAGACAGCAGGAGGGGCAGAGCCACACTGTCCTGCTGAAGATCAGGGACACCATCCGCACCAGTATAGATCTTCTCTCTCAGCTGGTCAGCACCGACTCCTCATCCTCCAACCGCAAGCCCTTCCTCACCTATGTCAACCAGACCCTCACGGACATGGCCGAACCCCAGTACCAGGTGGTGAAGGACCGGATCACCAAGCTGCTTCACAACCCTCCAGACCCAGAGGAACCTGCTCCCACCCAGTCCAGGTCTGCTCCTTCACCCCAGGTGATGTCCCTCCCATACCAAGGCTTCCCACAGCCCCTCACCTACCAGGGCTACGGCTACCAGGAGGTCCAGCAGCACAGGCAGCAGCCCTTCCCAGCCCAGGCACAGAGACATCGGGCGACACCGTTGCCACCGGTTCCACTGATGCCACCGATGCCAGCCATGACAATGATGCCACCGATGACAGCGATGCCACCCACACCACCGATGCCACCCATGCCAGTCCTCACCCAGCTGCAGACCAGACAGCCCCACAACACTACTCCTTCCTCCACCCCACAGCCAAGCCCGGCCTCAGTACATCTGTCATCAGTACTGGGGCTGACACCCCATGGCATGGAGGAAGGACCTCTCAGCATCGTGGGTCTGAGCCAGCTGTCTGAGAGCTTTCTCAACACACCGTCACCTGTTGTCCTCTCAGGGCCAGGCACCCCAGTGGTGCTTCAGACCAGCACACCAGCACCACCCACCTCCACAGCACCTGGACCCTTCACCCCTGAGACTGGACACACCTCCAAGTGACCAATAAGAGTGCCAGAGACTGGGTAGCTGGCTACCTGTAGAGTTTATTTGGACACTTGACTTGGGTCATTTTTGTTTTACAGCTTGTTGTTCAGGAAAGTTTATCTTTGATTCACCCACTTGTTTCATTTCTTTTTTTTAATAAAGTCTTGGTGGAAACTTTTAGAAATGGTTTAAGCCTTTGCATGCTTGTGGGATGGGTTAAGATAGCAATGGGATGGGCAGGGATACCTGTGGGATGGGTAATAGTTGTGGGATGGGCAGGGATACCTGTGGGATGGGTAATAGCTGTGGGATGGGCAGGGATACCTTTGGGATGGGTAATAGCTGTGGGATGGGTAAGTATAGCAGTGGGATAGATAAGCCTCCAGTGCAAGCATAGTGGGACTGTATGGTCCACCCTCCCTGGTGCCACACCTATGGCCCTTTATTATCAATAATAATGTAATAATCGTCCACACATGTCAACACAAACACAACTCTTTATTAAACGCCCTGTTCATTGTAGGCCCACCCAACATACATGGCCCAATCTCATCAGTGTGATGAGACAGGCTGAAGGAAGCACTCATTAATCATCTATCATCCTGTCTTGCCACTCCACTGCTCCAGCTGGGGAGTTGCACCAGTGTCTCAGGAGGTTGCGCTGCTTCTTCCCTTCACGTGAGGCTCTGTTGGGGCCTTGCACATCCTGAGTGTCTATCAGGTTTCGCCTTTGCCTCCATTCCCCAGTCTCCATGTCCCCATTGCTTTGTTGGAGGTCCACGAGCCTGTTGTGTAAGACTGGGTAGCGGGTGCTCATGAGATTGTGCAGGATGCAGCAAGCTTCCACGATGTTCTTCACGGTCTCTGCGCGATGCTGCATGATGGTGAGAAGTACCTGGAACGTTTTGGCCAGGATGCCAAAGGCGTTCTCCACCACCCGCCTTGCCCTGGACAGCCTGTAGTTGAAGATCCTCTCTTCACGGGTGAGGTGTCTTGAAGTGTAGGGCTTCATGAGGTAGGTTCTGAGGGAGAAGGCGTCATCCCCCACGATGAAGTAGGGCACATCTTGCATGTCATTGGGCAGGGGGTCTGGATCTGGAAAGCCCATGATGAGGTTGCCTTCCAGCCCCTCCTTGAGGTCACTGGCATTGTATACCTGGGCATCTGAACATGAGCAGCTGCCTGAAGCATCGATGTACATGAACTTGTAGTCAGCATCGACCAATGCAAAGAGGACGATGCTGAAGAAGCCCTTGTAGTTGAAATAAGTGGAGCCCGACTTGGGTGGTGCTTTGCAAGCCACGTGCTTCCCATCTATGGCTCCAATGGTGTGTGGGAAGTTCCACCTCTGGTACCACTGCTCTGCAACTTTCTTCCATCCTTCATCAGTGGAGGGGCACTGGAGGAGCTCCTGCAGGTATTCTTCGATGATGGCCTGCACCACTTCTCTGACCACAATGCTGATGGTGTTGTGTGGCACCCTCCAGCTGTACTGCATGCTCCTGTAGGTGGTCCCTGAGGCCAGGTGGCAACAGAGTGAGTGCCACCTTGAGCCCAGGTTCCAGGCTGGGCTGGAAGTTGGTGTTTGCCTTGGTCAACCTGGGTGTCAGGCGCTGCACAACTTTGTCAAACATGGCTGGAGGTATCCTCATGAAGTTCTGGAATGCCCGAGTGTCTTCGTTCCTGAGCTCCACCATCAGCTTGTTGTACAGCCCGTACTCTGCTCTTCTCCTGATCCATCTTCGTACCCAGACACTTCTTGGCCTCCTCCTTTTCTTCCCGTAGTAGAGTTCACAGAGCCTGTGGATGGCTTCGCACTGTTGCAGAAGGATGGTGGCTGCCAAAAGGACTGTGTTACGATCCACGGTTGACATGACTGGATGCTGTGGAAGAGCAAGAGTCAGTTGAAGGCTGCAGAGGTCTGCACAGCTGGGCTGCTGGTCTGAAAGTGAGATTCAGACAAGTTGCTCCCCCTTTTTATAGGCAGTATAGGTGTCCCTTTGCATCCTCTAGGCATCCTCTAGGCATCCTGTAGACATCCTTAATATCCGAGATAGGTCCCCTCTGCGAACGTTTTTTCCATTTTAAACGCTTTGTTTCCGTGCTGCATCCGCTAGGCATCCATTCTGCATCCATTCTGCATCCATTCCGCTTCCTCCCTGCACCCGAGCGGATGCGAGTTGCGTGGATGCGCAGCGGATGCCTAGCGGATATAGCGGATGCGTAATGGATGCAGAACGGACAAATTGGATACATTTTCCACGCAAAAGTTTTGGGCAGCCCAAAACTTTCTGAGCGGATGAAACATCAATAAACGGATGCTGGACGGATAGAGAGGAAGCAAAACGGAGGCAGTGAGTACATCGCGTTAACCAACGGATGGCAAGCTTTTTTGTCCGTTTTACATCCTCTTTGCATCCGTTGGTGCAGTGTGACAGGGGTTAAGCTGCTTGAATAGGTGGTGCTGGAGCTACTCACTCGGTGGTGGAGAAATTATGAGAGGGAGTGTAGTGTTATTCTTTTCCACCTGCCTTTATTTCGTAGATTAATTGCAATTTGCAGCAAAAATCCATGATGCTGTAGGATTAGCTTGTCTTTTGCAAATTCTGAGAAAATATAAAAAGGTCTTCATCTGGCACTGAAAAGATGCTAATGTGGACACCAGTTGAGCTTCTCTGGACAGGACATTCCATAAATTGGCTGCCCACCACAGAAAAGACCCTCTCCCTATACAAATCTTCTTATTTCGCTTGATGAGGAAATCTGAAAAACAAATTCATTATAAGATCCTAAAGTTCTGGTAAGCATACATAGTATACAGAGTATAAGCTGATCCAAAACTTCTGAGGGTTTTAAAATTAAAAATCAGCATTTTGAATTGGATTTGAAAATGGCCGCCATCACTGCAGATGACAAGGTAGTGGTATAATATATCTGTATCAGCTTGTCTGGTGAGTAGTCTAGCTGTTCTGAACTAAGTGATCTGTTTTCAAAGCCCCCCCCCCCCATGTACAATACATTGAATTAATTCAACTGAGAAGCTACCAGAGTGTGCAGCTCTTTCTGTCCAGACAAAGTAGCAGTTGGTAAATCAGCCAAAGCTGATGAAAAAAACAATTGTCTGACTAAGTCCCCATGGGATTCTTGTAAGGATGATGGATCTAAAAGCAATCCCAGATCCTTTAGGGAAAATGTATACTCCTCAATCTGCAGAGCAATAGCAATAGCACTTAGACTTACACATCACTTTACAGTGCTTTACAATCCTCTCTTAAGCAGTTTTGCAGAGTCAATATATTGCCCCCAACAATCTGGATCCTCATTTTACTGACCTTGGAAGGATGGAAGAATGAGTCAACCTCAAGCCAATGAGAATTAACCTCTGGTAGTCAGCAGAATTAGCCTGCAAATACCCAGCAATACAGCATTCTAACCATTGCACGACTATGGCTCTAGTTGAGCATCACTCAACTAGTCATCCCCCACAAACACAATATCTCTCTCTAGTCCATAATTCTGTCCAAGCATTGGTTCAGAACACTGTCCCCTTTGTCCCCTTTTTGGTGACAAAAATAATTTCTGAAAGACTCAACTAACTGCCATTAGGCACCAGCACCAGCTTATGAAATGGTTATCCAAGTATCAGTAGGAGTGGAATCACCATAGAACAGCATCCTCACATCCCAATTTAGGCAGCTGTCCAAGAAGATACTATGATTGATGATTTCAAAAGTCACTGAAAAGTCCAGGAGAATCAAAACAGGAGCAATCCCCCTGCCTTTTTTTTCTTACATAGGTAATTCCATAGGGGAATCAAGATGATTTCTATTTTACAGTTAGGTAAATGGAAAGCAGATTGAAATTGACCTCAAAAATCAGTTTCCTGTCATCCTGGAGATTGGAATTGATTGGCCACCACCTATTCAAGCAGCTTGCTTAGCAAAGGAGTATTAGCCATTTGGTCTATTGCTGCCATAACCTTGCTCTGCAAGATTCTGTTTCTTTAGGAGCATTCCAATCACTTTTAAAGAGTCTAGAACTGATCCTCCCTCAAAAGGGATCCAGATGGATACCCTTCCCTATTAGATTTAATAAGCCAAGAAGGATAAATGTTGGGAACACAAATGATAGACTAATACATCAATTTAATATTGTCTATCTGTTCAGGCCTCACAACTGAAATTCATACAATAAAACAGAATAAGATGTAACTATGGTAGATTGTGGAATGAAATAAGAAGAAAATAAAAAGGCAGTCTGACTAAATTTAGTTTATATCAACACTATTTCTATGCATCCAAATTATCCTTTCTCCCATGAACATATAGCTACCCTTCATAGATCTCCTTCCATGGATCGCCATGATTTTATCAAATGAAATTTCAAACTTCTTCCTTTTCATAGATTCAGTCTTTATGTATTTGCTTTGTAACTCAAATCTCATTCATACTCTATATGAACAAACTCATTGTTATATTCTATCTTCATTCATTCTTGATCCAATTTCTTAGTTTACCATACACATCTCTTAAGTAAGTTTTCCTTGCATTAAATTTTTATGTTTCTCTTGGCATTCTCAACTGGTTTTCTTAACTTTCATTTCCAAACATTTTTACTTCAATATGTTTTGTTTTGCATCTTTTCAATAAATAGCTGGAAATTATTTTATTGTGGCAGCATATAATTGTATTCATACAGTAAATAAATACTAAAAATAAGTTATTTTGATTTATAACTATTTTACATTTTCAGTAAACATTCATTATTCACAATAGACAACATACCCACATATTAAGTATAGACTTCAGTTTCTGCATCAATTTCCCTTTTTTAGTAAACATTCTATCATTACACAAAATTATACTTTTAATAACTCTATTAAATAATTTATATAGCACTTGAAATTGTTCATTCAGTGTTCTATAAGACACAACTTCTTTGGTTCTTGATACATTACTGGTAATTTTCAGAGGTACACTTCTTGCTGCATCATAATGTATAACATCTCCTGCAAATTATTTGGGTTCTCAGCCAGCCATACATTATTTGCATACAAAAGTACATTATGTAAACATACCAACAACATATCTCTACTTTCCCTACTTATTAAATAAACTATTAAAGAATAGAAGATATATTTTGAAGCAACTAATAACTTTAAATACATAAATTCACATCCTAAAGTGTATAGAGTGGGTGAAGACATTTATTTGAATCTCCAGACTACTCTTGATACTCTAAAATGTTTGAGCCAAAAAAGACTATGGACACCAAATTTTTAAAATCAGGATTGCCAAGTAGAGATTTATATTCCATGTTGAAACAGTGATTAATATTTTTCATAGATCCTCTAATTAAGATCTCTGGCAACTGTATTTTGTCTAGGATTCTGTCAATTTAAATAGAATGTATTATGAACTGAAACATTGTTGGCTATCAAAACTTGTTGTAAAAGAAAACAATTATATAGTCACTTATGATATGACCAGACCTTGGAAACAGAAAGCTTGATCATCAAAAACATTTCTTAAGCCCATGTCACACTGTACCAACGGATGGAAAGAGGATGTAAAACGGAGAGAAACACTTGCCATCTGTTGGTTAAAGCCCTGTTACACTGCCCAATGGATGCAAAACGGACACAACGGACGAGAAAAATGTTCCATCCGTTGTTATCCGCTCTCAGAAGGGGCAAAAATTTGCATAACCGGACTGGATAACATGGACGCGGGGAGGACACAGGGCAGATGGAAAGCGGATGCGGAACGGAAGCCCAGCGGATGGAAGTGGATGGGAGTGGATGGCACATCTGCTAGGCTTCCAGGGGACCTAAGCAAAGCAGATGCGGAAGGGATACAGCGGATGCAGAGCGGATGCACAGCGGATGAAGCGGATGAACAGCGGATGCACAGCGGATGCACAGCGGAAGCCTAGTGGATGCTGAGCGTTAATTGCGCATGCAGGGAGGATGCATTGCATCAACCCTGCGGATATAACGGAAGCAGCTCGAAAGCAGGTCACCATTCAGAGGAAAGATCTGCTTCCAGACACATCGACTGCCTTGCCTGTCCTGCCTGCATGTCAGTCTGCAAGACTTGCTTCCAGCCTTGCTGCCAGCCTCCCTGCCAGCCTTGCTGCCAGCCTCCCTGCCAGACTTGCTGTCTGCCTACCTGCCAGCCTTGCTACCAGCCAGTCTGCCAGCCAGCCTTGGTGCCTGCCTGCCTGCCAGCCTTGGTTCATGCCTGCCTGCCAGCCTTGGTGCCTGCCTGCCTGCCAGCCTTCCTGCTAACCTTGGTGCCTGCCTCCCTGCCAGCCTTGGTGCCTGCCTGCCTGCAAGCCTTCCTGCCAGCCTTGGTGCCTGCCTCCCTGCCAGCCTTCCTGCCAGCCTTCCTGCCAGCCTTCCTGCCAGCCTTGGTGCCTGCCTGCCTGCCAGCCTTGGTTCATGCCTGCCTGCCAGCCTTGGTGCCTGCCCCCCTGCCAGTCTTCCTGCCAGCCTTGGTTCCTGCCAGCTTTCCTGCCAGCCAGCAACCCCACAACCATGCGGAAGCACAGCAAGCCTCAGCCATCTGCTGCCAGACCTTGCAAGAGGGACAGGGCTACCATCCCGCCCCCTGGCCCTCACTCTGGTTCTGCTGGGGCTTCTGCAGCACGGGCTCGCTCTTCTGGGGCTGGGGCTTCTGCTGCTTCTGGAGGAGCTGATGACAAGCACTCCAGCACCAGCCACCTCCACAGCACCTGCACCCTTCACCCCTGAGACTGAGCGACCAAGAGGAGTGCCAGAGACTCATTTTTGTTTTATAGCTTCTTGTTATTAAAGTCTATTTTTGATTCATACACTTGCTTCATTTCTTTTTTTTAATAAAGTCTTGGTGGAAACTTTTAGAAATGGTTTAAGCCTTTGTATGCTTGTGGGATGGGTTAAGATAGCAGTGGAATGGGCAGGGATACCTTTGGGATGGGTAATAGCTGTGGGATAGATAAACCTCCAGTGCAAGCATAGTGGGACTGTATGGTCCACCCTCCCAGCTGCCACACCTTTGGCCCTTTATTATCAATAACAATGTAAGCATTGATCCACACATTTGAACATAAACACAACTCTTTATTAAATGCCCTGTTCATTGTAGGCCCACTCAACATACATGGCCCAATATCATCAGTGTGATGAGATAGGCTGAAGGAAGCATCCATTAATCATCTATCATCCTGTCTTGCCACTCCACTGCTCCAGCTGGGGAGTTGCACCAGTGTTTCAGGAGGTTGCGCTGCTTCTTCCCTTCATGTGAGGCTCTGTTGGGGCCTTGCACATCCTGAGTGTCTATCAGGTTTCACCCTTGTCTCCATTCCCCAGGCTCCATGTCCCCATTGCCTTGTTGGAGGTCCATAAGCCTGTTCTGCAAGACTGGGTAGCGGGTGCGCATGAGATTGTGCAGGATCGTGGAAGCTTGCTGCGTCCTGCACAATCTCATGCACACCCGCTATCCAGTGTTGCAGAACAGGCGCGTGGACCTCCAACAAGGCAATGGGGACATGGAACCTGGGGAATGGAGGCAAGGGCGAAACCTGATAGACACTAAGGATATGCAAGGCCCCAACAGAGCTTCATGTGAAGGGAAGAAGCAGCGCAACTTCCTGAGACACTGGTGCAACTCCCCAGCTGGAGCAGTGGAGTGGCAAGACAGGATGACAGATGATTAATGGATGCTTCCTTCAGCCTATCTCATCACACTGATGAGATTGGGCCATGTATGTTGGGTGGGCCTACAATGAACAGGGCATTTAATAAAGAATTGTGTTTATGTTGACATGTGTGGATGATTGATTACATTATTATTGATAATAAAGGGCCATAGGTGTGGCAGCTAGGAGGGTGGACCATACAGTCCCACTATGCTTGCACTGGAGGTTTATATATCCCACAGCTATTACCCATCCCAAAGGTATCCCTGCCCATCTCACAGGTATCCCTGCCCATCCCACAGCTATTACCCATCCCAAAGGTATCCCTGCCCATGCCACTGCTATCCTTACCCATCCCACAAGCATGCAAAGGCTTAAACCATTTCTAAAAGTTTCCACCAAGACTTTATTGACAAAAATAAATGAAGCAAGTGTGTGAAGCAAAGATAATCTTTATTAATAACAAACTGTAAAAGAAAAATGACCCAAGTTGAGTGTCCAAAGCAAAAATAAAGTCAACAGGTAGCCACCCAGTCTCTGGCACTTTTCTCAGTCAGTCTGAGGCATTCCCATCGTCTCAGAGGTGAAGGGTCCATGTGCTGTGGAGGTGGTTGCTGCTGGAGTGCTGGTCTGAGGCGGCACTGGGGTGCCTGGCCCCGAGAGGACAACAGGGGATGGTGTGTTGAGGAAACTCTCAGACAGCTGGTTCAGCCCCGTGATGTTGAGAGCCCCTTCCTCCATGACATGGGGTGTGAGCCCCAATACCGATGACAGATGTACTGAGGTCGGGCTTGGCTGTGGGGTGGAGGAAGGAGCAGTGTAGTGGGGCTGTCTGGTCTGCAGCTGGGTGAGGATTGGCGTCGGTGGCATTGGTGCCATGGGCAGCATCTGTGGCGTTGCTGGCATCGGTGGAATGGGTGGTATCGATGGCATCAGTGGCACCAGTGGCATATGATGTACCTGTGCCTGGACTGGAAAGGGCTGCCTGTGCTGCTGGACCTCCTGGAAGTCGTAGCCTTGGTAGGGGAGGACCTGTGGAAAGCCTTGGAAGGGCAGTGACATCACCTGGGGTGGAGCAGCAGCCTTGGACTGGATGGGAGCAGGTTCAGCTTGGTCTGGAGGGTTCACTTTGGTGAAGAAGGGCTTGCGGTTGGAGGATGGGTGTCGGTGTGTACCAGCTGAGAGAGGAGATCTACGCTGCTCCTGATGGTATCCCTGATCTCTAGCAGGAAAGTGTGGCTCTGCCCCTCCGATCTGCCTTTCGGTGGAGGTGGAGCTGGGGGTGGATGCGGGTTGGGCTGTGGTGGAAGTGCCATCTCCTTTCTCCCAGTGCATCAGGGGGTCCTCCATGCACTCCGCCAGGGGTAGTACAGTGTCGGGGGGGTCTCCATCGTGGCACGCTCCACAGATACCTGCCTGGACACAGGAGCTGACTCTTTGCCAGAAGAGGACTGGCTCTCAGCAGGCTGCCTGAGAGAGAGGGTTGTGAGAGGGGCTGCTCCTCTGTGGTGGATCTCACCCTCCAAGAAGCTGCACTTGGCCATCACGTAGGTCTCTCTGTCCGTCAGCTTGACCGCAGCCTGGCCAGATTTCCTGAGGTGCAGCTTTCTGTACTAGGTGTGCATGTGCTTCCACCAGCCGAGGAACACCTCCGAAGTTTAGCCCAGGCTCTCCGCCTTCTCTCTCCAAACAGCCTGCTTCCTCTTGGTGTCTCGATAGAGCCTGTGTCCCTTCTGCCAAAGATGTTCATTCTCCCTCAGCCACTCCAGCACCTTCTCCTCATGTTCCTCTTCGATTGTGTATTGTGTCCTATCCCGTTCATGCATCTGGCTCTTCCTCCCTTTGGCAGGGCCATATGGGCCCTCATCAGAAGGGCTTCGAAGTTGTAGGGGCTGCTCCTCCACACTACTACCACAACCACCAGCAGCAGCAACAACAACAGTAGCAGCAAAAGCAGGACCAGCAGCACCAGCAGCACCAGGAGCAGGACCAGGAGTACCAGCAGGACCAGCAGCACCAGCAGGACCAGGAGCACCAGCAGGACCAGCAGCACCAGCAGTACCAGCAGGACCAGGAGCACCAGTAGGACCAGGAGCAGCACCAGCAGAGTAAGCACCAGGAGAAGCACCAACACCAGGAGCAGTGCCAGCAGAGTAAGCACCAGCAGAAGCACCAGCACCAGGAGCAGTGCCAGCAGGGTAAGCACCAGCAGAGGCACCAGCACCAGGAGCAGTGCCAGCAGAGTAAGCACCAGCAGAAGCACGACCGCTAGAAGCAGCATCAGCAGAAGCACCCCCACCAGAAGCAGCATCAGCACAGTAAGCACCAGCAGAAGCACCCCCACCAGAAGCAGCATCAGCAGAAACACATTTCCAGAAGCAGCATCAGCAGAAGCCCCAGCACCAGAAGAGAGAGCCCGGGTAGCAGAAGCCCCAGCAGAAGCAGAGTCAGGGCCAGGGGGTGGGAGGGTGGCCCTGTCCCTCTTGCCAGGGCTGGTAGCAGATGGCAGAGGTTCCTTTTCTTCCCCATGGTTGTTGGGTTGCTGGCTGGCTGGCTGGCTGGCAAGCTGTGTCTGAAAGCAGGTCTTTCCTCTGAATGGTGACCTGCTTGCGAACTGCTTCCCTTTATATCCATGGGGCTGATGCAATTCATCCTCCCCGCATGAGCAGTGAATCTGCTAGCCATCCGCTAGGCTTCCATGATGCATCCGCTTCATCCGATAGGCGTCCGCTCTGCATCAGTTCCTTCCGCTGCACGTCCACTTTGCTGTGCTCCCCCAGAAGCCTTGCGGATGTGCCATCCACTCCCAACCACTTTCATCTGCTTTTGTCCTCCCCCTGTCCGTTCCACTTTCCATCCGCCCTACGTCCTCCCCCCGTCCGTTCCTTTCCGTGTTGTCTGCTCTGGTTATGCAAATTCAGGGCACTTTTGAGAGTGGATAAAAATGGATGGAACATTTTGTTCGTCTGGTGTGTCTTTTTACAAACATTTTGCATCCTTCGGCCAGTGTGACAAGGCCTTTAATTTTGGTCAGCAGATGTTCAGAATAGATTCCACATTTTTATCCCAAGGACTGGGATAGGCACTCCATGCAGATGGTAGATGTGGATCAGGAACAGCTTTGTGAGTTTGTGGGCTGAAGGCAGCCCAGGACAGGCTATAAAGTGCTTATTTTGAGTACAGATCGATTACTATGCAGTTGACTGTGTTCCCATTGCTTTCAGTAAGCTCCACAATAAAGTCCATTGCAATCTCCTCCCATGACCGAGTTGGTTCAGCCACTGGCTGTAGGAACCCAGGGGACTTTTCTGGTTGCCTTTTCATCACCACACAAGTTGCCCAGCTCTTGACGTAGCTCTCAATCTTCTTCATTTTCAGCCACCAAAATTGTCTTTTGAGTAAGTGCAACATTTTCAGGAATCTGAAGCGTCTAGCTTGCCTGATGTTTTGCTCCTCTGTAGGACTGGGATCTGTAAGGTACTGGGGACAAATAATTCAGTTCCACACTCATGTTAAAGTTTGCAGCATAAATCCATATCCAGAAAATACACAGACTGAATCAGCAGGATCATTAACTTATTTATATCAGGATAACCTGAGTAAAGTTTACAATACCATTTGTAGATTCTTTCAATATTAAGGCTAGGTCACACCGGCCAACGGATGCAAAATGTATGTAAAAAGGACACAGCGGATGAGCAAATTTTCCATCCGTTGTTATCTGCTCTCAAAAGTGCCCCAAATTTGCATAAACAGAGCGGAAAACAACAGAAAGGCATGGACGGGGGGAGGATGTAGTGGGGATGTAAAGCGGATGTTCGTAGGAAGCCTAGTGGATGAAAGCGGATGGAAGTGGGTGACAGATCTGCAGGGCTTCCGGGGGAGAACAGCGAAGCAGACGCATAGTGGAAGGAACGGATGCGTAGTGGATGCGTAGTGGATGCGTAGCAGAGGACGCGGATGCAACACGGATGCCTATAGGATGCATAGCGGATGCCTAGCTGATGCAAAGCGTTCACTGTGCATGCGGGGAGGATGAATTGCAGAAGCTCCGCGGATATAAAAGGAGGCAGCTCGCAAGCAGGTCACCATTCAGAGGAAAGACTTGCTGCCAGAGATATCTTGAGAGAACACCATGGGGAAGAAGAGGAAGCCTGTGCCTACCACTGCCAGCCCTGGCAAGAAGGACAGAACCACCATCCCACCCCCTGGCGCAAACTCTGAAGCTGCTGGTGCTTCTGCTGGTGGTGGTGGTGCTCCTGGTGTTGCTGCTGCTGGTTCTTCTCCTGCTGGTGCTGCTGCTGTTTCTCCTGCTGGTGCAGCTGGTGCTGCTGGTGGTGCTGCTGCCTCTCCTGCTGCTGCTGCTGTGGTGGACAAGCCCCAAGGCCCTCAAAGCCCTGCTGCTGAAGGTCCTGAAGCCCCTGCCAGAGGGAGGAAGAAGCAAGGCAAGGAGAAGGGGAGAGGAAACAGTACTCCATTTCCGAGGACCATGAGGAGGAGGTGCTGGAATGGCTGTGGGAGAACGAGTACCTGTGGAGGGAGGGCCACAGGCTGTATCGCGACACCAAGTGGAAGCAGGTAGCATGGAGACAGAAGGCGGAGAGCCTGGGCTACACTTCAGATGTCCTCCTGGGATGGTGGAAGCATATGGACACCTGGTATGGCAAGCTGCACCTGAAGAGATCTGGGCAGGCCGCTGTCAAGCTAACTGACTGGAAGACCTATGTCATGGCCAGGTGCAGCTTCCTGGAGGGTGAGATCCACCACTGAGGAGCAGCCCCTCTGTCAACCCTCTCCCTCAGACAGCCCACAGCGAGCCACTCCTCTTCCAGCCAGGAGACAGCTGCAATGTGCTGGCAGGTGTCTTTGGAGGGCCCTATGACAGAGACCCCCTCGACAGCTGCATTCCCCATGCCAGAGGACATGGAGGATCCCCTGTCTCAGATGGAGCAAGAAGAGGCAGCCACCAGAGACCAACCCACCCCCACCCCCAGCTCCACCTCCACAGAAAGCAGGCAGAGAGGCAGACCGGAGAGACAGAGCCACACTGTCCTCTTGGAGATCAGGGACAGATCTCCTCTCCCAGCTGGTCCACTTTGACATACCATCCTCCAACCGCAAACCCTTCATCACGTACGTGGGCCAGACCCTCATGGACATGCCCGAGGCCCAGTACCAGGCAATGAAGGGGAGGATCACAGTTCTTCTGCACCACTCTCCAGGCCCAGCTGAATCTGCTGCTACCCACTCCAGGTCTGCTCCTCCACCCCAGCCGATGTCACAACCCTTCCACGGATTTCAGGAGCCCCTCGCCTACCAAGCCTACCACTACCAGGACTTCCCACAGCAGAGGCAGCCCTTCCCAGTCCACACCCAGGTTCCTCAGATGCCACAGACGCCACACATCCCTCAGCTGACCCAGCTGCAGACCAGACAGTCCCACTAACCTCCTCCTTCCTCCACCCCACAGCCAAGCCCTTCCTCAGAACATCTGTCATTAGTGTTGGGCCTCACATCCCAGGTCCTTGAGGAAGTGCCTCTCAACCTCATGGGACTGAGTCAGCTCTCTGAGACCTTCCTGCACACACTATCTCCTGTTGTACTCTCGGGGCCAGGCACCCCAATGGCGCCTCAGACCAGCACTCCAGCAACAGCCACCTCCACAGTCCTTGGCCCCTTTACATCTGAGACCATGGGCATGCCTCAGAGTAACTGAAAAGAGTGCCAGAGACTGAGTTGTTACCTGCTCACCCTATCTTTGCTTAAAGACACTTTACTTGGGTCATTTTGCTTTTTAATAAAGTCATACAGTTTGTTATTAATAAAGGTTATCTTTGCTTCACACACTTGGTTCATTTTTTTTACTTAATAAAGTGTTGGGGAAAACTTTGAAAAAAGGGTTAAGCCTTTGCATGCTTGTGGGATGGGTAAGGATAGCTGTGGGATGGATAGCTGTGGGATGGGTAAGGATAGCTATGGGATGGATAGCTGTGGGATGGGTAAGGATAGCTGTGGGATAGATAAACTTCCAGTGCAAGCATAGTGGGACTGTATGGTCCACCCTCCCAGCTGCCACACATATGGCCCTTTATTATCAATAACAATGTGATCATTGATCCACACATTTCAACATAAACAAAACTCTTTATTAATGCCCTATTAATTGTAAGGCCACTCAACATACATGGCACGATCTCATCAGTGTGAGACAGGCTCGAGGAAGCATCCATTAAGCATCTACCATCCTGTCTTGCCACTCCACTGCTCCAGCTGGGGAGTTGCACCAGTGTTTCAGGAGGTTGAGCTGCTTCTTCCCTCCATGTGAAGCTCTGTTGGGGCCTTGCACATCCACAGTGTCTATCAGGTTTCACCCTTGCCTCCATTCCCCAGGCTCCATGTCCCATTGCCTTGTTGGTGGTCCACAAGCCTGTTCTGCAACACTGGGTAGAGAGTGCACATGAGATTGTGCAGGATGCAGCAAGCTTCCATGATCCTCCTCACGGTCTGTGGGCGATGCTGCATGGTAGTGAGAAGTACCTGAAACCTGTTAGCCAGGATGCCAAGGGCATTCTCCACCACCCGTCTTTCCCTGGACAGCCTGTAGTTGAAGATCCTCTCTTCACGGGTGAGGTATCTGGAAGTGTAGGGCTTCACGAGGTAGGTTCTGAGGGAGGAGGTGTCATCCCCCACGATGAAGTAGGGCACATCTTGTGTGTCATTGGGCAGGGGGTCTGGATCTGGGAAGCCCATGATGAGGTTGCATTCCAGCCCCTCCTTGAGGTCACTGGCGTTGTATACCTGGGCATCTGAAGATGAGCCGTTGCCTGAAGCATCGATGTACATGAACTTGTAGTCAGCATCAACCATGGCAAAGAGGATGATGCTGAAGAAGCCCTTGTAGTTGAAATAATTGGACCCCGATTTGGGTGGAGCTTTGCAGGTCACGTGCTTCCCATCTATGGCTCCAACGGTGTGGGGAAAGTTCCACTTCTGATACTACTGCTCTGCAACTTTCCTCCAGCATTCTTCAGTGGTGGTACACTGGAGGAGCTCCTCCAGGTATTCTTCGATGATGGCCTGCACCACTTCTCTGACCACAATGCTGATGGTGTTGTGTGGCACCCTCCATGCATACTGCATGTTTCTGTACGTGGTCCCAGAGGCCAGGTGGCGCAGTCAGTGCTACCTTCAGTCCAGGGTCCAAGTTGGGACAGAAGTTGGTGCTTGGCTTGATCAACCTGGGTCTCAGATGCTCCAAAACTTTGTCAAACATGGCTGGCAGCATCCTCATGAAGTTTTGGAATGCACGAGTGTGGGAATAAAACTTTGACTTCAGTATTGGGTAATGATTAGTCTA
>BLBF01000019.1:9850199-9868285 GCA_015471245.1 Laticauda colubrina | reverse complement strand
GATAATATTGGTGCACACATAAATCTAACACGGAAGCTTTTCAGGACACATCTCCAAACAAATGGTGATATGCAGAGTCATTTAAAAACTATGCAAAGCATTTTCCAGGAATTAAATGAAAAAGAGCTTATATTCCCTGAACAACATCAAATTTATATAATTCTATCTTCCCTTGATGAAAGTTATGATAACTACGTAACTTCACTTGAAATTTTGCCAAAGGAAAATTTAACTTTAACTGATATAACTGGCAGATTGATTGAAGAGGCCAGAAGAAGGCATGAAAGAGATGAATTAAGGAGGGAGCAACCTCAAAAAGAAGATAATAAACCTCCTACTGCATACGCAATTAAAAGGTGCTTTAATTGTGGAGGAAGAGGACATTTGGCAAGATTTTGTAAAAAGGCAAAGAGCCAGAACGCTGGCCAGAATACTAAAAATCATCAAAAGATAAATAAACATTTAGAGTTAGCCATGTATACGAACGGAGCTGTAAAAAATAATTTATGGGTGGTTGACAGTGGGGCATCCCATTGTATAACAAATGATAACAAAAAGTTTATTAAAATGACCCAGAGTAAACAGCAGATATCGTTAGCCAATGGCTGGAAACTGAAAGCTAAAGGTGAAGGTATAGCATATTGTTCTTTTATAAAAGAGAATGTAAAAATGTTATATGTACCACAACTTAAGTTTAATTTAATTTCAGTTAGAATTTTGGTTAAACTAGGATATGTAGTTACATTTAGGGGAGATAACTGCTTAATTACAAAAGATGATAAGAAAATTACTGCATCTTTAAGAGATGGATTATATGTGTTAGATGATGATGGTTTAAAGGTGGCTAACACAATTTATGAAAACCAGAAACCTCATGATGAATGTATTCACTTGTTACATAGAAGGCTAGGGCATTTAAATTTTAAAATGCTTAAGAAAACTGTTGAATTGTCTAAGGGAATAAGTTTGAAACCTTGTGATAAGTATTTGCAATGTAATGCCTGTAATCAAAATAAGAGCAGGGTCATACCAGCTAATAGAGTTGATGGATTTACTACTAAAGAGCCTTTAGAAGTAGTATTTGCTGATTTAATAGGTCCGAAAAAACCAAGTGTAGGAGGAGCTCGCTATATACTTAGTATAATGGATCACTATTCTAGATATGGGTTTTGCTATTTAATGAAGAGCAAAACTGAAACATATCAAAATATATTTAATTGGCTAAAATTCGCTGAGAGAAAAACAAAAAGAAAATTAGTAACTCTCATCACTGATAATGGCACAGAATTCACAAATAATAAATTTAAAAACAGAATAAAACAATTGGGGATTCAACATAAAATGTCTGCACCATATAGGCCACAACATAATGCCTTTATTGAAAGAAGAGGCCAAACATTACAATCAATGGCACAAACTATGATGTCTGATTCAGGATTACCTGACAATTTATGGGGAGAAGCAATAATGTGTGGTAATCATATATTAAATAATGTTGTCAATTCAACAACAGGTGAATTACCATTCACACTGTGGCATGGTACAAAACCTGATTTAAGTTACATGCACACATTTGGAGCACCAGCATGGGTGCATATCCCCACACAACTTAGGCACAAAGGACAGCATAGAGCAAAAAGATTGATCTTTGTAGGTTACACCTCTAATCATCGATCCTATAGATTCTGGGAACCAGGTACATCTAGAGTTTACACCAGTGCTAGTGCAAAATTCCTAGAACATGTAGGATGGAATAGATTAGAGCAAGATTCAAACAATGAAATATTTATTGAACCCTACAAAAGTCATAAAGATGAGATTCGCTGTAAAAAGAGTCCAATTAAAGAAGAAGTCCACGAAGAGCAAATAGGACAGGAACAAGAAGAAATAGTTGATCAGGAAGAGTTACATGATCAGGAACAATTAGTAGAGGAAAGTCCACCTGCAAGTCCTGTAATACCTAGACGTACTACACGTGTAACTAGACCACCTGATAGGTATCAAGCAAGTATAGTTTGCCAAGTAACTAAAGTTCCAACTAGTGTAGATGAACTTAGGATGTATCCTGCTAAGGATCAGGAGAATTGGCAAAAGGCAATGGAAAAAGAACTAAATTCATTAAAGGTAATGAAAGTTTATGAAGATGCCAAATTACCTCCAGGAGAAAAATCCATTGGGTGCAAATGGATATTTAAAGTAAAAACTGGAAATGATGGGACTGTTACCCATAAAGCTAGGTTAGTAGCTCAAGGATTTAATCAAACTGCATCTGATTACGATGAAGTTTTTGCACCAAACCTTAAAGCAACATCTTTAAGAGCAGCATTAGTGTGGGCAGCTAAGAAAAACTATGTCATTAACCATTTAGATGTAGAAACTGCTTATCTACATGCACCATTGCAGCACACAATATATTTTAGAAAACCAATTGGTATAAAAGACAATAAAGTAAATAGTAATGATTGTTGGAAACTCAAAAAGAGTCTTTACGGTTTGAAACAATCTGGGTTTGAGTGGAACCAATATATTGTAAAAGAGTTAAACAATATAGGTTTTAAATCTGGTTTAGCAGATCCGTATGTGTTTAAAAGAGAAAATAATGGAACGGTGTCATTATTGTTATTATTTACAGATGATATTGCTTTGATAACTAAGACTAATAATGAAGCTAATGAGATTATATCATTATTAGCCAAAAAGATAAAATTAAAGCATTTAGGTGAAATTAAAAGGTATCTAGGATTGACAATTAATAAAACAAATAATGGTTTTAAGATATCTCAAGAAGATAAAATTTGCCAATTAATTAAAACGTTTAAAATGGAACTTTGTAAACTGGCAAAGACTCCAGTGAGTCAGGAAGTTTGCCAAACTAATGATCAAAGTCCCAAATTTGATAAGTCCATATATCAATCTTTGATTGGTAGCTTATCATATATAAGCAATTGGTCAAGGCCAGATATAGCTTATAGTGTAAATCAGCTGGCACGTTTTAATTCAGATCCAAAAGAATATCATTGGAAATCTTTAAAACGAATATTGAGATATCTGAAGGGAACTATAAACCATGCATTATATATAGAGCCAAAGGGTGATTTGAGTCTTAGTGCTTATGCAGATGCAAGTTTTGCAACTGATATAAACACTAGAAAATCAACATCTGGTATGGCTATATTATTTGGTAAGACACTGATAGGATGGAGGTCAATCAGACAACAGCATATTAGCTTATCTACAATGGAAGCTGAATTTTCATGTCTATCATTAGTATGCACTGATTTAATTTTCTACAAACAATTGTTGTTGGACATGGGAATAACAATAAAAGATCCCATTATGGTATATGAGGATAATCAAGCAGCTATAAAGTTAGCTACTAGTATTGCTGTAAAAACTAGATCAAAACATACTGACCTAAGATATCTGAATGTAAGAGAAGCAGTGAAGAATGAACTGATAAGATTGGAATACTGCATGTCAGAGGAAAACATAGCAGATCAATTTACAAAGGCTCAAGGAGCAACTAAGTTTAAAGAAAGTTGCGAAAAATATAATTTAAAGTTGTAAATGATTCATAGTTATTATTGTAACCTAAATGGGGAGAATGTTAGGGATAACATTGTTCACCCTAACTGTTTTAGGTGAAATACTAACTATAAATCATAGTTAGTGTATGCAGCTTTAACTGTAAAATAGCAACTGTGGGTGTGGTTATGAAAACCATATAAAAGTAGCAAGGCTACAGCTTGCTCTCTCTCTCTGGCTTTGATGATCCCTGATTACTGCTTGGAAGCAAGACTGCATTGCTCGAACGGGAGAGACAACAACGGACTGATTTATGTAAACTGACAATAGGATATTCTACATGGACTTTGCTAACTGAATATCCCTGAAAGGACTGACTACATGGTAAATGAATATTGGACTGTTTTTGACTATGCTAGAAACTTATACTGGAATAAAATATATTCTTGATAGCACAAGCGTATCTGTTATTTTTACTGTATGTTAATAAACATACAAGCTTAGCTCACTCATTTATCTGTGTGCCTATCTGACTAACGCTGCACATTCTGTTTAGCTTGTCTACCTAACCCTGGTTGGGGAACCCAGGCTTAACACCCCCCGCATGCGCAATTAACACCAGGCATCCGTTCTGCTTCCGCTGTGCATCCGCTAGGCTTCCGCTGTGCATCCACTTCATCTGCTGTGCATCCGTTCTGCATCCACTTTTTCCATTCAGTGTCTGCTTTGCTGAGGCCCCCCAGAAGCCCTGCGGACACGCCATCCGCTTCCATCCGCTGTGCTTCCGTTCCGCATCCGCTTTGCATCCGCCCTGCGTCCTCCCCGTGTCCGTGTTGTCTGCTCCAATTATGCAAATTTTCGCCCCTTTTGAGCGCGGATACAACGGATGTAACATTTTTCTCTTCCTTTGTGTCCTTTTTGCATCCGTTGGGCAGTGTGACAGGGCCTTAAAGGCTCTGTCACACTGGCCAATGGATGCAAAACGTTTGTAAAAAGGACACAGCGGACAAGCAAAATGTTCCATCCGTTGTTATCCGCTCTCAAAAGTGCCCCGAATTTGCATAACCAGAGTGGACAACACGGAAAGGAATGGATGGAGGGAGGACATAGGGCGGATGGAAAGAGGATGCTCCACGGAAGCCTAGCAGATGGAAGCAGATGGGAGCAGATGGCACATCCGCAAGGCTTCTGGGGGAGCACAGCAAACTGGACGTGGAACGGAAAGAGCGGATGCAGAGTGGAAGCCTAGAGGATGCCTAGCAGATGCCTAGCGGATGCCTAGAGGATGCCTAGTGGATGCCTAGCGGATGCCTAGCGTTCACTGCGCATGCGGGGAGGATGCATTGCATCAGCCCCGTGGATATAAAGAGAAGCAGCTCGCAAGCAGGTCACCATTCAGAGGAAAGACCTGCTTCCAGACACAGCTTGCCAGCCAGCCAGCCAGCCAGCCAGCCAGCCAGCCAGCAACCCAATAACCATGGGGAAGAAATGGAAGCCTCTGCCATCTGCTGCCAGCCCTGGCAAGAGGGACAGGGCCACCCTCCCACCCCCTGGCCCTGATTCTGCTTCTGCTGGGGCTTCTGCTGCCCGGGCTCGCTCTTCTGGTGCTGGGGCTTCTGCTGATGCTGCTTCTGGAGGTGGTGCTTCTGCTGATGCTGCTTCTGGTGGTGGTGCTTCTGCTGATGCTGCTTCTGGTGGTGGTGCTTCTGCTGATGCTGCTTCTGGTGGTGGTGCTTCTGCTGGTGCTTACTCTGATGATGCTGCTTCTGGTGGTGGTGCTTCTGCTGGTGCTTACTCTGCTGGCACTGCTCCTGGGGCTGGTGCTTCTGCTGGTGCTTACTCTGCTGGCGCTGCTCCTGGTGCTGGTGCTTCTGCTGGTGCTTACTTTGCTGGAGCTGCTCCTGGTCCTGCTGGTCCTGCTGGTGCTTACTCTGCTGGCGTTGCTCCTGGTCCTGCTGGTGCTCCTGGTCCTGCTGGTGCTCCTGGTCCAGCTGGTGCTCCTGGTCCTGCTGGTCCTTCTGGTGCTCCTGGTCCTGCTGGTGCTCCTGGTCCTGCTGGTGCTGGTGCTGGTCCTGCTGGTCCTGCTGGTCCTGCTGGTCCTGCTTTTGCTGCTACTGTTGTTGCTGCTGCTGCTGCTGCTGGTGGTGGTGGTGGTGTGGAGGAGCATCCCCTACAACCTCGAAGCCCTTCTGATGAGGGCCCATATGGCCCTGCCAAAGGGAGGAAGAGGCAAACGCGTGAATGGGAGAGGAGGAAATACACAATCAAAGAGGAGCATGAGGAGGAGGTGCTGGAGTAGCTGAGGGAGAATGAATATCTTTGGCGGAAGGGACACAGGCTCTATCAAGACACCAAGAGGAAGCAGGCTGCTTGGAGAGAGAAGGCGGAGAGCCTGGGCTACACTTTGGAGGTGCTCCTAGGCTGGTGGAAGCACATGCACACCTGGTACGGGAAGCTGCACCTCAAGAAATCTGGCCAGGCCGTGGTCAAGCAGATGGACCGGGAGACCTACGTGATGGCCAAGTGCAGCTTCTTGGAGGGTGAGATCTGCCACCGAGGAGCAGCCCCTCTCACAACCCTCTCTCTCAGGCAGCCTGCTGAGAGCCAGTCCTCTTCTGGCAAAGAGTCAGCTCCTGTGTCCATGCAGGTATCTGTGGAGCGTGCCACGATGGAGACCCCCCTGACAGCTGTACTACCCCTGGCGGAGCGCGTGGAGGACTCCCTGATGCAGTGGGAGAAAGGAAATGGCACTTCCACCACAGCCCAACCCGCATCCACCCCCAGCTCCACCTCCACCGAAAGGCAGAGAGGCAGATCGGAGGGGTAGAGCCACACTGTCCTGCTGGAGATAAGAGACACCATCAGGAGCAGCGTAGATCTCCTCTCTCATCTGGTACACACCGACGCCTATCCTCCAACCGCAAGCCCTTCCTCACCTACGTCAACCAGACCCTCATGAACATGTCGGAACCCCAGTACCAGGTGGTGAAGGACAGGATCACCGATCTTCTTCACAACCCTCCAGACCAAGCTGAACCTGCTCCCACCCAGTCCAGGCCTGCTCCTCCACCCCAGGTGATGTCACTGCCCTTCCAAGCCTTTCCACAGGCCCTCACCTACCAAGGCTATGGATACCAGGAGGTGCAGTAGCACAGGCAGCCATTCCCAGTCCAGGCACAGGTACATCATACGCCACCGGTGCCACTGATGCCACCGATGCCACCCACGCCACAGATGCCACCCACGCCACAGATGCCACCCACGCCACAGATGCCACCGACGCCAGTCCCCACCCAGCTGCAGACCAGACAGCCCCACTACACTGCTCCTTCCTCCACCCCACAGCCAAGCCCGGCCTCAGTACATCTGTCATCGGTATTGGGGCTGACACTCCATGTCATGGAGGAAGGGGCTCTCAACATCACGGGGCTGAGCCATCTGTCTGAGAGCTTCCTCAACACACCGTCCCCTGTTGTCCTCTCGGGGCCAGGCACCCCAGTGGCGCCTCAGACCAGCACCCAGCAACAGCCACATCCACAGCACCTGTTCCCTTCACGCCTGAGACTGGGCATGCCTCAGAGTGACCAAGAAGAGTGCCAGAGACTGGGTGACTACCTGTTGACTTTATTTTTGCTTTGGACACTTGACTTGGGTCATTTTTCTTTTACAGCTTGTTATTAATAAAAGTTATCTTTGCTTCACACACTTGCTTCATTTATTTTTGTAAATAAAGTCTTGGTGGAAACTTTTAGAAATGGTTTAAGCCTTTGCATGCTTGTGGGATGGGTAAGGATAGCAGTGGGATGGGCAGGGATACCTTTGGGATGGGTAATAGCTGTGAGATGGGCAGGGATACCTTTGGGATGGGCAGGGATACCTGTGGGATGGGCAGGGATATGTTTGGGATGGGTAACACACATATGGCCCTTTATTATCAATAACAATGTGATCACTGATCCACACATTTCAACATAAACAAAACTCTTTATTAATGCCCTATTAATTGTAAGGCCACTCAACATACATGGCACAATCTCATCAGTGTGAGACAGGCTGAAGGAAGCATCCATTAAGCATCTACCATCCTGTCTTGCCACTCCACTGCTCCAGCTAGGGAGTTGCACCAGTGTTTCAGGAGGTTGCACTGCTTCTTCCCTCCATGTGAAGCTCTGTTGGGGCCTTGCACATCCACAGTGTCTATCAGGTTTAGTCCTTGCTTCCATTCACCAGGCTCCATGTCCCATTGCCTTGTTGGTGGTCCACAAGCCTGTTCTGCAACACTGGGTAGAGAGTGCACATGAGATTGTGCAGGATGCAGGATGCAGCAAGCTTCCACGATACTCTTCACGGTCTGTGGGCGATGCTGCATGGTGGTGAGAAGTACCTGGAACCTGTTGGCCAGGATGCCAAGGGCATTCTCCACCACCCGCCTTGCCCTGGACAGCCTGTAGTTGAAGATCCTCTCTTCATGGGTGAGGAGTCTGGAAGTGTAGGGCTTCATGAGGTAGGTTCTGAGGTAGAAGGCTTCACCCCCCATGATGAAGTAGGGCACATCTTGCGTGTTGTTGGGCAGGGGGTCTGGATCTGGGAAGCCCATGATGAGGTTGTGTTCCAGCCCACCCTTGAGGTCACTGGCGTTGTACACATGGGCATCTGAAGCTGACCCGTTGCCTGAAGCATCGATGTACATGAACTTGTAGTCAGCATCAACCATGGCAAAGAGGATGATACTGAAGAACCCCTGTAGTTGTGATAAGAGGACCCTGAGTTGGCTGGAGCTTTGCAGGCCACGTGCTTCCCATTTATGGCTCCAATGGTGTGGGGAAATTTCCACTTCTGATACCACTTTCCTCCAGCCTTGTTCAGTGGTGGGGCACTGGAGGAGCTCCTCCAGGTATTCTTCGATGATGGCCTGCACCACTTCTCTGACCACAATGCTGATGGTGTTGTGTGGCACCCTCCAGCCTTACTGCATGCTCCGGTAGGTGGTCCCTGAGGCCAGGTGGCGCAGAGTCAGTGCCACCTTGAGCCCAGGGTCCAGGCTGGGCCGGAAGTTGGTGTTTGCCTTGGTCAACCTGGGTCTCAGCTGCTCTACAACTTCGTCAAACATGGCTGGAGGCATCCTCATGAAGTTCTGTAATGCACGAGTGTCTTCGTTCCTCAGCTCCACCATCAGCTTGTTGTACAGTCCGTACTCTGCTCTACTCCCGATCCATCTTTGGACCCAGACACTTCTTGGCCACCTCCTTTTCTTCCTGTCGAACCGTTGAAAGAGCCTGTAGATGGCTTCGCACTGTTGCAGAACGATGGTGGCTATCAAAAGGACTGTGTTACGATCCATGGTGGACATCAATGGATGCTGTGGAAGAACTAGAGCCAAATGAAGGCTGCAGAGGTCTGCACAGCAGGGCTGCTGGACTGAAAGTGAGATCCAGGTGAATTCCTCCCCCCTTTTATAGGCAATATAGGTTTTCTACTAGGTGTCCTTTTGCATCCTCTAGGCATCCTCTAGACATCCTTAATATCCGAGATAGGTCCCCTCTGTAAACGTTTTTTCTGTTTTAAATGCTTTCTTTGCGAGCTGCATCTGCTTTCATCCTTTCTCTGTCCGTGCTACTAATGCTGCACGTCCGTTCTGCGTCTGTTTCGCTTCCTCCCTGTGTCCGTTTTCCGCTGGAGCGGATTTGAGTTGTGCGGATGCGCAGCGGATGCCTAGTGGATATAGCGGACATGTAACGGATGACAACAGATGTAGAACGGATGTTCCCCGTATGCGTTGAGGATGAAGAATGGACGCGTTGGATACATTTTCCGCTCAAAAAGTTTTGAGCAGCTCAAAACTTTTTGAGCGGATGGAACCTTAGTCGACGGATGCTGGACGGATAGAGAGGATGAAAAACGGACACAGTGAGTACAGAACAGATGAATCGCATTAATCAACGGATGGCAAGTGTTTCTCTCCATTTTACATCCTCTTTCCATCCGTTGGTGCAGTGTGACATGGGCTTAACATGTTATAATTTAGCGATAGAGGAGAATATTTGTAGTTTAAGATTGAAATGAGAGATCCTTGATACTCTCTGAGCTTGGTTGTTTTCTTGCAGACATTTCATTACCCAGAATACGTAAAATCATTGGTGCTAGAACGAAATGAGGTTTGTCTCCATTTCTGTTCTAGTGGCTTGCTCTGTCAATATTGATGGGAGTGGTCTCCACGCTTCTTTAGTTGTGCTGTTTACTGTTAGGCTCAGGCAGTTTGCTGTGGGTGTATCACTTGGAACCTGACAATTAGCTTGTTTGGCAGTTCCCTGATTAGGTATTGTTTACTTCTTGGTTGTTGTCTCATGTTAATCTTAGTGGTAATCAGTGCTCATCTGTGTGTTGATTGTATTTGTTTTTTGATTCCCTTTCTGCCTTGTTCATTGTCTCTCTTGAATGATATATAGATGATATATTTATGTTGATGGCTGACTTGTCAGAGTACCAGACCTCCAAAATTTCTCTAATGTTTTTGGACTTGGCTTGGCCTAGGATGGTCACAGTTTCCCAGTTAAAACTATGGTTAAGTCTGCCCTTGTGTTGTAAAATTCAAGAGTTTTTATGGTGGTCTTTTGACTGCTAGTTGGTATTCATGAATATGTTCTTCCAGTCTTCTGCCTGTTCCTACAAAGTGGCTATTGCAGTCCTTATACTATATGTTGCAGATGGTTTCTATTTTTTCTTCTGGAGTTGCTGGATCTTTGATTTAGTGAGCATATTTTGGAAGGTTTTAGTGGGTTTGTGTACTATGCCATGTATTAGATTAATTAGATTAACAGGTGGAAGGGACCTTGTAGATCATCTAGTCCAACACACCCTGCCCAAACAGGAGACCCTAACCATTTCTGACATATGGCAGTCCAATCTCTTCTTGAAAGCCTCCAGTGATGAAGCTCCCACAACTTCCAAAGGCAAGCTGTTCCATTGGTTAATTGTTCTCACTGTCAGAAAAATTCTCCTTTTCTAGGTTTAATCTCTCCTTGTCCAATTTCAATCCAATTTCAATTATTCTCATCTACAGGTGCTTTGAAAAAATAGTTTGACCCCTTCTTCTCTGTGGAAGCCCCTCAAATATTAAAACACTGCTATCATGCCTCCCCTGATCCTTTTCTTCACTAGACTAGCCATTCCCACATCCTGTAACGGTTCCTCATATGTTTTACTCTCCAGTACCCTAATCATCCTCATTGCTCTTCTCTGCACTCTTTCTAGAGTCTCAACATCTTTTTTATAGTGTGTTGACCAAAACTGGATGCAATATTCTCAGTGTGGTCTTACTAAGGCTTTATACAGTGGTATTAGTACCTCACTTGACCTTGATTGTATCCCTCTGTTAATATAACTTGGTTTTTTTTGGCTGCCATAGTACTTTCAATATTCACTCATATTGAAATAGTTTGCTGGTTGTTTCTGAGATGTTTTTGATGCTTGGCAGTGTTATCCTTTTTACAGCTTGTCTTGGTTATGCTATATTGCATTGACTGATTAGATACCTTTTGATGAAGTTGGAAGATATTGTATAGATTATATGTTTCCTTTTTCTAAATTTTTTTGTGTTCCTGCAGTGGGTTTGTGCTTATCTAAATAGTGCTCTTACACATCTCTCGTGGGAGGTTGGGTTATTACTTTGGCAATGGAGCACCTGGTTGATGTGGGTGGTTCTTCAGTAGACTTGCATTTCTAGTTTGCCATCAGAGTGTTTGCTGATAAGGATATCCAGGAAGGATAGTATTTTGTTATTTCTTCTTCCCCTGAGAATTTTGATTCCTTTGAAGATGTTATGTAATTTTGATTCCGATGAAGATGTCTTTTAAGTGTTTTTAGTTGAGTCATATTTTGATTATACTTTTGGGAGTACTATCAATTCCAGGTATTGCATTTTTACTTGTAGCATGAATTCTAAAGTGGTGATCCCATGGATATACCTTTAATTTCTTGATATGTTTGTCTATCAAATTGAAACTAGGTTAGGCAGAAGTTAGAAGTTGATCATTCCATGACTTGGGATGTTTCAATGAAATGTCTGCAAGAAAACAACTAAGGTCAAAGAGCACCATGTCATATCAGAGTAATATCAGAGTGGATTCAAGTAATGGCTTTTGTAATTGACAAATGAAAATTTAACAAATGCACAATTTTCCAAGTCCATCCAATATTTTTTTTGGGTACAGCACCAGTGGGTGTTGGGCTTCTTGAAACAACTCGCTGGACAGAATTGGAAGATTAAGGGCTTGAAACGAAAACAAACATTGCTACTAGATGATGTCTGCACACTGAGTAGTTTAGATTGATGAGGGGGGAATACAACACTTCATTACATACCCACAATCAGCAATGCAGCATTAACAAAGAGGAACATCATACTAATAAATTCATAATGACAACTTTTGGCAGGGTGGGTAAATAAATCAAGAGAGAGCAACTGCAGGAACGGGAGGAGTAAGGGGTAGTTGGGAATAGTGGCTTAGTTAGTATGCGATGTAGACCATAGAATTATAGTGTTAATAGGGTAATTGGGACACAAGTGCAGGACAGAGATAGACAGTGATTAGGTGGGTGAAGTGAAGGGATAAATTACACCAAAAGATGATTGATTTCAGTGCTAACCTTGTTCAGTTTAACTCTGCTTGCTGGTTACTGTACTAGGAACAATAAAAAGAAAAAAGAATATAAACCTATCTGTTTGCAATTTCTTACCTAGGATTCACAGAATCATGACTAAGAGCGGGCCAATAACCATTGGAATCATCACAGCTGGTTTATGCCTTAATCTTTCAACTTCAGTCTTCAGATCTTGATATTATCTGATCTTTATTGATTCTTTCTCTTCTGTTGTATTATACCCTGTTACTGCCACTGCTATTCTTTTCAAATTTATGTTACCACTAGTTTTTCATTATTGAAATATGATGATTTTTACAGATATTTCAGTGGATCATTTTGGCAACTGTGTTATACCATTATTTATAATCAATTTGTGCATCTTCTTGTATGAATGGAGCATAAGATCTTTTGTTTCTTCTGCTGTTTTGCATAATCTGAACTTTGAATCATGTTCTGTCTTAGGCCCAGTACTCTTCAATATCTTCATTAATGAGGGAAGGAGGGAATAGAAGGGGAACTTACCAAATTTGCAGATGATACTAAGCTGAAAGGAATAGCTTAACACCCTAGAAGATATGCTCAAGATCCAAATGGATCTTGACAGACTTGAATACTGAGCCCTATTTAACAAAATGAAATTTAATTCAGAGAAAAATAATGTCCTAAGGCAAGAAAAAGGCAAGAAAAACCAAAAGTACACATATAGACTGAGTGAAACCAGGCTCAATAGCAGCAACTGTGATCTTGGAGTCTTAGTGACAACCAGCTAAATATGAGCCAGCAGTGTACAGCAGCAGCCAAAAAATTGCATTAACAGAGGGATACAATCAAGATCTAATACCACTCTATAAAGCCTAAGTAAGACTACACCTAAAGCACTGCATCCAGTTTTGCTCACTATACTATAAAAAAACATGTTGAGGCTCTAGACAAAGTACAGAGAAGAGCAACGAGGATGATTAGGGGACTGGAGACTAGAATATATGAATAACAGTTACAGGAACTGGGAATGACTAATCTAGCAAAGAGAAGGGCCAGGGGGGCAAGATAGCAGTCTTCCAATATTTGAGAGGTTGCCACAGAGGGGAAGGGGGCAAGCTTTTTTCTAAAGCATCTGTAGGGCAGACAAGGAATAATGGATGGAAACTGAACAAGGAGAGATTTAACCTGGAAATAAGGAGAAACTTTCTGACAGTGAGAACAATCAACCAATGGAACAACTTGCCCTCAGAAGTTGTGGAAGTTCATCACTTGAGACTTTCAATAAGAGATTGGATTCCTATTTGTCAGAAATGGTGTAGGGTCTCCCGTTTGGGTGGGGGGTTAGACTAGATGACCTACAAGGTCCTTTCCAATTCTGATTATCTGTAATTTGATGATTTTTCAGTTCTGGCCTGAACTTGTTATAATAGCTTGTTCTTCAGCAACCAAAATCAAGTCACTTTCTCCTTGATCATTTGTGGAAATTGATCATGTGATGCTTTTCCTTGCCAGCGTTTGGTTCATATTTTTATTATTTTATTTCACCATTATTTTTTGTTATATTTTCAGTGAGTTCTAATTTTTAACTTAAGCCCCTGTCACACTGCACCAACGGATGCAAAGAGGATGTAAAATGGACAAAAAAGCTTGCCATCCGTTGGTTAATGTGATGTATCCGTTCTGTACTCACTGCCTCCATTTTGCTTCCTCTCTATCCGTCCAGCATCCGTTTATGGACGTTTCATCCGCTCAGAAAGTTTTGAGCTGCTCAAAACTTTTGCGTGGAAAATGTATCCAATTTGTCCATTCTGCATCCGCTAGGCATCCGCTAGGCATCCGCTAGGCATCCGCTAGGCATCTGCTAGGCATCCGTTCTGCATCCGTTCCGCATCCGCTATATCCGCTAGGCATCCGTTCCGCATCCACGCATCCACGCAACTCGCATCCGCTCAGACGCAGGGATGAAGTGGAACGGATGCAGAACAGATGCAGAACGGATGCCTAGCGGATGCAGCACGGAAACAAAGCATTTAAAATGGAAAAAACCTTCGCAGAGGGGACCTATCTTGGATATTAAGGATGCCTAGAGGATGCCTAGAGGATGCCTAGAGGATGCCTAGAGGATGCAAAGGGACACCTATACTGCCTATAAAAAGGGCGTGCAACTCATCTGGATCTCACCTTCAGAACAGCAGCCCTGCGGTGCAGACCTCTGCAGCCTTCATCTGACTCTTCCTCTTCCACAGCATCCAGTCATGTCCACCATGGATCGTAACAAAGTCCTTTTGGCAGCCACCATCCTTCTGCAACAGTGCGAAGCCATCTACAGACTCTGTGAACTCTACTACGGGAAGAAAAAGAGGCGGCCAAGAAGCGTCTGGGTACGAAGATGGTTCACCAGAAGAGCAGAGGACAGATTGTATAACAAGCTGATGGTGGAGCTCAGGAACAAAGACACTCGGGCATTACAGAACTTCATGAAGATGCCTCCAGCCATGTTTGACGAAGTTGTGCAGCGGCTGACACCCAGGTTGACCAAGGCAAACACCAACTTCCGGCCCAGCCTGGAACCTGGGCTCAAGGTGGCACTCACTCTGTTGCCACCTGGCCTCAGGGACCACCTACAGGAGCATGCAGTACAGCTGGAGGGTGCCACACAACACCATCAGCATTGTGGTCAGAGAAGTGGTACAGGCCATCATCGAAGAATACAAGAAGGAGGTCCTCCAGTGCCCCTCCACTGAAGAAGGATGGAAAAAAGTTACAGAGCAGTGGTATCAGAGGTGGAACTTCCCCCACACCGTTGGAGCCATCGATGGCAAGCACGTCGCCTGCAAAGCACCAGCCAACTCAGGGTCCTCTTATCACAACTACAAGGGCTTCTTCAGCATCATCCTCTTCGCCATGGTTGATGCTGACTACAAGTTCATGTACATCGATGCTTCAGGCAACGGCTCATCTTCAGATGCCCAGGTATACAACGCAAGTGACCTCAAGGGTGGGCTGGAACGCAACCTCATCATGGGCTTCCCAGATCCAGACCCCCTGCCGAACGACACGCAAGATGTGCCCTACTTCATCGTGGGGGATGACGCCTTCTCCCTCACAACCTACCTCATGAAGCCCTACACCTCCAGATGCCTCACCCATGAAGAGAGGATCTTCAACTACAGGCTGTCCAGGGCAAGGCAGGTGGTGGAGAACACCTTTGGCATCCTGGCCAACAGGTTCCAGGTACTTCTCACCACCATGCAGCATCGCCCAGAGACCGTGAGGAGGATCATGGAAGCTTGCTACATCCTGCACAATCTCATGCGCACCCGCTACCCAGTGTTGCAGAACAGGCTTGTGGACTGCCAATAAGGCAATGGGGACATGGAGCCTGGTGAATGGAGGCAAGGAGTAAACCTGATAGACACTGTGGATATGCCAGGCCCCAACAGAGCTTCACGTGAAGGGAAGAAGCAGCGCAACCTCCTGAAACACTGGTGCAACTCCCCAGCTGGAGCAGTGGAGTGGCAAGACAGGATGATAGATGATTAATGGATGCTTCCTTGAGGCTGTCTCATCACACGGATGAAATTGGGCCATGTATGTTGGGTGGGCCTACAATGAACAGGGCATTTAATAAAGAGTTGTGTTTATGTTGACATGTGTGGATGATTGATTACATTGTTATTGATAATAAAGGGCCATAGGTGTGGCACCTGGGAGGGTGGACCATCCAGTTCCACTATGCTTGCACTGGAGGTTTATCTATCTCACAGCTATTACCCATCCCAAAGGTATCCCTGCCCATCCCACTGCTATCTCAACCCATCCCACTGCTATCTTAACCCATCCCACAAGCATGCAAAGGCTTAAACCATTTCTAAAAGTTTCCAGCAAGACTTTATTAAAAAAAAAGAAATGAAGCAGGTGTGTGAATCAAAAAAAGACTTTATTAACAACAAGCTATAAAACAAAAATGAGTCTCTGGCACTCCTCTTGGTCGCTCAGTCTCAGGGGTGAAAGGTCCAGGTGCTGTGGAGGTGGCTGGTGCTGGAGTGCTTGTCATCAGCTCCTCCAGAAGCAGAAGCAGCAGAAGCCCCAGCCCCAGAAGAGCAAGCCCGTGCTGCAGAAGCCCCAGCAGAACCAGAGTGAGGGCCAGGGGTGGGATGGTAGCCCTGTCCCTCTTGCAAGGGCTGGCAGCAGATGGCTGAGGCTTGCTGTGCTTCCGCATGGTTGTGGGGCAGGCTGGTAGGTAGGCTGGCAGGAACCAAGGCTGGCAGGAAGGCTGGCAGGGAGGCTGGCACCAAGGCTGGCAGGCAGGCTGGCAGGCAGGCTGGCTGGCAAGCAGGCACCAAGGCTGGCAGGAAGGCTGGCAGGAAGGCTGGCAGGAAGGCTGGCAGGGAGGCATGCACCAAGGCTGGCAGGAAGGCTGGCAGGCAAGCAGGCAGCAAGGCTGGCAGGCAGACTGGCTTGGAGCAAGGCTGGCAGGCAGGCAGCCAGCTAGGCTGGCAGGGAGGCTGGCAGCAAGGCATGCAGGCAGGGCAGGCAAGGCTGTCAATCCATCTGGCAGCAGGTCTTTCCTCTGAATGGTGACCTGCTTCCGAGCTGCTTTCCTTATATCCGCGGGGCTTATGCAATGCATCCTCCCCGCATATGCAATTAACGCTAGGCATCTATTAGGCTTCTGCTGTGCATCCGCTAGGCTTCCGCTCTGCATCCGCTTCATCCGCTTGGCATCCGTTCTGCATCCGCTGTATCCGTTCTGCGTCCACTTTGCTGAGGTCCCCCGGAAGCCTAGCGGATGTGCCATCTGCTCCCATCCGCTCCCATCCGCTGGGCTTCCGTTCCGCATCCACTTTCCATCCGCCATGCATCCTCCCCGTGTCTGTTCCTTTCCGTGTTATCTGCTCCGGTTATGCAAATTTTTGCCCCTTCTGAGAGCGGATAACAACGGATGGAACATTTTTCTCATCTGTTGTGTCCTTTTTACTAACGTTTTGCATCCGTTGGGCAGTGTGACAGGGCCTTAACATCAGTATTTGTTCTTGGTTATCTGTCAATGAATGCCTTTCTTCTTTAACAGTTTGTCTGTTTGACTTATAGTAAATCTCTGCTTTGGTGGTATTCAACCAGTTCGCACTGGTTCAGGTGTATTGGTAGCTGCAATTAGGCATGGCTTGCCGAACCGCTAGAGATTTCTGGCTGGCCACACCCCCAACCCCGTTGCCTGGTCACTATCACTTGCTGGGGTGCGCCCAATGTCCCCAGAGCTTGCTGCTCCCCCCACCATCCCCATTGTGCTCCTGTGGCTGGCTAAGCCACCAATGCTGGCATGGCTCCATTCCAGGCTGTGCTGCCTGCAACCTAGCTTGCTGCTGGTCCCCCACCATCCCCACATCCTTAACTTCCTCCCACCAGCTGGTGGCAGAGGGGAAGGCAACTAGCCAGTGCCCACGAGGAATCGAGGCTTGAAGCAGTTTAAAGGAAGACTGCTCCTCCACCCCAGCTGTGCGTTTTCAAGCAGCCACTGGAAAACACATAAATGGGGCACAGGAGCAGTCCGTTAAGTTCCAAAACTTCTCCATGCCTGAATTACTCATGGACACTGGAAGTATCATTTTTCCCTTGTGAGTAAAAATGCCTGAAGTGGGATGAAGAAGCCGGTATATCCAGCAGCCATGAGGATCCAGACTTTGGAACAGTTTAAAGGAGCCACTTGAAAATGTATGACTGGGGTGGAGGAGCAGTCTGTTAAGCTCCAAAACTGCTTCAAGCCTGGATTCGTAGCTTACTGAGGCGTCGCTCTCCCGGAGGGCTCCCCACGAACTGCCGAATGGGTTTGAGGAAAGACACGACACGCGTTTTCTCCTCGGGGTGAGCGAGCCCCGAACTAGCTCAAGACAAGCTCTTTTATTGAGGTTTGGGTGGGTTACAAAATATCAGAA
>BLBF01000019.1:9806329-9850189 GCA_015471245.1 Laticauda colubrina | reverse complement strand
CTAAAAGAAGGTTCAATGTGCCCTTTGGCAAGCTGTTCTTGCACCAAGGAGTGCAAAGCAGCTAGCTTTTCCTGTGTGAGAGGCCACTGATCCGCCCATACAGGGATATTTGTTCTAAGAGAAAGAGGAAGAGGCAGAGGGGGGGTGACAGGGGACTGACAGGCAGTAGCAACTGCCACTGTGTCATAAGCAGGAGGCTTTGAGTCAAAGGTCTGTTGTTCTCCTTTTTTTGGATACAGCAAATCAATCATGGCCATAAGGGCCTGCTACGTTGTTAATAATGGTGGAGGGGCTTGTGGGGGCTCATGGAGCCATTTCCCCACGCGCACCCATGCCGATTTTTTCAGTGACCCTTCCTCCTGATAGGCAGGGCAATGGTCTCCCAGATACTTCAGAAGGATTTTAACGTTTGATCGGGAGACGGGGTAAATGGTACTACCTTTTGATTTTTGAATTTTATTAGTTTTCCTGACTAACTTCTCCAATTCTTGCAAATGCACAGTCTGCCTTTTGGATAGGTCCTGCCCCATAACTCACGTGAAGTTGCGCGATGTCTGTTCCAGACAGCAAGTAGATGGGGTGTCAGGCGGCGTAACACGGCACCCGAACTTCGTCCGTGGGTTCAACGAATCACGGAGCGGAGCCTGGGTCTGCGAATCACGTCGGGGTCACCAGTTGAGGCGTCGCTCTCCCAGAGGGCTCCCCACGAACTGCCGAATGGGTTTGAGGAAAGACACGACACGCGTTTTCTCCTCGGGGTGAGCGAGCCCCGAACTAGCTCGAGACAAGCTCTTTTATTGAGGTTTGGGTGGGTTACAAAATATCAGAAGGCAAGCATGTGATCCTGATTGACCATACTAAAACTGACACATTGGGTTGAATACACATATATGGCAACGATGTTTTGCAAACACAATTGGGTGGGATGGATATCCATATTTGGGATGGATATCCATATTTGGGTGTCAGTAGATGTTTTCTATGTGTAAAAAACAGTTTCTACATCATGTCCAGTATTTTTCGGACAGGCCCCTGTGGTCAGGGTTTCTGAGCAGTTTGCAACAGCAGATGTGGTCATATTTCCACAGAGCTTTTCTGTTGCAGAATGTCATATGCAGCGAGGTAGTTCGTGGTTGGAACAGGATATGGACAAACAATATAGCTATAGCTTATTCAAAAGATTATATGGCTAATGCAAGGCAAAATTATCTGATCATTGCGGTAATATTTCTCCACAGCTTACAGCAGCAGCAACAGTTTGGAGCTTGTTACAAAGCACCACTCCTCCACTGCAGGCATGCATTTGCCAAACCCAGCTCTGGTTGCAGGCATGAAATTGTGAGGGCACGCTTTTCCTTTTGCTCAGAAGATCAGCAGATAAAAGAGCTGGTGCGTGGCAAGGAGGAAGGGAGCCGCATCCTAAACTCTGAGGGGCCTAGCAGGAAGATGGATTTCCATCCCCACGAGGGGAGATGATCTTGTTGTCATGGGGGATTCTGGAAACTTGGCTGGGGGGGAGGGGGAGGGAAAGGGGAAGGGGAAGGGCTGGGAGTTGCACCTATTGTGTGGGTTGTTTTGTGGTGAATTTGTGCTGTTTTGCGTGGTTGGCTTGCAAAAGACTGGGGCTGTCACTTACATGTATATGGGTTAGTGTCTGTGTGTTTTTATGTATGTGTATGTATGTGAGAGAGAGAGGGAGAGAGACAAGAAAGAAAGAAAGAAAGAAAGAAAGAAGCAAGAAAAAAAAAGAAAAAAGAAGGGAGAGGAAGAAAGAGAAAAAGAAAGAAAGGAAGAAAGAAGGAAGGAAAAAGAAATAGGAAGGGAAAGAGTGTGTGTGGTCAATGTGTGTGAGAGAGAGAAAGAAAGGAAGGACGGAAGGTAGAGAAAAAAAGTCAGAAAGAGACAAGAAAGAAAGAGAGAGAAAGAAAGAAAGAGAAAAAAGAAAAAGAAATAGGAATGAGCACCCAGAACTTCTGAAGAAAAGCAGTTCCACTGGTTAAGGCCAGGTCACATCGCCCGACAGATGCAAAACGTATGTAAAAAGGACACAGCGGACGAGCAAATTTTCCATCCATTGTTATCCACTCTCAAAAGTGCCCCAAATTTGCATAAACAGAGCAGACAACAACGGACGGGGGGAGGACGTATTGTGGATGTAAAACGGATGCTCAATGGAAGCCTAGCGGATGAAAGCGGATGAAAGCGGATGGCACGTCTGCAGGGCTTCCGGGGGAGCATAGCAAAGCGGACACGTAGTGGAAAGAGTGGATGCGTAGCGGATAAAGCGGATGCATAGCGGATGCGTAGCTGATGCAGAGTGGACGCATAGCGGAAAGAGCTGATGTGTAGCGGATGCAGAGCGGATGCCTAGTGGATCACTGCTCATGCGGTGAGGATGCATTGCATCAGCCCCACGGATATAAAAGGAGGCAGCTTGCAAGCAGGTCACCATTCAGAGGAAAGACCTGCTGCCAGACACATCTTCATCAGAGACCATGGGGAAGAAGAGGAAGCCTGTGCCATCTTCTGACAGCCCTGGCAAGAGGGATAGATCCACCATCCCACCCCCTGGTGCTGACTCTGCTGGTGCTGCTGCTGCTTCTTCTGCTGCTGGTGCTGCTCATGCTGCTGCTGGTGCTTCTCCTGCTGCTGGTGCTGGTGCTGGTGCTGCTCATGCTGCTGCTGGTGCTTCTCCTGCTGCTGGTGCTGGTGCTGGTTCTCCTGCTGGTTCTCCTGCTGCTTCTCCTACTGCTTCTCCTGCTGCTTCTCCTGCTGCTGCTGTGGTGGACCAGCCCCAAAGCTCTGAAAGCCCTGATGCTGAAAGCCCTGCCAGAGGGAGGAAGAGGCAAGGAAAGGAGAAGGAGAAGGAAGAGATGAAGCAGTACTCCATCGCAGAGGAGCATGAGGAGGAGGTGCTGGAGTGGCTGAGGGAGAATGAACATCTTTGGCGGAAGGGACACAGGTTCTATCGAGACACCAAGAGGAAGCAGGCTGCTTGGAGAGAGAAGGAGGAGAGCCTGGGCTACACTTCAGATGTCCTCCTCGGGTGGTGGAAGCATATGCACACCTGGTATGGGAAGCTGCACCTGAAGAAGTCTGGCCAGGCCGCGGTCAAGCTCACCGACCGGGAGACCAATGTCATGGCAAAGTGCAGCTTCTTGGAGGGTGAGGTCCACCACCGAGGAGCAGCCCCTCTGTCTACCCTCACTCTCAGGCAGCCCACAGCCAGCCAGTCCTCTTCTGGCCAGGAGACAGAGACCATGTCCGGGCAGGTGTCCACAGAGCGCCCCGGGACAGAAACCCCCCCCCAACAGCTGCACATTCTATGCTGGAGGACGTGGAGGATTCTCTCACACACATGGAGCAAGAAGAAGCAGCGACCACCAGGGACCAACCCACACTCATCCTCAGCTCCACCTCCACAGAAAGCAGGCAGAGAGGCAAACCGGAGGGACAGAGCCACACTGTCCTGCTGGAGATCAGGGACACCATCACGACCAGCGCATATCTCCTCTCACAGCTTTGAGATTCCATCCTCAAACCACAAGCCCTTCCTCACCTATGTGACCCAGACCCTCATGGACATACCTGAGCCCCATTATCTGGTGATGAAGGAGAGGATCACAGTGCTGCTGCACCACCCTCCAGGCCCAGGTGAACCTGCTCCCACCCACTCCAGGTCTGCTCCTCCACCCCAGGCGATGTCACAGCCCTTCCAAGGCTTTCAACAGCCCCTCTCCTACCAAGGCTACGGCTACCAGTCCAGGCACAGGTTCCTCGCACGCCACAGGTGCCACTGATACCACCGATACCACCGACATCACCAATACCACCGATGCCACTGATGCCACCGATGCCACCGATGCCACCGATGCCACCGATGCCACCAATGTCACCGATATCACTGATGCCACTGAAGCCACAGATGCCATGGACGCCACAGATGTCACTGATGCCACTGATGCCACAGATGCCACAGATGTTTCCTCGCATGCCACAGAAGCCTCACCTCGCACAGCTGCACACCAGACATCCCTACTACACTCCTCCTTCCTCCACCCCACAACCAAGCCCAGCCTCAGAACATCTGTCATCAGTCCTGTCCCTGACATCTCAGGTCCTGGATGAAGGGCCTCTCAACCTCACTGGGCTGAGCCAGCTTTCTGAGAGCTTCCTGAACACACCATCTCCTGTTGTCCTCTCCAGGCCAGGCACCCCAATGGCGCATCAGACCAGCACTCCAGCCACTGCCACCTCCACAGTCCCTGTCCCCTTTACACCTGAGACCATGGACATGCCTCAGAGTGACTGAGAACATTGCCAGAGACTGAGTTGTTACCTGTTGACTTTATCATTGCTTGGGACACTTTTCTTGGTTCCTTTTGCTTTTTAAATAAAGTCCTACGCTTTACTTAACTGTTATTCATAAAGGTTATCTTTGCTTCACACACTTGGGTCATTTCTTTTACTTAATAAAATGTTGGTGGAAAGTTTTAGAAAATGGTTAAGCCTTTGCATGCTTATGGGATGGGCAGGGATACCTGTGGGATGGGTAATAGCTGTGGGATGGGCAGGGATACCTGTGGGATGGGCAATAGCTGTGGGATGGGTAATAGCTGTGGGATAGATAAACCTCCAGTGCAAGCATAGTGGGACTGAATGGTCCACCCTCCGAGCTGCCACACCTATGGCCCTTTATTATTAATAACAATATAATCATTGATCCACACATTTCAACATAAACACAACTCTTTATTAATGCCCTATTCATTGTAAGGCCACTCAACATACATGGCACAATCTCATCAGTGTGATGAGACAGGCTGAAGGAAGCATCCATTAAGCATCTACCATCCTGTCTTGCCACTCCACTGCTCCAGCTGGGGAGTTGCACCAGTGTTTCAGGAGGTTGCACTGCTTCTTCCCTTCACGTGAAACTCTGTTGGGGCCTGGTGCATCCACAGTGTCTATCAGGTTTCGCCATTGCCTCCATTCACCAGGCTCCATGTCCCCATTGCCTTGTTGGTGGTCCACCAGCCTGTTCTGCAACACTGGGTAGCGGGTGCGCATGAGATTGTGCAGGATGTAGCAAGCTTCCATGATCCTCCTCACGGTCTCTGGGCGATGCTGCATGGTGGTGAGAAGTACCTGGAACCTGTTGGCCAGGATGCCAAGGGCATTCTCCACCACCCGCCTTGCCCTGGACAGCCTGTAGTTGAAGATCCTCTCTTCACGGGTGAGGTATCTGGAAGTGTAGGGCTTCATGAGGTAGATTCTGAGGGAGAAGGCGTCATCCCCCATGATGAAGTAGGGCACATCTTGTGTGTCATTGGGCAGGGGGTCTGGATCTGGGAAGCCCATGATGAGGTTGCATTCCAGCCCCTCCTTGAGGTGACTGGTGTTGTATACCTGGGCATCTGAAGCTGACCCGTTGCCTGAAGCATCGATGTACATGAACTTGTAGTCAGCATCAACCATGGCAAAGAGAATGATGCTGAAGAAGCCCTTGTAGTTGAAATAAGTGGACCCTGACTTGACTGGAGCTTTGCAGGCCCCATGCGTCCCATCTATGGCTCCAACGGTGTGGGGGAAGTTCCACCTCTGATACCACTTTTCTGCAAGTTTCCTCCAGCCTTGGTCAGTGGAGGGACACTGGAGGAGCTCCTCCACGTGTTCTTCGATGATGGCCTGCACCACTTCTCTGACCACAATGCTGATGGTGTTCTGTGGCACCCTCCAGGCATACTGCATGTTTCTTTACGTGGTCCCGGAGGCCATGTGGTGCAGAGTCAGTGCCACCTTCAGTCCAGAGTCCAGGCTGGGATTGAAGTTGGTGCTCTGCTTGGTCAACCTTGGTCTCAGATGCTCCACAACTTCGTCAAACATGGCTGGCGGCATCCTCATGAAGTTCTGGAATGCACGAGTGTCTTTGTTCCTCAGCTCCACCGTCAGCTTGTCATACAGTCCAAACTCCGCTCTTCTCCCATCCATCGTCAGACGCAGACAGTTCTTGGACGTCTCCTTCTTCTCTTTGTGTAGAAAAGGTGAAACAGTCTGAAGAGGGCTTGGTTCTGGTGTTGAATGATGGCGGCTACCAAAAGGAGTGTGTGATGATCCATGGTGGAGATCAATGGATGATGTGGAAGAGCAAGAGCAAGGCTGAAGAGGTCTGCACACCAGGGCTGCTGGACTGAAAGTGAGATCCAGGTGATTTCCTCCCCCTTTTTATAGGAAATGTCAGTTTTCCGCTAGGTGTCCTTCCACATACTTCAGGCATCCTCCAGACATCCTAAATATCCGAGATACGTCCCCTATACGAATGTTTTTTCCATTTTAATGCTTTATATCTGAGCTGCATCCGCTTTCATCCTTTCTACGTCCATGCTACTAACGCTGTGTGTCCGTTTCGCTTCCTCTCTGTGTCCGTTTTCCGCTGGAGCGGATTTGAGTTGCGTGGATGTGCAGCAGATGCCTAGCGGATATAGTGGACGCGTAACGGATGACAACGGATGTATAATGGATGTTCCCCATATGCGTAGCGGATGTATAATGGATGCATTGGATGCTTCATCCGCTCAAAAAGTTTTGTGCAGCTCAAAACTTTTTGAGCAGACGAAATCACAGTAGACGGATGCTGGACAGATAGAGAGTATGAAAAACGTATGCAGTGAGTATACAATGGATGCATCGAGTTTTCCAATGGATGGCAAGCTTTTTTGTCCATTTTACATCCTCTTTGCATCCGTTGGTGCAGTGGGACATGGGCTTTAATTGTTCTCACCATCAGGAAATTTCTCCTTGGGTTTAGATTGCTTCTCTCTTTGTTCAGCTTCCATTCATTGCTTATTGTCTGCCTTCTGGTGCTTTGGAAAATACATCCCCCCCCCAGCAGCCCCTTAAAAGCCTATTGCCTATCACACTCTTGGGCAAAGCATGTGAGCCATTTCCTCCATTCAATGGTTCATGAAAATACACCTGTGAGTATGTAGATAATAAAGTCAAAAAAAGGTGAACAACATTTTTAGTGAACTATAGATACATTGGCTGGGAGGGGAAGGCTCCTTTGACATGAGTGACATTGAGTTGGCCACGCCCACCTAGTCACGCCCACCAAGCATGCCAACCCAATCACACAACCTCCAAGTTCACCCAGCCAGTCACATGATCACCAAGCCACACCCACCAAGCAAGCCATGCCCACAGAATCAATAGTAAAAAAAATTGAATCCCACCACTGCTCTTCTCCCATGTCTAAGGGGCAAATATAATCAACCAGTATTTATGGAGATGGAATGTATAATGAATAAATCCAACACACTTATATCATGAGTATGGCCCAAGTATTGATGGCTTCAGTGGTGTTTCTACCATTCAGAATTTTACTAATCACATATTTAACTTGTCAATGCTTGATTTTATTCAGCTGTAAAATGCCCAGATACTTGTTTCACCGTAATTTCCCCTGATGGTTTGAACATTTGGAATTTGAATTCCATTACTGTTCATGATTTATTGCTACTGTAGCACATTTCTCATGGCCAAATTCTATTGCTAAAAATTCTTACGTTAGTTTGTCAATGAATAGATTTTGATTTTCAATTTTTCATAATACTTCAGATTGTTTATATAAAACAAATGTGAGGTTTTATTAGGATTTTTTTTGGCAAAGATTTGTTTTCTTTAAAATTACTGAAAGTGGGATCATAATGATAACAAATAATAAGGGCAATAGTTATTCACCCTGGAAGATGCGTCTCTGAATATTGACAAACCCTTATTTTTCATTTCCAATCACAAATTATGTCTTCCACTACTACATTTTTTTTACAAATATTATAATTTTACTGATACCATTTGCTTCCAACATTTGATAATCCAACTATTGGATAATGAATTAGACACTTGTTTATAATCAATTCAGATATTATGTAAACTGATTTTTAACTTTTGCTATTGTCCCTTTCACTGGGTCTTTTTTGAATCAGATAAGTTTTGACAGTTATTAACCCCAGTTACTGATGTTTCCTTTATGCCATATTCATTTATATTTTTAGATATAATTAAGCTAATTTAAGACAGAAGCCATGCAACTGATCATTATTAGGAGAAATCAAGTTTTTCCTTTTCACTCAATTTTAACCATTTCTGCTCTTATTAATAGATCTTCTATTTGATTTTAGCAAATTCATCTTCAAAAGTTTCTTCTTAGTTCTAGTTCTCCTTGATTAGTTTGGTTAGTTTCCATCCATATCATGTCACCCCTAGTCCTTCTTTTCATTAAACTAGACATACCTAATTTTAGCAACTGTTTTTATATGCCACAAAACACCCCAGATTTAATAATTGTTGATAAAACAAACAAGAAAGTCTGGATAATAAAAGTGGCAGTACCTGGAGAAGCAGAAGAGAAGAGAAACAACTGGAGAAGATAACAAAATACAAAGATCTGTAAATAGAAGTGGAATAACTAGCAAAAGACAGCAAACAATGCTATCAGTAGGTGCTCCAAACACAATCCCAAACAATTGGAGCATCACTTAAACAACATTGGCATTGAAAAAATCACCATCAGTCGATTACAAAAGGCAGTTTTATTTGGAACAACTGATATCCTGTAATGAAACCTTTAATACCATCAAACAACAATTTCTGTCTATCTCATGTCTTTGGGAAGGATTTGCAAGATTGATAAAAATGCCAAATCCAATCTAAACATCTAGCTGAACTGTATAACCAGCAAATCTAATAATAACCAATGATAACCAATAATAACCACCCAACAACCAATGATTCTGGGCCATTTACAAATTGTTAAAAACATGGGAAGAGATTACTTATATTTATGATATTTAAGCACATTATTTATTCTTTATTTTTTCAGAAATAGCCGAGAAGAACATAGTTAAAAGTAAAACTTTCATCTTGTCACTGTATGGTTTATTCAAAGTGGGCAGTAAGTTAAATCCTTGAAATTTTTCAGGCAGGCAGAATTGAAAAACCACATGATTGCTGTTATTAAGCTAACACCACAAAGGCCTAGAGGCTTATTCTATAGCAGTTATCCAGAGATCTCTGAGTCAAATATGGCCTCCTTAGGGAGCCAGTGTTTCCCTACACAAACAAAGAATATATAGATACAATGGTGATGATAGAATATTCTGGGAGGCCACTTTGAGTATGTGAGTTGAAGCACACATTTTATGATTTAATCAGTTTTCAGAGTATAGTAATTACTTCACCATAGTATTGGGGTATATATATTGACAAAATTAATTACAGTGAAGGGCATGTGAGTACTTTCTGAATGCAATATACTGTGTTTCCCCAAACATAAAACCCGGTCTTAATTTTTTTTTGCCTCCAAAAGAAGTACCAGGCCCTATTTTCAAGGGATGTCTTCCATTGTCTCATCTCATGGCAGTGTCACTGACAGCTCTGCTTAGCATGACCCCTTGTGGCTGCTGCTGGCCTACTTCTTCTGCAGCCCCTTGAGTGTGGTGCCTCTGGCCTCCATTTTGCGGTCAACCTTCAGGAAAGGCCTCTGCAACTGAGAAACGAGCTCCAGACTTACATGCTCTCCCTCCCCCTCGCCCCCGGTCTCTATTTTGCCATAAGAGGCTTTCAAGAAAGGTCTCTGCAGCTGAGAAATGAACTGTGGATTGATATGTGCTGTGCACCAGCCTCGTTTTGCTGTCAGAGGTCTTCAGGAAAGCTGAGAAATGAGCTCTGATGTACCTACCTCTGATGGTGAAATGGAGGTCATGGGTGCTGCGCAAGTCAACCTGGAGCTCTTTTATCAGCTGCAGAAGCCTTTTCTTTTTTTAAACAATTTTATTTTGGTTTTCACAAAAAAAGTAAAACATTTTTTAGTGAACAGCTTGGTTCCAGGTTTTTAAATCTCTATACAGATATAATCTCAGTTACATCTTCATCTTTCATATTCAATTTCATATCTCATCACTACTTTAAATGTTCTTTATTAATTTTTCCCCTCAAATACTTCCCTCAAGCTTATTTTATAACTCTCTCATCCCTTTCTAAATCTCTTACATATCCTTTTCAAGGTTTTCATATTTTCACAGTAATTATACTTATATTTTTATCTGTTCTGTGTACAATTTCAATCCATATCCACATTTCAAACATTACAAAACAAGGTTTCCCCTATAGTTGCCAATTAAAGTGTTTCACCTTCATAATTTATAGTTGATTCACTTTCACATCCTATTAAATATTCTACTTCTAAATTATCCCATTAAACAATTATAATTTCCATCACCTAATAATTAGATTATAAATCCCTTTTTAGTCAGATTCCACATGGTACTTCCCCTTTAAATTACCTCTAAAATTACCTCTAATTTTAAGTTTAAAAGAAATAAAAAGAAAATAAAACAGAAGAAAATAATTAATCAATTCAAATTCACCCTAAAGAAAAAAAAATAATGTTAATTCCCTTACAATCCTTCTCATAATTCATTTCAGTCTCATTTTATAAATCCTTAATATAAATTAATATGTATTTTGCGTATTTTCATTTTATTTGATCTAGCTGTTATAATACATTCCTTTAAGTAACAATCCCCATTTCATCTTCCATTTTAATTACATATATTTTCCTATTTTCTACATAATTTCTTATTTCTAAAATATTTATACAATCCCTTATCACCATGCAAAATCCTCTATTTTAGTTGTAATTTCAACCATTATCTCTGTGTCTGTCAATCCAATTATTCCCTTTAATTCTTGTTCATTTCCCATATTTCTTTATTTCCTGATTCTGTTTTTTGTAACTTCTTTCCCCCTTTATTTTCTCCCTCTTTTTCTCACTGCAATTTTTGTCCCCCTCCCTCTTTAATACTTCCTTCTATAATCCTACCTTCTGCTCCTTCCTTAAATTTTGTTTATTTCTCACAATGTTCCTTTTTCTGATTACTTCCTCTGATCTCCAGTTTTTAAATCCCTTTTCTCCCTATTTGAATTTCAAACCTCATTGTCCCAATTTTTTTTTATTTAAGATGGCCTCTCCTTTATTCAAGTCTTCTTCCTCTGAAGCTTTTTGCTGATCCTCATATTCCAAGACCACCATTTCCAGAGATTGCAGAACAAAGCCAAATAATTCTCCTTTCACTTGCAATTATTCCTTCATATTTTTTAGTTCCATTTTCAGTTCCAAATAAAGTTCTGCCATCTTTCAATACTTCCCAGTATTTTTAAACAACCAAGTTCTATAAGATTGCTTCCCAGAATTAATTTCAATTATATCCACTAATAATCCAATGTCCAAAGTTTCCAAAGTCATCAAACAATTCCAGAACAGTTTCTTCTTGCTTATTTCTTTGTTACAAAGTTCCAAACTCCACTTTCACATTCCAGGGGCTCTATTTGATTGTAGCAACATTTCATTTACTTTGTTATTCTTTAAAAGTCTTTTAAAAGTTCACATTAATTTCTTTTAGCATCAGGTGGCACTCTTTAGTATGTCCAAGTTTCACTCCCTTTTTTCATCTCTTCCCCCCCCCCCCCTTCTTTGCCGCAGTTTTAAAGATCTTTTCCTAAGAGTTCTTAAGTATTTTAGCTCCAGGGTACCATGTATTCAGATATTAATCCTACTTAGCCCAGTCACACAAGCTGTCCTCTTCTCTCTGCTCCTGCACGGTCTCGTCCAGTCAGATCTTCCTCTTTGGGATGGCCATTTTGCATTTTGAAGGCTGCATCCACCTTCAGAGAGGAGCTTTATGCCTTGTCAAGGAGGGGGAATGCAGCTCCCCTCAACTCAGCTGGCATTCTCTCCTTTCTCTGCCACCTCTATGGTATGGCTTTAGCCCCAAATCAGGTAGATCTGGGCCCTCCAGTGGCAAGCACAAGCTTAAATTGTGGACAGTCACAGATTCAGTCCATCGCCAAGGAAGCCTAACTGGAAGTCATCTGCAGAAGCCTTTCCTGAAGGCCTCTGATGATGAAATGGAGGCCAGGAGCAAAATGTGAACGTGGTGGCAGCGGCTGCAGAAGTGGGACAACAAGGTGAGATGGGTGTCGGGGCCTGGCTGCAACTGTCCAAAGTTAAACAGCTCCAACCCCCTATCCCCATCGTAGCTTGAATTTTACCTGTGCACCTTACCTACCAGGTGCAATAGAGATGCAACCTGGTGCAACGGAGTGGGCAGGGTCTTAACTAGGGCTTATTTTCAGAATAGGTCTTATTTTTTAGAAAGTATGTATCATGTGTGTGTATGTGTGTGCATCTGAATTATATATATCTGAATTATACACACACACACACACACACACACACATCATTCAGAAAGTATTCAAGACCCCCTTCACTTTTATCAATTTTATGCTGCATCTACACTCACTACCCCATAGTGACAAAGTGAAAACAGAAGTTTAGAAATGTCTGTAAATTTATTAAAAAGAAAAAACTGAAATATTATATTGGCATAAGTATTCAGACTCTTCCCTCAGTATTTATTGAAGTACTTTTGCAACACAATTACAGCTTCAAGTCTTTTGGGGTGTAACGTGATGAGCTTTGCAAACCTGGATTGGGGAATTTTCTGCCATTCTTTGTTGAAAATCCTTTCAAGCGCTATCTGGTTGGATGGCAATCATCAATTGGCAGCCATTTTAAGGTCCCTCCAAAGCAGAGGTGGTTCTGACCATGGAAGTAGCGGAAATTTTGAGTAGTTCGGAGAACTGGCAAATACCACCTCTGACTGGAGATTTTACAGTATCCTTCTTTTGCCATGCCCACCAAGCCATACCCACAAAACTGGTAGTAAAAATATTTGAATCCCACCACTGCTCCAAAGATATTCAATAGGGTTCAAATCAGGGCTCTGGGTGGGCCATTCTAGGACATTCACAGAGTGGTCTCTATGTTGTTTTGGCTGTGTGCTTATGATCGCTGTCATGATTGAAAATGAACCTTCGGCCCAATCTGAGATCTTGAGCATTGTGGAACAGTACTGTACTTTGCTCCATTAAGCTTTCCCTCAATCCTGACCAATTTCCCAGTCTCTGCTGCTGAAAAACACCCCCACAGTTTCCTTCAGATGTAACATTTAGAATTGAGATCAAACAGTTCAATCTTAGTTTCATCAGACTAGAGAATCTTTTCCTCGCAAGAGGAAAAGAGAGTCCTTTGAGTGATTTTTTTCAAACTCCATGTGGAGTTCCATGTATTTTGCATTAAGGTGAGACTTCCATCTAGCCACTCTGCTATAAAGCCCAGATCCATGGAGGACTGCAGTGATGGTTATCCTCCTGGAACTCTGTCCCATCTCCACATAGGATCTCTGGAATTCAGTCAGAGTGATCATTGGGTTCTTACTAAGGCCCTTCTCCCTCGATTGCTCAGTTTGACCAGGTGATCAGCTCTTGGAAAAATTCTGGTTGTGCCAAATTTCTTCCATTTGAGAATTATGGACCACTGTTCTTTTAGGAACCTTCAGTGTAGCAGAAATTTTATTGCAGTCTTCCCCAGATGTAATAATTCTGTTTCTGAGCTCTGCAGTGGTTCCTTTGACCTCATGGCTTTTGCTCTGCTACTACAATATGCACTGTCAGTTGTGAGGCCTTCTATAGAAAGATGTGTGCCTTTCCAAATCATGCCCAATCAATTTAATAAGCACAGATTGATTCCAATCAAGATGTAGAAACATGTCAGCAACAATCAAGGGAGGCACCTGAGCTAAATTTCACGAGTTGTTGCAAAAGGTCTGAATATTTCCACTAATGTGATATTTCAGTTTTTTATTTTTAATAAATTTACAAACATTTCTAGAATTCTGTTTTTACTTTGTCATTATGGGGTAGTAAGTGTAGATTAATAAGAAAAAAATGAATTTCAACAACTGTAGAATCAGCCTGCAGTCCAGCAAAATGTGTATGTCTGTATGTAATTGTTTTTTGTCTGTTTCAATAAAAAAAATGAAACTGATTCATTATGGAAATATACACATATGCATTAAACAATTATGTAACCACTTCATGCAAAGATTGAACCTCACATTACAGTATTGCTAATATGTCATTTAAATGTCATTTCCAGGCCAGTGGTATTTGGATCTGCAATCTTAAGTAGGCTTAAACCATTTTGCTAGCATTTGAACCTGCTAGGCTGCCAAAAAGGCTATTCAATTTGCCACTTTACTGTACTCCCTTTTGGCAGTATGTCATGTTGTATAAATTCATGATTCTGCACAATCAGCAGAGCTGACTATATTGGAGTTTAATCCTTTTTGACAGACCATTGCATCTTATACCATTTCCACAGCCAAGGAAGTAAAATAATTAAATACATATCTGCATTAAAAATTTAAAAGTGCGGTGCCTAGATCACCATATACAGAAAGCCAATATCCCACATTTTGTAACTTTCAGGAAATATTTATTATCTCACTAACATAATTGCCCTGAAGAAAATAGCCTCTGTGCAAAAGGGTTATATGATCACACACAACCTGGCACCAGCCCAGCTATTTCCTTTTAAACTTCTTCCCTTCCCCTTCTCCACAGAGAGGATTGTGACTCTAATGACTCTTATGAGAGTTCATCATTGTTCACAACTGTTTTTACTATATTTTATTTCAGTGTACAAGTTAATAATTTTTAAAACGGGATGTTTATAGATCTGCATGCTAGCTACAGCAGCTATATGAAGCAAGATTTGGAAAACTGACAATGTCAAATGATATGATACCCTGATTATTAGAAAATCAGATCTTCACTATTCTGAGTAATTGTTAGTATACATTGATTTCAAATGGTATGATACCCTGATTACTAGAAATATTTTCAGATCTTTACTGTTCTGAGTAACTGTAAGTATATTTAATGATAAGTGAATAATATTCTTTTAGTGAGGCTTTTTGGCCTGTAATTTGCACTGAACTGCAGCCTTATATATTCCTTCCTACAGACCAAGCTCACATAGTACTCCACTATGATTTTTTGGAAATATGTTACTCCCCCATGAATCTGATCCATAATAATTCAATGATTAGAGGATGTCAAACTACATACAGAACTTTATAGGAAAGTACTTTTCCAAGCTAACACTGTCTTACATTATACAGACTGTAAGGAAGGCATTCTGGTGTTGTTTCTAGCGTAATCTTTATTGCCCTCCTTACAGAAACTGCCTCTCAGTTAACCCTTATTACATCGTAACAACTAAAGGTTCTTGGAAGTACGCCCAGACTTTCTGATTTCAGAGGGGTTTTTTTTTTTCCTTTGCTGCTTCTTTGCTGGGGTTTAACTTTCTTAAAGGGGAAAGGTTGTTTTAAGCTTTTTACACCGCTGTTGGGATGAAATACTCCCCTATTGGAGTTCTTCCAGCTGGGATGCAACAATCAGCACTTTGAAAAAACAATTTAATAAAAGCTGCCAGAAAGAAGCTTTTAATGACAAGGAATCAAGATGAGTGACATTCAGCAAGGCTTCTTGGTTAGCTAGAAAGATTGACATTCAAATGTGAATTTGCACATTTGACCCTTTCTGAGTTTTGGTCTAAAACTGGTTTAATTCTGTGCTTGGTGATGTTTAATCCTGTGTTTATTGATGGGATAATTTTCCCTAGTCCTCTTTGTTTGGAAGGAAAGAGGTTAATCTCTGTTCCTGAAAAGAAGCAGGGTTCAGAAATCTGGCTAGCTCTTCTGTCTATTTGTTCTGGTAATTGGTTTAATAAGCAACAGCTACTTTGATTGTTCCTTTGCTACATTCTAGCACTAATTGCTTTCTTTGTTGTTAGGCTTATCTCAAGTGTTTACATTTGAGCTTGCCTTGGGTGTGAGCTCTGGAAATGAACTTTTGTGTTTTAATTTTAAAAGGCTTTAAACTGTTGTGATTTAATGATTTGTATTGTGTTTGAATTTTTTTCCTGCTTTATGGTTTCTTTTTCTATCTGGAGAGGGATTTTTCCCCTGAGTTAATGGTTCTAGCACTGTCCTTTTGAGGTGTACTTCCAAGAGGCAGGATGCAAGCTTGATTTTTTTTAACTGCCTTTCGGGGGGGGGGGGATATGTGATCTTTCCTTAAATCTGGATGATTTCCTTAGGATATCTTGTGAGATGAGTGAGACCAGCTGGTATCTTTAAGTAGTGCAAATGGATCTAAGGATTGCTTCTCCTGAGTATGCTTTTTTTTGAGAACTTAAATGACCCCTCTGCTAAAGAATTTTATTTTATGAGCAAGAGTTGGCTGCTGATGATTATCATTGGATTTTAACTCTTTTAATTTCTCAAGGGGCTCTAGCACCCTGCCTGTTTTGTAACTCCAGCTTGCAGGTATTTCTAATCTAATGATTGGTATTTAGGGCAATTTTAGGTGACATTTATGGATACTTTTTTATTTCTATTTCTAGCAAAGAAATGAGTGAGAAATCATCATTTTTATAATTATTCCTGAAGTGATGTGTGTGTAAAAGGCAGCACTAATTACTGATCATAACAGCACAAGAACAAGCATTAAGTGCCAGATCTATAGAAGCAGGGATTTACCACACTAGATAAAACCAAGGAGTAGATGAGTGTCTCTCAGCTGAAAGATGTATGGACTTTAATTCCCAGAATTCTCCATCCATCCATCAAGGAGTTTCCACAGAAGGTTGTGGAGAATAATAGATCTAAGAATCTGTGGGAGTTCTGGATCCTGAAGGACAGGCAGACATTAATCAACTAGACACTGTAGTAGTAGACAAATTAATAAATAAAGACCAGAAGAACTCAGGAGGCCAGGCTAATGGGGTGAGACAAGCGGGGCAAGGCAAAGCACCCCTCAGTGTGAGTGATGTGGAGTTGGCCATGCCCAGTCACATGCCCATCCAGCCATGCCCATCAAGCCATGCCCACAGAATCAGTAGTAAAAAATTTTGAACCCCACCACTGGGGCTAATCCTACTATTCTGCCTTTAGTTCAATATAGCCTGTCTTGAATGGATTACAAAATCAGCATTTCTAAAATATGGCCTCCTCAGTTTGGTTTCTGAATAGGTTTCTTTCTTAATGGGCACCAAAATATTTGTTGGAGGAGATTAAGAAAGTCTTGGGTGCTGCTTTTTGTCTTCAAGAGCATGTTTCTTCCTTTCTTTTTAAAGGAAATATAATATTCTGCCTTTTTAATATTTCCCAAAATATTTCATTCTTCTAGGAGAGGGTTGGGTGCTAACTTTCTACATTTTAAAAATAAATCTGACCAGATTTAAACTCAAACTAGAAAATAGACAAAAATCTAATATATGATTTTTTTTCCAACCATACTTCAAATACCCAGCAAATAGAATGCTGGGAACCATTAGTCTTATGGGAATGAAATTTCAGAAGGTTCTTGCCACTTCAGTGTTGCTGTGCTGTTGCTATTTAGTTCTGCCACTGTGCTACAATGATCACATGATCCTTATTTACAATGTTCCCTGATGCCTTCCCACAAATCAATACAGAAGCCTGGGAAATTTGCAGAAAGAAAATTAGTGGTGATCACATGACAGCAGAGGTGTCATTGTTGTACTTGCATTATTTGTTTAGATAAAGAAATATATTTGAAAGGGTGACTCAGTGAATCATAGTGATGGCCCATCTGCTAAAATAAAGCCAGGTTATGGCGCACACTTCAAAGTAAATCAGGAAGCCTGTAATTGTGGAGTCTGTCTGGCAAGAATGCTTATCCACAGGAGACATGCATGTGTAAATCTTGTAACAATCCTGGCTAATTGGAAAGCTGATAAAAGTAACATGAGTTAGCCAACTTGCAGATCTCAGCTAATAGTTAGGGATAGAGATGGCACGCAGCAAATCAAATGTGTATTAGATAACTCATAGGACATTAATTAGCTAAGACTTAGGAACAGAGACAGGTAGAGACCAATGGAACAAATTGTAGAATTATTACTAAAATGTTTATTAGATGATATGCCTTATTATCCAAAGAGAAGGCTTGTCCTGCCTTCTCCTTTAGTGAAAAATGTATAAAATTTACTTAATCGTTTGTTCTTGTCTCTTAGCTTTTAGACCAGGAACCCCTTTCCTTGGAGTACCAATAAAAAGCAATCAGAAAACCTGCACCTCGTGTCTGGCATCTATCATTGGCTTTGGCACCGGGCTCAGACTCGAATTGGGGACAAAAGGTTGCTTAGTCAAATTCAAAATATAGGATGATCTAAGTAAAAAAACTATGTATATCTCAACTTTGCAAAATACCTAAATCAGGACACTATAGTATGGACTGAAAGTATTATAGCATATGAATCCAGGTGGTGATTTATATTGTCGTGTCTATGATTCTTGATATTTATCTTAACTCAATAATAGTAGTGATTTTTTTAGTCTTTTAAATACATTATATATAATATATTTAACTATGCACAGCTAGTCAACAATATATTGGTATTGACATTGCAATGTCATTTTTGAATATACATCTTTTTAACATTTATATTTTATGTGTTTTACTAATCTAGGTTAAATATTAATAAATTGCATATCCATATATGATATGCCACACACTAAATGAATAAATAATGATATAAAGTTATAACCTCCATAACATTTTAATTTATTGGCTCATCCATTATATTTTATTGTTTTCATGTTCTCTTTCACATTTGTAGAGATAATGACAAATAGACAGATCAATAGAAACAATTCAGTTCTTCAAAGTCAATTCTTTTTTTGATCTTTTGAACATTCTTTTAAAAAAAATATTGAAGGCATTTCCGCCTCAAACTATTATTATTGTGTATTTATGAATGAATCTTGTTACATTTCAAAGAATAATGGATAAGATTTTTCTGGACCTGATATATACTTCTGGTACTTGGCTTCACCCTTCTGTCTAGAATATGCCTAACCTTAATATTCAATAGTGTACTTAAAACCTTCACTGCATGTTCCTCTTTTCTACTTCAGTTTTCACTGACAAATCTAAAAATACGCTGGTTTTTCTGGACATTTATTGTTCTCTTCTATTATAAATGTTTGGTTCTTCCCAAGCTAATCCTTCGTATGATAAAGTCATAACTGCAAAAGCAATGTGATATACTATGGGGAAGTGGAATATAGTTTGATCAGTTTTAATAATAAATGAAATAATCATTCCATTGTTTCTGAGATCCTATGGCAATATTTTATGATAAAATAACATATACGTGCTTTTAGTTTGATTTATTTTAAGTTGTGAGGCAACTACAAAAGGGATGCCCTTTAAATTGTTTTTGTCAACCCTGTCACTGACTTTCAGTTTACCAAATGCAACATGTTGAAAAAGTATCCAAATCTTTTGGCGCAATCAATTGGAAGACTAATTCTGCACTAAGTGAGAAATCCAGTAGGTTCCCTACCAACTTAGCTGAAAACTTTGCTATCCAAAAAGTAGAAGAGGGAACTAAAGGGACAGCCATAGGGGACTTAATTTTTATAAACTGAGAAGAAATAATAGAAGGAGTTTAAACCTTGGGTGAGAGTGACCATGTCATACTAGAATTCAATATAACACAAACATAATCAATAGAACACAATCATAAGTCCTAGATTTTAAAAGAGCTGGTTTTAACAAACTCGGAGAGAATTTGGGAAAGCTTTTTTGATGAAAATCCTTAAGGCCCTGTCACATTGGCCTACGGATGCAAAACGTTTGTAAAAAGGACACAGCAGACGAGAAAATGTTCCATCCGTTGTTATCCGCTCTCAAAAGTGCCCCGAATTTGCATAACCAGAGTGGACAACAACGGAAAAGAATGGATGGGGGGAGGATGTAGAGGGGATGGAAAGCGGATGCTCCATGGAAGCCTAGCGGATGGAAGCGGATGGGAGCAGATGTCACATCCACGGGGCTTCCGGGGGAGCACAGCAAAGCAGCCGTGCAGCGGAAAGAGCGGATGCAGAGTGGATGCCAAGCGGATGAAGCGGATGCAGAGCGGAAGCCGAGGGGAAGCCTAGAGGAAGCCTAGCGGATGCACAGTGTTCACTGCGCATACGGGGAGGATGCATTGCGTCAGCCCCACGGATATAAAGGGAAGCAGCTCGCAAGCAGGTCACCATTCAGAGGAAAGACCTGCTTCCAGACACAGCTCTCCAGCCAGCCAGCCAGCCAGCCAGCCAGCCAGCCAGCCAGCCAGCAAGCCAACAACCCAACAACCATGGGGAAGAAGAGAAAGCCTCAGCCATCTGCTGCCAGCCCTGGCAAGAGGGACAGGGCCACCCTCCCACCCCCTGGCCCAGACTCTGCTTCTGCTGGGGCTTCTGCTACCCGGGCTCGCTCTTCTGGTGCTGGAGCTTCTGCTGGCACTTACTCTGCTGGCACTGCTCCTGGTTCTGGGGCTTCTGCTGGTACTTACTCTGCTGGCACTGCTCCTGGTGCTGGGGCTTCTGCTGGTGCTTACTCTGCTGGCACTGCTCCTGGTGCTGGGGATTCTGCTGGTACTTACTCTGCTGGCACTGCTCCTGGTGCTGGGGCTTCTGCTGGGGCTTACTCTGCTGGCACTGCTCCTGGTGCTGGGGATTCTGCTGGTGCTTACTCTGCTGGCACTGCTCCTGGTCCTGCTGGTCCTGCTGGTCCTGCTGGTGCTCCTGGTCCTGCTGGTCCTGCTGATGCTCCTGGTGCTCCTGGTGCTCCTGGTCCTGCTGGTGCTCCTGGTCCTGCTGGTGCTCCTGGTCCTGCTGGTGCTCCTGGTCCTGCTGGTCCTGCTTTTGCTGCTACTGTTGTTGTTGTTTTTGCTGCTGCTGCTGCTGCTGCTGCTGCTGCTGCTGCTGCTGCTGGTGTGGAGGAACATCCCCTACAACCTCGAAGCCCCTCTGATGAGGGCCCTGATGGCCCTGCCAGAGGGAGGAAGAGGCAGATGCATGAACGGGAGAAGAGGCAATATACCATAGAAGAGGAACATGAGGAGGAGGTGCTGGAGTGGCTGAGGGAGAATGAATATCTTTGGCGGAAGGGACACAGGCTCTATCAAGACACCAAGAGGAAGCAGGCTGCTTGGAGAGAGAAGGCGGAGAGCCTGGGCTACACTTCGGAGGTGCTCCTCGGCTGGTGGAAGCACATGCACACCTGGTACGGGAAGCTGCACCTCAAGAAATCTGGCCAGGCCACGGTCAAGCTGACAGACAGAGAGAACTACGTGATGGCCAAGTGCAGCTTCTTGGAGGGTGAGAAACGCCACCAAGTAGCAGCCCCTCTCACAACCCTCTCTCTCAGACAGCCTGCTGAGAGCCAGTCCTCTTCTGGAAAAGAGTCAGCTCCTATGTCCACACAGGTACCTGTGGAGCGTGCCACGATGGAGACCTCCCTGACAGCTGCACTACCCATGGCAGAGTGCGTGGAGGACCCCCTGATGCAGTGGGAACAAGGAGAGGGCACTTCCACCACAGCCCAACCCCCATCCACCCCCAGCTCCACCTCCATAGAAAGGCAGAGAGGCAGACTGGAGGGGCAGAGCCACACTCTCCTGCTGGAGATCAGGGACACCATCAGGAGCAGCGTAGATCTCCTCTCTCAGCTGGTACACACCGATGTCCCATCCTCCAACCGCAAGCCCTTCCTCACCTACATCAACCAGACCCTCATGAACATGTTGGAAACACAGTACCAGGTGGTGAAGGACAGGATCACCGATCTTCTTCACAACCCTCCAGACCCAGATGAACCTGCTCCCACCCAGTCCAGGCCTGCTCCTCCACCCCAGGTGATGTCACTGCCCTTCCAAAGCTTTCCACAAGCCCTCACCTACCAAGGCTACGGCTACCAGGAGGTGCAGCAGCACAGGCACACAGCCCTTCCCAGTCCAGGCACAGGTACATCGGACACCACCGGTGCCATCGATGCCAACCACGCCACCGATGCCACCCACGCCACAGATGCCACCGACACCTCACCTCGCTCAGCTGTAGACCAGACATCCCCACTACACTGCTCCTTCCTCCACCCCACAGCCAAGCCCGGCCTCAGAACATCTGTCATCGGTTTTGGGGCTGACACCCGATGTCATGGAGGAAGGGGTTCTCAACATCACGGGGCTGAGCCAGCTGTCCGAGAGCTTCCTCAACACACCATCCCCTGTTGTCCTCTCAGGGCCAGGCACCCCAATGGTGCCTCAGACCAGCACTCCAACAGCAGCCACCTCCACAGCACCTGGACCCTTCACCCCTGAGACTGGGGTAGCTACCTGTTGACTTTATTTTTGCTTTGGACACTTGACTTGGGTCATTTTGCTTTACAGCTTGTTATTAATAAAGATTATCTTGGCTTCACACACTTGCTTCATTTATTTTTGTAAATAAAGTCTTAGTGGAAACTTTTAGAAATGGTTTAAGCCTTTGCATGCTTGTGGGATGGGTTAAGATAGCAGTGGGATGGGCAGGGATACCTTTGGGATGGGTAATAGCTGTGGGATGGGCAGGGATACCTTTGGGATGGGTAATAGCTGTGGGATGGGCAGGGATACCTTTGGGGAAGGTATCCCCACTTCTGATACCACTGCTCTGCAACTTTCTTCTAGTCTTCTTCAGTGGAGGGGCACAGGAGGAGCTCCTCCAGGTATTCTTCGATGATGGCCTGCACCACTTCTCTGACCACAATGCTGATGATGTTGTGTGGCACCCTCCAGCCGTACTGCATACTCCTGTACGTGGTCCCAGAGGCCAGGTGGCACAAAGTCAGTGCCACCTTGAGCCCAGGGTCCAAGCTGGGCTGGAAGTTGGTGCTCTGCTTGGTCAACCTGGGTCTCAGCCGCTCAAACATGGCTGGAGGCATCCTCATGAAGTTCTGGAATGCATGAGTGTCTTCGTTCCTGAGCTCCACCATCAGCTTGTTGTACAGTCCGTACTCTGCTCTTCTCCCGATCCATCTTCAAACCCAGACACTTCTTGGCCGCCTCCTTTTCTTCCCGTAGAACAGGTGAAAGAGCCTTTAGATGGCTTCGCACTGTTGCAGAACGATGGTGGCTACCAAAAGGAGTGTGTTACGATCCATGGTGGACATCAATGGATGCTGTGGAAGAGCAAAAGCAAGATGAAGGCTGAAGAGGTCTGCACAACAGGGCTACTGGACTGAAAGTGAGATCCAGGTGAGTTCCTCCCCCTTTTTATAGGGAATATCATTTTTTCGCTCGGTGTCCTTTTGCATCCTCTAGGCATCCTGCAGACATCCTAAATATCCGAGATATGTCCCTTCTGCAAACGTTTTTTCCATTTTAATGCTTTGTATGAGAGCTGCATCTGCTTTCATCCTTTCTCCGTCTGTGCTACTAATGCTGCGTGTCCATTCTACGTCCATTTCGCTTCCTCCCTGTGTCCATTTTCCACTGAAGCGGGTGCGAGTTGTGTGGATGCACAACGGATGCCTAGCGGATATAGCGGACACATAATGGATGACGACAGATGTAGAACGGATGTTCCCCCGTATGCGTTGTGGATGCAGAACGGATGCGTTGGATACATTTTCCGCTCAAAAAGTTTTGAGCAGCTCAAAACTTTTTTAGCGGATGGAACCTCAGTCGATGGATGCTGGATGGATAGAGAGGATGAAAAACGGACGCAGTGGGTACAGAACGGAAGCATCGCATTAAGCAACGGATGGAAAGTGTTTCTCTCCGTTTTACTTCCTCTTTCCATCTGTTGGTGCAGTGTGACATGGGCTTTAAGAAGAAAATAAATCAAGATGCTTGGGAAAGTCTGAAAAATATGATCATAAAAGCCAAGACCAGCACAATACCACTAAGAAAGAAAAACAAGAAATCCAAGCAGAAACCAGCATGGCTGCCCAAAGATCTCTCTGACAAATTGAAAGACAAAAAGGAGAAGTATAAAAAATGGCTAGTCTAGTGAAGAGAAGAGCAGGGGAGACATGATAGTAGTGTTCCAATATTTGAGGGACTATCATATAGAGGAGGGGATAACCTGTTTTCCAAATCACCTGAAGGCCAGACTAGGAATAATGGCTGGAAACTGAACAAGGAGAGATTCAACTTGAAATACAGAGAAATTTTCTGAGAGTGAGAGCAACCAACCAATGGAACAGCTTCCATTCAGAAGTTGTGGGAACTTCATCATTGGAAACTTTCAAGAAGAGACTGGATTGTTATCTGTCAGAAATTGTGCAGGGTCTCCTGCTTTGGGGGGGGGGCTGTACTAGATCAGTGGTCACCAACCAGTGGGCTGGGGACCACTGGTGGTCTGCAAGAAACTTTTGGTGGTTCGCAGAGAAATGTCATCCTCAAAGCACCTCCCAAAGCAATTAATTCAGGCTGCATGGGAACACCCACATGGCCCATGGGAACACAAAGCTTGCGTCATTTGCATTGTGGACAACATGAGGTAGTGAGGGGAGGGGGAAAGGGCAGAGGGGGGAACTTGCCCCACTCACCCCATGCACCTGGCCTGGCCACCAGGCTACTTATTTCTGCTTATTTCTGCTTCTTTCTTCTGATTTTGGCTGCACACAAGGAAAGCAGCAAAACTATTTCTTTCTCTCCCCCACACTCAGCCAGAAATGAGTCTTTGGGACCCTGAAAGGCATCCTGCTACAAGAAATGACCTCATGCACTAGCGCAACAAAGATTTGTTTCTGGCGGAGCTTGGGTGAGAGAACGAAAGACTTCTGCTGCTTTCTTTGCATGAAGTCAAAAGTCTCTCTGTCTCTCTCCCCCTGAGAATGGAGCTGGAGACAGTATCCTGTGATCCCAAATAAAGAATGATCAATTAGTAGGAAAATGGGGTGGGAAATTTTCTTGCAGACTTTTTGGGGGATTTTCCCAGGGTCTCTGGCCCACAGAATTTAAAATTATGAGTTTGGTGGTCCCTGAGGTCCAAAAGGTTGGCAACCCTTGGACTAAATGACTTACAAGGTCCCTTCCAACTCTGTTAATCTGTATCTGTATTTTAAGCATCAAATATAATTAATTGTTGTGGCCATAACAACAACCTCCACAAAGATAGGAAGAACTATTCATGTGGAAGTATGAAGCTCCAGATCTGCTTTCCTTTTACTGATTAGATGTTTATCTAATCACAACTATATTTATTTATTTTTTGATTTGTCAATTGATTACTAGATAATAGGTATAAATATAAACATAGTTATGAATACATGAAATTGATACATATAAGAAAAATAAAGAAACAATAGGACAGGGACAGTAGGCATGTTGGTGCGCTTATGCATGCCCCCTACAGACTTCTTAGGAAAGGGGTGAGGTCAATAGTAAACAGTTTAAGGTTAAAGTTTTTGGGGTTTGGGGAAGAAACCACAGAGTCCAGTAGATTATTCCAGACACTTACCACTCTGTTGTTGAAGTCGTATTTCCTGCAATCACATCTGGTGCGGTTTACCTTGAGTTTGTATCTATTGTGTGTTCTTGTATTGTTATAGCTGAAGCTGAAGTAGTCATTGACAGGTACGACATTGCAATGTATGATTTTATATAATATACTTAGATAGGACCAAAGGCGATGTAGTTCTAGTTTTCTAGGTCTAGACTTTCAAGTCTGCTGGCATAAAGTATTCTACAATGAATAGAGGAGTGGAGAACTCTTCTTGTGAAATATTTCTGGACTTTCACAACTGTGTTAATATCAGAGACATAATGTGGGTTCCAGACTGATGAGCTGTATTCAAGTATTGGTCTAGCAAATGTTTTGAATGCTTTAGTTAGTAGTGTGATATTACTAGAGAAAAAGCTACATAGGATTAGGTTAACAACTCTTAATGCCTTTTTGGCTATGTAATTACAGTGGGCTCTAGCACTTAGATCATTAGAGATGAGTACTCCAAGATCCTTGACAGAGATTGGATCATCAACAAGGTCTTGACTATTCAGCTTGTATTTTATTTTCTGATTTTTTTTGCCAATATGTAAGACAGAACATTTATTTGTTGAAATTTGAAGTTGCCATTTGTTTGACCATTCTGTTACAGAGTTGAGGTCTTTTTGAAGGGTAGCAGTATTGTCAGTGGTGTTGAATAGCTTTACATCAATAGCAATGAGAATGCAGTTGCTCTTAATATGATCACAAAGGTCATTTATGTAGAGTATGAAGAGAGTTGGTCCTACAACACTGCCTTGGGGGACAGTACTGTTGACAGGTACAGAATTTGATAGGATGCTCCCAAGTTTGACCATTTGTTGTCTTTTTGACAAGAATGCTTCTATTCAGTTATACAGGTGTCCAGAGATACCATAAGATTTTATTTTAAAAGTAGTTTGTCATGTACCACTGAATAAAAGGCTTTACAGAAGTCTACGTAGATTGCGTCTATTGCTTTGCCCTGATGAAGTTGTGTAGCCCATATGTTTTTGCAGTGTAAGAGTTGTAGAATACAGGATAGTTTTTTTCTGAAACCAAATTGTTTATTAGAGAGTAGGTTGTTTGTCTCTAAGTGGAGGATAATAGATTGGTTAATAATTGATTCCATGACTTTACAGGTGATGCAGCATAAGGAGATTGGTCTGTAATTTTCAGCTAGGCTGGAGTCTCCCTTTTTGAAGATGGGGATGACCGTGGCTTGTGACCATAGTTTTGGCAAGGAGCTGGTCCTGAAAGATTTTTCAAAGATTATGCGTAGAGGTTTGGCTATGGCAGTGGATAGCTTTTTAAAGAAGTAGGCACATATTCTGTTCAGTCCAATAGATAGAGATGGTTTTAGATTTAGATAGTGCTTTTTCAACATTGTCTACTATAAAATCGATATGTATTAGGTCATAGTTGTTGTCTGTGGTTTGACTAGGAAATACTGGGCATGATCCATTGCTGTTTACAAATACTGAGCCAAAGAATGTATTAAAGAGATTGGCTTTAATGGTGTCATCATTACCATTAGGTCCTTTCGGGGGTGGGATGGACCTTGAGTCTTTTAGTTTGTTGTTTACAAAATTGTAGAAAGTGCGGGTGGATTTGGTGCGTAGAAGGTTTTCTTCTTGTTTAATGTGATAATTAGTGCATTCAGTCTTTATCTGGTGGCATAAATTTTTGTATCAGCTTTTGAAGTTGGCAGTATGACCAGATTTGTTTTTCCGCCAAACTGATTTCTTTTTGGATTGAAGTTTCTTTATTGTTATGGGTAATTTGTTTTGTTATGGTTTTGGGAGGTATTCATGGTACATATAGTTTGAGGACTCTTTTGACTTCAAGTAAATATATGTTGTAATGATCTTCTACAGTATTGCATCCAGTGAATAGAAATTGCCAATCAAGAGATGAGAGATTGTTGTCTATAAGATCGTAGTTGCCTTTTTTGAAGTTATAATTGGGGATCCTGTCATTATGATTATTTTTGTGAGGACATATGTTGAGACAAAAGTCATGCTGTGGTCACTGTTGGAAAAGGATTATTTAATTTGTATTCCAAAAATTAAATTCAAACTATTGCAGAAGATGAGATTGAGGCAATTGTTAAGTCTAGCATTGTTGGTTACTAGTTGTTCCAGTCCCAGATTTGTTATAGCATTGCAGAAGGTTGCGTGTATGGGTTCAGTTGTACATTCGCTTAGGGCCCAGTTAATGTGAGGTAGATTGAAGTCACCAATCACCATGCACCAAAAGTGTGTGGGCAGGATGTTGCCCATGTTAGTAGTGTATTTAGCTTGTTTGAATGTTTGATGTCATAATCAGGGGCTCTGTAACATAATAAGAATCGAAATCTGATATTTAAAGAAAGTTCACAGACAATGGTCTCAGGAAGAGCAAGGTCCTCGGTAACTTGGATATTTTTTAAATGTAAAGGCCCTGTCACGCTGCCCAATGGATGCAAAACGTTAGTAAAAAGGACACAACGGACGAGCAAAATGTTCCATCCGTTGTTATCTGCTCTCAAAAGGGGCAAAAATTTGCATAACCGGAGCGGATAACAGGGACGCGGGGAGGATGCAGGGCGGATGCAAAGCAGATGTGGAACGGAAGCCCAGCAGGTGGAAGCGGATGAGAGCGGATGGCACATCCGCTGGGCTTCTGGGGGACCTCAGCAAAGCGGACGTGGAACGGATACAGCGGATGCACAGCGGATGAACAGAGGAAGCCTAATGGATGCCTGGTGTTAATTGCGCATGCGGGGAGGATGCATTGCGTCAGCCCCGTGGATATAACGGAAGCAGCTCGGAAACAGGTTGCCATTCAGAGGAAAGACCTGCTGCCAGACGGATTGGCTGCCTTGCCTGCCCTGCCTGCATGTCTGCCTGCAAGCCTTGCTGCCAGCCTTGCTGCCAGCCTTGGTGCCTGCCAGCCTTGGTGCCTGCCAGCCTTGGTGCCTGCCTGCCTGCCAGCCTTGGTTCATGCCTGCCTGCCAGCCTTGGTGCCTGCCTCCCTGCCAGCCTTCCTGCCAGCCTTCGGGCCTGTCTCCCTGCCAGCCTTCCTGCCAGCCTTCCTGCCAGCATTCCTGCCAGCCTTGGTGCCTGCCTGCCTGCCAGCCTTCCTGCCAGCCTTCCTGCCAGCATTCCTGCCAGCCTCCCTGCCAGCCTTCCTGCCAGCTTTGGTTCCTGCCAGCCTCCCTGCCAGCCAGCAACCCCACAACCATGCGGAAGCACAGCAAGCCTCAGCCATCTGCTGCCAGCCCTTGCAAGAGGGACAGGGCTACCATCCAGCCCCCTGGCCCTCACTCTGGTTCTGCTGGGACTTCTGCAGCACGGGCTCGCTCTTCTGGGGCTGGGGCTTCTGCTGCTTCTGCTTCTGGAGGAGCTGATGACAAGCACTCCAGCACCAGCCACCTCCACAGCACCTGGACCCTTCACCCCTGAGACTGAGCAACCAAGAGGAGTGCCAGAGACTCATTTTTGTTTTATAGCTTGTTGTTAATAAAGTCTATTTTTGATTCACACACCTGCTTCATTTCTTTTTTTTAATAAAGTCTTGCTGGAAACTTTTAGAAATGGTTTAAGCCTTTGCATGCTTGTGGGATGGGTAAGGATAGCTGTGGGATGGGTAATAGCTGTGGGATGGGTTAGGATAGCAGTGGGATAGATAAACCTCCAGTGCAAGCATAGTGGGACTGTATGGTCCACCCTCCCAGGAGCCAAACCTATAGCCCTTTATTATCAATAATAATGTAATAATTATCCACACATGTCAACATAAACACAACTCTTTATTAAACGCCCTGTTCATTGTAGGCCAACCAAACATACATGGCCTAATCTCATCCATGTGATGAGACAGGCTGAAGGAAGCATCCATTAATCATCTGTCATCCTGTCTTGCCACTCCACTGCTCCAGCTGGGGAGTTGCACCATTGTCTCAGGAGGTTGCGCTGCTTCTTCACTTCATGTGAGGCTCTGTTGGGGCCTTGCACATCCTGAGTGTCTATCAGGTTTCGCCATTGCCTCCATTCACCAGGCTCCATGTCCCCATTGCCTTGTTGGAAGTCCACAAGCCTGTTCTGCAAGACTGGGTAGCGGGTGTGCATGAGATTGTGCAGGATGCAGCAAGCTTCCATGATCCTCTTCACGGTCTCTGGGCAATGCTGCATGGTGGTGAGAAGTACCTGGAACCTGTTGGCCAGGATGCCAAAGGCGTTCTCCACCACCCGCCTTGCCCTGGACAGCCTGTAGTTGAAGATCCTCTCTTCACGGGTGAGGAGTCTGGAAGTGTAGGGCTTCATGAGGTAGGTTGTGAGGGAGAAGGCGTCATCCCCCACGATGAAGTAGGGCACATCTTGTGTGTCGTTGGGCAGGGGTTCTGGATCTGGGAAGCCCATGATGAGGTTGCCTTCCAGCTCCTCCTTGAGGTGTCTGGCATTGTATACATGGGCATCTGAAGATGAGCCATTGCCTGAAGCATTGATGTACATGAACTTGTAGTCAGCATCGACCATGGTGAAGAGGATTATGCTGAAGAAGTCCTTGGAGTTGAAATAAGTGGACCCTGAGTTGGGTGGAGCTTTGCAGGCCACGTGCTTGCCATCTATGGCTCCAATGGTGTGGGGGAAGTTCTACTTCTGATACCACTGCTCTGCAACTTTCTTCCAGCCTTCTTCAGTGGAGGGGCACTGGAGGAGCTCCTCCTTGTATTCTTCGATGATGGCCTGCACCACTTCTCTGACCACAATGCTAATGGTGATGGATGGCACCCTCCAGCCATACTGCATGCTCCTGTAAGTGGTCCCTGAGGCCAGGTGGCGCAGAGTGAGTGCCACCTTGAGCCCAGGTTCCAGGCTGGGTCGGAAGCTGGTGTTTACCTTGGTCAACCTGAGTGTCAGGTGCTGCACAACTTTGTCAAACATGGCTGGAGGCATCCTCATGAAGTTCTGGAACGCCCGAGTGTCTTCGTTCCTGAGCTCCACCATCAGCTTGTTGTACAGTCTGTCCTCTGCTCTTTTGGCGAACCATCTTTGGACCCAGACTCTTTTTGGCTGCCTCTTTTTCTTCTCACTGTAGTGTTCACAGATCCTGTAAATGGCTTCGCACTGTTGCAGAACGATGGTGGCTGCCGAAATGACTTTGTTACAATCCACGGTGGACATGACTGGATGCTGTGGAAGAGGAAGAGCCAGATGAAGGCTGCAGAGGTCTGCACCGCTGGGCTGCTGTTCTGAAAGTGAGATGCAGATGAGTTGCTCCCCCTTTTTATAGGAAATATAGGTTTTCTGCTAGGTATCTTCTAGGCATCCTCTAGGCATCCTCTAGACATCCTTAATATCCGAGATAAGTCCCCTCTGCGAACGTTTTTTCCATTTTAAATGCTTTGTTTCCGTGCTGCATCCTCTAGGCATCTGTTCTGCATCTGTTCTGCGTCCGTTCTGCTTCCTCCCTGCGTCCGTTTACCGCTGGAGCGGATGGAGTTGCGCGGATGCGCAGCGGATGCTTAGCGGATATAGCGGATGTGTAATGGATGTGTAACGGATGCATAGCGGATGCAAAGCGGATGCAGAACGGACAAACTGGATACATTTTCCGCGCAAAAGTTTTGGGCAGCCCAAAACTTTCAGAGTGGATGAAATGTCAATAAACGGATGCTGGACGGACAGAGAGGAAGCAAAACGGAGGCAGTGAGTATATCGCATTTTCCAACGGATGGCAAGCTTTTTTGTCCATTTTACATCCTCTTTGCATCCATTGGTTCAGTGTGACATGGGCTTTATATTGCAGACATGATATATGTTGCTTAATATGATATTGTGAAAATCAGGAAATTTGCTGAATCTAAGTATAATGACCTATGAACTAGATATTTTCTGTAAACAGCTGAAAGGCAAGGGTGGCAAGGGTGGGTATGGAAAATAACAGATGGTGTAAGATAAGCACGTATATGCTGAATTGTGCAAAATGACTAATTAGACTTACTTGCCGCTTTTGTAGGACATATGTTATGGTATAGCCTGATAAGAAAAATGTTTTGGGAAAAGCTAAGATTGTGAGCTGCATAAAAGCAACCCTTCAGGAATAGCCAGGGGTTCAGAATTTGCCATGCTAATGCTCTGAACCTTTTGCATAAATAAACCTGTATTCTCCTACCCTTTGTGGTCTTGTGTCCTGATTTGAAAGTAGGATGTTCTGCAACATTTATGGCGACCACGGCAGGACTCAAGGGGCCCTGAGGCCCACTCAGGGTCCACCCCGGGTGTCGGTGCTTTGGTGATGTTAAGAATATAAGTCACCTAACAGGTATTTGGGTTAGAAATATATAAACCAGGATAAACATTTTAAAACTGTATCTTTAAGAGATTGCAAAAACTGCAATTGGGTGTGGTTTTTTAAATGGCCATAAGGTGGAGCCAGAAATCTGGGTTGTTTACTCTGAGTCTCAGAGAGAGTATGAGTGGAAAGTATTGCAGTTGCTCTATTTTTCCAAATTGACTGATATTCCTGGATTTAATGTAAGTCTGTTACTGAACTGTTTTTGACACTGGACTTTGATATTTGGATTATCCCTGGATTGAAAAACTGACTGATTTACCTGTGAATGATTTTGGATTGCTTGTTTGGACTTTGTTTAAACCTTTCTGGAAGTAAAAACCTACATTTACTGCACAGTGTATCTGTGTGCTGTGTGTGTATTATTCCAACACTATTCTCTATATGTCTCTCTTTATGCGCTCATTCTCCTAACTAACTGGGTTATGGGCCCAGGCCATACCAGGCTCAAATAACTGAGAGTTGGTGTGAATGCACAGTACTGTATACAAACAGTGGTTTACTGTTTAATTGTGGTTTACTATCCTGGTAAAGATGGCACAAGACATTTCAAGTCTATAACTGATAACCGGGTTGGATGGAACAAACAATGTTTCTTGGTCTATGTAATGCAATCTACTTCTGCGTAAAGGTTTATGGAATGTAGTTCAAGATCCACCAGATGTAAATGCTTGGGATCCAGAAAATGAGGACGATGCCAAGAAGCTTGCTGACTTTAAACAGAACAACAAATGAGCTCTTTGTATAATTGGATTAACACTGAGTGACCAGCAGCTAGTCTATATTCGTGGAGAAGAGTCTGCTGCTAAGTGCTGGGAGAATTTGAAGAGGATTTATGTTCATAACAGCGTACGTGCACACATACATCTTACACATAAACTGTTCAGAGCACATCTTCTGAAAGGTGGAGATATGTTAGCTCATTTAAACTTCATGAAAAGAACTTTTCAAGAGCTACATGAAAAAGAACTGATATTTTAAGAGCTGCATCAAGTTTATATCATTCTTTCCTCATTGATTGAAAGTTATGATGATTATGTATCTTCACTGGAAGTCCTGCCCAGAGATAAATTGACAATGACTGACATAACCGGAAGGTTGTTAGAAGAGGCAAGAAGACAGTTGGATAGGGACCAACTGAGGAAGGAACAACCACAAGAAGAGGATTTATATTTCACTGCCTATACTGTTAGGAAATGTTTTTCTCGTGAGGTTAGGGGACATATAGGTAAATTCTGTAAGAAAGGAAAACAACAGAATACTGGTAATCACCAGAAGGCCAAGAAGAATGTTTGCTTAACTATGTCTAGCAATTCAACTTTAAACCATGATTTGTGGGTTGTTGATGGTGGAGCATCACAATGCATTACTAAAGATAGAGAAAGGTCTGCAAAGATGTCCACAAGTAAACAACATGTATCATTGGCAAATGGATGGAAGATGAAAGCATCAGGTGAAGGTACTGCATATTGTTCTTGTATAAACGAACATTTAACTATGTTATATGTACCTAAACTAAAATTTAATTTGTTATCAGTAAGGGCTTTAGTTAATCTTGGTTATGTAGTAACCTTTAGGGGAGATAACTGTATAATAGAGAAAGAGGGTAAAAGTGTTACTGCTACTTTAAAAAATGATTTATATGTGATACATGATGACCAGTTGAAGATGGCTAACTCAGTTTATAACAATGTTAAGCCACATGATGAATAACACATTGTGAATATTTATCACATGATGAATATTTATTACATAGACGTCTGGGGCACATTAATTTCAAATGATCAAACAAACTGTTGAATTATCAGAGGGAGTAAAATTGAAACCCTATAGCAAGTATTTATACTGTAATGCTTGTAGTCAAGAAAAGAGCAAGTTTACTCCTGCAAACAGACTTAATGGGTTTAAGAACAAAGAACCTTTAGAGGTTGTGTTTGCTGACATAATTGGTCCTAAGAAACCAAGTTTAGAAGGTGACTGTTATATTTTGAGTATTATGGACCATTACTCACGATATGGTTTCTGGTATCTTATGAAAAACAAAACAGAAACATTCCAACATTTCTTTAAATGGCTAAGGTTTGCTGAGAGAAAAATGAAAGGTAAAGCAATTACTTTAGTTACTGATAATGGGACTGAGTTTATTAACAAAAGATTCCAAAAGAAGCTGAAATTGGCTGGTTTTGAGCATAAATATTCTGCATGCACCTTACAGACCACAACATAAATCATTTGTAGAATGAAGAGGGCAAACATTACAAACCATGGCTTGCACTATATTATCTGATTCAGGTTTGCCTGAAACATTGTGGGGTGAAGCCATAATGTGAAGTAACCATGTTTTAAACAATGTAGTAAATACAACAACTGGAGAATTACCATTCACTCGTTGACATGGCAAAAAACCAAATTTAAGTTACCTACACCCATTTGGAGCTCCAGCATGGGTGCATGTTCCCTGACAAGTAAGACTAAAAGGGCAACATAGAGCTAAGAAGTTATTTTTGTGGGTTACGAAGCAAACCATAGATCATTTAGATTTTGGGATCAAAGCACAGCTCATGTTTATTGTAGTGCTAATGCAAAATTTCTTCAGCACATTGGGTGGGATAAACTGGAACAGGAATCCAGCAATGATATTATTATTGACACCCAAATAGTCCCGAAAGATAAAATCAGTAAATCACCAATAGACATTAAAGAGGAAGAAAATGAGGAAGTAGGAGAACAGGCACAGGAGGAGGTAGAAGAACAGGAGCAGGTGGCACAGGAAAGTCCACCAGTTATCCCTGTATCACCAAGACGTTCAACCCGAGTAACACGACCACCTGATAGATATCAGGCTAGTGTTGTATGCCAAATCAATACAGTTCCGAGTAATTATAGTGAACTAAAACCATATCTTGCTGAGGAGAAGGCTGCTTGGCAGAAAGTAATGAATAAAGAACTGGAATCATTAAAAAAAAACTGGAGGTATATGAAAATATTATGTTATCACCAGGTAAACATGCCATAGGATATAAATGGATATATAAACTGAAGACAGGTGTGGATGGGACTGTTACCCATAAAGCCAGGTTAGTAGCACAAGGATTCAATCAGACAGCAAAGGACTATGATGACGTGTTTGCACCTAGTCTGAAGGCTACTACATTAAGGGCAGCATTAGTGTGGGCAGCTAAGAAGAAATACATTGTAAACCATTTGGATGTTGAGACAGCTTATCTGCATGCACTGTTGCAACACACTATATATTTAAAGAAAACTTTAGGTCTCAAAAATGATAATACAACTGATTGCCGGAAATTGAAAAAGAGTCTTTATGGCTTAAAGCAGTCAGGATATGAGTGGAACCAATGTATAGTTAAAGAATTGACTAAAATAAGTTTTGTAGCTGGCATGGCTGATTCATGTTTGTTTAAAAGAGAAAGTGATGGTATGGTGTCATTATTGTTATTATTTACTGATGACATAGCATTAATCACCAAAACTGAACAAGAAGCTACTGAGATAATTTCACTATTGGAAAATAAATTTAAGATAAAACAATTAGGAGAAATCAAACAATATCTTGGTTTAAAGATAGACAGAACTTGGGGGGAATTCAAGATCTCACAAGCAGGTAAAATTAATCAATTACTAAAAAGTTTTGAAATGGAACTTTATAAGCTGGCTAAGACACCAATGAGCCAGGAGTTTAGCCATAGTGATGTTCAAAGTCCTATTTTTGATAAGAACATTTATCAATCCTTGATTGGTAGTTTAGCTTATCTCCGTAATTGGTCAAGGCCAGATATTGCATACAGTGTTAATTGATTAGTGAGATTTAACACTGAGCCAACTGAAAGGCACTGGCAAGCTGCTAAACGTGTGTTAAGATATCTGAAACAAACAATGCACTATGCATTGTATTTGGAGCCTAAAGATCAACTGAATTTGACTGCATATTCTTATACAAGTTTTGCTACAGACATAAATACATAAAAACCTACATCAGATACTTCTGTATTTTTGGGGAAAGCATTGACTGGATGGAGATCTATTAGACAGAAACATTTAAGTTTGTCAACAATGGAGGCTGAATTCTCATGTTTGTCTTTACTATGTACAGATTTAGTTTTGTATAAACAACTACTAAATGATATGGGAATTAATGTAACAGATTCTATTGTTGTTTATGAAGATAACCAATCAGCAATACAGATGGCTTCAAATATTGCTGTTAAAACAAGAACGAAACGCACAGATTTAAGATATTTAAATGTGAAACAATGTGTGCAAAAGAAGATGATTAAACTAGAATACTGTATGTCAGAAAACAATACAGCAGATCATTTTACAAAGGCCCAAAGCTCTATAAAACATAAGGCTAGCTGTGAAGATAATGGACTTAGAATGTCAGGTTGTATATATTGTCTTACCCAAAAGGGAAGAATGTTTGGAATATAAGTCACCGAACAGTTATTTGGGTTAGAAAAATATAAACCGGGAGAAACATTTTAAAACTGTATCTTTAAGAGGTTGCAAAAACTGCAATTGGGTGTGGTTTTTCAAATGGCCATAAGATGGAGCCAGACACCTGGGTTGTTTTACTCTGGGTCTCAGAAGAGAGTGTGAGTGTATCTTCGTTTCCTTCTGTTGGAAAGTATTGCAGTTGCTCTATTTTTCCTAATTGACTGATATTCCTGGATTTAATGTAAGTCTGTTACTGAACTGTTTTTGACACTGGACTTTGATATTTGGATTATTCTTCGATTGAAAATCTGACTGATTTACCTGTGAATGACTTTGGACTGCCTATTTTGGACTTTGGTTAAACCTTTCTGGAAGTAAAAACCTACATTTACTGTACAGTATATCTGTGTGCTCTGTGTTTATTATTCCAACACTACTCTCTATATGTCTCCCTGTATGCGCTCATTCTTCTAACAGGGAATTATCTCAACAGGTAAGTTGAAGGGAACATCCCATGTGCCATTGATCCTTTGAATCTGAGGGACTTCCTGATACTGCTGGGTTCCGGCAACGGTGGTTGACACCTCTAAGAACCACTGGTGAAGGGTAAGGAGACCAGGACATTTTCCAGCTGGTCAATGGAGAAGGAACATGCCTGCAGGCAAGTATTGGACTTGGGAAGCAATCCCTCCCTGTAAGCAGGGATAGAGGAGAGGACTTATCACCCTCTCTTAAGCAAATGTGGGTGGAATTGTCAGGAATGGTTGAGGTCAGCAGCTACTGCGGTACCCATTGGTGACTATGAGTGACCAGCGCTGTGGGCCAGTAGGAGGCGAGTGGTGTCCCCAGTTCCCATTGGAGACACTGTGCACCCAGCTCCCTGGGTCGGATGTGTCTGGAGCTCCCTGGTGTTACCAAGAGAGGAAGGACCCCATACCTTCTTCTAACCCCTCTTCCCAATTGTCTTGTCTGGTGACTTGGGTGGCTCATGGGAGGTGGGAAAGTGTGCCCCTAACCCTATTAGGGTGTATGCTAAAACACTTAGACCAGGACTATGGTCTTAAGTGGAGAAGACTGCATAAACTGCAGGTGTTTTGTGAGGGAGAATGGCTAACATTTGGAGTAGGGTGGCCAGTCATAGGTACTTTAGACACTTCTATAGCAGTACAGGTTCATCAGTTAGCATTCCATCCTACGTTAGGACACCCAAGCCAAGCTCCTTACATATATGTTTGGCTTGACCTATTAAACCACCCTCCATCATGGTTTAAAAAATTCAAAGTACAACAGTACAGGCTCCTAGTGTCATGAACTTCACCACTGACCAAACCAAAGAAGTCCACCCCAGTTATACCTAGCTGCCCAGAAGAACTACCGCACCCACCCCCATATGTACCCCCTCTTGGCTTAAGAAGGATGTCAGATGAGGAAGAATCCTCTGGGGCATCAGGATTAATAGCCCGACGAGACCGGATATCCCCCTCATGAGAAGCCCTGGGGATCCACCAAATATGATAGATTGATCAGCCCAAGCTGACCGGGGACCTCTGCCCAGATAGACCCTAGACAAGGGGCTGAACCTGTGGCAGCAAGGACAACAGCTAAAACAGAGCAAACAACCCTGACTGCACCACTTAGGCAGGTTGACCAGCTTGTAACAGATCATGAGGACCCTACAGCATCAGTCACCTTACCATTGTTCCAACATGTACCATTCACTACATCAGATCTACTTAACTGGAAACTACACTATGGCCCCTTTAGTAAAAAACCTACAGAAGTAGCAGATTTAGTGAAAACTATAGTGGACAGACATAATCCTACTTTGGATGGATCTCCAACAACTTATGGGGACTCTGTTTAATCCAGAAGAAAGGGAATAGATTAGGAATGCAGTAACTGAGATATTAAAACCTGATGTCAGGGCAGATGGAAATATAGAGACACACGTTGAGGCTCACTTCCCACCCCAAGATCCTAAATGGAATCCTTACCAGGATATGAACCATATACGAGATTACCAGTCCGTGGTTGTGCAAGCCATCTGAGTGGCAGGGAAGCCTTCAGTGAATATGTTAAAACCTTCCCTGGTGTGCAGGAACCCATAGAAGGCCCCAAAGCACTTTATGCCTGCTTTATTGATGCTTACCACATGTACATTCCCATAGATCTTACTGATGAGGCAAATGCCCGAATGCTAACAATGGCATTTATCTCACAAAGTGCCACAGACATACGCCATAAATTACAAAGGCTTGAGGGAGCACTAGGTAAGCCCATGAGCGAGCTAATGGAGATGGCATGGAAGGTTTTTGTAAACAGGGAAAAAGAGGAAGATTGGAAGAAAGATCAAAAGATGCAGAAAAAAGCTGAATTAATGGTGACAGCTATGATGTGGACCCCAAAAGATAGAGGAGGCAGCCGAGCAAGGTCGGAAGCAACAGTATACATGGACCAGATTGCCCCAAGGGTTTAAAAACTCACTTACCCTCTTACATTATTGCCTGAATCAAACTCAGAAACCATTCACGATTGTATCCACACAGTAGAGGAAACATATGCCAGCTGCCCTGATATGACTGATGTACCCCTTCCTTCCGCAAATTACACCCTATATACGGATGGTACCAGCTTCATACAGGAAAGAATTAGATGGGCAGGGTATGCAGTGGTTACTTTGGATGATGTTTGGGAAGTGGAGCCCCTCCCTTCAGGCACGAGTGCTCAGTTAGCTGAATTGCATGCATTAACTAGAGCTTTGGAGCTGGCAAAAGATGAATGTGTCAACATATATACAGACTCTAAATATGCTTTCCTCATGGTTCAAGTCCATGGTGCCTTATATAAGGAAAGAGGACTTATCACTGCAGGAGGTAAGGATATTAAGTATGGCCCCCAAATACTACGCCTCCTAGAAAGTGTATGGGTACAGAAGGTTGCAGTCATACACTGCTGAGGACATCAAAAAATAGCCTCTGATATACAAAAAGGCAACGATAAAGCAGATAGAATGGCATGAGAGGCGTCTCAAAGGAGTCCAACAATACAAACACAATGCCTTACTGTATGGACACCAGACAAACACCACCAACCACATTACTCCCAGGAAGACTTGAACCAAATTGAAGCACTTGAGGCTCAACTGGAAGGAGGCTGGTGGATCCTACCAGACAACTGGGTTATCATGCCGGGGCATATGACTTGGACATAGTACAGCAAGTACATAAGCAGCTGCACCTAGGAAAAACTGCTTGAGCAAAGTCTTTGCAAAGGGAAGTTTATATTAACAAAATACACATCACTGCAGGAAACATCTGTGCCAGGTGTGAAATTTGTGCAGCAAATAACCCTAGACAAAGGCCCCAACCACCACCAGGCCACCAACCAAGGGTCAGTTACCTGTTTGATTCTCTGATGATTGACTTCACAGACATGCCCTGCTCTGGCCACTACAATGCACTGCTAATCATCGTATGTATCTACACAGGGTGGCCTGAGTGTATCCCTACTCACACAAAGAGGGCTACTGAAGTTGCCAGGGCACTATTCCACATCATAATCCCTAGATATGGCCTACATTCTAGAATTTTATCAGACAATGGTCCTGAGTTTATCCACAAGGCCACTCAGCAACTAGCTAAAATATTGGGTATCACTTGTAAGCTCCATTGTAGCTTCCATGCCCCCTCTGGAGACAGGGTTGAGGGGGCTAATAGAACTATTAAGGAGAAATTGGCCAAAATATGTCAGGAATCCCACCTTAAATGGCCAGATGCTTTGAGTTTGGCTCTGGTCGCTGTCAGGTGTGCTCTTCAGAAAGGCGTCTCACTTTCACCATTTGAGTTATTATATGGTCGGGTTCCCAATCTACTTCATCCAAATATTTAAAATACTGTACAGATTTGATACAGTTAGAATGCAACAATTACAAGCTCTTAATATGATAGTCCAAAGATTACAACTGTCAGTCTTCAAGATCCTCTGCTATTGCTTTGCATCTTTTCGACTGCCATGAGTAATGGGGGGTTGGAAAAGGGAGGTAGGAATAGCTGGGGAAGTGAGCTGGAGGAGTTACATTCGTCTGATGTATAAATGGAAGGGGGGAGCATAAAATAGAGTTAGGTTTCTATTTCTCGCTTAGCTTTCTTCTTTCTCTGCGCAACTGCAACCCGTTATCAAACTATGCCAAGGTCAACGGACAGAGGCCTCATCATCACCTGAGGATGCCACATGATCATATCCACAACTTCTAATTGGAAGTGTCAGTTGAACTATTGGGGGTGGGAACATTTCCAGCATTTTCTATATGTGAATTGTACGCCTAAATTCTCAGATTCAGAATTCTTTGGTTGCTACCACTTCACTTTCAGTAAAAGATATCTTTTCTCTAAACTAAAGAGTCTAAGTATCTCTTTCCTGGATTTTGAATGGAGCTCCGCCTGACAACAACAATATGTATTAACCTGTAAACCCCATGTCCTAAAACCCCATGTATTAACCTGTAAACCCCATGTCCCCTCATAACATACATCCAGGACAGGAGGTCTGGGTTAAAAATTGGAAAAGGGAAGTATTGAGCCCAAAGTGGAAAGGGCTGTATACTGTTGTTATGTGTTCTCCCCTTGCTGTTAAGGTAGCTGAAATAAAACCGTGGATTCACTGGTCTCGAGTTAAATTGGCTGCACTTACCCAGTGGAAAGTGGAATCCCACCTGACTCATCCATTGAATGTGACTCTCCGAAGGACTACATGGGATACCTCCCCTTCTGGTGACACTCCGGAAGTTGTCCCTCTACGAACAGGAGATGAAGAGGAATAGACTCCTGCAGGAAGCTAACACCTGACACAAAGGTCTCCTCTGGACACTTTGATCGCAAGTCAAGTGTACCTAAGGATTGGAATTCTTTAGAAAGTGGGGAATTGGTGGTGGTGGGAGATATTCTATCCCCCATTACAATATGAAGGCTAACCAAAGGATGCAGGAGACTGCATGCATCTGCAGAGGCCTTATGCCCTCCATCTGGATTGTAACCATCTTGTTAGTAAGAAGTGTTATCCTTAACTCCATGTATTTATATGAGATGTTAGTGGCTAAGAAGGCTAATACAAACAAATACCCCTCGATAAGGATGCAGTTGATGAGTGGTATTCACCAGACCCCACTGACCTGGAGGAACCCCAAGACCTGGAGGAGGACCAGGATAAGGGAAGGGAAACCAGGCCATGTGACATGTGCTTTATGGTACTACCCACAGGCAGACCATTTTACTTATAGTGTAACCAAGTTTCCTAATTGTTCCAATACTAATCTCCCTCAGTGTGAGCATAAGGGAATTAGATATTGGCAGTGTGTGTACAACAACACTATAAGATGTCATCTTCTGCACACTCCATGAGTACCGATTAGGCATGTCCGTATACCCCAAAGTACAACAGATAAAGAAAGTCCATCTAAGGAAAAGGCTCTTGCAGGATTAGCGATATGTACTCAATGCCTAACTAATGAAGGGGCTCTACATGCCATGGATGAGAGATTCTGTCCAACCTGGGATTGTGTTGCATGGGCCACTTATGCCTCAAATAAGGGCAAGGGAACTTATCTCCAGATAACAAGGGTACATGCGCTCACAAATTGTATGCCATATCAATGTAATTATGTCAACATTACTATACCTAACCCTCAACAATGGATTTCCAGATATGGGTCAACAATGGGAATTAGATTGTGGGCACAAGATAGAGCTTCCGGTAGCAGGCAAGGACGAGTAGAGAGGCTGAGATCCGCTCGTGATTTCAGTCAATCCTTTTCTACATTTGGTGTGACCCTTTGAGGTGCTCGAACCCCGGAGAGGTTCGTGTTGGTGTGGGGAGTACTTTAGCTGCTGTGCAGCGAAGAGAAACCCTCCAGAGCCCAATGATTAAGAGATAGTCTCCTGTTAATGGAGGCTCCGAAGTCCGGACTGTCACCGATACTAAAAGCGAGTAAGTGACAACTTGTAATATCATGTGAAAGACGTGTGGCTGAGAGTGGTGGAGAGATGAAGAGAAAAGATTACCAACTGACAATTGATTAAATAAGTGACTTTTGAAAGCCTGAAAGAAAGCGGCTAGAAAGCAGTGAAAAGGAGCATGGGTGAAAGGATTTGTTGAACTAAAGTGAAAGTGTGGATTGCAAAGAAAGAAGCTTGTGTTACTGCATTAGAAAACTTTAAGATTGGAAGTGATATGGAACTTTTCATCTGACTACTAAGTTGATATTTTCTTTTGAAAAAACTGTATTGAAATAGTGAAGAGATCTGGGGCGAACTGAAGGGGACAGATTGGTGCCAGATGAAATTAGACACCTAGAAGCCTCGAAGACTCAGTAACATTATATTTACACTTAATTAATAGACTTTTAATAAATTCCTGGGGAACTTTGCCTTAATTGAAGAGGTGTTGTCAAGAAGAAGAAATTTAAAATTGATTCTAAAACGCTTCAAAAAGGGGAGATAGGTGGACTGGAAGATTAAGAAGACTGACTGATTGACTGTAGTCATTATTCAGCATTTTCCTTCTCCCCACTTCCGGTGCATTTGAAGGAGGAAAATAATAATAGTAATATTCTTTTTTTTTTTCTTTTTACCAGAGATAAAGAACAAAGACAGACTTTGGGATTTTTTTTTCTTTTTTCTCCCCCTTTTCTTATTGCTCTTTTCTCCTTTATAAATTTGCTAATTTCTTCTTCTTCTTTTTTTTTTGTCTGGTCTCTCTCGTTATTTATATTTGGGTGTTATCTTTTCCTGCTCCGATTACCTCTTCTATATAATGATTGTAAATTTATTTATTGAGATAAGAAATATAGAATAATAGTTTAGATTGTTGATAATTGACTTGATTAATATTCTGAGAATTGGGATAATCATATTTTGACTAGATATACAAATTATAATAATAAAAAAAGAGAATATATAGTAAGAACATAAGGAATACTGTAAATTATGGAGAAGGCGGAGCTTCGTCTCGGTGTTACAGCTGCGATCTTGGGGCTCTGAGATCGCAGCTGATATTTTCGCCCCTGGTCGGTCCTAACGGACCTAAACCGTCCTGTAGAGATGGGGATGGTGAAGGGCACAGTCCCAGGATCCCAGAGATATCGCAAAATCTCTGGTTTGATCTGGGAGAAGCCCTTTTGCTGGCAGCGGAAAGGCAGCCTCCAAAGCTGCTGAAGTCGGGACAGCTCCGGAAAGAAAGTGGCTGGAGCGAGTGTGTGTCGGTTGGGTGAGAAACTTCTTTTGTATTGTAAATTGGTTGAGACTTGAAAGGACATCCTGAACAAAGAAGAAATCTGTGACTTTATTTTTGTTTGACTGGAACTGGTGGAGCGGCATTTTTTAAGTGATGTCAAATTGAGGCTTGGATTCTTTTCTTATTTTTTTTTTCTGAGGACTTTAATCTGACTTTGTAGGTAACCTGATTGAATTTTCTCTTATATATATTTTTATGCTTCTTTTGATTTTTTAATTTTTTTCTTCTGGCTGTGGGGGGAAAGAGTATTATGAGATGTTGCAACACTGCCAACTAGAGGCTTGAAAATATTTTATTTGAACTGGGGAGAAAAATGTATAAGCACTCCTTTTCAAGGACATTTTAATGTGATAAGATAGAGGGAGGACACAGTAAAATATTATTACAGGTGCTTTCCTGGACTCTTATCAATATTTCAACATTTGAGGCTTGGCTTTGAAGCTGCTGGAGAAGAGAGTCATAATAAGAGCCTTGGATAAATAAATAAAGTGCAGTGTGCAGT
>BLBF01000019.1:9783446-9796329 GCA_015471245.1 Laticauda colubrina | reverse complement strand
ATTGTTATGCAATATAACTGTAACTGAGACTACAAAATGAATGCACAAAACTGATGAAGCAACAGACACACCGGAAGTATATATGAGAGCAGATGTTTTTAATGTTTTGTATGTCATCTGTGTTTGTAGAAAATTAATAAAATTCTTTTCAAAAAAAAAAAAAAAGAATACTGTAAATTAACTATCAATAATTATAGGATTTAATATACAATATTGAGTATATTAAAAGTTATATGTATGGTGTATATATAGGTATTATATAGATTGTTAAATAACGCTGTATAGTGATATATAGAAATTGAATACAAACTCAGAAAATTTACTTACTTGATTTAGATTTAAGATTTGGAAAAATATAGTTTAATAGATAAATTAATTCTGCATAGATTAACTGTAATATTGAGGCTATAATATTGAATGGTAATTTGGGATAATATAATTAATATAATTCAACAACAGAAACAAATATTAAAAGAAATGACTTCGACAACTACCACAGCCCTGAAAACTGGCAGGAAGACTACTCCAACCTTAACAACTACATTGGCAACAGCTTCGCCTATTGCCCAAAAAACTATAGAAGAAACATTACCAGTAGAAAAACAACCCAATATTACAAATATTAATATTCAATCAATTTTACGAACACTACAAGAATTGATGGAGAAATTACAAGAAATAATGATAAAAAACCACAATGAAACAAGAGGAGACATTAACGAATTAAGAGAGGAGATGGGAAAAATGAAATTAGAAATGAAAGTGGATATTTCTAAAGTAGATAATAAAATTGGAATACTCTAACAGGCCTTGGAGAAAAATGAAGCAACAATAAAAGAAGTAGAGAAAAGGACTGAACGAACTGAAAGGAAATTGGAAAGGGTAGATGAGGAATTAAAAAATGTAACCAAAGAAATGGAAGACTCATTGGTTTATTTAGAGATGGACAAGGTGGCTACATACCTAAGATTCCAGAATGTAGAGGAGTCCAAGGATGAAGACCTAGAACAATTGATGGCGAAAATACTGGCTGGACTATGAGATAAAGAAAAGGATGACATTTTAAAAGAGTTTGATGAAGTTTATAGGGTCAGTACTAGCTATGCGAGGCGCCATAAATGCCCAAGAGAAGTTCACATACGCTTTACGAGAAGGAGTGTCCGCGATATTATTTTTAAGAGATCTAGAGATGGAACAATTGTATATAAGGGCAAAGAAATTTTGATCCTTAAACAAGTCCCGAGAAGAATAAGAGAAACAAGACGAGATTACAAATTTTTGGCTGCTTATTTAAACCAAAAAAAATTGTATTCAAATGGTTAATTCCAGAAGGGATGCTTGTTACATGGAAAGAAAGGAAAATTAAAATTGATACTATAGAAAGAGCCCAAGAATACTATGAGCAATTAGTAAGTTCAGAAGATTCGAGTAGTAGGGAGGAATTGGAAATAAACCCACAAGAAGACCAAAACTATCACAGAAATAAAAAAGAAGGAATTTTAAGTCAGCAAACATTAGGAGAGGCCAGAGTTATTACAAGACAAAGAGCGAAACAGAATTAAGTAAATGGAAGAAGAAAAGAAACTTCTTTCAATTAACATAAATGGTCTAAATTCGACCTTAAAAAGAAAAAGGATATTTACAAAACTAATTAAACATGATGCTGACATAATATGTTTACAAGAAACCCACATAAGAAAAGAAGATGAAAGATTTTTAAATTGCCCGAAACTAGGGAAGCTATTTACTGCACCAGCAGATATAGGAAAAAAGAAGGGAATTGCAGTATATATAAAAGAGGATTTGAAAGCAGAAGTAGTATGGTCAGACCCGGAAGGAAGAACTTTGGTTTTGCAGATCTGGATCAATGATATCCCAATTTTATTAGTGGTAATCTATGCCCCAAATGAAAACCAGAAAGAATTTTTTAAATATTTATACCAAAAAATAATAGGATTTGAACAAAGGAATATTTGCATTATTGGAGATTTTAACTCTATTGCCGATTATCAGAAAGATCATAGCAGAGGGGGGAAGAATAAAAAAGGGAAAAGAGAGTTCCCTAAGATATGTAAGGAAATGATAAGAGAATTAAATTTGGTTGATTTATGGAGGAAACTATACTCTGAAAAAAAAACAATTTACATTTTATTCAAATCCACATCAAACATGGACACAAATTGATATGGCATGGATGAATGAGGAAATAGCAAATGAAATAAAAGACATTGAAATACTACCGAATGAATGGGCAGATCACAATCCAATTCAGATAATATGGAAAGGTAGGAAGAAACCAAAGAAAAGATGGACTTTAAATACCCAATTATAAAGAGAAAAGGATTATACTGATAAACTTAAGGAGGAATTAAATTATTTTTTAAAAGAGAATAATAATGGCATAACTACGAAACAAAATATCTGGGATACAATGAAGGCATTAATAAGAGGTATAACAATTTCTTATAATTCTAAGAGGAATAAAGAAAAATATGCCCAACAAAATAAACTACAACAACAGATTAAGGAATGAGAAATGCTACTACAGAAGACTCCAAAAACCAGATAATAATAACAAAACACAAATTTAATTTAATTGAACAAGAGAAACTGATTATAAATTTGAAGATGACAAAACAATCTTACTTTGAGATTGCCAATAAGCCAGGAAGATGGTTAGCTTACAAATTTTAAAAAAAAAGAAAGAAAAGAGATTGATATATCAATTAATAGATGGTAACGGTGATATACAACAAGAGATAGGGAAAAAAAAGAAATTGTACATAAATACTACAAAGAGTTATCTAAAAAGGAAGAAATAAATGAGGATAGAATAATAAATTAGATGAAATTAAAGATAAAGAAATTGAAGAAAAAATGATAGAAACACTTAATAAAGATATATCATGGTCTGAACTGAAATTGGCAATAGAGAACCAAAAAACAACAACAAAGCCCCAGGTCCTGACGGAATCCCAGGAGAGTTATATAAAATAATTGCAGAACAGATTGGACCATTTATGTTGGAAATTTTTAATGAAGTATTATTGGCAGCTAAGATGCCGGACTCATGGAGGGGAGCATTGATTTCATTGATCCTGAAGGAGGATTCTGAACCCAGATATATTAACAATTATAGACCGATTTCATTATTAAATACCGATTACAAAATATTTGCCTCCATTATACCTAATAGACTTAAAAGAATATTAAGTTTATATATACGTGAAGATCAAAATGGATTTCTCCCGACTACACAGATTAGCAATAACTCAAGAACAGTATTAGATATTTTAGAATTTTATGAAGCTCACCCCGAGAAACAGATTGCACTTATGTTTTTAGACGCTGAAAAGGCCTTTGATAATTTAAATTGGCAATTCTTAATACAAAAAATATATCATATGAAATTAGGCACCAAATTTGAAAATATTATAACAACTATTTATGACACACAACAGGCCAATATTATAGTAAATGGGGAATATACTAGTCCAATAAAAATAGAAAAGGGAGTTAGACAAGGCTGCCCACTCTTTCCCCTGCTCTTCATATTTGCATTAGAAACATTACTAAAGATTAGACAAAATCCAGGGATAAAAGGACTAAAGACTAAATCAGAAGAATACAAATTACAAGCATTTGCTGACGATTTGGTTTTTTTCATTGAGGATCCAATTGAAAGAGGACAAAAATTGATGAAAAAAATAGAATAATTTGGAGCGGTAGCAGGACTTAAAATTAATAGGAAAAAAACAAAATTAATGACTAAAAACTTAACAGAAAAGCAGAAAAAAGAACTAGAAGAAATTATGGGAATACAAGTGACAAAGAAAGTTAAATATTTAGGAATATGGTTGACAGCACATTGTAAGGCGCTTAAAGAAAACAACTACGATAAATTGATGCTTCAGGTAAAGAAGGATCTAGAATTATGGGCCAAATTACAACTTTCACTATTGGGAAGAATTGCTACTGTTAAAATGAATATCCTTCCAAAATTTTTATATTTATTTCAGATGATTCCAATTAAACTACACAATTTTTTTTTTGAAGAACTCAATAAAATTATTGCTAAATTTATTTGGCAAGGGAAAAAACCCAGAATAAATTAAAAACCAATGCAGGATATGAAGAGCAGGGGAGGGTTGGCACTTCCAAATTGGGAATTGTGTTACACAGCTGCCACCCTTGTATGGTTAAAAGATTGGGTGAACTTAAATAATAAGAGAATCTTATTTTTAGATTGGCCACGACTTACAAAGGGGGGTGGCATGCTTACTTATGGGATGTAGGAAAAATTATCCAAAAATATTTTCACAGACACTTAATTAGAGACTCATTGCTAACTAATTGGAAAAAAATACGTAAAAAACACTATTTAAAAGTACCGATTTGGCTATCAACAATGGAGGCAATGATCCACCCAAACAATTTGGATATTTCTAGAATGATCAAATATAAAGATTTATTAGACGTACAAGAAAATTTGAAATCCTGTCAAGAACTTCAAGAACTGGGATTTAAAATAGATCAATGGGCATATTTACAAATTCATAGTAGATATAACCAGGATAGAAAAGAATTCGGAATTAGTAATAAACCCCAGCAGCTAGATAAAATTTTAATGGGAACAGGAAAAAAGAATATAACTAGATTTTACAATTGTTTACTTGAAGTAGAATTAGAAGAAGAAATAGTAAAAGGAAATATGATTGCTTGGAGTAGGAATGTAGGACGTAATATCACTATAAATGAATGGGAAAAAGTCTGGGGAAGTAATAATATTACAAAATCGGCAGCATAAAAAGAAAATGCATATAAACTGTTTTATAGATGGCACCTTCCTCCTTCGAGATTGGTGAAAATGTGCCCCAAAATGAATCCAAAATGCTGGAAATGTAAAAAGAAAGAGGGAACTTTTTTCCACATGTGGTGGTCATGCATAGAAACTCAAAAATATTGGAAGATAATGAGAAATTGGCTAGAAGATATTACTAAAGAACAGATCGAATATAAACTAGAGTCTTTTTTACTGGGATTTTTGACAAATAAATATCAAAAAAGACAAAATATATTACAATACATATATTAACAGCAGCTAGGCTGGCTTTTGCTCAGTGTTGGAAGCATCCACAGATACATACAAAGGAGAAGATTATCCAAAAAATTTCAAACTGCGCAGAAATGGTCAGATTAACATTAGCTTTAAAAAAACAAAGAAAGTTCAATATATTATAATAGCTGGAATTATTGGTATAAGTGGTTCGAACAAAGATGAATTTTATAATATAGGATTGAAAGAATAAGATAAATTTATATGAGTGATGTATAAAATCTTGTAAAGATAAAGTGTTTAGAGATAGTAAAACCAAAGGAAGAAAAGATCTCACAAATTGTCGAAAGTAAGAATATTTTTAACAAATTTTCTTTTTTGTATTTTCTTTTTTGTTTTTTCTGTTTTTCTTTTCTTTCTACCCTTCAATTATGTACGTGTTATTATGTTGTTGTGGTTTTTTTTAATTGTAAAATCAATAAAATTTGTGTGTTTTTTTAAAAAAAGATGGTGGGCACAAGGCACTGAAATAGGAGGTATCATACACCTGTCTCCGGAAACTAGGTATCATCCTACTAGAAACTATACTAAATATTTCTCAGAATTTTGGAAGGAAGTTGATATCGAGTTTCAACCACCCCAGCAGGCTCACAATTTATTTCTGAAATTGGCCTCTACCATAGCACATACTTTAAATGTTACCAGCTGCTATGTATGTGGGGGTACTAAAATGGGGGACCAATGACCATGGACAGCCCAGGAATGGAACTACTGCATCAACTATAATTTAACAGCCATGCCCAGACATCAGCCTCAGTCTAGGTGGGAACTAGATACTCCCATTATGGCTCAATGGTGTTTGACAAAGTCACAGGGGGAGGGACTATCAGAAGGGGAGACAGACTGTCTAGAGGTACATGAATGGAATCAAACTACCAATTCTTGGCAGGACTGACCAAATAATACAAACCAATTCTGGTCCAATTATTCCTTGGAGAACATTACTGTAGCCCCTCCCAGTATACACTGGATTTTGGCATTATGGCTTATAGTACTTTGCCCTTGAAATGGAAAGGAGCATGTACTTTAGGTATCATAAACCCAGCCTTCTTTATGTTACCACTTAATCAACCCCAAGTAGTAAAAGCTGACCATTGGAAAAATAGACAACTAAAAGCAGTTTATAAGATAGGGGATTGGAGTGATGATGAGTGGCCTCCTGAACGGGTCATTCAGTATTACTCTCTGGCCACTTGGACCACTGCTGGCAGTTATGGCTATTGCACCCCAATTGCTAAACTGCATTATCCGATTAAGGCTGGTCCCACTGGCCAATGGATGCAAAACGGATGCATAAAGGACACAGCGGATGAGCAAAATTTCGGGGGTGGCTCCATCCATTGTCATCTGCTCCAAAAAGTGGTGAAAATTTGCATAAACAGAATGGAAAAGAACGGAAAAGAACAGACGTGGGTAGTATGTAGTGGGGATGTTAAACGGATGTTCATAGGAAGCCTAGTGGATGACAGCGGATGGAAGCGGATGATACATCCGAAGGGGTTCCGGGGGAGAATTGCGAAGCGGATGCATAGCGGAAGGGGCGGATGCATAGCGGATGAAGTGGATGCATCACGGACGCCTATAGGAAACAAAGCGGATGCCGCAGGGATGTATATCAGATGCAATGCGTTCACTGCGCATGTGGGGAGTATGAATTGCATCAGCTCCACGGATATAAAAGGATGCAGCATGCATGCAGTCAGCATACAGGGGAAAGACATGCTGTCACATACATCTAGCAGGAACACCATGGTTCGTCAGTCAGGCAAGAAGAGGAAGCCCATGCCTACTCATTCCAGCCCTGGCAAGAAGGACAGAACCAGCATTCCACCCCCTGGCACTGACTCTGAACCTGCTGCTGCTGCTGCTACTGTGGTGGACCAGCCCCAAGGCCCTCAAAGCCCTGCTGCTGAAGGCCCTGCTTCTCAAGCCCCTGAAGGCCCTGCTGCTCAAGCCCCTGAAGGCCCTGCTTCTCAAGCCCCTGAAGGCCCTGCTGCTCAAGCCCCTGAAGGCCCTGCTGCTCAAGCCCCTGAAGGCCCTGCTGCACAATCCCCTGAAGGCCCTGCTGAAGCCCCTGCCAGAGGGAGGAAGAGGCAAGGGAAGGAGAAGGGAGAGAGGAAATAGTACACCGTTTCCGAGGAGCATGAGGATGAGGTGTTGGAATGGCTGAGGGAGAAAAAGTACCTCTGGAGAAAGGGCCACAGACTCTATCGTGGCACCAAAAAGAAGCAGGCAGCTTGGAGAGACAAGGCAGAGAGCCTGGGGTACACTGCAGAAGTACTCTTGGGATGGTGGAAGCACATGCACACCTGGTATGGCAAGCTACACCTCAAGAAATCCGGGCAGGCTGCTGTCAAGCTCACTGAACGGGAGATGTACATCATGGCCAAATGCAGTTTCCTGGAGGGTGAGATCTGCCACCGAGGAGAAGCCCCTTTGACACCCCTCTCCCTCAGACAGCCCACAGACAGCCAGTCCTCTTCCAGCCAGGAGCCAGATACCCATCCAGGCAGGTGTCTTCAGAGGGCTCCAGGGCAGAGACCCCCCCCGACAGCTGCACTCCCCATGCCGGTAGACTTGGAGAATCCCGTGGGGGATGACATCCTGCTGTCACAAATGGAGGAAGAAGCAGCAGCCACCAGAGGCCAATCCACCCCCACCCGCAGCTCCAGAGGATGCAGGCAGAGAGGCAGACTGGAGGGCCAGAACCACAGTGTGCTGTTGGAGATCAGGGACACAGTGAAGACCAGCACAGAACTTCTGTCTCAGCTGGTCCACTTCGACAGAGCATTCTCGGGCCAGAACACCTTCATCACCTACATGAGCCAGACTCTGAGACACCTGCCCAAGGCCCAATACCAGGTGATGAAGCAGAAGATCACAGCACTTCTCCACAACCCTCAAGGCCCAGCTGAAGCTGCTCCTACCCTGTCCAGGTCTGCTTTTTCACCCCAGGCGATGTCACAGCCCTTCCACAGCTTTCAACAGCCCCTCACCTACCAAGGCTACCAGGACTTCCCACAGCAAAAACAGACTTTCCTAGTCCAGGCCCAGGTTCATCGCATGCCACAGACTCCAGTCCTCACCCAGCTGCAGACCAGACAGTCCCACTATACTCCTCCTTCCTCCACCCCACAGCCAAGCCTGTCAACAGACAATCTGTCATCAGTATTGGGCCTGACATCTCAAGTCCTTGATGAGGGGCCTCTCAACCTCACGGGACTGAGTCAGCTCTTAGACAGCTTCCTGAACACACCTTCCCCTGTTGTACCCTCGGGGCCAAGCACCCCAATGGTGCTTCAGACCAGCACTCAAGCCACAGCCACCTCCACAGTCCCTGCCCGCAGTCCCATGACTCAGAGTGACTGAGAATAGTGTCAAAGACTGAGTTGTTTACTTGTTAAGTTTATCTTTGCTTAAGACACTTTACTTGGTTCATTTTGCTTATTTAATACAGTCATAAAGTTTACCTAAGAAAGTTAATAAAGGTTATCTTTGCTGAACACACTTAAGACAGTTTATCTGGTTCATTTTGCTTTTTTAATAAAGTCATAAAGTTTACCTAAGACAGTTAATAAAGGTTATCTTTGCTTAAGATACTTGGTTCATTTTGTTTACTTTATAAAGTGTTGGTGAAATTTTTGAAAAAATGGTCAAGCCTTTGCATGCTTGTGGGATAGATAAGGATAGTTGTGGGATAGATAAATCTCCAGTGCAAGCATAATGGGACTGTCTGGCCCATCATCCTAGCAATCCAGATGATTTTCTCCCCCTTTTTATAGAAAATATCGGTTGTCCGCTATGGGGCCTTCTACATACTCTAGACATACTGCAGACATCCTAAATATCCGAGATACATCCCAGATACAGATGTTTTGTCCATTTTAATCCTTTATATACGAGATGCATACACTTACATCCTTTCTATTTCCGTGCTACTAGCGCTGTGTAGATGTTCCGTGTATCTTTAGTTTCCTCCCTCTTTCCGTTTTCAGCTGCAGTGATTGTGAGTTGACGGGATGGCCAGAGTATGCAGAGAGGATACAGCAGATGTTTAATGGATGATAACGGACATAGAACATTTGTTGCCTGTATATGTCATGGATATACATCGTACGCAGCGGAAAGTTCATCCGCTCACAAAGTTTTGTGCAGCTCAAAACTTTTTGCGCAGATGAAATCTCAGTGGACAGATGCTCGATGGATAGAGTGTATGAAACACGTATGCAATGAGTACACAACGGATGCATAGCGTTTTCCAATGGATGGCAAGCTTTTTTTAACATTTTACATCCTCTTTGCATCTGTAAGTGCAGTGGGACTGGGGCTTTACAAGCGGTCATAGAATTGATTGCAAATGAAACAGCTCAATCACTACGTACAATAGCAATCCAGCAGAAAAAGTTTAGAGATGCAATATACGAAAATCGTCTGGCCCTAGATTCCTCTTAACCACTGAAGTGGGAGTGTGTGCAAAATTCAACTTTACAAATTGCTTTCTGGAATTCGATGATTTTGGTGAAATCATTGAACAAAGTGCTAGTATAGAAAACATTGCACATGTACCTGTTCACAAATGGAATGGGTTTGAATTTGGTGAGATATTTGGATCTTGGTTCCCTAAATTACCTGACCTCCAAGCCATAGTTGCATTCATTGGAATGATAGCAGCAGGATGTGTTATTCTACCATGTATTCTCCTCATGTTTGTGTGAGTAATCTCCAATAGTCTTTCTATGGTGGTAGAAAAGAAGGCTGCAGACAAAGCCACGTTTTTGTGGGAATATGAGAAATTGAACACAATAGAAGATATTTCTCACATCTATGAAACTCCACAACAATCTAAGGATTTAAGTGAAGTTTCAAAGGGGGGAGTGAAGCAGGGTGGAATATTACCAGAAAAGTATTCTTAACATTAGCAGAAGTTCCTTAGCTTATATCGCAGACGTTATAGAGATTGCTTAATATGATATTGTGAAAATCAGGAACTCTGCTGAATCTAAGTATAATGACCTATGAACTAGATATTTTCTGTAAACAGCCAAATGGCAAGGGTGGCAAGGGTGGGTATGGAAAATAACAGATGGTGTAAGATAAGCACGTATATGTTGAATTGTGCACAATGACTAATTAGACTTACTTCCCTCTTTTGTAGTACGTATGTTATGGTATAGCCTGATAAGAAAAACATCCTAGGAAAAGCTGAGATTGTGAGCTGCATAAAAGCAACCCATCAAGAATAGCCAAGGGTTTAAAATTTGCCATGCTAATGCTCTGAACCTTTTGCACGAATAAATCTGTATTTTCCTACCCTTTGTGGTCTTGTGTCCTGATTTGAAAACAGGATCTGCTGCAACAATTTAACCATTAATTATTATACTATTATATGATGAATCAATTATTATAGACAAAGCATTATCTATCAATATTTGGTCTTGAGGTACTGAAATAGTGGAGGTAGTGAAGTATTGGAGATTTGTTGTGTAAAGTTTTTCCCTAAAGCCATTTTTGGGTTTTTGTTTTGTTTTATTTTCGTTTAAAGAGGAAGCGTTGCTGTTTGATAGATTTGAATGGAGAAGATTTGAATGAGCTCACCAATCATCTACTTTGGAATTTGGAATGGATGAGATTTGGGTGGGGGTTTAGTGGAGGTTGTCCAATCAGCTGAGTGGGAATTTAAATTCAGGCTGACTAATCAGCTGGGTAATTTAAATGGAGCTGGGTGATTTATATGGAAACTATCAATTCTCCATGAGTCTCCCAATTAGCAGCTGTTTAGAATTACAGTCCCAACTCCCTTTCGGATGTTTAGGATTACCCTCTGTCAGTTTCATCTCTTTCTCTACAGTTCAGATTCATACTTTACACCAGTCAATCTTCACTCCCAGAATCAGTCTCTCTGTAAGTGTCTGAATCAAATTCTCATCTAAATACAGCTTATCCTGGTTCTTATCTGTATCCGCTCTCGGCTATCCATTCTCCACTCTCATTTATTCACAGCTCATGTTGGCTCTTATCACTATCCTCTCTCCATTATCCGCTCTTTGCTTTTTGCACACCCTATTCGTTATCCACCAGTCCCAGTTCTTTCAGGTCTCACCCATTCGGAATGGCATCCTACGGAATCAAATTTGGCTGTATTATATCTGTTTCCTCAATGAGCATTCTGGTTTGACTAATCTATAATCAAATAAACTTAGATAAATAAATAAACTTTGATGTTTATGCTGAAAAGTAATACAGTGTCATGAAAAAAAATTAGGTCAAATTTTTGCTCATGGGTATTGTTGTTGGAAGCAGTGTTGATTAGATCTGACTGATCTGTTTCTCTTCTGGTCTGCCAACAAGTAAAACCAGAGAAAATGCAGTAAAATCCATTGATGGTACCTTGTTGGAAATTGTTACGACAATAGAGCCCCAGTAAACCCTGTTATAATAGATTTATTAGGTGCAATTACACTGTTTTGATTCCTAGCATATTCCTATTTCTAGATATAAATCTTTTTATGTTACAATGTCATGAGTGACTACTCAGAAGTCTCATGAGTGTCAACAGGAGTTACTTGCAGGTGATTAGAACAGAATTATTTTTTTGGCCAAGTGTGATTGGACACAAAAGGAATTTGGCTTTGTCAGAATATATTCATAAACTAGAATAGAGCACAGTAACAAGGTCAGCCAATGAATGAGCAAAGCAACAAAGTTAGCTCATGAGGATTGTTTGGAAACTGAAACTAGAAGTAGCCTAGGCATGGCTCTATATTAAACTTTGCAGCTCTGAAGGAATGTTAAGTTTTGAATCTGTCTATTGAAGATGAAACTGCTTCTCTTCTGTGCTGTATAACTAAAGGGCCAGTCACATAGGCTGACGGATGCAAAAAGTATGTTAAAAGGACACAGCGGACAAGAAAATGTTCCATCCGTTGTTATCCGCTCTCAAAAGTGCCCCAAATTTGCATAAACAGAGCGGACAACAGTGGAAAGGAACGGACGGGGGGAGGACGTAGCCAGGATGTTAAGAGGATGCCCCACAAAAGCCTAGTGGATGGAAGTGGATGGAAGCGGGTGGCACATCTACAGGGCTTCCGGGGGAGCACAGTGAAGCAGACACGCAGCGGAAGGAACGGATGCAGAGCAGATACCGAGCGGATACAGAAGATGCATCCCGGAAGCCTAGCGGATGCCTAGTGGGTGCCTAGCGGGTGCAAAGCGTTCACTGTGCATGTGGGGAGGATGCATTGCGTCAGCCCCATGGATATAAAAGGATGCAGCTCGCAAGCAGGTCACCATTCAGAGGAAAAACCTGCTGCCAGACACATCTCCAGCCAACAACCACAGGGAAGAAGAGGAAGTCTGTGCCATCTTCTGCCAGCCCTGGCAAGAAGGACAGGCCACCATCCTACCCCCTGGCCCTGACTCTGCTTCTGCTGGGGCTTCTGCTGCTCAGGCTGACTCTGCTGATGCTGGTGCTTATGCTGGTGCTGTTCCTGGTGCTGGGGCTTCTGCTGGGGCTTACTCTGCTGGCGCTGCTCCTGGTGCTGGTACTTCTGCTGGTGCTTACTCTGCTGGCGCTGCTCCTGGTGCTGGGGCTTCTGCTGGTGCTTACTCTGCTGGTGCTGCTCCTGGTCCTGCTGGTCCTGCTGGTCCTGCTGGTGCTCCTGGTCCTGCTGGTGCTGCTGGTGCTTACTCTGCTGCTGCTGATCCTGGTCCTGCTGGTTCTCTGGTGCTGCTGGTGCTGCTGGTGCTGCTGGTGCTGCTGGTGCTGCT
>BLBF01000019.1:9744274-9774134 GCA_015471245.1 Laticauda colubrina | reverse complement strand
TATTATTTCACCTAAACCAGTTAGGGTAAACAATGTTATCCCTAACAGTTTCCTTAAGGAGCAGCTTTCTGATTCCTCACCCCCACCTGTCTTTGCAAACCCAGAGGAGATTCTAAGTAATTCCCTGGTGCTATGGATTACAACAAAGGAGGAAAGCAACAATGCCGAAAAAGGAGATAAGGTAAACAAGTGGGAATTTTAAACAGACTAAGGAATAGAGGAGGAAAAACTCCTCTCCCTTCAATCTTTCTCACTAATTTATGCTCACTGTCTAACAAGATGGATGAAATTCATCTCTTAAATAGATGGAATTCTGATTTTTATAATTCAGCTCTTCTTTGTTTTACTGAAACCTGGCTTAATCCACAAATTCATGGGGACAACACCATATACATCCCAAGATTTCAGACATTTAGATCAGACATAATTGAAGAGACATCAGGTAAAACAAAGGGTGGAGGATTATGTTTGTATATCAACAGCAGTTGGTCTCAGGATATAACTATAACATATAAATTCTGTGATGAAAACTTAGAGTCTTTAAATATCAACTGCAAGCATTTTACTCTCCACATGAGTTCTCCTCATTTCTCTTAATAGCTGTGTATGTTCCTCCACAAGCCTGTGTAAGGAAGGCATTACAAACTCTTGCAGATCAGATTATGGATGCTGAAGCCAAACACCCAGGTTCCCTTCCCATCATTTTAGGAGATTCCATTCAAGAAAATTTTAGGAAAGTGCTCCCAAAAATATTTCCAGCATGTCAATTGTCCAACCACTGCTACACAACAGTAAAAGATGCTTATAAGTCTTTACCACGAGCAGCTGTGGGACACTATGACCACTGCATGATTCACCTTTTACCTGCCTACAGACAAGACTTAAAACCATTAAACCAACAATTAAATCAGTGAAGACTTGGTCAAATGAGGCAAAGCTGAAACTCCAGGCCTGCCTTGATTGCACTGATTGGAATGTTTTTGAAGATGCCTCTGCAGACCGAGATGAGCTCACAGATACTGTAACATCATATATTAGCTTCTGTGAAGACTTATGTGTACCAACAAGGAACCTGCAAATATATAGTAACAATAAACCTTGTTTCACAGCTAAACTTAAGCAGCTACGTCGTTCCAAAGAGGAAGCCTACAGAAAAGGTGACAGAATGCTATACAACCAGGCCAGAAACATATTAACAAGAGAGATCAGAGCAGCAAAAAGAAGCTACTCTGAAAAGTTAAAGAATCAGTTCTCAACAAATGAACCAGCAAACATGTGGAAAACTCTTTAAAACATCATTGACTTCAGCAAACCTCCTCCCCAGGCAGAAGGAAATGAACAACTAGCAGATGACCTGAATGTGTTTTACTGCAAGTTTGAAAATAAACTACAGCCACAACCCACATCTCAAAACACCAACAACAGCCAAGCCTCCTACAACTGCCCCAGTCCATTGGGCTCACAGCCTCTGGTGATCACAGAAAAAGAAATGCAAGATCTATTACACAAACAAAACCAGGAAAAGCACTAGGGCCAGACAAGATAACTCCTTGCTTAAAAGTCTGTGCTGAACAATTGGCCTCCATCTTCACCTGAATCTTCAATAGATCAGTAGAGATGTGACTATGTTCCTTCCTGCTTCAAACGTTCTACCATCATCCCAGTGCCAAAGAAGCCCTCCATCAAGGAACTGAATGACTACAGACCAGTTGCTCTAACATCTGTAGTTATGAAAATCTTTGAAAGGCTTGTACTGTCCCACCTGAAAACCATCACAGATCCTCTGTTAGATCCCATGCAGTTTGCATACTGAGCAAATAGATCGACAGATGATGCTGTTAACATGGCTCTGCATTACATCCTATGACACCTTGAATCTCCAAATACCTACGCAAGGGTCCTCTTTGTAGACTGCAGTTCAGCATTCAATACCATCATTCCAGACACTTTTCTAAGTAAATTAAACCAACAAGCAGTACCTGAACACACTTGTAAGTGGATCATAAGCTTCCTAACTGACAGGAAGCAGCAGTTGAAGCTAGGAAGAAACACATCCGATATCTGTACAATCAGCACAGCCCCCCCCCCCAAGGCTTTGTGCTATCTCCACTTCTCCCTATACACTAATGACTGCATCTCAAATGATCCATCTGTAAAAATTTGAAGTTTGCTGATGATGCAACAATGATTGGTCTCATTCGAGACAACAACGAATCTACATACAGACAGGAGGTAATACAACTTGCTTCGTGGTGTAGCTGGAACAGTCTGGAACTGAACACACTCAAAACCATAGAAATGGTGGTAGACTTTAGGAGAAACCTTCCTGTATTACCATCTCTTATAATACTAGACAACACAGTATCAACAATAGAGACCTTCAAATTTCTAGGTTCTACTATATCACATGACCTAAAATGGACACATAACATCAAAAACGTCATTAAAAAAGAATGTTCTTTTTTTTTTTTGAAAATTTTTTTATTAATTTTTTAACAAACAAACATATACCAACAAAACACAAAACATAGAAAACATAAAATATCTTTTTGGACGGCAGTTTGATCCCGAGTTACATCTTTTTGTACAGACATAAATTCAAGTTCATGCTTACTTTTATATAGCAATTCCATTTCTTATTTACTATTTTACATTTTCTATATAGCTTCTCCCCTCTTTTCACTCTCTTAATTCTATTATATTTATTTCATCTCAATTTAAATCATTATACTTATATCTTTTGTCTGTCCTGTTTCAGCTGTCTATTATTTTTTCTCATTAACACAAAATTTCTTCTGTAATGACTGATTGGAGTATAATGCCTTGTCATACTTATCCTTCCCCTAATTTTAAAGCTTAACATAACACATAATTTTCATTCGGATTCTGCGTAATACATTCTAAAAATAAACTCAATATTTTAAAACAGAAAGAAAAAAGTTTTTTTTTGATATATAATATAATTAAAACAACAATCCATAGCAATTGAAATTATATCATTAAAATTAATATTCATTTAAGTCTTAAACATTTTACACAATCCTTTCTAAATAAATATCATACTTCTATGGGAACACTTATAGATTTTGCTTAGTTACTTTCTTTAATTCAATTCTCTCATATTTAATTTCATTTATTTTATTTAAAAAATTTTTTTCGCTAAGTTACATTAAATATTTTGTCCCATTTTATAATCATATATTATTCCAATTTTCTAACATTATTTCAAATACAGATACAACAACACAATCTTATGTACCTTTGCAGAATCTCTTTTTCAGTTATATGTTTACCCATTATCTCTAAATAAAATCTGTTTCTTTACATCTAGTTTCAAAACTTTGTAGCTTCTCTTCCCTTCTTTCCTCCCTTGTTTCTCCCCTCTACCCTTTTTACCCCCTTGTCTCTTAATCTCCACCCTCTTGAGTATTCCTCTTTTCTGTTGCTTTCTGATATTGTGTCCACTTTTCACCTTGTTTTTCCCTTTTTTGGTTGTTTTTTTAAGTCTTAAATTCTCCATTCTCTTTCTCCTCTTTCCCCTTTCTTCCCCAAATAAAGTTGCTTGTTCATTAAGGATGGTTTCTTCTTCATCCCAATCTTCTTGTTCTTGTAGTTTCTCATATGTAGAAATTGCCATTTCTAAAAAATGAAAAATAGAGCCAAAAGAATCCTTCCCTTCTTGTTTCTCTTGATTATATTTTATAAATTCCATTTTCAGTTCATCCATAAGTAATGCCATTGTAAAAAAAAGAAAAAATTTAAACGACCCAAATGATTTTAATCATTCAAATAAGAATTTCCAAAAGTCCCAAAGTCACCAAGCAATCCAAATACACACAGTCTATTTCATTTAACACTTTCTTCTTTTTCTCACTTTTTTTTTCATTTTAATGCTTCAAAAAACTTCAAATTCTTTTTGACCTTCAATCCATCTGATAGAGTAGTCAATTATGATCCAAAATGGAAAAATCCAATAATAAAAAGGCCCAAAAAACCAAAGAAGAAAAAGGATAAAATAAAAAGCAAAAATAAAAATATTACTAAAATTGAAATATACAAAAAGGCTGGCGAGTAGAGGTTTCACAAATATATATATATATATATATATATATATATATATATATATATATATATATATATATATATATATATATATACTTCACACTGCACTTTATTTATTTATCCAAGGCTCTTATTATGACTCTCTTCTCCAGCAGCTTCAAAGCCAAGCCTCAAGTGTTGAGATATTGATAAGAGTCCAGGAAAACACCTGTAATAATATTTTTCTGTGCTCTCCCTCCATCTTATCACATTAAAATGTCCTTGAGAAGGAGTGTTTATACATTTCTCCCCAACTCAAATAAAGTACTTTCAAGCCTCTAGTTGGCAGTGTTGCAAGGTCTCTTAATACTTTTTCCCCCCTCAGCCAGAAAAAAGAGTAATGTATACAAAACTCAGAAGAAACAAAGGGGGCCTCTATCCTAAAGAAAATTAAAAAATCAAAAGAAGCATAAAAATATATATAAGAAAAAATTCAATCTGGTTACCTACAAAGTCACATTAAAGTCCTCAGAAAAGAGAAAAAAAAAATAGTAAGGGAAGAATCCAAGCCTCAATTTGACATCACTTAAAAAACGCTGCTCAACCAGATTCCAGTCAGACGAAAATAAAGCCACAGGTTTCTTCTTTGTTCAGGATATCCTTTCAGGTCTCAGCCAATTTGCAATACAAAAGAAGTTTCCCACCCAGCCGACACACCCTCGCTCCAGCCACTTTCTTTTCGGAGCTGTCCTGACTTCAGCAGCTTTGGAGGCTGCCTTTCCACCGCCAGCAAAAGGGCTTCTCCCGGATCAAACCAGAGATTTGCGATATCTCTGGGATCCTGGGACTGTGCCCTTCACAATCCCCGTCTCTACGGGACGGTTTAGGTCCGTTAGGACCGACCAGGGGTGAAAATATCAGCTGAGATCTTAGAGCCCTGAGATCTCAGCTGTAGCACCGAGACGAAGCTCCGCCTTCTCCCAACAAAGAATGTTCTTTGTGCGCCAACTCAGAAAGCTCAAACTGCCCAAGGAGCTGCTGATACAGTTCTACAGAGGAATAATTGAGTCTCATCTGCACCTCTATAACTGTCTGGTTTGGTTCTGCAACCCAACAGGACAGAAACAGACTTCAGAGGATAATTAGGATTGCAGAAAAAAACAATTACTACACACGGTACATGGTACGTGGCCCAGAGGCCAGGTGGCGCAGAGTCAGTGCCACCTTCAGTCCAGGGTCCAGGTTGGGACAGAAGTTGGTGCTAGGCTTGGTCAACCTGGATCTCAGACGCGCTACAAGTTTGTCAAACATGGCTGGTGGCATCCTCATGAAGTGATGGAATGTATGAGGGTCTTCATTCCTCAACTCCACCATCAACTGGTCATACAGTCCAAACTCCATTCTTCTCACGATCCATCCTTGGACCCACACAGCTCTTGGACGTCTCCTTCTTTTCCTTCTGTATCAAAGTTGAAACAGTTTGAACAGGTTTTGGTTCTGGTGATGAATGAGCGCAGGTTTCATACGGACTGTGTCATCATCCATGATGGAGAACAATTGATGATGTTGAAGACCAAGACTAAGGGTGGAGGTCTGTACACCATGGCTGCTGGACTCATACTGAGATCCAGATGATTTTCTCCCCCTTTTTATAGAATATATCGGTTGTCCGCTAGGTGTACTTCTACATACTCTAGACATACTCCAGACATCCTAAATATCCGAGATACATCCCAGATACAAATGTTTTGTCTGTTATGAATCCTTTATATACGAGATGCATACATCCTTTCTATTTCCGTGCTACTAACGTTGTGTAGACATTCCGTGTACCTTTTGTTTCTTCCCTCTTTCCATTTTCAGCTGCAGCGGATGTGAGTTGAGGGGATGGCCAGAGGATGCAGAGAGGATACAGCAGACGTTTAACGGATGATAACGAACATAGAACGGTTGTTGCCTGTATATATGTCGCGGATGTACATCGTATGTGGCGGAAAGTTCATCCGTTCACAAAGTTTTGTGCAGCTCAAAACTTCTTGTGCACATGAAATCTCAGTGGATGGATGCTCGAGGGATAGAGCGTATGAAACACGTATGCAGTGAGTACACAACAGATGCATAGTGTTTTCCAATGGATGGCAAGCTTTTTTTAATGTTTTACATCCTCTTTGCATCTGTAAGTGCAGTGGGACTGGGAATGGACAGAAACAAGATATAGAGAAACAGGGCCTATTTAGAGATAATGGGTGAAAATTAAACTGAAAAAGGGATTCTGTAAAGGTACATAAGATTCGTATATTGTTATATTAGTATTAGAAATAATTTTAGAAAATTGGAAACAATGTATGATTAAAATGAGGGATAAAATAGCTATTGTAATCTTGTGAAATGTTTGTTAATAAAATAAAATAAATGAAATAAAATAAATGGGATAATTGAATTAGGAAGGGACGGGAACATTTTAATTTGTTAATGTTTTATAAAATATAAGTGAAGAGAGGGGGAAGTTAATTATGGAAAACTTATAACTGTTCCCATAGAAGTATGATATTTAATTGAAACTAATGTTAAAGAAGTTAAGATTTTAATGAATATTCATATTAATGATAGAATTGAATTGGAATGGAACGTGTTGTTTTAACTACATATATTTATAATCCTTTTTTTATAAAAAGAATATAGTGTGTATTTTAAGAATGTACCAAGCAGAATCTGAATTGAAGTTACATATTATATTGAATGTTAAACTTTAAGGTATATATATATTGAAGCTTAAATAAGAGATAAATGGATAAAATTAAAATATATAAAGGTGTCATACTCCAATCAGCAACTACAGGAGAAACTTTGTTTAATGAGAAAAGATAATATGAAATTGAAACAGGACAGACAAAAAGTTTTAATATAAGGATTTGAATTGAGATGAGATAATTAAAATAAAATTAAGAAAATTAAAAGAGGGGAGAAGCTATGTAGAAAATGTAAAACAGTAACAAGATATGGAATTGAACATGAAAATAAGCATGAAATTGACTTTGTGTCTGTATGAAGAACTGTAACCCGGCATCACGCTACTTTCAAAAAAGATGTTTTATTTGTATTTCTTTGTGAAAACTCAAATAAAATTTACAAAAGAAAAAAGATAATTATCCTTCTTAAGTGTGCTACATCTTGATGTTATATGTATCCCTAAATACTTAACCTTATTTGTGACCTGGATTCTCAAAACGTCCTCCAATTCCTTCTTTTGTCTTGCTAATATGTTCTTTGTTAAAATCTTTGTTTTATCTTTATTTATTTTCAAATCTGCTACTTTCCCATACTCTTCTATCTTTTCTATTAGCTTGGGTTCTGACTCCAATGGATCCTCTAATATAAATACCAGGTCATCTGCAAAGGCTTGCAATTTGTACTCTTCTTTTTTAATTTTCATTCCTTTTATTTCTTTTTCTTCTCTGATGTTCCTATTCAGCAGTTCCAGTGTTAACACAAACAACAGAGGCGACAATGGACAGTCTTGTCTAATCTCTTTTCTTATATCTAAAAAGTCTGTTTGTTTATTTATTTATTTATCATAACCTTTGCAGTTTGTTTAAAATATATTGTTTCTATGGCTTGGATAAATTTTTTACCAAAACCCATTTGTTCCAATTGTAACAGCATAGAACACCAGCTCACGTTGTCAAAGGCTTTTTATGCATCTAAAAACATCAAAGCCATTTGTTTTTCGGGATGTGGCTCATAGTATTCCAGTGTGTCTAAAATTATTCTCATATTGTCTTCAATTTGTCTCTTCAGCAGAAATCCATTTTGATCAGAGTGAATAAAATTGTTTAAGTATATTTTCAGTCTTTCTGCCAGAACTGAAGCAAAGATTTTATAATCTGAGTTTAATAGGGATATAGGTCTGTAATTTTTAACTTGCTGTGGGTCTATGTTCTCCTTCAGTACAAATGTAATATATGCTTCTGACCACGTTTTGGATATTCTCTTCCTTGACATAACTTCATTCATAATTTCTAACAAGTGAAGGTTCAATGTTTCCTGAAATGTCTTGTAAAATTCCACCGGCAGTCCATCCAGACCTGGTGCTTTCTCAATATTTTGCTTTTTTTAAAGCTTCTGTTAATTCCATCATCGCTATGTTAGTTTCTAACATTATTTCAATATCTTTGGGTATCTCAGGAAGATTTGCTTCCCATAGGTATTATTTAATTCTTTCTTCCTGGACATTCTCTTGATGGTACAATTTTCCATAATAATCTTGAATATTTTTTTTCTTCTCTGCATTTCCATAGCATACATGTCCTTATTCATTTATCAATTGATTTATCCTTCTTGAGTCTCTTTCCTTTCTCAGTTTATAAGCTTACCATCTGCCTGGTTTATTTGCATCTGCAAAATAGTTCTGTTTAGCATTTCTAATTTTTTGTGCTATTTCCTCTTTTTCCATTAGCCCCATTTTATGTTTAATTATGTCCATTTTAATTTTAATGTCTTTTTTTGTGGAAATTTCTGTAACTCCTTTTCCAGCCTCTTTTAGTCATCTTCCAATGTTTTAAAAGTTTTTTTTTCTGTTTTCTATTTCTTTTTCTTGTGTAGTCCATTATCAAACCTTTTGTATAAGCCTTCATCATGTCTCAGAGGGTCTGTAGTGATGTATCCTCTTTTGTGCTTTCTTTAAAGAAGAAAGTCAATTCTCTCTCAATTTTCTGTTTAAAATCTTTTTCTTTAATATTGTATTAAAGTCCATCTAGATCTCCTTTTATTGGATTATGATCTTCCCAGGTACTTGTTTCTATTTCAATATCTTGTATGTTAGAGAGTAATTCTGTTGACATCCATATCATATCTATTCTGGACCATGATGCGTATCTATTTGAATAGAAAGTATATTGTTTATTTTCCTCATTTCTCTCTCTTCATGCATCTTTTAGGTTTATTTCATCTATCATTCAAAAGAAGGATTTTGGCAATGTCTTTCTAGTTTTCTTTGCTGTTTTCTGTGCTTTATAAACCAATTTGTCATTAATTATTCCATTAAAATCTCCCACCATACAAATATTAGCATAATCCAATTCAATTATTTTCATATGTAATTTCCTGTAAAAATCTTCTTGATTATCATTTGGAGCATAGATTGCTATTAAAAGTATCTTTAGATTATTGTCCATTATCTCCACCATCAAAATGCTTCCATCATCATCTGTATATATTTGTTCCACTGGGATTGTATCTCTAATGTATAACACCACTCCTCTCTTTTTACATTGTGTCAACACTGTAAATAATTTCCCTAATTTTTGTTGTTTCAGTATGTGTTTGTGTTGTTTTTTAATATGTACTTCTTGTAAGCAGATTATATCAAGTTTTAATTTCGCTAACTTTTGAAATATTTTTCTTCTTTTAGTAGCTAAATTAAGTCCATTTATATTAATTGTAATCAGTCTTCTCTCATCCATTTTAGACTTTATAAGAAGGTTTTGTTGCTCTAGTAGATCTTGGTTCTCATTGCTCTCTGGGCACACCACCTACAGCTCCTTCTTCTTTTTCAATTACCACTATACATTCCTCTTGAAATTCAATTAATGACTCTTCTTTTCTTGTATCTTCCTCCCTTCCTTTAAAATATTCCAGATAGAACAACTCAGCTTTTTCAACTGTATCAATTCTGTGTCTTTGTTCCTACCAGGTAAACATGAGACCTTCTGGTATCAGCCATCTGTAATTTATTCTTCTCTTAAGTAACTCTTTAGTCAAAAATAAATATTCTCTTCTTATCTCTCTCACTCTTCTCGGTACCTGTTTCAGTACCACTATTTCTTTATCTTTGTACTTTAGTGTTTTCTCTCTTGCCAAAAGAAGAGAAAATGCAATTCTGTCAGTAAGCAAAAGTAAGCAAAGCACTGCCACTAAATATTCGAGGTTCTTTACTAAATCAAAAAACAAAATTTCCAGTTCTCTTTTCAAGGTCACTTCAGATTTCTTTCTTTCAATTTCAACACCAGACTCCGGCTATCAGTAGTTCCACAGAAGAGCACCTGCATAAATAATCTACATGCTCTTCCCACTATCTTTTTCAGTGAAAGACTCAGAGTCCTTGAATATAACACCAGGTGTATCAACAAATAAGTAAAAAAGAAAAACAATGTATCTAAGCCTCCAGATGGTAGTGTTACTTATTTCCCTTCCCTTTCACTTCTCCTCTAATATTTAAGCCAGGAATAAATGGAAAAAAAAAGTTGTTAAAAAGAAGAGAGAAAAAAAAGAATCTTAACCAAAAGGTGCTTTTAAAGGAGTTATTTAAAAAAATAAAAATTAAAAAAGAAAAACCAGTCCAGTTTAAAAATTGAGTTTTTACAAAAATCCAAATTCCAATAAAAAGGGGGAAAAAAGCCTTCAGATTTAATTTGTGCTTAATCTTGCCACTTAACCACTTTTATCTTCACTTTTAAAATTTACTTTTAGTCTTTTAGGATGTTCTCTCCAAAAAATAGTAAGTAATAATTTATCTCACCAAACTGACACACTTTCTTTACAACTTTCTTCCATTCCAGAGCTGTCCCAGATTCAGCAGCTTAAATGGCTGCCTCTCTGCCACAGAAAAAAAGGGCTTCTCCTGGTTCTACTCGGGATTTTGCGATGTCCCTGGGATCGACAGGATGTGCCCTACTCAGTCAATGTTTCTATGAGACGGTTTAGGTCCAGTGGGACCATCCTGCAACAAAGATATCAGCGGCGATCTTGAAGCTTCAAGATCGCACACTGTACCGCCACAACACCAGATTTTTTTATTGGAAATTATACCAGAAATATACAACAAAGAATTGAAATATTTGATTGTAAATGTTTTAACAACAGCTAGAATTGTATTTGCTAAGAATTGGAAAAATAAAAAAATACCTATGCAGAAGGAAATTATTCAGAAAATCATGGACTGTGCTGAAATGAGTAAATTGATGTTTGAATTCAGAGAACACTAAGAAAAACAATTTTATATGATATAGGATTTATTTTATCAATGGTTAGATAAAAAGACATGGTAAAGAAATAGATTAGGAAGTTTTACAATAAAAAAATAATAGATTGATATAGAGTACAGTATAAATATATTACCATTGGATGAATATATAAGATTAAACTATCATGACATTTAGAATATCTCGCATAAAATGATGGAAAAATAGCTTCGTCAAATGAATGATTAATGACTGATAAATGCATAAGCACATGTTAGATTGACAAGGTGAGAATTTATACAACTTGTGAGTAATGGCAAAAAAAAGGATAGCACAAAACATTGTAACCAACTGACACACTGTATATAATTGAAAGATGGTTTTATGTTTTTTATGTTTTGTTTGTATGTTTGTTGTAAAATATAAAAACTTTATAAAAAAGAGGTAAGTTTAAAATAGTGTAACACAGCCAGAAATTATTAGAATTATAATAGAATGGTCCAAAAATAAAAAAGATACTTGGAAAAACAACTTAAGAAATATGCAGCAATTTCAAAAAGTAATGGTATATAACTGGAATAGAAGTTTGAGTAAATGTTAGTAAGAATAATTTCCCTCTATATTATATGTCTTATAGAAAGGTGAACTCAGCAACTGTATTTAGAGTACACTTTTTAAAGAGGAAATATTTCATGAAAAGAAATAATTTTAATGTTTATAAATAATTTGACACAAGCACCAGTAGGTAGAATGGAATAATTATTTTGGTTTTTACATTTTTTTTAATTTCCCGCCCATAAAATCATGTACATTTATTTTTAATAATAATAAATAGTGGTAACATCAATATAATGTTGAGAGTTTGATAGTGATTTACAATTACTCCTGATGATTATTTGGGTCTAGTTTAAACATTCAGCTATTAATTAAAAGAAAAATGGATTTTAAATTTTATCACAATTGTTCATTTTGTTAACTTTCTGGAATTTTATTTTCTATCCACTATGTTTTTCTCCTTTTATTTTTTTTACTATAGAGCTTCATTGATTTCTTAAATATGTTTACATAAATAGAAAATAAAAATCAGAATAGAATAGAATGGAACAGACACAAGGATCCTTGGATATTATGTAGTCCAACCTCCAGTTCCATGCAGGAGTCTAGTATTGACTCATGTTATGGAAGAGTTGAAAGGATCTGTAGTATGGGTGTGATAATTATCTCAAGGTTTGGTTTGGATCCGGTAAAAAATAATCAGTTTCAATTCAAACAATCAGATATGGTCATAATTCAAAATGAGATTGAGAAAACAGAAGCTTTTACCTGCTCTGTCATGGACTTAATAAAGGATTCTGAAGCAAAGAAATCTGGCAATCCTACCCAAATCCAATAGCTAACCATGAGTAAATTCAGAATGAATTCTTCATTGGTTATGTTTCTAGAACGTACTAATTCATAGTTTACATATTCTCTGTTCATTCAACTTAGCAATTTTTTTGAGTTCACAATTTCCATGAGCTGTAAAATAACTACATAAGTTGCATTTGTTAGATTATTGGGCAGTGTGCAGTTCAATGTGTGCAGTGTTTGGTAAACTATATTCATGACGAGAGTTCTTCTAAATCATTCTCAGTAAAGGATGTCTGTTCTTTAATTTTAATTTGACTACAACTTTAAGCCAGAATATTCAAATGCCTTTATCATGTAGAATCTGGTAGAATTCAGAATGAAGACATAAGAAATGTTGAATCCTGATAAAAGGCTAGCTTTAGATTAAGGCCAAGCAGATATTGGCCTAAGATGCCAAAGCTTAGGGGATACCAGTGCTCCATCCTGGCCTCTGCATTATTCTACAAATGCAAATATTTGCATTGGTGGGAGATGCTTGTTGAGGTAATTCCCCATTAGGAGAATGAGTGCATACAGGGAGACGTATTTGAGAGTAGTGCTGGAATAATACACACAGAGCACACAGATACACTATACAGTAAATGTAGGGTGTTTTTTTTTTACTTCCAGAAAGGTTTAAGCAAAGTCCAAAATAAGCAATCCAAAGTCATTCACAGGTAAAATCAGTCAGTTTTCATCCAAGGATAATCCAAATATCAAAGTCCAGTGTCAAAAACAGTTCAGTATCAGACTTACATTAAATCCAGTAATATCAGTCAATTAGAAGAAAAGGAGCAACAGCAATACTTTCCAACAGAAGGAAACAAAGATACACTCTCTTCTGAGACTCAGACTAAACAACCCAGGTTTCTGGCTCCATCTTATGGCCGTTTGAAAAACCACACCCAATTGCAGTTTTTGCAATCTCTTAAAGACATAGCACTAAAATGTTTATCCTGGTTTATATATTTCTAACCCAAATAGCTGTTAGGTGACTTATATTCCTAACATTCTCCTTTTTTGGGTAAGACAATATATACAACCTTCCATTCTAAGTCCATAATCTTCACAGCTAGATTTATGCTTTATGGAGCCTTGGACTTTTGTAAAATGATTTGCTATATTGTTTTCTGACATACAATATTCTCGCTTAATCATCTTACTTTGCACACATTGTCTTACATTTAAATATCTTAAAACGGTGTGTTTCGTTCTTGTTTTCACAGCAATATTTGAAGCCATCTGTATTGCTATTGGTTATCTTTGTAAACAACAATAGGATCTGTTATATTAATTCCCATATCGATTAATAATTGTTTATACAAAACTAAATCTGTACATAGTAAAGACAAACATGGGAAGTCAGCCTCCATTGTTGACAAACTTAGATGTTTCTGTCTCATAGATCTCCATCCAATCAATGCTTTTCCCAATAATACAATAGTACCCGATATAGATTTTCATGTATTTATGTCTGTAGCAAAACTTGCATCAGCATATGCAGTCAAATTCAATTCATCTTTTGGCTCCAAATACAATGCACAATGCATTGTCTGTTTCAGATAACTTAACACAGTTTAACAGCTTACCAGTGCCTTTCAGTTGGCTCAGCTTTAAGGCCCGGTCCCATTGCACTTATGGATGCAAAGAGGATGTAAAACATTAAAAAAAGTTTGCCATCTGTTGGAAAACGCTATGCATCCATTGTGTACTCACTACATACGTGTTTCATATGCTCTATCCATCGAACATCTGTCCACTGCAATTTCATCCACGCAAGAAGTTTTTAGCTGCACAAAACTTTGTGAAAGGATGAACTTTCCACCATGTACAATGTACATCTGCAACATATAGGGGCAACAAACGTTCTATGTCTGTTATCATCCATTAAACGTCCTCTGTATCCTCTCTGCATCCTCTGGCCATTCCCTCAACTCACATCTACTGCAGCTGAAAACAGAAAGAGGGAGGAAACAAAAGGTATATGGAACGTCTACACAGCATTAGTAGCACGGAAATAGAAAGGATGTAAGCATATGCATCTCGTATATAAAGGATTCAAAATGGACAAAACGTTTGTATCTGGGATGTATCTCATATATTTAGGATGTCTGCAGTATGTCTAGAGTATGTAGAAGGCCCCATAGTGGACAACCAATATTTTCTATAAAAAGGGGGAGAAAATCATCTGGATCTCTGGGATAGTGGACCATACAGTCCCACTATGGTTGCACTGCAAGTTTATCTATCCCACAACTATCCTTATCTATTCCACAAGCATGCAAAGGCTTTACCATTTTTTCAAAGTTTTCACCAACACTTTATTAAGTAAACAAAAAGAACCAAGTAAACTAAGTGTCTTAAGCAAAGATAACCTTTATTAACTTTCTTAGGTAAACTTTATGACTTTATTAAATAAGCAAAATGAACCAAGAAAATTGTCTTAAGCAAAGATAAACTTAACAAGTAAACAACTCAGTCTCTGACACTATTCTCAGTCACTCTGAGTCATATCCATGGTCTCAGATGTTAAGTGGGCAGGAACTGTGGAGGTGGCTGTGGCTTGAGTGCTAGTCTGAGGCACCATTGGGGTGCTTGGCCCCGAGGGTGCAACAGGTGGTGGTGTGTTCAGGAAGCTATCCGAGAGCTGACTCAGTCCCATGAGGTTGAGAGGCCCTTCATCAAGGACTTGAGATGTCAGTCCCAACACTGATGACAGATTGTCTGTTGACGGCCTTGGCTGTGGGGTTGAAGAATGGGGCTGTGGGGTTGAGAAGAGTGTAGTGGGGCTGTCTGGTCTGCAGCTGGGTGAGGAGTGGCATCTGTGCCGTGCGATGAACCTGGGCCTGGACTGGGAAGTTCTGCTTCTGCTGTGGGAAGTCCTGGTAGTCGTATCCTTGGTAGGTGAGGGGCTGTTGAAAGACGTGGAAGGGCTGTGACATCGCCTGGGGTGGAGGAGCAGACCTGGACTGGGTAGGAGCAGCTTCAGCTGGGCCTTGAGGGTTGTGGAGAAGTGCTGTGATCTTCTGCTTCATCATATGGTACTGGGCCTCGGGCAGGTCCCTGAGGGTCTGGCTCACGTAGGTGATGAAGGGCTTCCGGTCCGAGGTTGGTATGTCACTATGGACCAGCTGTGAGAGAAGTTCTGTGCTGGTCTTCATTGTGTCCCTGATCTCCAACGGCTCACTGTGGTCCTAGCCCTTCAGTCTGCCTCTCTGCCTGCATCCTCTGGAGCTGGGGCTGGGGGTGGGGGTGGGTTGGCCTCTGGTGGCTGCTGCTTCTTCCTCCATTTGTGACATCAGGGCGTCATCCTCCACGGGATCCTCCAAGCCTGCCGGCATGGGGAGTGAAGCTGTCGGGGGCGGTCTCTGCAGTGGGGCCCTCTGAAGACACCTGCCTGGACAGGGTAGCTGGCTCCTGGCTGGAAGAGGACTGGCTGTCTGAGGGAGAGGGGTCTCAGAAGGGCTGCTCCTTGGTGGCAGATCTCACCCTCCAGGAAAGTGCACTTGGCCATGACATACATCTCCCGGTCAGTGAGCTTGACAGTGGCCTGCCCAGATTTCTTGAGGTGTAGCTTGCCATACCAGGTGTGCATGTGCTTCCACCATCCAAGGAGTACTTCTGCAGTGTACCCTAGGCTCTCTGCCTTGTATCTCCAAGCTGCCTGCTTCTTCTTGGTGTCGCGATACAGTCTGTGGCCCTTTTTCCAGAGGTACTCATTCTCCCTCAGCCATTCCAGCACCTCATCCTCATGCTCCTCGGAAACGGTGTACTGTTTTGTCTCTCCCTTCTGCTTCCCTTGACTCTTCCTCCCTCTGGCAGGGGCTTCAGCAGGGCCTTCAGGGGCTTGAGAAACAGGGCCTTCAGTTGCTTGAGCAGCAGGGCCTTCAGCAGCAGGGCTTTGAGGGCCTTGGGCTGGTCCACCACAGCAGCAGCAGCAGCAGCAGCAGCTTCAGAGTCAGTGCCAGGGGTTGGGATGCTGGTTCTGTCCTTGCCAGGGCTGTAATGAGTAGGCACAGGCTTCCTCTTCTTGCCTGACTGACGAACCATGGTGTTCCTGCTAGATGTATGTGGCAGCAAGTCTTTCCCCTGTATGCTGACTGCATTTGTGCTGCATCCTTTTATATCCGCGGAGCTGACGCAATTCATACTCCCTGCATGCACAGTGAACGCTTTGCATCCAATATACATCCGCGTGGCTTTGTTTCCTATAGGCATCCATGATGCATCCGCTTCATCCGCTATGCATTCGTTCCTTCCGCTATGCATCTGCTTCACAATTCTCCCCCGGAACCCCTTCGGATGTGTCATCTGCTTCCATCTGCTGTCATCCGCTAGGCTTCCTATGAACCTCCGTTTAACATCCCCGCTACATCCTACCCACATCCATTCTTTTTCTTTCTTTTCCATTCTGTTTATGCAAATTTTCGCCACTTTTAGGAGCGGATGACAAAGGATGGAGCCAACCCCGAAATTTTGCTTGTCCACTATGTCCTTTATGCATACGTTTTGCATCCGTCGGCCAGTGGGACCGGGCCTTTAACAAACTCAGTCCCATTATCAGTTACTAATGTAATTACTTTACTTTTCATTTTTCTCTCAGCAAACTGTAGCCAGTTAAAGAAATGTTGAAATGTTTCTGTTTTGTTTTTCATAAGATAGCAGACACTGTATGTTGAGTAATGGTCTATAATACTCAAAATATAACAGGCACCTCCTAAACTTGGTTTCTTAGGACCAATTATGTCAGCAAAAAGAACCTCTAAAGGTTCTTTGGTCTTAAACCCAATTAGTCTGTTTGCTGGAGTAACCTTACTTTTTTCTTGACTACAAGCATTACAGTGTAAATACTTGCTACAGGGTTTCAATTTTACTCCCTCTGACAATTTAACAGTTTGTTTGAGAATTTTGAAATTAATGTGCCCTAGATGTCTATGCAATAAATGTATACATTCATCATGTGGCTTAACATTGTTATAAACATGTTAGCCATCTTCAACTGATCATCATGTATAACATATAAATCATTCTTTAAAGTAGCAGTAATACTTTTACCCTCTTTCTCTATTATACAGTTATCTCCCCTAAAGGTTACTACATAACCAAGATTAACTAAAGCCCTTACTGACAACAAATTAAATTTCAGTTTAAGCCCATGTCACACTGCACCAATGGATGCAAAGAGGATGTAAAATGGACAAAATGCTTGCCATCCGTTGGTTAATGCGATGTACTCACTGCCTCTGTTTTGCTTCCTCTCTATTCGTCCAGCATCCGTTTATTGACGTTTCATCCGCTCAGAAAGTTTTGAGCTGCACAAAACTTTTCTGCGGAAAATGTATCCAATTCATCCGTTCTGCATCCGCTATGCATCCGTTCTGCATCCGTTACGCATCCGCTATATCCTCTAGGCATCCGTTCCACATCCACGCAACTCGCATCCGCTCGGACGCAGGGAGGAAGTGGAACGGATGCAGAACGGATGCAGAACGGATGCAGCACAGAAACAAAGCGTTTAAAATGGAAAAAATGTCAGCAGAGGGGACCTATCTCGGATATTAAGGATGTCTACAGGTTGCCTAGAGGATGCCTAGAGAATGCCTAGAGGATGCAAAGGGACACCTATACTGCCTATAAAAAAGGGAAGCAACACATCTGGATCTCACTTTCAGAACAGCAGCAGTGTGGACCTCTGCAGCCTTCATCTGCCCCTTGCTCTTCCACAGCATCCAGTCATGTCCACCATGGATCGTAACACAGTCCTTTTGGCAGCCACCATCCTTCTGCAACAGTGCAAAGCCATCTACAGGCTCTGTGAACTCTACTACGGGAAGAAAAAGAGGCGGTCAAGAAGCCTCTGGGTACGAAGATGGTTCACCAGAAGAGCACAGGACGGACTGTACAACAAGCTGATGGTGGAGCTCAGGAACGAAGACACTTGGGCATTCCAGAACTTCATGAGGATGCCTCCAGCCATGTTTGATCAAGTTGTGCAGCGCCTGACACCCAGGTTGACCAAGGCAAACATTAGCTTCCGGCCCAGCCTGGAACCTGGGCTCAAAATGGCACTCACTCTGCGCTATCTGGCCTCAGGGACCACCTACAGGAGCATGCAGTACGGCTGGAGGGTGCCACACAACACCATCAGCATTGTGGTCAGAGAAGTGGTGCAGGCCATCATCAAAGAATACAAGGAGGAGCTCCTCCAGTGCCCCTCCACTGAAGAAGGATGGAAGAAAGTTGCAAAGCAGTGGTATCAGAGGTGGAACTTCCCCCACACTGTTGGAGCCATATATGGGAAGCACGTTGCCTGCAAAGCTCTAGCCAAGTCGGGGTCCACTTATTTCAGTTACAAGGGTTTCTTCAGCATCATCCTCTTCGCCATGGTCGATGCTGACTACAAGTTCATGTACATCGATGCTTCAGGCAACGGCTCATCTTCAGATGCCCAGGTATACAACGCCAGTCACTTCAAGGAGGAGCTGGAACGCAACCTCATCGTGGGCTTCCCAGATCCAGAACCCCTGCCGAACGACACACAAGATGTGCCCTACTTTATCGTGGGGGATGACGCCTTCTCCCTCACAACCTACCTCATGAAGGCCTACACCTCCAGACTCCTCTCCCATGAAGAGAGGATCTTCAACTCCAGGCTGTCCAGGGCAAGGCGGGTGGTGGAGAACGCCTTTGGCATCCTGGCCAACAGGTTCCAGGTACTTACCACCACCATGCAGCATTGCCCAGAGACCGTGAGGAGGATCATGGAAGCTTGCTGCATCCTGCACAATCTCATGCGCACCCGCTACCCAGTCTTGCAGAACAGGCTCGTGGACCTCCAACAAGGCAATGGGGACATGGAGCCTGGGGAATGGAGGCAAGGGCGAAACCTGATAGATACTGAGGATGTGCAAGGCCCCAACAGAGCCTCATGTGAGTCGAAGAAGCAGCGCAACCTCCTGAAACACTGGTGCAACTCCCCAGCTGGAGCGGTGGAGTGGCAAGACAGGATGGTAGATGCTTAATGGATGCTTCCTTCAGCCTGTCTCATCACACGGATGAGATTGGGCCATGTATGTTGGGTGGGTCTACAATGATCAGGGCATTTAACAAAGAGTTGTGTTTATATTGACATGTGTGGATGATTGATTACATTATTATTGATAATAAAGGGCCATAGGTGTGGCATCTGGGAGGGTGGACCATACAGTCCCACTATGCTTGCACTGGAGGTTTATCTATCCCACAGCTATTACCCATCCCACAGGTATCCCTGCCCATCCCACTGCTATCTTAACCCATCCCACAAGCATGCAAAGGCTTAAACCATTTCTAAAAGTTTCCACCAAGACTTTATTAAAAAAAAGAAACGAAGCAAGTGCATGAATCAAAAATAGACTTTATTAACAAGAAGCTATAAAACAAAAATGAGTCTCTGGCACTCCTCTTGGTCGCTCAGTCTTAGGGGTGAAGGGTCTAGGTGCTGTGGAGGTGGCTGGTGCTGGAGTGCTTGTCATCAGCTCCTCCAGAAGCAGGAGCAGCAGAAGCCCCAGCCCCAGAAGAGCGAGCCCCTGCAGCAGAAGCCCCAGCAGAACCAGAGTGAGGGCCAGGGGGCAGGATGGTAGTCCTGTCCTTCTTGCAATGGCTGGCAGCAGATGGCTGAGGTTTGCTGTGCTTCAGCATGGTTGTGGGGTTGATGGCTGGCTGGGAGGCTGGCAGGAACCAAGGCTGGCAGGGAGGCAGGCACCAAGGCTGGAAGGAAGGCTGGCAGGCATGCAGGCACCAAGGTTGGCAGGCAGGCATGGACCAAGGCTGGCAGGCAGGCAGGCAGCAAGGCTGGCAGGGAGGCTGGCAGGCAGTCAGACAGCAAGGCTGGCAGGGAGGCTGGCAGGGAGGCTGGCAGGGAGGCTGGCAACAAGGCTTGCAGGCAGACATGCAGGCAGGACAGGCAAGGCAGTCGATGTGTCTGGAAGCAGGTCTTTCCTCTGAATGGCGACCTGCTTCCGAGCTGCTTCTGTTATATCCACGGGGCTGACGCAATGCATCCTCCCCGCATGCGCAATTAACACTTGGCATCCGCTAGGCTTCCGCTGTGCATCCGCTATGCATCTGCTTCATCCACTGTGCATCCACTGTGCATTCACTGTATCCGTTCCGCATCCGCTTTGCTGAGGCTCCCATCTGCTCCCATCCACTTCCATCCGCTGGGCTTCCGTTCCACATCCACTTTCCATCTGCCCTGCGTCCTCCCCGCGTCCGTGTTATCTGCTTCGGTTATGCAAATTTTTGCCCCTTCTGAGAGCGGATAACAATGAATGAACATTTTTCACATCCGTTGTGTCCGTTTTTCATCTGTTGGGCAGTGTGACAGGGCCTTTAGGTACATATAACATACTTAAATGTTCATTTATACAAGAACAATATGAAGTACCTTCCCCTGATGCTTTAATCTTCTATCCATTTGCCAGTGAAACATGTTGTTTACTTGTGGACATCTTTAGAAACCTTTTTTTATCTTTAGTAATGCACTGTGATGCTCCACTATCAACAACCCACAAATCATAGTTTACATTTGAATTGCTAGACATAGCTAAACTAACATTCTTCTTGGCCTTCTGGTGTTTGCCAATATTCTGTTGTTTTTCCTTCTTACAGAATTTAGCTATTTGTCCTCTCGCCCCACAAGAAAAACATTTCTTCAAAAGTATAGATAGTTGAAGACAAATCCTCTTCTTGTGGTTGTTCCTTCCTCAGTTGGTCCCTATCGAGCCGTCTTCTTGCTTCTTCTAGCAACCTTCAGGTTATGTCAGTCAATGTCAGTTTATCCCTGGGCAGTACTTCCTCTGAAGATACATCATCATCATAACTTTCATCCAATTAGGACAGAATGATGTAAACTTGATGCAACTCTGAAAATATCAGTTCTTTTTCATGTAGCTCTTGAAAAGTTCTTTTCATGAAGTTCAAATGAGCTAACATATCTCCACCTTTCAGAAGACGTGCTCTAAACAGTTTACGTGTAAGATGTATCTGTGCACCCACATTGTCACGAACATAAATCTTCTTCAAATTCTCCCAACACTTAGCAGCAGACTCTTCTCCATCAATATGGACTAGCTGCTGGTCACTCAGTGTTAGTCCAATTATACAAAGAGCTCAATTGGTGTTCTATTTAAAGTCAGCAAGCTTCTTGGCATCATCCTCATTTTCTGGATCCTAAGCATTTACATCTGGTGGGTCTTGAACTACAATCCATAAACCTTCTTTACGCAGAAGTAGACTGCACTTCATAGACCAGGAAACATTGTTTGTTCCATCCAACCGGGTTATCAGTGATAGACTTATTGAAGTGTCTTGTGCCATCTTTATCAGGATAGTAAACCACAGTTAAACAGTGAACAGCTGTCTTTATGCAGTACTGTGTATTCACACTAACTCTCAGTTATCTGAGCCTGGTATGGCCTGGGCCCATAACCAGTGTTGAGGTAATTCCTCGTTAGGAGAATGAGCGCATACAGGGAGACGTATTTGAGAGTAGTGCTGGAATAATACACACAGAGCACACAGATACACTATACAGTAAATGTAGGGTGTTTTTTTTTTACTTCCAGAAAGGTTTAAGCAAAGTCCAAAATAAGCAATCCAAAGTCATTCATAGGTAAAATCAGTCGGTTTTCATCCAGGGATAATCCAAATATCAAAGTCCAGTGTCAAAAACAGTTCAATATCAGACTTACATTAAATCAATAATATCAGTCAATTCAAAGAATTGGAGCAAAGGCAATACTTTCCAACAGAGGGAAACAAAGATACACTCTCTTCTGAGACTCAGACTAAACAACCCAAGTTTCTGGCTCCATCTTATGGCCGTTTGAAAAACCAAACCCAATTGCAGTTTTTGCAATCTTATAAAGACATAGTACTAAAATGTTTATCCTGGTTTATATATTTCTAACCCAAATAGCTGTTAGGTGACTCATATTCGGAACATTGGTGCCATCAGTCAATGTTTCCTAAGGGCACCTTAGGGCAGGCTCTATTTTAGAGATACACATGGTCCAGGCATAACATGTTTGAGATGCAAAAAGTGGAGGATCATAGATACTAGTGGTGAATTTCAGTTTTTTAAAATTTTTTGCTAGCTATTATTTTGTCGTCTAGCTGTTATATCTTTAAATACTTGGGATATAATTATGATTCATAATAATAATCTCAGACAAGGATTCATCCTTGACAAACATAACCAGGCCTTTTATCAATGGAAAGGTAAATGTAAAAATGATTTAAGTGTTAGTAATTTTTTTTAGTCTGAATATACTGGGATGAAATTTCCTATAATGAAGTCTGGTCAATTTCAAACAAATCAGATGCAAGGAATTGCAGTTACCTTTTTAAGATTTGTTAAAGGAGTCATTTTGGTTATTTAACAGAATTGGATTGTATCTGCAAGGTCAAGATAATGCAAAGTTCAAGAACCCTAGTCCTCAAGAGCCTGTAAAAAACTATTTTCCAGCTTCTATGATGGAGAAATAAACCTAAAGGCCATGTCACACTGCCCAACGGATGCAAAAAGGACACAACGGACGAGCAAAATGTTCCTTTCATTGTTATCCGCTCTCAAAAGGGGCAAAAATTTGCATAACCGGAGCGGATAACACGGACGCGGGGAGGACGCAGGGCGGATGCAAAGCGGATGCGGAACGGAAGCCCAGTGGATGGAAGCGGATGGGAGCGGATGGCACATCCGCTGGGCTTCCGGGGGGGCTCAGCAAAGCGTACACGGAACGGATACAGCGGATCCACAGTGGACGCGGAACGGATGAAGCGGATGCACAGCGGATTCACAGCGGAAGCCTAACGGATGCCTGGCGTTAATTGCGCATGCGGGGAGGATGCATTGCATCAGCGCCATGGATATAACGGAAGCAGCTCGGAAGCAGGTTGCCATTCAGAGGAAAGACCTGCTGCCAGACGGATTGGCTGCCTTGCCTGCCCTGCCTGCATGTCTGCCTGCCAGCCTTGCTGCCAGCCTTGCTGCCAGTCTTGGTGCCAGCCTTGCTGCCAGTCTTGGTGCCAGCCTGCTTGCAAGCCTTGCTGCCAGCCGGTCTGCCTGCCAGCCTTGCTGCCTGCCTTCCTGCCAGCCTTGGTTCATGTCTGCCTGTCAGCCTTCCTGCCAGCCTTGGTGCCTGCCTCCCTGCTAGCCTTCCTGCCAGCCTTGGTGCCAGCCTTCCTGCCAGCCTTGGTGCCTGCCTCCCTGCCAGCCTTCCTGCCAGCCTTGGTTCCTGCCAGCCTCCCAGCCAGCCAGCAACCCCACAACCATGCAGAAGCACAGCAAGCCTCAGTCATCTGCTGCCAGCCCTTGCAAGAGGGACAGGGCTACCATCCCGCCCCCTGGCCCTCACTCTGGTTCTGCTGGGACTTCTGCAGCACGGGCTCGCTCTTCTGGGGCTGGGGCTTCTGCTGCTTCTGCTTCTGGAGGAGCTGATGACAAGCACTCCAGCACCAGCCACCTCCACAGCACCTGGACCCTTCACCCCTGAGACTGAGCGACCAAGAGCAGTGCCAGAGACTCATTTTTGTTTCATAGCTTGTTGTTAATAAAGTCTATTTATGATTCACACACTTGTTTCATTTCTTTTTTTTTAATAAAGTCTTGGTGGAAACTTTTAGAAATGGTTTAAGCCTTTGCATGCTTGTGGGATGGGTAAGGATAGCTTTGGGATGGGTTAGTATATCTGTGGGATGGGTAATAGCTATGGGATGGGTTAGGATAGCAGTGGGATAGATAAACCTCCAGTGCAAGCATAGTGGGACTGTATGGTCCACCCTCCCAGGTGCCACACCTATGGCCCTTTATTATCAATAATAATGAAATAATTATCCATACATGTCAACATAAACACAACTCTTTATTAAACACCCTGTTCATTGTAGGCCAACCAAACATACATGGCCCAATCTCATCTGTGTGATGAGACAGTCTGAAAGAAGCAACCATTAATCATCTATCATCCTGTCTTGCCACTCCACTGCTCCAGCTGGGGAGTTGCACCAGTGTCTCAGGAGGTTGCGCTGCTTCTTTGCTTCAGGTGAGGCTCTGTTGGGGCCTTGCACATCCTCAGTGTCGATCAGGTTTTGTCCTTGCCTCCATTCCCCCGGCTCCATGTCCCCATTGCCTTGTTGAGGTCCACAAGCCTGTTCTGCAAGACTAGGTAGCGGGTGCGCATGAGATTGTGCAGGATGCAGCAAGCTTCCATGATCCTCCTCACGGTCTCTGGGCAATGCTGCATGGTACCTGGAACCTGTTGGCCAGGATGCCAAAGACGGTCTCCACCACCCGTCTTGCCCTGGACAGCCTGTAGTTGAATATTCTCTCTTCACGGGTGAGGAGTCTGGAGGTGTAGGGCTTCATGAGGTAAGTTGTGAGGGAGAAGGCGTTATCCCCCACGATGAAGTAGGGCACATCTTGTGTGTCGTTGGGCAGGGGTTCTGGATCTGGGAAGCCCACAATGAGGTTGCCTTCCAGCTCCTCCTTGAGGTGACTGGCGTTGTATACCTGGGCATCTGAAGATGAGCCATTGCCTGAAGCATCGATGTACATGAACTTGTAGTCAGCATCGACCATGGCAAAGAGGATGATGCTGAAGAAGCCCTTGGAGTTGAAATAAGTGGACCCCGACTTGGCTGGAGCTTTGCAGGCCACGTATTTGCCATCGATGGCTCCAATGGTGTGGGGGAAGTTCCACTTCTGATACCACTGCTCTGCAAACTTTCTTCCATCCTTCTTCAGTGGAGGGGTACTGGAGGAGCTCCTCCTTGTATTCTTCGATGATGGCCTGCACCACTTCTCTGACCACAATGCTGATGGTGTTGGATGGCACCCTCCAGCCGTACTGCATGCTCCTGTAGGTGGTCCCTGAGGCCAGGTGGCGCAGAGTCAATGCCACCTTGAGCCCAGGTTCCAGGCTGGGGCTGAAGCTGGTGCTCTGCTTGGTCAACCTGGGTGTCAGCTGCTGCACAACTTCGTCAAACATGGCTGGAGGCATCCTCATGAAGTTCTGGAACACCCGAGTGCCTTCGTTCCTGAGCTCCACCATCAGCTTGCTGTACAGTCTGTCCTCTGCTCTTCTGGCGAACCATCTTCGGACCTAGACTCTTTTTGGCTGCCTCTTTTTCTTCTCGCAGTAGAGTTCACAGAGCCTGCAGATGACTTCGCACTGTTGCAGAACGATGGTGGCTGCTGAAAGGACTTTGTTACAATCCATGGTGGACATGACTGGATGCTGTGGAAGAGGAAGAGCCAGATGAAGGCTGCAGAGGTCTGCACTACTGGGCTGCTGTTCTGAAAGTGAGATGCAGATGAGTTGCTCCCCCTTTTTATAGGAAATATAGATTTTCCGCTAGGCATCCTCTAGGCATCCTCTAGGCATTCTCTAGACATCCTTAATATCTGAGATAGGTCCCCTCTGCGAACGTTTTTTCCATTTTAAATGCTTTGTTTCCATGCTGCATCCATTCTGCATCCGTTCTACATCCGTTTCGCATCCGTTCCGCTTCCTCCCTGCGTCCGAGCGGATGCGGGTTGCGCGGAAGTGCAGCAGATGCTTAGCGGATATAGCGGAGGCGTAACGGATGTGTAATGGATGCCTAGCGGATGCGTAGCGGATGCAGAACGGGTGAACTGGATACATTTTCTGCACAAAAGTTTTGGGCAGCCCAAAACTTTTGGAGCGGATGAAACGTCAATAAATGGGTGCTGGACGGATAGAGAGGAAGCAAAAAGGAGGCAGTGAGTACATCACGTTTTCCAACGGTTGGCAAGCTTTTTTCTCCATTTTACATCCTCTTTTCATCCGTTGGTTCAGTGTGACATGGGCTTAAGGTTGCAGCCTTTTTTTGCAACATTGTTTATTGATGAAACCACAAGCTGGTCTGGATTCAGTTTTGGTTGCTTCAGCAGGAGCCTACATTTAGTCTCCAATTAGCATATTGAAAAACAGGCCTCACTTCTGTCATTTCATTATTTTATTTGTTTTATGGGTTCAGTGTGTGAGGCATAGTCTCTCCAACACTTACATATGTATTATACATATTTTACACACATATAAATTGTATAATATTTAATGAGAAGTGTTTTAACACACTTGAATGTGAGATTTGAATGTGAACTACCTTATGCAATCAAATGTTTTAATCTAGTTGTAGTTGTATCTTTAAATATTAGACCTTTTCTGCTAATATTCTTCTCATTTTACTATTTATTTATTTGGAAAAAAATATTGCTCTTCACCTGCAAAAAGTTCCTAGAGGAACTTATTGATGGAAAAAGTTCCATCAAAAATAGTGTTGTTTTTTTTCCTGCTGGTAAGGTACAAATAAAAAAGACATGTCAGAAAAAGAAAAGGATTTGGAAGGAGAGGATAAGAAAATACTCTTGAAGTTATAGTTATGTAGTTTTTATAGTATAATGCTGATTTATTGAATATATTCTATCATATATTATGATTAGCCATTTTAACTTTTATCTGAAAATATGGAATAAGCATTTAATAAATAACTTTGGACAATAAGTTTATGATTCTATTAATAAAAACATGTCTGATTTTTGAATTTTTGCTTTGCTCTTAAGAACTAAAAGCATAGACATTTAAATTTCTTGTTTTAATAACAAGATTTTAGATTATGATTTTAAATCTAACATGATTTTAGATTTAAATTATAAATTTATATAAGTGTCTGTGTCTGTTAAAAGGATCTTTACAATACTGGTTTGGCCAAGACACCATGCATAATTTTAATTGCATTTAACAAAAAATAAGATAAAATGGTCAACAGAAGAGAATGCTCAGTAAAGGATATTATCTTATGAGCAACTGCCTAAAAAAGAGTCAAACAATTCTTTTCTTCTGAAGAAAACTGTTTTTTATTAAAAAGCCAGGTTAAATGTGTTCATTTTTCAGTAAACTTGGATGTTCATAATCAATTTTCTGATGATATGTTAGGACATATTTGCTTTTCTGGATTGTGTTTGTGGAGGTTCTTCTATTGCTATTGTCTCTGCATGTGTTCTGTCCTTTCTGTGCCTAATGGATATTTCATTTGCCTCTGAATTCTTTCCAGCTTATGCTTAGCAGCATTGAAATTGCTGATGGTGCAGTTACTCTGTCTTTCAATTGTTTACAGTACCTGCTGTTTGGGAGAAGAAAAGAGAGACCCAAGAAACAATAGATCTACAATTAAACCCAAAGGTGCTTTTTTTTTTTTTAAAGAGGGAATTAGACTAGTTTTTCTTTGATGTTTCATTTCTCAACCAAGACATTTCTTCAGTTCTCACTGGATAGTGGGAGTCAGAGCTGAAGATGATGGAGATCATGGATGAGAAGTGGTTTTCAAGGAAAAACCAAAAAGTTCAGTTCCCTCTTGAAAAAGCACTTTGCGACAACCATGACCAGGATGACTGAAAATATCCATAGAAATCTACAATTAAAGAGAAGTTGCAGTATATCTTACTTTCCCTCTTTAAACTTCAAAGATCTTTAAACTAAATAATAATTAGCTAACTGGCATCCAAAACATTTCCAGACAAGATTTTCCTTTGCAATCTCTGCCTCTTACAGCTAATTTTAGGGGTGGTCTAGAGATATTAATATTTTCCATGCATACGTTTTCCAGGTTTTTCCATCCTTATAAAATGTGGTTTTGTCTTGGCATATTGTATGAACCAAGCCATTGTAAACCATGAGTGATAATTTAGTATGTTGTGATTTAGTTGAAGAAGGATTGATGAAGCAAATTTTATGATAACAGAAATGAGATTCTTTTATGGAAATACCAAGAAATACAGAAATACCAAGAAATACAGTATTGCATTAATACCAAACTATCTGCAACCAAACAAGAGGATTGTCTAAAAGCACATATTCCTTGCATATTATCCTAGAAAATTCAGTAGAAGGAACTAATTTTAGATTATCAATTTCTTACTTAGACAAATAACAGGCAGATAATAGACAAAGAAAGCCACTGAATAAATCCTCAGTTCTCTTACATTCCATTCCCCCTTTGTGGTTAATATGGCATGAGGTGCTGGAGTCAGAGCTATTGTATTTGGACCTCCAACAGTATCTGAACAACCTAGGTAGGCATCATCTCTGTATTCCCTTTAAACCCTTTGCACTTCTCAACCTAACTTTATCTAATGACAAATACATCCAGATGTCCAGACTTCATAAAGGAATTACAGATGTCCCTGTGAAAGGTACACCAGCAAGCCAGAAGACTACACAGTGGTGTATGACAAATTGTTGCTTTAGTGCGATGATATCAATGACTCTGTTTTTTTTAAATCGCCGAATATCTATTTTTTTTACGTGCTACATTTATTAACATGGCTCTTTCTGCTGTTTGCCAATTTTTCAAAAAGAGACCATAAATAACACAGTACTTAGTGTGCTTTCTCTGAAATTTTAACCATTTTAGGAAGTGGGACATGTTGCATTGTGAAAGTTAGCATGCAGTATTAACACCTAAAGATTTTTTCATTCTTACTGCATTCAGTCCATTTATTTTGAAGATTTACTAGAGGCTAATATTGTTTTAAGGCCAAAGTCTACTTTCTGAAGCCAAACTCACACTTTGGTGACTATATGGAGATTATCAGTTTTTTTTAGAAACAAACTGAAAGCACTTTGCCAGCATAGTTGTTTTTCTGATTCCAGTCTAACTCACAGCTGTGGGATTTCTTCAGTGGGGTTCAGAAGATGCCAACTGAGAAAAGCTGCTGGTGATCAGTTGTGTTGAGCAAAAACACAATATGAATTTTCCCAGATCAACAAATTAACCTCTGCTGCTCAACTTTGGATATAGATCTATACCAAAGATACTTTTCCCTGGAACATACAATTCAATGCCTTGAAACATTCCGTCACACTTCTCATTCCTAATCAATGTTTTGCCACTAATTTTAGCAATTTGTTACTCTCTAAGTCTGGGTACATGTCTCTGCGTGTATGTTATTATCTTATTATGATTTAATGTGAATATATATATATATAAATATATATATATATATATATATATATGGATCTTTGGTTATTCGGGTTTTCTCCCGCGTAGAATTGGAAGTATCTAGGCAACGTTTCGATGAAGTCTCATTCATCATCTTCAGGCTTGTTTCTTCAGCTCTGTGCTTCTCAGAGTAATGTGAGCTTGCAGCTGCTTCTTCCTTTTAACTGCTAGTGGGGGTGTGACTTGATTGGGTGGGGGTTTGGCTGTGTTCTGATTGGTAGGGGGGTTGGCTGTGTTCTGATTGGCTGGGGGTGTGTTCTGCTTAGGTGGGGGCTTGGTTGTGCTCAGGTTAGTCTTAGTTACTGGGGGATTTGAGCTGGTGGGCTGTGATCTTGTTGTTTGGCTTCGTGTTCGTGGGCATGCCACATCTTCATGGTGGGTGTCAGTTTGCTTCTTGTATGGGTCAG
>BLBF01000019.1:9660062-9714274 GCA_015471245.1 Laticauda colubrina | reverse complement strand
TTCTGTTAAAGTTGTAGCAACGTTTCAGCAGAATCTCATCTGCCATCTTCAGGCTTCTGTATGGATATGGGTCTTACAGCTCCTGGTTTTAAATTTGAGGCTGGTCCATTCTGATTGGTTGGGAGCCTGGACCTGTTTCATTGGACTTGGAGTTTGATTGATTGGTGTTCCTGGTTTCTTCTGTCTTTGTGGCTTTGATTGGCTGGCAACAGTCTGTTCTTGTGTTGGAGGCTTTTAGTGCAGCTTGGCTCCGTGTGAAGGGACGGCTGCTCTTCATTAGCAAGCTGGGTTTCACCTGGGTGCCTGGTGGGGGGGTTAGGTTGGAGCTATCAGAGGGAGTCTGTTTTTGCCCAGGTGTTTGCCTGGCTTGTGGCATGGAGATCTTTCTATTTGAGAGTGCAGGCTTCCAAATGATTGACAGTCTGGTGGAATCATCTCTTCTATTCATGCTGTCAGGTCTTTTTTCAATCTCTATGGCTTCTCTGATGATTCTGTGGCTGGGGTTTTCTATAGTGGCCAGGGTTTTAGTGCCATTGAAGTTGATGTTGTGACCTGTGGTTTTCATGTGTTGGACTAGTGAGGAGGTGTGTTCCAGCTTTTTTACTGCATTTTTGTGTTCCTCTAGGCGGGTACTTATTCTTCTATTGGTCTGTCCAATGTATGTGGCCGGGCATGATGTACAGGGAATTTCGTATATGCCTTGGTTTTCCAGGTCAATTTTGTCTTTGGGGTTCCTCAGGATGGCTGCTATTTTTTTGTCTGTTTTGAAGGCAGTCTTGATGTGATGCCTGTGTAGTATCTTACTGATTTTATCTGTGGTACCTCTTATGTAGGGCAGGACAGCTGTTCCATGGATCTGTTGATCTTCTAGGTCTCTGTTATGTCTTGGTGTGTTTTTGTGGATCAAGTTGGTGATTTTGTTTTTGTGGAAGCCATTGGCTGTCAATACTTCAGTCAGGGTGCATAGTTCAGTCTTTATATGTGTCTTATCTGCCAGGCGTTTGGTTCTGGTAATTAGTGTTTTCGCTACGGAATTTATCTGTGCTGGGTGGTGGTGGGATTGGGCGTTGAGGTAGCGGTTGGTGTGTGTTTTCTTTTGGTATATGGTGTGTCCCAGTGTGCCATCTGTTCTTTTGTAGATTAGTACATCTAGGAATGGTAGTTGTTTGTTTATTTCCGTTTCCATGGTGAACTTGATTTTGGGGTGTGTGTTGTTTAGGTGTGTTAGGAAATTGTTTAGGTTTTCTTTTCCATGGGGCCAAATCACAAATGTGTCATCGATGTATCTTAGCCACAGTTTGGGTTTGTGGGTGGCATTAGCCAGGGCTCTGGATTCGAATTCTTCCATGAACAGGTTTGCAATGACGGGTGACAGTGGTGATCCCATAGGGGCTCCTTCAATTTGCTTGTATCTTTGTCCTTTGTATATGAAATATGTGTTGGTTAGGCAGTGTTCTGTTAGTTCCATGAGGTCTTTGGCTGGTTGGTATTTATTTTTGATGATTTCAAGAGTTTCTTTTATTGGGACTTGAGTGAATAGTGAAACCACGTCGAAACTTACAAGCAGATCTTCTTGTTCTACGTGTAGATCTTTGATCATTTCTAAGAAGTGGTATGAGTTTTTTACATATGAAGCTGCGGTTTCAGCATGGGGCTGTAGTTGTTTTGCTAAGTATTTAGCTAGGTTTTGTAATGGTGCTCCTATGGAGCTGACTATGGTCTGAGAGGTATGCCTTCTTTGTGTATTTTTGGGAGGCCGTATAATTTGGGGCATCTAGAAGATTTTTCTCTTGGGATGATCGTCTGTTGGATTTCTTTGCTTATGTGGCTGTGTCCCAGTGTGCCATCTGTTCTTTTGTAGATTAGTACATCTAGTTTTTTTTTTTGTAGATTAGTACATCTGATAGCTCCAACCTCACCCCCCCACCAGGCACCCAGGTGAAACCCAGCTTGCTAATAAAGAGCAGCCGTCCCTTCACACGGAGCCAAGCTGCACTAAAAGCCTCCAACACAAGAACAGAGTGTTGCCAGCCAATCAAAGCCACAAAACAGACAGAAGAAACCAGAAACACCAATCAATCAAACTCCAAGTCCAATGAACACAGGTCCAGGCTCCCAACCCATCAGAATGGACCAGCCTCAAATTTAAAACCAGGAGCTGTAAGACCCATATCCATACAGAAGCCTGATGATGGCAGATGAGATTCTGCTGAAACTTTGCTACAACTTTAACAGAACTACAATGACGTGGGATAATACCTGAAGGATGTTAAACAGCATATATATATATATGTCATTATAGTTGTGCTTTTAAAGTTGTAGCAACATTTAGGCAGAATCTCATCAGGCTTCTATATTGATTTTGTCTGTGAGTCAGATTTTTACAGTTGTTTCAGTTTTAAATTTGGGGTTAGCCTACTGCTGTGCCAGAATGGTTTTTTTCTTCATCCTGACTGGTTGGGAGTCTTGGTCTGTGTTTATTGGCCTTGGAGTTTGCTGTGTTCTGCTTGATTGGTGTTTCTAATATCTTCTGTCTGTTTTGTGGCTTTTTTTTGTCTTGATTGGCTGGCAACATTGTGTTGCTGTATTGGAGACTTTTAGTACAACTTGGCTCCAAGTAAACGGACAGCTATCATTTGTTAGGAAGCTAGGATTTATCTGGGTGTCTGGTTGGGATGTGTTTGAGCTGGAGGAATCCGAGGGAATCTGTTTGTGTCAGGTGTTTGCCTGGCTTGTGGTGTGAAGATTTTTTTGTTTGTGAGTGCAGGCTTCCAAATAATTGACAGTCTGGCAGAATCATCTCTTCTATTCATGCTTTCAGGTCTTTTTTCAATCTCTATGGATTCTCCGATGATTCTGTGGCTGGGGTTTTCTATAGTGGCTAGGGTTTTAGTGCCATTGACTTTGATGCTATGACCTGTGGCTTTCCTGTGTTGGACTAGTGAGGAAGTGTGTTCCAGCTTTTTTTACTGCATTTTTGTGTTCATCAAGGCAGGTATTTATTCTTCTATTGGTCTGTCCAATGTATGTGGCCGGGTATGATGCACGAGGGGACTTCATATATGCCTTGGTTTTCCAGGCCAATTTTATCTTTGGGGTTACTAAGGATGGCTGCTATTTTTTTTTACTGTTTTGAAGGCAGTCTTGATGTGATGCCTGTGTAGTATCTTACTGATTTCGTCTGTAGTACCTTACTGTAGTACCTTACTGTAGTATCTTACTGATTTTGTCTGTTTTTTGTCTGTAGTATTCTGCCGAAACATTACTACAACCTTAAAAGCACTACAATGACGTGGGATAATACCCGAAGGAAGCTGAACAGCATATATATATTTATTAATATTATATATAAATATTATATATATATAATACAGAAGTACTGAGAAAAATGAAAATAATGGGAAAATAGGAAGAACAAATGTGCAGGTTAAAGGGAAAAAGAAAACCATTGCTTTTGATGCAGTAGAATAACATAGTTACATAAAACCTTTTTACTTTTATATAATAATACATACTAGCCATTACAATAACAACATTTAAATAACATGTTTGTTCTGATAATCACAAAAAAAATTAGTTCTGATCTTTTTTGAGTTTATTGAAAAAAAGTATACACATATGCACAATTGGAGTAGCTATCAGACTGTAAATATTTTACAATGCCATAAACTGTTAAATATTTATCTATGGCCTAAACTGGGCTTTGACTGATCATTTATTCTTATGTCAAGAAAAACCTCACTAAAATATTTATATTTGTCATTTTTTGTTACTTCATAATTTCTCTTCTTGCATAGAGGAGCTAAACTTAAAATAAGAGAAAATAAACAGTTTTCTTGTCCTTCTTTCTTCTGACAGTTTTGTAAGTAGACAGTGAAAGGCAAATCTGGCTCTAGGTTCTGCCTCAATTTATCTTTCCAATAAGCAACTGAGTTGGAAAATCATTTAAAAGCAGTTTATTAGGGTACCCTAATAAAGTGGGTCTCTCTATGAAAAAGGGAGAACCTTGAGCCCCATATTTCCCTTCTTTTCATAGTTAACATAACAAAGAAAATGCAGAAGGAAAGTTGATTGGACAGAATAAAAGTAACCTCCCCTTTGCATAGGAAATCAGTTACATGTAGTCAAACCTCTACATATTTGTATCCCATAATATCACACATGTTCATTAAAATGAGATCTGACTTCAAAAAGGCTGTAATTGTAAGGAAAAAGGTTGTTTAGAGGTCATGAAAAAGATAAGCCAGACCCCAAGCTGCACTAACAAACCTTTCTTATCTGGAGCAGAGGTGGTATTCAGCAAGTTCTAACCAGTTCTGGAGAATCGGTAGCTGAAATTTTGAATAGTTCAGGGAACCGGCAAACACCACTTCTGACTGGCCCTGCTCCCAGCTATTCTCTGCCTCCTGAGTCCAAAGTGATCGGCTGGGTCTTCTTTTGTTGCCCTGCACAGGAAAATGGAGCTGGAAAGCAGGTTAATGGGATGGGGAGGGAATGAAGATTTTACAGTATCCTTCTCCTGCCACAACCACCAAACCGCACCCACAAGCCACATCACACCCACCAAGCCACTCCCACAGAACTGATACTAAATTTTTTTGAATCCCATCACTGATCTAAAATAGCCTCCAGCTTGTTTATCAGTTTAAGGGCCTGTCACATAGGCCGACGGATGCAAAACGTATGTAAAATGGACACAGCGGATGAGAAAATTTTCCATCCATTGTTATCCGCTCTCAAAAGTGCCCTGAATCTGAATAATCAGTGTGTACAACAACAGAAAAGAACGGACGGGGGGAGGATGTAGCCAGGATGTTAAGGGAATGCTCCACGGAAGCCTAGTGGATGGAAGTGGATGGAAGTGGATGGCACATCCGCGGGGCTTCCGGGGGAGCACAGTGAAGTGGACACGGAACGGATACAGTGGATGCAGAGCGGACACCGAGCGGATGAATCGGATGCATCATGGATGCCTGGCAGAGCCTAGCGGATGCCTAGCGGATGCCTAGAGGATGCCTAGCGGATGCAAAGCGTTCACTGCGCATGCGGGGAGGATGCATTGCGTCAGCCCCATGGATGTAAAAGGATGCAGGTCGCAAGCAGGTCACCATTCAGAGGAAAGACCTGCTGCCAGACACAGCTCCAGCCAGCCAACAAACATTGGGAATGAGAGGAAGCCTGTGCCATCTGCTGCCAGCCCTGGCAAGAAGGACAGGGCCACCATCCCACCCCCTGGCCCTAACTCTGCTTCTGCTGGGGCTTCTGCTGCTCGGGCTGACTCTTCTAGTGCTGGGGCTTCTGCTGGCACTGCTCCTGGTGCTGGTGCTTCTATTGGTGCTTACTCTGCTGGCGCTGCTCCTGGTGCTGGGGCTTCTGCTGGGGCTTACGCTGCTGGTGCTGCTCCTGGTGCTGGTGCTTCCTCTGCTGGCGCTGCTCCTGGTGCTGGGGCTTCTGCTGGGGCTTACTCTGCTGGCGCTACTCCTGGTCCTGCTGGTCCTGCTGGTGCTCCTGGTGTTCCTGGTCCTGCTGATGCTGCTGGTGCTCCTGGTCCTGCTGGTGCTCCTGGTGCTCCTGGTGCTCCTGGTGCTCCTGGTCCTGCTGGTTCTGCTGGTGCTGCTGGTGCTTACTCTGCTGCTACTGATCCTGGTCCTGCTGGTGCTGCTGGTGCTTACTCTGCTGCTGATGATCCTGGTGCGACTGGCGCTGCTGGTGCTGCTTGTCCTGCTTTTGCTGCTACTGTTGTTGCTGCTGCTGCTGGTGTGGTGGAGCAGCGCCTAGAACCCCGAAGCCCCTCTGATGAGGGCCCAGATGGCCCTGCCAGAGAGAGGAAGAGGCATATGTGTGAACGGGAGAGGAGGCAATACTCCATCGAAGAGGAACATGAGGATGAGGTGCTGGAATGGCTGAGGGAGAACGAGTATCTATGGCGGAAGGGACACAGGCTCTATCGAGACACCAAAAGGAAGCAGGCTGCTTGGAGAGAGAAGGCGGAGAGCCTGGGCTACACTTCGGAGGTCATCCTTGGCTGGTGGAAGCACATGAACACCTGGTACGGGAAGCTGCACCTCAAGAAATCTGGCCAGGCCACGGTCAAGCTGACGGACCGGGAGACCTATGTGATGGCCAAGTGCAGCTTCTTGGAGGGTGAGATCCGCCACCGAGGAGCAGCCCCTCTGACAATCCTCTCTCTCAGGCAGCCCACAGAGAGCCAGTCTTCTTCTGGCCAAGAGTCAGCTCCTGTGTCCAGGCAGGTATCTGTGGAGCGTCCCACGACAGAGACCCCACCGACAGCTGCACTTCCCGTGGCAGAGAGCGTGGAGGACCCCCTGACACAGTGGGAGCAAGGAGAAGGCACTTCCACCAGAGACCAACCCGCATCCACCCCCAGCTCCACCTCCACAGAAAGCAGGCAGAGAGCCAGACCGGAGGGGCAGAGCCACACTGTCCTGCTGGAGATCAGGGACACCATCAAAAGCAGCATATATCTCCTCTCTCAGGTGGTACACACCGACATACCATCCTCAAACCACAAGCCCTTCCTCACCTACGTCAACCAGGCCCTCATGGACATGTCCGAATCACAATACCAGGTGATCAAGGAGAGGATCACTGGTCTTCTTCACAACCCTCCAGGCCCAGATGAACCTGCTCCCACCCAGTCCAGGTCTGCTCCTCCACCCCAGGTGATGTCACAGCCCTTCCAAGGCTTTCCACAGGCCCTCACCTACCAAGGCTACAAGTACCAGGAGTTCCAGCAGCACAGGCAGCCCTTCCCAGTCCAGGCACAGGTTCATCGTACACCACCGGTGCCACCGATGCCACTGATACCACCGATGCCACCGACGTCACCAATGCCACAGGTGCCACCGACGCCACAGATGCCACCCACGCCACAGATGCCACCCACACCTCACCTCGCTCACCTGCAGACCAGACAGCCCCACTACACTCCTCCTTCCTCCACCCCACAGCCAAGCCAGGCCTCAGAACATCCGTCATCGGTCTTGGGACTGACACCCCATGGCATGGAGGAAGGAGCTCTCAACATCACGGGGCTGAGCCAGCTCTCTGAGAGCTTCCTGAACACACCATCTCCTATTGTCCTCTCGGGGCCAGGCACCCCAATGGCGCCTCAGACCAGCACTCCAGCATTGCGTAACGGATGTAGAATGGACGCTTTGGATACATTTTCCGCTCAAAAAGTTTTGTGCAGCTCAAAACTTTTTGAGCAGATGAAATGTCAGTAGACGGATTCAGGACGGATAGAGAGGATGAAAAACAGATGGAGTGAGTACACAATGGATGCATCGCGTTAACCACAGTCCTACCCGCATCCACCCCCAGCTCCACCTCCACAGAAAGGAAGAGAGCCAGACAGCAGGAGGGGCAGAGCCACACTGTCTTGCTGGAGATAAGAAACACCATCAGGAGAAGTATAGATATCCTCTCTCAGCTGGTCCACACCGACTCCTCATCCTCCAATCGCAAGCCCTTCCTCACCTATGTCAACCAGACCCACACGGACATGGCGGAACCCCAGTACCAGGTGGTGAAGGACAGGATCACCGATCTGCTTCACAACCCTCCAGATCCAGATGAACCTGCTCCCACCCAGTCCAGGTCTGCTCCTCCACTCCAGGTGATGTCCTTACCATTCCAAGGCTTTCCACAGGGCCTCACCTACCAGGGCTACAGCTACCAGGAGGTCCAGCAGCACAGGCAGCAGCCCTTCCCAGTCCAGGCACAGACTCATCGGATGACACCGTTGCTACCGGTTCCACTGATGCCACCGATGCCACCCACGACACTGATGCCACCGATGTCACCCATGCCACAGATGCCACCCATGCCAGTCCTCACCCAGCTGCAGACCAGACAGCCCCACTACACTGCTCCTTCCTCCACCCCACAGCCAAGCCTGGCCTCAGTACATCTGTCCTCGGTACTGGGGTTGACACCCCACGGCATGGAGGAAGGAGCTCTCAACATCACGGGGCTGAGCCAGCTGTCCGAGAGCTTCCTCAACACACGGTCACCTGTTGTCCTCTCGGGGCCAAAGCACCCCAGTGGCGCTTCAGACCAGCACTCCAGCAGCAGCCACCTCCACAGCACCTGGACCCTTCACCCCTGAGACTGGGCACACCTCTGAGTGACAGAGAAGAGTGCCAGAGACTGGGTGGCTACCTGTAGACTTTATTTGGACATTTGACTTGGGTCATTTTTCTTTTACAGCTTTTTATTAATAAAGATTATCTTTGTTTCACACACTTGCTTCATTTATTTTTGTAAATAAAGACTTGGTGGAAACTTTTAGAAATGGTTTAAGCCTTTGCATGCTTGTGGGATGGGGAACAGCAGTGGGGTGGGCAGGGATACCTTTGGGATGGGTTGAGATATCTGTGGGATGGGTTAAGATAGCCGTGGGATGGGCAGGGATACTTTGGGATGGGTTAAAATAGCTGCGGGATTGGCAGGGATACCTTTGGGATGGGTTATGATAGCTGTGGGATGGGCAGGGATACCTTTGGGATGGGTAATAGATGTGGGATGGGTTAGGATACCTGTGGGATGGGTAATAGCTGTGGGATAGATAAACCTCCAGTGCAAGCATAGTGGGACTGTATGGTCCACCCTCCCAGGTGCCACACCTATAGCCCTTCATTATCAATACTAATGTAATCATTGATCCACACATGTCAACATAAACACAACTCTTTATTAAATGCCCTGTTCATTGTAGGCTCACCCAACATACATGGCCCAATCTCATCAGTGTGATGAGACAGGCTGAAGGAAGCACCCATTAAGCATCTATCATCCTGTCTTGCCACTCCACTGCTCCAGCTGAGGAGTTGCACCAGTGTTTCAGGAGGTTGTGCTGCTTCTTCCCTTCACGTGAGGTTCTGTTGGGGCCTTGCACATCCTCAGTGTCTATCAGGTTTCGCCCTTGCCTCCATTCCCCAGGCTCCATGTCATAAATGCCATGAATGACTTGGGCTGTTTCCAACCTTGGAATCTGACAAGACATCTGGACATTAGCCTTTTGCCACAAGTAAAAGGGCAAGCCACAGGTCACCAGAACCTTGAAGTGTTTGCCTTCATGTTGCCATGATTCAACATACTCCTATGATCTTGTTCATAAAGTTCCTTTAAATGGTTAAATGTCAAAATCCAAACAGATTAATTCACAATGATAGGGATGGGAGGGTCCAAACTTAGTTGAATTTAACTAGTCATGGTTGACTCTTGAATCTTGATAGGTGTAAATATATAATCATGCAATGTAAAAGAAAGATAAATCAGGAGAGATCAGCATATCAGCAGGCTTCCATACTGTGATAGGACTTACGAAGCCATCTATAGCCAAAGGCAAGATTAGGATCCACCATTACTTAATATTTAAAATATTAAGTATTAAGCAAAAACATTTACTACTTTCCAAATTTGTCAGTGTACAAGAATTCATGAACTGGAAAATATATGGCAACAAGTCAGCCAATGAGTATAATTTATTGAATGTTTCTAATCTAGACCAAAAAGGGTTTGAGACCATCTTTGTAAATAGGAGATGTCTCATAAAAAGGAATTGAAGTGTATGTGTTGGGAATATGGGTCACATAACAGGTATTTGGGTTTGAAATATATAAGCCAAGATAGACATTTTAATACTGTCTCTTTAAGGGAATGCAAGAGCATGCAATTGGGTGTGTTTTCTCAAACGGCCATAAGATGAAGCCAGAAACCTGGTTTGTCTTAGTCTGAGTCTCAGAAGAGAGTGTGAGTGTGTCTTTGTTTTCCTTCTCCTAATTGACTGACATTATTGGATTTAATGTAAGTCTGATACTGAACTGTTTTTGACACCGGAATTTTTTATTTGGATTATTCCTGGATTGAAAACTGACTGATTTACTTGTAAATGGGCTGCTTATTTTGGACTTTGCTTAAACCTTTCTGGAAGTAAAAACCTACATTTACTGTACAGTGTATCTGTGTACTATGTGTGTATTATTCCAACACTACTCTCTATACGTCTCCCTGTATGCGCTCATTCTTCTAACGGGGAATTACCTCAACACTGGTTATGGGCCCAGGCCATACCAGGCTCAGATAACTGAGAGTTAGTGTGAATACACAGTACTGTATACAGACATCTGTTTACTGTTTAATTGTGGTTACTATCCTGGTAAAGATGGCACAAGACACTTCAACAAGTCTATCACTGATAACCCGGTTGGATGGAACAAACGATGTTTCCTGGTCTATGAAATGCAGTCTACTTCTGCATAAAGAAGGTTTATGGAATGTAGTTCAAGATCCACCAGATATAAATGCTTGGGATCCAGAAAATGAGGATGATGGCAAGAAGCTTGTTGACTTTAAACAGAACAACAAACGAGATCTTTGTATAATTGGACTAACACTGAGTGACCAGCAGATAGTCCATATTCGTGGAGAAGAGTCTGCTGCTAAGTGTTGGGAGAATTTGAAGAAGATTTATGTTTGTGACAGTATAGGTGCACAGATACATCTTACATGTAAATTGTTTAGAGCACGTCTTCTGAAAGGTGGAGATATGTTAACTCATTTAAACTTCATGAAAAGAACTTTTCAAGAGCTACATGAAAAATAATTGATATTTTCAGAGCTGCATCAAGTTTACATCATTCTTTCCGCCTTGGATGAAAGTTATGATGATTATGTATCTTCACTGTAAGTCCTGCCCAGAGATAAACTGATATTGACTGACATAACTGGAAGGTTGCTAGAAGAAGCAAGAAGACGGCAAGATAGAGACGAATTGAGGGGAAAAAAAACCACAAGAAGATGATTTATCTTCAACTGCCTATATTGTTAGGAAATGTTTTTCTTGTGGGGCTAAGGGACATATAGCTAAATTCTGTAAGAAAGGAAAACAACAGAATACTAATAAACACCAGAAGGCTAAGAAAAATGTTAGTTTAGCTATGTCTAACAATTCAACTGTAAACAATGGTTTATGGGTTGTTGATCGTGGAGCATCACAGTGCATTACTAAAGATAGAAACAGGTTTGTAAAGATGTCCATGAGTAAACAACATGTATCATTGGCAAATGGATGGAAGATTAAAGCATCAGGTGAAGGTACTGCATATTGTTCTGGTATAAACAAACATTTAACTATGTTATATGCACCTAAACTGAAATTTGATTTGCTATCAGTAAGGGCTTTAGTTAATCTTGGTTATGTTGTAAGCTTTAGGGGAGATAACTGTATAATAAAGAGGGTAAAAGTATTACTGCTACTTTAAAAAATGATTTATATGTAATACATGATGATCAGTTGAAGATGGCTAATTCAGTTTATAACAATGTTTAGCCACATGATGAATGTATACATTTAGATAGTATCCATCTGAATAGATGTCTAGGGCACATTAATTTCAAAATGCTCAAACAAACTGTTGAATTGTCAGAGGGAGTAAAATTGAAACCCTGGAGCAAGTATTTACACTGTAATGCTTGTAGCCAAGAGAAAAGTAAGGTTACTCCAGCAAACAGACTAAAAGGGTTTAAGACCAAAGAACCTTTAGAGGTTGTTTTTGCTGACATAATTGGTCCTAAGAAACCATGTTTAGGATGTGCCTATTATATTTTGAGTATTATGGACTGTTATTCATGCTATGGTTTCTGCTATCTTATGAAGAACAAAACAGACATATTCCAACATTTCTTTAACTGGCTAAGGTTTGCTGAGAGAAAAATGAAAAGTAAAGTAATTACTTTAGCAACTGATAATGCGACTGAATTTGTTCACAAAAGATTCCAAACTATGTTGAAATTGGCTTGTGTTGAACATAAATGCTCTGCACCTTACAGACCACAACATAACTCATTTATAGAATAAAGAGGGCAAACATTGCAAGCCATGGCTAATACTATGTTATCTGATTCAGATTTACCTGAAACATTGTGGGGTGAAGCCATAATGTGTAGTAACCATGTTTTGAACAATGTAGGAAATACAACAACTGGAGAATTGCCATTCACTCATTGGAGGACTCCTGGAGCAGTGGGAGAGAGGAGACATCGAATCCACCACAGTCGTAGGCACCCCAATGACGATACAGACCAGCACTCCAGCACCAACCACCTCCACAGCACCTGGACCCTTCACCCCTGAGACTGGGCACACCTCCGAGTGACCAAGAAGAGTGCCAGAGACTGGGTAGCTGGCTACCTGTGGACTTTATTTGGACACTTGACTTGGGTCATTTTTGTTTTACAGCTTGTTGTTCAATAAAGTTTATCTTTGATTCACACACTTGCTTCATTTATTTTTTTGTAATAAAGTCTTGGTGGAAACTTTTAGAATTGGTTTAAACCTTTGCATGCTTGTGGGATGGGTTAAGATAGCAGTGTGGTGGGCAGGGATACCTTTGGTATGGGTTAAAAAAGCTGTGGGATAGATAAAACTCCAGTGCAAGCATAGTGGGACTTTATGGTCCACCCTCCCAGGTGCCACACCTTTGGCCCTTCATTAGTAAGCATTCATCCACACATATGAACATAAACACAACTCTTTATTAAATGCCCTGTTCATTGTAGGCTCACCCAACATACATGGCCCAACCTCATCTGTGTGATGAGACAGGCTGAAGGAAGCACCCATTAATCATCTATCATCCTGTCTTGCCACTCCACTGCTCCAGCTGGGGAGTTGCATCAGTGTCTCAGGAGGTTGCGCTGCTTCTTCCCTTCACGTGAGGCTCTGTTGGGGCCTTACTCATCCTCAATGTCTATCAGGTTTCGCCCTTGCCTCCATTCCCCAGGCTCCATGTCCCCATTGCCATGCTGGAGGTCCACGAGCTTGTTCTGCAAGACTGGGTCACGGGTGCGCATGAGATTGTGCAGGATGCAGCAAGCTTCCACGATCCTCCTCCAGAAGGACCTGGAACCTGTTGGCCAGGATGCCAAAGACGTTCTCCATCACCTGCTTTGCCCTGGACAGCCTGTAGTTGAAGATCCTCTCTTCACAGGTGAGGAGTCTGGAAGTGTATGGCTTCATGAGATAAGGTTGTGAGGGAGAAGGCGTCATCCCCCACGATGAAGTAGGGCACATCTTGCGTGTCGTTGGGCAGGGGGTCTGGATCTGGGAAGCCCATGATGAGGTTGCGTTCCAGCCCCTCCTTGAGGTGACTGGTGTTGTATACCTGGGCATCTGAACATGAGACGCTGCCTGAAGCATCGTTGTACATGAACTTGTAGTCAGCATCGACCATGGCAAAGAGGACGATGCTGAAGAAGCCTTTGTAGTTGAAATAAGTGGAGCCCGACTTGGGTGGTGCTTTGCAGGCCACGTGCTTGCCATCTATGGCTCCAACGGTGTGGGGGAAGTTCCACCTCTGATACCACTGCTCTGCAACTTTCTTCCAGCCTTCAACAGTGGAGGGGCACTGGAGGAGCTCCTGCAGGTATTCTTCGATGATGGCCTGCACCACTTCTCTGACCACAATGCTGATGGTGTTGGGTGGCACCCTCCAGCCATACTGCATGCTCCTGTAGGTGGTCCCTGAGGCCAGGTGGCGCAGAGTGAGTGCCACCTTGAGCCCAGGTTCCAGGCTGGGCCGGAAATTGGTATTTACCTTGGTCAACCTGGGTGTCAGGCGCTGCACAACTTTGTCAAACATGGCTGGAGGCATCCTCATGAAGTTCTGGAATGCACGAGGGTCTTTGTTCCTGAGCTCCACCATCAGCTTGTTGTACAGTCCTTACTCTGCTCTTCTCCCGGTCCATCTTCGGACCCAGACGCTTCTTGGCTGCCTCCTTTTCTTCCCGTAGTAGAGTTCACAGAGCCTGTCGATGGCTTCGCACTGTTGCAGAAGGATGGTGGCTGCCAAAAGGACTGTGTTACAACCCACGGTTGACATTACTGGATGCTGTGGAAGAGGAAGAGTCAGATGAAGGCTGCAGAGATCTGCATAGCTGGGCTGCTGGGCTGAAAGTGAGATGCAGACGAGTTGCTCCCCCTTTTTATAGGCAGTATAGGTGTCCCTTTGCATCCTCTAGGCGTCCTCTAGGCATCCTCTAGACATCCTTAATATCCAAGATAGGTCCCCTCTGCGAACGTTTATTCCATTTAAAACGCTTTGTTTCCGCTTGGCATCCGTTCTGCATCCATTCTGCATCCGTTCTGCATCCGTTCCTCTTCCTCCCTGCGTCCGAGCGGATGCGAGTTGCGCGGATACGCAGCGGATGCCTAGCGGATATAGCGAATGCGTAACGGATGCAGAACAGATGCAGAACAGATGCCTAGCAGATGCAGAACGGACGCATTGGATACATTTTCCGCACAAAAGTTTTGAGCATCCCAAAACTTTCTGAGCAGATGAAACGTCAATAAACGGATGCTGGACGGATAGAGAGGAAGCAAAATGGAGGCAGTGAGTACATCGCATTAACCAATGGATGGCAAGTGTTTTTCTCCATTTTACATCCTCTTTGCATCCATTGGTGCAGTGTGACAGGGGCTTAAGACTGAAAGGGCAACATAAAGCTAAGAAGTTATTTTTTTGGGGTTATGAGGCCAACCATAGATTGTTTAGATTTTGGGATCAAGGCACAGCTCATGTTTACTGTAGTGCTACTGCAAAATTTCTTGATCATGTTGGGTGGAATAAACTGGAACAGGAATCTAGCAATGATATTATTATTGACAACCAAATAGTCCCTAAGGATAAAATCAGAACACCCCAAATAGCCATGAAAGAGGAAGAGGAAGCACAGGAAGAAGTAGGAGAACAGGGACAGGAAGAAGCAGGTGGCACAAGAAAGTCCACCAGTAAGCCCTGTATTACCAACACGTTCAACCCGAGTAACATGACCACCTGATAGATATCAAGCAAGTATTGTACGCCAAGTAAATACAGTTCCAAGTAATTATAGTGAACTAAAACTGTATCCTGATCAGGCTGCTTGGCAGAAGTCAATGGATAAGGAACTGGAATCATTAAAAAGACTGGAAGTATACGAAAATGTTAAGTTACCACCAGGTAAACATGCCATAGGATGCAAATGGATATATCACTGAAGACAGGTGTAGATGGGACTGTTACCCATAAAGCCAGGTTAGTAGCACAAGGGTTCAATCAGACAGCAAAGGACTACGATGATGTGTTTGCTCCTAGTCTGAAGGCTATTACATTAAGGGCAGCATTAGTGTGGGCAGCTAAGGAGAAATACATTGTAAATCATTTGGATGTAGAGACAGCTTATCTGCATGCACCATTGCAACACACTTTACATTTAAAGAAACCTTTAGGCCTCAAAAATGATAATATTGATAATAATGATTGCTGGAAATTGAAAAAGAATCTGTATGGTTTGAAGCAATCAGGATATGAATGGAATCAATGTATAGTTAAAGAATTGTAGCTGGCATGGCTGATCCCTGTTTATTTAAAAGAGAAAATAATTGTGTAATTTCATTATTGCTGTTATTTACTGATGACATAGCATTCATCACCAAAATGGAACAAGAAGCTACTGAGATAATTTCACTTTTGGAAATTAAGTCACCCCCAAAAAGACAGCCCAGCTGTTTTTTCAGGGTCCCCCAAAAAATGAGGCCCGGCCTTATTTTGTGTGAAGCACGGTATTTGCCTGGCTAAGGAAGGCTTTGGATTATTCATGCCTGCTGGAATGGAATGGAATAGAAATTGAAAGGCCCCTTGGAGGTTTTCTAGTCCAACCCTCTAAGTATTTCAGACATATGGCTGGCCAGGGTTTTCTTAAAAACCTTCTTTAGACTAACCAAACACACAACCTGTAGCCGTTCGTCATATTGTGAGCAGAACCGAAGTCATGTTGGATGGCCCATTGAATTAAATAAGGAAGTGTCTCAAACACAGTAGCTCTGCCAAATAAGGAAGTGTTCCAGTTTGTGTACAAGAGAGGAAAAAAGAAAACAGAATGAGGTTAGAACAATGGGGAATTGTAATAAAGTGTTGATGTGTCAGAAACTATGTAACTGCTTTTGCTAGATAGGGAAACGCATAAACCTTTGAAAAATATATGTGTCAATTTGAAAACAGAAAGAATGTGAGCCAAGCCCTCATATGAGGGGGCAGACAGTTAGGGTATAAAAATACTGCCTGAATTTTGCTCTGGGTTCCTTAAATGCCTGAGGGAACCCTCCTCTGCAGATGCATAATTAAACTTTATTTTCTTTGGATCAACGAATCTTTTGGTGGTCTTTTCATCAGTTTAACTCACAATTTGGCGCTCAACGTGGGCCCCGATGGAATTTTGACTGGAGAAAAGGGACTGGGTAAGTGTGGCGCCACCACCTCCCATTGTAGAGGGGCCCCTCCCTTGTCTCAGGAGGGGCCCCTCCCTTGTCTACCTCGGATCCCGGGGTAACTGCACTCAGCAGACGATCCTTGGAAACAAGAGAGAGAGAAGCCAGCCTGACGCTCCAGGAGTGTCGTTGATCACCTGAAGTGGGGACGCCCACACTCCTTTCGTCTCCAGGTGACCAGGGATGTATCAGGTGAGTTTGTTGCCTTTCGGGATAGAAGAAGGGATATACTGTCCTTAAAATCTGGGAATCTAGCGACTACTAAGGGACAGCGGAAATCCCTGAGTTGGGAATCTCTGGGAGATTGTTGGTGAGTAGCGTGGAGAATGGGAAAAGAACAAAGCAAGTTCCAAGAGGGAACGGGTATAGAGATAGAAAAGACCCCGAGAAGGCTGATTCTGACTGACTCCCCATTGGGTCAACTGCTACAACAATGGTCGTTGCCCCATCTGAGGACTTACACTCGCAGTCTAGAGAAAAATAAAATGATCTACCTATGCTGACATAGGTGGCCGAAGTATCCCCAAGTAGACCCTGAGTTTCCTTACCACTGGGATCCCGAAGGGAATACCAGCACGTACTGGATAACTCAGTTGAAAGAGTATATAGTGAAACACCGATGAAGGAGCAAATACCCTATGTGGAGGTATGGTATCATGTTCATTTTGAAGGTCCAGTTCCACCAGAAACAGAAGTAGGACAGTTTGTCAACAAGGTGGAGGAAAGCGAAACTGAGGACTGGATGAGGAGTGCACGGACATTGGCTCCAGCAGTCCCGGCACCACCGCCTCTGCCAGGTCTGGTTGCCCAGGCTCCACCTCCACCTGCATATCCAGGACTCAGAAGGGAACTGGCTCAATTAAACAAGGACCTAGAGAATTTGCCTCTAGGAGGAAGGTCGGCCAATCCCGTGTTGGCCTTCCCAGTTAGAGAAGTCCCAAATGGCATGAATGTGCAGAGGAATCCAGTCACCATTTTCGTGGCTGTCCCCATAAAATCTGCCAAGTTATGGGATCTGAAAAAGACCCTTCATGAGAATGCTCATGAAGTGGCAGAACAGTTGGAATTGTTTCTGGGGCCCAATTAATACACATACCAAGAACTGATGTATATTCTTGGAACCTTTTCACCCCCAAAGAGAGGAATCTCATTAGGAGGGCAGCAATGACTGCCTGGGATAGGAGACATGCAGGGCAAGAGGGAGCAGTGGCTGCAGACACAAAGTTCCCCATAGCCGATCCAAATTGGAACATCAATGACAACACTCATAGGGAGCACATGAGAGACATGAAACACATGATCATTGAAGGAATTAAATTGGCCATCCCTCAAGGGAAAAACTTGACCAAAGCATTTGAAATAACACAAGGAAAGGATGAGTCTCTGGGTGATTTCTGTGCTCGGCTCTGGGAAGGGTTAACCAAGTACTCTGGAGTGGAGCCAGAAACCCCTGCCTTCGAGACTCTCCTGAAGATGCAATTCATCACTAAAGCATGGCCAGATATCCAGAAAAAGATTCAGAAGATAGAGGGATGGACTGATTTGGGCATGACAGATTTGATGAGAGCAGCCCAACAAGTTTTTGTGAACCGAGACTCAGTTAAAACCAAACAGAAGTCTCAGATGATGGTAGCTGCTGTGCAGATGGCAGCCAAGAATGAAGTTAGGAAAGACAGGGAGATCTGGATGTCAGATCCGAGGCCAAGGTGGAGAGATGAAAGATCTCCCAGCAGGGAGTGGAGACCCCCGGTTAGGCGAGGAGGTCCAGGGGGCAATCGAGGCGGTCGATTCCAACGGCCGTCCCAGAATAGAACTTGCTTCAGATGCAGGAAGGAGGGACATTTTGCACACGAATGTCCCAAAACCCAGGAGGAATGAAGCTATGCCCTATATGATTAGGAAGGTTCCGGCTCCCCAAGAGGGACCTGAGGGGAGCCACTGGTAAATGTGTTAGTGGGTCCTGATCATCAGGAATGGCTGTTTCTGATTGACACCGGCGCAAGCCGGACATCTGTGTGAGATCTGGTAAAGGGAGCATGCAGATCGAAGCAGACTTTAAAAGTGGTTGGGGTGAGTGGGATATCCCAAGAGGTCAAGATTTTGGAAGAGGTGAGATTAGAATTGAATGATGTGGTTACTGAAACCGAAATATTGTATATTCCGGATTCAGGGGTGAACTTGCTAGGAAGAGACTTGTTGGATGTTTTTGGAAGAGAATTGTGGGATAGAAGGAAAGAAGTTCGCATGTGTATGTTAATAACGGAAGATGAGGAGAAGATATCATCAGATGTGTGGGCAGGAAGTGAATGGGTTAGTAGGATGGCAATACAGCCCATTCAGATCAAGATACAACCAGGGATAACTAAACTGTGGACTCCACAATATTCTCTGAGTAAGAGAGGTAGGGAAGGGTTGAAACCAGTGATTGACAGATTATTGAAACAGGGACTGTTGGAACCTACTATGTCACCGTTCAATTCACCGGTCTTAGCAGTAATAAAAAAGGATGGGAAGTATAGATTGGTTAATGATTTGAGGAGGAGCAATGAGATAGTGGTTCCTAGATTCCCAGTGGTTCCTGATCCCTATACCATCTTGGGGCGGATCCCTCCCAAAGACAAATGGTTTACTGTGATAGATCTGAAAGATGCCTTTTGGGCATGCCCCTTGGAGTAGAGACTTGTTTGCTTTTGAATGGAATGATCCTGAGAGTGGAAGGAAACAGCAGTTGAGGTGGACGGTACTTCCTCAGGGATATACCGAGAGCCCTTTGTTGTTTGGACAGGCGTTGGAAGAAAAATTGGTGTCGTTTGAGAGAGAGAAAGGAATCACCCTAATTCAGTACGTGGATGACTTGTTGTTAACTGGGGAGAAAGAGAAGAAGTGAGAGTGGCTTCTGTGAGTCTGTTGAATTGGCTGAAGGAGCAGGGGCTGAAAGTCTCAAAAGAGAAGCTTCAGTTTGTTGAAAAAAAGGTGAAATATTTGGGACATTACATTCAGCAGGGGGTTAGGTCCTTGGACACTGAAAGAGTGAAGGGGATCATGAGCTTGGCTCCTCTCAGGAACAAGACAGAGGTGCGGAAAGCATTGGGATTGTTGGGTATTGCAGAATCTGGGTAGACCAATTCAAAGTGTTGGCACAGTTTTTGCATAGAAAGTTGCCTGGAAAGGGAGAACACATAGAATGGGAGGAGGGAGATAGTGAAAGGTGGGAAGAGCTGAAGAAGGCTTTGTCAACTGCTCCAGTTTTAGCCTTGCCAAACCTGAAACTACCATTTCATTTGTATGTGGCGGTGGCTCAGGGAACATCAGTTGAAGTTCTTGCCCTGAAGGGGGGGCAGTATCAGCCGGTAGCCTTCCTAAGCAAGGGTTTGGAGCCGGTTATGAAAGGATGGCCAGTTTGTGTTCAGGCGGTGGAAGCAACAGCGATGTTGCTGGTGGAGAGCAAAAAGTTGACTTTTGGGGGAACTTTGGTGGTGCATTCACCTCATCAGGTCAACTCAGTGTTGAGTCAGCTGGCTACCACTTGGATGACCGAAGGGAGGATATTGAAGTATGAAACCATTTTGAGAACCAGTCCTGATGTGGTAATAGGGACAGACAAGAATCTGAATCCAGCAGAATTCTTGGAGGGGAAAAGGCAGGTGTGGGAACCGGAAGACCATGATTGTCCATTGCAAGTGGATCTCATGACGAAGGTTAGAGAGGACTTGGAAGAGACTTTATTGGAGAAGGGAGAGAGGTGGTTTATAGATGGATCTAGCAGGGTGGAAAATGGAAAACGAAAATCTGGGTTTGCAATAGTAACCGGGGAAGGTGAGGTAATAGAGAAAGAGTCACTCCCAGCTGCTTGTTCAGCCCAGAAATGTGAATTGCTTGCCTTGATCAGAGCCTTGGAATTGGCTGAAGGGATAGAAGTAACAATTTGGACTGATTCCAAGTATGCATGGGGGGTGGTGCACACGTTTGGGAAAATCTGGAAAGAAAGAGGGTATATCAAGGCATATGGGAAGCAAATAGAGCAAGTGCAGTTAGTAGAGCAAGCGGCATGCAAGAAAGAGATGGGAGGGCGACCCCTAGTGGATTGGCCTTTTCAGAGAGCACAAATTGATTTCACTGAGTTGCCAGAAAAGGGGGGTTGGAAATACCTGCTTGTGATCAAAGATCAACTAACAGGGTGGGTAGAGGCTTATCCCACTAGAAAAGCCATAGCTCCCACAGTAACCAAGATCTTACCAGAACAGATCATCCCACAATATGGAATGATGGAAGCAATAGATTCAGACAGAGGAACTCATTTCGCCCAAAAGGTTCTGCAAAGGGTAATGGAGGGGGTGGGGGTGAAATGGGAATAACACACCCCATGGCATCCTGAATCCTGTGGGAAAACTGAAAGGGCAAATGGGGAAATGAAGAAACACTTGACCAAACTACAACTTGAAAATGGCTTGCCATGGACAAAGAATCTTCCCCTAGCTCTGCTCAGGATCAGAACTTGTCCAAGGAAAGACACAGGGGTCTCTCCCTTTGAAATGCTGATGGGGAGACCCTATTGCCAAACTAGGCAATCCCATACCAGAGTTCAGGGACTTGTTCCTTCGAAAATATTTGCTGGCACTGTCCCGGTCTTTGCTTTCTCTTCACAAACAGGGACTGTTGGTGCAACGACCACCTTTGGCTGGTAGCCAACACCCACACGAGACTGGAGACTGGGTCCTGATAAAGACTTGGAGAAGTGAAAAACTGCAACCTAGCTGGGAACGTCCATACCAGATGCTGCTGACAACTGAATCTGCAGTCCGTACTCGGGAAGGAGGCTGGACACATTACAGCAGAGTCAAGGAAGCACCGGAACCTGAGAAACTTTGAAGAGTAATCCCAGTGGACGGTCAGCCGCTAAAGGTAACCTTGAAGAAATAGCCAGCAGAAACCACCATGGAGGTGCCGGCTGAATTCTGGAGAGGACTATTTGTTACAACTATATTTACATTAATACATTAAAGAAGTTCACAATATGTTGGACCTGCGGGTGACTTGGGAACAGACTTGTGGGATGGCAATGTGTTCATACAGGATCTCAAGAAGGTCTCACATTCTTTGAACATTACCAATTGCTGGTTATGCATGCACATGCCAGGAAGAACAGGTGAAGGATTAATTCTACACACTATTCCACTTGATCAGAACAGACTAAAACCACAGGGGGACGGGACAGAAAAATATGGTGTAGAACGAAATATAACAGGAAGGATTTTTGTTCATTTAAGGGAAATGGCGTATGTGTGTTTTAAGAGAAATGGAACTAGAGGGGTCCATTTAGGAGATTGGGAAAAATGTAATAAGACTTTTGATATGCCATCATCTTATAGTAACCATAGCTATACCAAGAGTTATCATAAATTAGATTACTTTAATCAAGATCAGTATCAGATGTGTATGTATTTTGAAGATATGATTAATTGGACCCGAACATCAAATCAGACCTATGCTATGGAAAACTTTAGGTGGGTATTGTGTGGGAAATATGCATACAGGGAAATGATACCTCACTGGAGTGGCACATGTACAATTGGGTTTGTGATACCGGTGATATATAAACTTGAGGGCCTTCCCCAAGGCCGGATACATAATAAAAGAGACTCAGAATCTGGCCTTACCCAGAGTCTCTGGACCCAAGTTTCCCGTGGTCTAATAACACCATTGGGAGTAGCCATGAACTACCGAGATATACATGTTCTAAATAACTTCACGGTAGCAATGTACAATGATAAAATAAAGAATATTAAAATGATCAACACCGAGCTTTGTGAAGTAAGACAGGTTGCTCTACAAAATAGGTATGCTTTAGACATTGTATTAGCTGCAAATGGGTGTGTGTGTGCTCTGATTCATTCACACTGCTGTGTATACATCCATGATTTCCAACCCAATATTACAAAGACAGTAAAAGTAATGGAAGAAGGTATTCGTTCTAATCTATTATCACAAAGAGGTGACTCCTCATTGCCAGACCTGTGGGGAGCAATATGGTATTGCTTCCCAGTTCCACTTGGTTGAGATCTACCATCATGGGAATTATACTGATCATTATATGCAGTGTATTGTTGTGTTGTTGTGTTCAGTGTCCCCCTGGTGCAATAACAATGTGTGGGAAGATAGGGAAATCCTTGGGTTCAAGATTTGAGAAGCAGAAAGCAGAACCTCTGATGATGTATCAGAGAGAAATCACTCTGAAAGAAGCAGAGGACCTGCTGCTTGAATTTGAGACAAGAGTGGAAAAAGAAAAAGGGGGGATTGTGAGCAGAACCAAAGTGATGTTGGATGGCTCACTGAATTAAATAAGGAAGTGTCTCAAACACAGTAGCTCTGCCAAATAAGGAAGTGTTCCAGTTTGTGCAAAAGAGAGAAAAAAAAAAAAACAGAATGAGGTTAGAACAATGGGGAATTGTAACAAAGTGCTGATGTGTCAGAAACTGTGTAGCTGCTTTTGCTAGATAGGGAAATGCACAAACCTTCGAAAAATATATGTGTCAATTTGAAAACAGAAAGAATGTGAGCCAAGCCCTCGTACGAGGGGGCGGACAGTTAGAGTATAAAAATACTGCCTGAATTTTGCTCTGGGTTCCTTCAATGCCTGAGGGAACCCACCTCTGCAGATGTGTAATTAAACCTTGTTTTCCTTGGATCAACGAATCTTTTGGTGGTCTTTTCATCACTTTAACCTCACAATATGATTTACTCTTTGATCATCTTAGTTGCTATTCTCTGAACTTTTTCCAAGGTCTCAACATCTTTATTGTAGTGTTGTGATTAAAATTGGTTGCAGTTTTCTAGATGTGGTCTTAGTAGGGTTTTATAAAGTGGTACTAGTACTTCACATGATCTTGATTCTATGCCTTTATTTATACAACCCAGGATTGTATTAGCTTTTTTGGCTGCTGCTGCACACTGCTGGCTCATATTCAAGTGATCATCCACTAGGATTCCAAGGTTCCTCTCTGTTACTATTTTTGAGCCAGGTCTCGCCTAATCTGTATTTATACCTTTAATTTTTCCTGTCTAAATGTAAAATTTTGCTTTTCTACATATTAAAATTCATTTTGTTGAATAAGGCCCATTGTTCTGGTTTGTCAAGATTTTTGGACCCTGAGCTTATCTTCTGGGGTTTTGGCGATTCCTGCCAGTTTAGTGTTATCTGCAAATTTGATTCATTGCCCTTCTATTTCCTTATCTAAGTCATTGATGAAGATATTGAAGAGTACTTGGCCTAAGATGGATCCTTGTGGTACACCGCTACTTCTCTCTATGTGGATATAGTATGGCTAAGGACTACTTGCTGAATATGGTTGTCAGCCAGCTACAAATCCATCTCATGGTGAAGTTATATATTCCACATTTTTCTGGCTTAAGCCCATGTCACACTGCCCAACGGATGCAAAAAGGACACAGCGGACGAGCAAAATGTTCCATCCGTTGTTATCCGCTCTCAAAAGGGGAAAAAATTTGCATAACCGGAGCAGATAACACGGACGCATGGAGGACGCAGGGCGGATGCAAAGCGGATGTGGAATGGAAGCCCAGCGGATGGAAGCGGATGGGAGCGGATGGCACATCCGCAGGGCTTCCGGGGGGCCTCAGCAAAGCGGGCGCGGAACGGATGAAGCAGATGCAGAGCGGATGCACAGTGGATGAAGCAGATGCACAGCGGATGCACAGCGGAAGCCTAGCAGATGCCTGGCGTTAATTGCGCATGAGGGGAGGATGCATTGCGTCAGCCCCGTGGATATAACGGAAGCAGCTCAGAAGCAGGTCGCCATTCAGAGGAAAGACCTGCTGCCGGAAGGATTGGCTGCCTTAGCCTGCCCTGCCTGCATGTCTGCATGCAAGCCTTCCTCCCAGCCTTGATGCCAGCCTCCCTGCCAGCCTTGATTCCTGCCAGCCTCCCTGCCAGCCAGCAACCCCACAACCATGCGGAAGCACAGCAAGCCTAAGCCATCTGCTGCCAGCCCTTGCAAGAGGGACAGGACTACCCTCCCGCCCCCTGGCCCTCACTCTGGTTCTGCTGGGGCTTCTGCAGCACGGGCTCGCTCTTCTGGGGCTGGGGCTTCTGCTGCTCCTGCTTCTGGAGGAGCTGATGACAAGCACTCCAACACCAGCCACCTCCACAGCACCTGGACCCTTCACCCCTGAGACTGAGCAACCAAGAGCAGTGCCAGAGACTCATTTTTGTCTTATAGCTTGTTGTTAATAAAGTCTATTTTTGATTCACACACTTGCTTCATTTCTTTTTTTTAATAAAGTCTTGCTGGAAACTTTTAGAAATGGTTTAAGCCTTTGCTTGCTTGTGGGATTGGTAAGGATAGCTTTGGAATGGGTTAGGATTCCTGTGGAATGGGTAATAGCTGTGGGATGGGTTAGGATAGCAGTGGGATAGATAAACCTCCAGTGCAAGCATAGTGGGACTGTATGGTCCATCCTCCCAGGTGCCACACCTATGGCCCTTTATTATCAATAACGATATAATCAATCATCCACACATGTCAACATAAACACAACTCTTTATAAAACGCCCTGTTCATTGTAGGGCAACCAAATATACATGGCACAATCTCATCCATGTGATGAGACAGTCTGAAGGAAGCATCCATTAAGCATTTACCATCCTGTCTTGCCACTCCACTGCTCCAGCTGAGGAGTTGCACCAGTGTTTCAGGAGGTTGCGCTGCTTCCTTGCCTCACATGAGGCTCTGTTGGTGCCTTGCACATCCTCAGTGTCTATCAGGTTTTGCCCTTGCCTCCATTCCCCAGGCTCCATGTCCCCATTGCCTTGTTGACGGTCCATGAGCCTGTTCTGCAAGACTGGGTAGCAGGTGCGCATGAGATTGTGCAGGATGCAGCAAGCTTCCACGATCCTCCTCATGGTCTCTGGGCTATGCTGCATGGTAGTGAAAAATACCTGGAACCTGTTGGCCAGGATGCCAAAGGCGTTCTCCACCACCCGTCTTGCCCTGAACAGCCTGTAGTTGAAGATCCTTCATGGGTGAGGTATTTGGAGGTGTAGGGCTTCATGAGGTAGGTTGTGAGGGAGAAGGCGTCATCCCCCACGATGAAGTAGGGCACATCTTGCTTGTCATTGGGCAGCGGGTCTGGATCTGGGAAGCCCAACATGAGGTTGCTTTCCAGCCCCTCCTTGAGGTGACTGTCGTTGTATACCTGGGCATCTGAGGATGAGCCGTTGCCTGAAGCATCGATGTACATGAACTTGTAGTCAGCATCGACCATGGTGAAGAGGATGATGCTGAAGAAGCCCTTGTAGTTGTGATAAGTGGACCCCGACTTGGCTTGCGCTTTGCAGGCCACGTGCTTGCTATCTATGGCTCCAACGGTGTGTGGGAAGTTCCACTTCTGATAACACTGCTCTGCAACTTTCTTCCATCCTTCTTCAGTGGTGGGGCACTGGAGGAGCTCCTCCTTGTATTCTTCGATGATGGCCTGCACCACTTCTCTGACAACAAAGCTGATAGTGCTGAGTGGCACCCTCCAGCCATACTGCATGCTTCTGTAGGTGGTCCCTGAGGCCAGGTGGCACAGAGTGAGTGCCACCTTGAGCCCAGGTTCCAGGCTGGGTGGGAAGTTGGTGTTTGTCTTGGTCAACCTGGGTGTCAGCCACTGCACAACTTCGTCAAACATGGCCTGGAGGCATCCTCATGAATTTCTGGAATGCCCGAGTGTCTTCGCTCCTGAGGTCCACCATCAGCTTGTTGTACAGTCCGTCCTCTGCTCTTCTGGTGAACCATCTTTGGACCCAGACTTTTTTGGGGTGCCTCCTTTTCTTCCCGTAGTAGAGTTCACAGAGCCTGTAGATGGTTTTGCACTATTGCAGAAGGATGGTGGCTGCCGAAAGGACTTTGTTACAATCCATGGTGGACATGACTGGATGCTGTGGAAGAGGAAGAGTCAGATGAAGGCTGCAGAGGTCTGCACAGCTTGGCTGCTGTTCTGAAAGTGAGATGCAGGTGAGTTGCTCCCCCTTTTTAAAGGCAGTGTAGGTGTCCCTTTGCATCCTCTAGGCATCCTCTAGGCATCCTGCAGACATCCTTAATATCCGAGATAGGTCCCCTCTGCGAACGTTTTTTCCATTTTAAACGCTTTGTTTCCACTAGGCATCCGTTCTGCATCCATTCTGCATCCGTTCTGCATCCATTCCGCTTCCTCCCTGCGTCCAAGCGGATGCGAGTTGCGCGGATGCGGAGCGGGTGTCTGGCGGATATAGCGGATGCATAACGGATGCGTAACGGATGTGTAGCGGATGCAGAACGGACTAACTGGATACATTTTCCGTGCAAATGTTTTGGGCAGCCCAAAACTTTTGGAGTGGATGAAACATCAATAAACGGATGCTGGACGGATATAGAGGAAGCCAAACGGAGGCAGTGAGTACATCGCGTTTTCAAATGGATGGCAAGGTTTTTTGTCCGTTTTACATTCTCTTTGCATCCTTTGGTTCACTGTGACATGGGCTTTACCAAGAAGTAGGTTGTGGTCTACTTTGTCAAATACCTTAATGAAATCTAAGAATATTATGTCCACAGCATTTCGCTGGTCTACTAATTTAGTCACTTTATCAAAGAATCAAATAAGATTGGTTTGGCTTGGGATTTCTGGTTGCAGCACTATGTTGGGGTGGGGGGAGAACAGCAAGCTCTGCTCTCTCATACCCAGTCTGCGTGTTTGGAGGCCCTGGTGAGGGGCACATAGACCCTGGAGGGGAAGACGAAGGTGTGAGGAAGCCCAAGAAGTTTGACAGCGGCGGCTGTTGACAGCTTCGAGGGAGACCCCTTTGCTCCTATGTGTGAGTGATTGCCCATCTTGCTGGCAGACCAAAGTCACAGTGCTTTAGCCCAGTGAGGAATATACCAGAGCATGAACAGCATTTTTGGCATCAATTGACAGATTGAACTTGGAGTGAAGGAGGTGGAAAGTGAAAGTCGAGGAGAGAAATGGCAGAGAGAGACAGCAGAACTGTGAGTCTTAAATAAGCGGACGGAAGTCAGAAGGGAAATGGTGATCCAGCGGTGAAAGCAAGGAACTCTTAAGACAGAGATCAAAGCTGATTTAGTTGATTAAAGATTAACTGGTGTTTTGGACTTGTTCTGAAAAATTTAGAGTTGATTTAGACTGATTATCTAGGAATTTGGAGTTTAACCTGATGGATGTGTGACTTGTAAAAGAACAGTGGAAGAAAAGTAAGAGACAGGACTAAAGGACTAAAGAACAGAAGTGACATTTTGAGATTATACAGAGAGAAGAGAAGCTGATGTAACAGACTGTGACTATACAAAACATGAACGGACAAGGGAAGGAAAGTGATTGAATATTATTGGACTTCTTTTCACAGAATATAATCAATGAAATAACATTTTGATTAAGATTTGATTGAATTTATTAAGAATTTAAAAGTTTAAATGACATGAAACTGTGAAAACTGGTGAAATACTATTTTGATGATTATTGATTGATTACTAACAACTAATGAAAGAAGTAAGGTCATATATACAAGAAGTGGAATATAGAATTGTTTAAAGGAAACCAAACTTTACAGTTAAAGATAAAGAATACAGTTTATATACCATGATATACCATAATATAGTATTATAAAATAGTTGTATAAGAATAATTTACAGCAAGTATATTTTAGGATATTATACACTCTTTCTCTCTTTTCTCTCTCATTTTGATATTATCATTCCTGTCATCCCTTTTGCTCTCTCTCTTCCTTATCTTCTTTAATTTTGGTGATTCAGTTAGTTTCAGATTCTATAAAAGATTGAATCAAATCTGAATAATTTAGAATATCATAAGTGGGAAAAGATATTTATATTCTAAGGGAAACTACTGAATAGAACTAATAACAAAAGAAAAATTAAATAGTGAATGGTAAAGTGGGAAAATATCGACAATAAAGTTAGGAATATGACCAGTACTACAACAGCGAACCTAAAAGGGAAAAAAATGATGTCTGGTCCATCATTGTATGCTGCATCTCCAGCGGGCCAAAAAACAATAGAAGGAATGTTGAACATAGAAAAGATGAGCAACACGGCCAACATGCAGATGATGCAAGCAACATTAACAGCTATTCAGGAAATGATGTTTAAAATGCAGGAGACAATGATTAATAACCATACAGATATGAAGACAGAAATGGGAGAAATGAAGGGTAAGATTAAAAATTTAGAAGAGGGAATGATCCAACAGACACTGGAGAAGAATGAACAAAGAATAAAGAATATACAAACTAAAGCTGAACAAACAGATAAGAGATTGGAAGGGATGGATAGAAAAGTAATAGAGATGAACAGAGATTTAGAAGATTCAATTTTCTGAGACTTCTGGTGGCAAGGCAAGGACAAACAGAGGTGCAGAAGCCCGTTCATGATTTCAGTTAATCTCTTCCTGCGGTTGGTGTGATCCTTTGAGGGTGCTTGAGTACCAGAGAGATTTGTGCTAGTGTGGGGGAGACTCGGGCTGCAGTGTGGGGAAGGCAACCCCCCTGCAGTGAAGAGGAGCCCTCCAGAGCCCAATGAGCAAGAAACAGCCCCCTTTCAATGGTGGCTCCGAAGTCCCAACTGCCACTAATGGAAAAAGCAAGTAAATGACAGATTTTGAGATCATTGGGGAAGAGTATGGTAGAGGAATTTAGCGGTGGAGAGGAAGATTGGAAAAGTTATAGACTTTTGCAAGGCTATTACAAGTGTCTGTCTGAAGCCTGAAAAGAAAGCGGCTAAAAAGCAGAGGGGAGACAAGTGAAAGTGAAAAGGTTCAGGAGACAGAAGAGAAAGTGTGGACAATAATGAGTAAAAAGGGAAGTTTATGAGATCAGGAAACTATCGGCTGGAAAGAGGAAGTTGTGGAGGACTCGGAATATTCCATCTGATTTTTATTCTGATAGAATAAAAGCAGAGGCGGGAAGAGGATCAAAGCTGATGGGAAAGAGACAGTGTGGCACTGTACATGATACTTAGAAACCCTGAAGTTGCAGGGTTATATTGCAACAATATATTCAATATAAACTGCTAAATAGACCTTTGGGAGAACATTAATCTAATTGAGGAGGTGGTCGTATTTGAAGGAAATCAGGAAAATTGATCTTAGGAACGTTAAGATAAAAAGCAAAATTGGAAGCTTTGGAAGATACTGCTTAATTGTAGTCATTATTCAGCACTTTTTAACCTCCCACTTCTGGTGCATTTGGAGTGAAAGCTCCTAAATCTAGAGACGGAAAACTTAAAACTTACTTCAAAATCCTTCTTTTCCCTTTTCCTATTCCTTTTTTTCTATATACACTTGCTCAATTTTTTCTTCTTTTTCACCTACTTTTTGATGATATGATTGTTATATTAGATTGTTAAATTATTGAATTGATTGATTTAATTAACTTATTAATAATAGTGATAGTTATACACTTTTGAATTCAATTAATTCAAAACTAGATATATAGGGAAAATAGTAAGAACATTAAGAATTATTTAATTAATAAGTATAGGGTTTTATATTTCAATATTACAATTTATTGTGTGACCATAATTAATCTACTTGGGATGAAAATAATATTGTTGGTGTCTAAGAATATTTAATATTTAAGATAAGATTAGATAAATACACATATATATTTATAATATTTAAATATAGTTGGATTTGACATATTTATTATATGAAGTGTTGTATAGAGATTGATCATAAACCCTATAAAATTATATATGTGATTTAGAATTTGGATCAAAAATAATATATATATTCCAGTAACCAGTTAAGAACACAGCTATCCAGCAGATAGACAGATTAAGCAATTAGATACTGGTCAATCTTAATATAGGGGTTATAACACTGAATGTTAATCTGGGACAATATAATTAACATAGTTCAACAACAGAAACAAATCTTAAAAGAAATGACTTCCACAACTACTACTGCTTTGAAAACTGTAAGAAAGGTCACCCTGACATTAACAACCACCTTGGCAACAGCTTTGCCCAGGGCACAAAAAACTACCAGTGGAGAAACAAACCAATCTCCCGAATGCCAACATTCAATTAATTTTGCTGACCTTACAGGAATCGATGACAAAGCTGCAAGAAACAATGATGAAAAACCATAACGAGACAAGAGCGGATTGTGAGTAAAGAAATGGAGGATTCACTGGTATATCTAGAGATGGACAAGGCGGCTACATACTTGAGATTCCAAAATGTAGAGAAATCCAAGGAAGAAGACTTGGAGCAATTAATGGCAGAAATATTGGCTGGATTATTGGAAAAGGATAAAGATGACATCCTAAGGGAGTTTGATGAGTCAACACTAATTATGCGAGATGCTACAAATGCCCAAGAGAAGTCCATATAAGATTTGCGAGAAGGAGTGTCTGGGATATCATATTTAAAATGTCCAGAGATAGAATAATCACATACAAAGGTAAAGAAGTTCTGTTTCTTAAACAAATATGAGTAAGAGAACAAAGGCAAGATTACAAGTTCTTAGCAGCTTATTTAAACCAGAAAAGAATCGCATTTAAATGGTTAATCCCAGAGGGGATGTTAGTTTCTTGGAAAGAAAGGAAAATTAAAATAGATTCCATGGAAAAGGCTCAGGAATTCTATGAGTGGCTGGTAGGTCCAGAAGACCAGATCAGTAAGGAGGAACTGGAAACAAATTCTCAGGAAGATCAAGGTTATCACAGAAATAAAGACGGAATTTAGGAAATCAAGGAAACACTCATTTACATCAGGAGAGAGAAGAAACTATACATCTTCAAGCACAAGGAGAGACTGGAGTTATTACAAGACAAAGAGCGAAACAGAATTAATTAAATGGAAGAAGAAAAGAAACTACTATCAATTAATATAAATGGTTTAAATTTGATGATAAAAAGGAAAAGGGTATTAGCTAAACTAATCAAACAAAATGCTGATATAATATGCCTACAAGAAACTCATATAAGGAAAATAGATGAAAAGTACCTAGAATGCCCGAAATTAGGGAAGCTATTTACCGCACCAGCAGGCATGGGGAAAAAGAAAGAGATTGCAATATATGTTAAAGAGGATTTGAAAGCAGATTTACTATGGTCAGACTCTGGGGGAAGAACTTTGGTTTTGCAAATCTGGATTAATGCTATTTCAATTCTCTTAGTGGTAATCTACACCCCAAATGAAAATCAGAAAGAGTTTTTTAAGCATCTTTATCAAAAAATAATAGGAATTGAAAAAAGAAATATTTGTATCATAGGAGACTCTATTGCTGACTATCAAAAAGACCATAGTAATGGGGGGAAGAATAAAAAGGGGAAAAGAGAGCTTCCTAAGATATGTAGGGAAATGATGAAGGAGTTAAATTTGGTTGATATATGGAGAAGATTACATCCCTAGAAAATACAATTTACATTCTACTCAAATCCACATCAAATATGGACACAAATTGACATGGCATGGATGAATGGGAAAATAGCAAATGAGATAAAAGGAATTGAAAGTTTACCTAATGAATGGGCAGATCATAATCCAATTCAGATAATATGGAAGGGTAGGAAGAAACCAAAGAAAAGATGGATGTTAAATACTCAATTAATAAGAGAAAAAGAGTATACTAATAAACTCAAGGAGAAATTAAATTATTTTTTAAAGGAAAATGATAATGGAGTAACTACGAAACAAAATATTTGGGATACAATGAAGGCAATAATAAGAGGTATAACAATCTCTTATAACGCCAAGAGGAATAAGAAAAAATATGCCCAGCAAAATAAATTACAACAACAAATTAAGGAATTAGAAACTCAATTACAGAATACCCCAAAGGATTCAAAAGTGCAAAATAAGATAATAATAGCTAAATATAAATTGAATTTAATTGAACAAGAGAAAATGATTATAAATTTGAATACAACTAGACAATACTGAGTATGCTAATAAGCCATGAAGATGGCTATCTTATAAACTAAAAAAAAGGAAAGAAAAGAGGTTAATATACTAGCTAATAGATGGAAAGGGAGATATACAACAGGAGATAGAACAGAAAAAAGAAATTGCCCATAAATACTTTGAAGAGTTATATAAAAAGGAAGAAGTTAATGAGGATAGAATAAGAAACTATTTAGATGAAATGAAGGATAAAGCAATTGGTAGAATTATTAAACAAAGACATTACTTGGTTCGAACTGAAATCAGCAATAGAGAATCAGAAAAGCAATAAAGTCCCGGGGCCAGATGTGATTCCAGAGGAGCTGTACAAGGCAATTGCAGAACAAATTGGACCTCTTATGGTGAAGATTTTAATGATGTTTTATTGGCAGCCAGGATGCCGGACTCATGGAGGGGAGCATTGATTTCGCTGATACCAAAGGAGGAATCGGATCTTCGATATATAAACAATTATAGGTGAATTTCACTGTTAAATACCGACTACAAAATATTTACCTCCTTAATAGCAAGTAGACTAAAAAGAATGTTAAATGTGTATACACATCAAGATCAAAATGGATTTCTCCCAACCAGACAGATTAGGAACAATTTAGGAATAGTATTAGATGTCTTAGAATTTTATGAAGCCCACCCTGAAAAACAAACTGCACTTATGTTTTTAGATTCAGAGGCCTTCAACAATTTAAATTGGCAATTTTTAATTCAAAAAAATTATAATATGAATCTAGGCACTAAATTTGAAAATATTATAACAATTATTTATGACACACAACAGGCTAATATTATAATAAACGGGGAATATACCCGCCCAATAAAAATAGAAAAAGGAGTTAGACAAGGCTGCCCACTCTCACCCCTGCTCTTCATACTATCATTAGAAACATTATTAATGCGAATTAGACAGAACCCAGATATAAAAGGATTAAAGGTAAAGAAAGAAGAATACAAATTTCAGGCATTTGCTGATGATATGATTTTTTTCATTGAGGAAGCAATAGAAAGAGGACAAAAATTGATGAATGAATTAGAACAATATGGAGCGGTAGCAGGACTCAAAATTAATAGGAAGAAAACAAAATTAATGACTAAAAATCTAACGAAAAAAGAATTAGAAGAAGTTATGGGAATACAAGTGATAAAGAAAGTTAAATACTGAGGAATATGGTTGACAGCACATTGCAAGATACTTAAGGCCCTGACACAAAGGCTGACGGATGCAAAACGTATGTAAAAAGGACACAGCGGATGAGAAAATGTTCCATCCATTGTTATCCGCTCTCAAAAGTGCCCTGAATTTGCATAAGCAGAGCGGACAACAATGGAAAGGAATGGACGGGGGGAGGATATAGCCAGGATGTTAAGCGGATGCTCCACGGAAGCCTAGCGGATAGAAGCGGATGGAAGCAGATGGCACATCTGCGGGGCTTCCAGGGGGAGCACAGTGAAGCGGATGCGCAATGGAAGGAACGGATGCAGAGCAGATGCCGAGCGGATGAAGCGGATGCATCACGGACGCCTAGCAGATGCCTAGTGAATGCCTAGCGGATACAAAGCGTTCACTGCGCATGCAGGGAGGATGCATTGTGTCAGCCCTGTGGAAATAAAAGGATGGAGCTCGCAAGCAGGTCACCATTCAGAGGAAAGACCTGCTGCCAGACACAGCTCCAGCCAACAACCATGGGGAAGAAGAGAAAACCTGTGCCATCTGCTGGTGCTGCTCCTGGCAAGAAGGACAGGGCCAGCATCCCACCCCCTGGCCCTGACTCTGCTTCTGCTGGGGCTTCTGCTGCTCGGGCTGACTCTTCTGATGCTGGAGCTTCTGCTGGCACTGCTCCTGGTGCTGGGGCTTCTGCTGGGGCTTACTCTGCTGGTGCTGCTCCTGGTCCTGCTGGTGTTGCTGGTCTTGCTGGTGCTCCTGGTGCTGCTGGTGCTGCTGGTGCTTACTCTGCTGCTGCTGATCCTGGTCCTGCTGGTGCTCCTGGTCCTGCTGATGCTTACTCTGCTGCTGCTGATCCTGGTCCTGATGGTCCTGCTGGTGCTGCTAGTGCTTACTCTGCTGATGATGATCCTGGTGCTGCTGGTGCTGCCGGTGCTGCTGGTGCTGCTGGTGCTCCTGGTGCTCCTGGTCCTGCTGGTCCTGCTGGTGCTCCTGGTCCTGCTGGTCCTGCTGGTGCTCCTGGTCCTGCTGGTGCTGCTGGTGCTTACTCTGCTGCTGCTGATCCTGGTCCTGCTGGTGCTGTTGGTGCTGTTGGTGCTGTTGGTGCTGCTGGTGCTGCTGGTGCTGCTGGTGCTGCTGGTGCTGCTGGTGCTGCTGGTGCTGCTGGTGCTCCAGGTCCTGCTTTTGCTGTTACTGTTGTTGATGCTGCTGCTGCTGGTGGTGTAGTGGAGCAGCCCCTAGAACCTCGAAGCCCCTCTGATGAGGGCCCAGAAGGCCCTGCCAGAGGGAGGAAGAGGCATATGTGTGAACGGGAGAGGAGGCAATACTCCATCGAAGAGGAACGAGGATGAGGTGCTGGAATGGCTGAGGGAGAACAAGTATCTATGGAGGAAGGGACACAGGCTCTATCGAGACACCAAAAGGAAGCAGGCTGCTTGGAGAGAGAAGGTGGAGAGCCTGGGCTACACTTCGGAGGTCCTCCTCGGCTGGTGGAAGCACATGAACACCTGGTACGGGAAGCTGCACCTCAAGAAATCTGGCCAGGCCACGGTCAACTGATGGACCGGGAGACCTACGTGATGGCCAAGTGCAGCTTCTTGGAGGGTGAGATCCGCCACTGAGGAGCAGCATCTCTGACAACCCTCTCTCTAAGGCAGCCCACAGAGAGCCAGTCCTCTTCTGGCCAAGAGTCAGCTCCTGTGTCCAGGCAAGTATCTGTGGAGCATCCCACAATGGAGAAACCCCCGACAGCTGCACTCCCCGTGGCGGAGCGCGTGGAGGACCCCCTGATGCAGCGGGAGCAAGGAGAGGGCACTTCCACCAGAGACCAACCCACATCCACCCCCAGCTCCACCTCCACAGAAAGCAGGCAGAGAGCCAGACCGGAGGGGCAGAGCCACACTGTCCTGCTAGAGATCAGGGACACCATCAAAAGCAGCGTAGATCTCCCCTCTCAGCTGGTACACACCAACATACCATCCTCCAACCGAAAGCCCTTCCTCACCTACGTCAACCAGACCCTCCTGAACATGTCCGAATCGCAGTACCAGGTGATAAAGGAGAGGATCACTGGTCTCTTCACAACCCTCCAGGCCGAGATGAACCTGCTCCGACCCAGTCCAGGTCTGCTCCTCCATGTCACTGCCCTTCCAAGGCCATGTCACTGCCCTTCCAAGGCTTTCCACAGGCCCTCACCTACCAAGGCTATGGCTACCAGGAGCTCCAGCAGCACAGGCAGCCCTTCCCAGTCCAGGATCAGGTTCATCGAACGCCACCAGTGCCACTGATGCCACCGACGCCACCGATGCCACAGATGCCACAGATGCCACTGACGCCACAGATGCCACACACGCCTCACCTCGCTCACCTGCAGACCAGACATCCCCACTACACTCCTCCTTCCTCCACCCCACAGCCAAGCCTGGCCTCAGAACATCTGTCATCAGTCTTGGGACAGACACCCCATGTCCTGGAGGAAGGGGCTCTCAACATCACAGGACTGAGCCAGCTCTCTGAGAGCTTCCTCCACACACCGTCCCCTGTTGTCCTCTTGGGGCCAGGCACCCGAATAGCGCCTCAGACCAGCAGTCCAGCAGCAGCCACCTCCACAGCACGTGGACCCTTCACCCCTGAGACTATGGGCACACCTCAGAGTGAATGAGAAGAGTGCCAGAGACTGGGTTGCTACCTGATGACATTATCTTTGCTTGGGACACTTGGGTCATTTTCTTTTACAGTTTGGTATTAATAAAGATTATCTTTGCTTCACACACTTGCTTCAGTTCTTTTAGTCAATAAAGTCTTGGTGGAAACTTTTAGAAATGGTTTAAGCCTTTGCATGCTTGTGGGATGGGTATGGATAGCAGTGGGATGGGCAGGGATACCTTTGGGATGGGTAATAGCTGTGGGATAGATAAACCTCCAGTGCAAGCATAGTGGGACTGTATGGTCCACCCTCCCAGGTGCCACACCTATGGCCCTTTATTATCAATAACAATGTAATCATTGATCCACACATTTCAACATAAACACAACTCTTTATGAAATGCCCTGTTCATTGTAGGGCCACTCAACATGCATGGCACAATCTTATCAGTGTGATGAGACAGGCTGAAGGAAGCATCCATTAAGCATCTATCATCCTGTCTTGCCACTCCACTGCTCCAGCTGGGGAGTTGTATCAGTGTTTCAGAAGGTTGCACTGCTTCTTCCCTTCATGTGAAGCTCTGTTGGGGCCTTGCACATCCACAGTGTCTATCAGGTTTCGCCCTTGCCTCCATTCCCCAGGCTCCTTCTGCCCATTGCCTTGTTGGAGGTACACGAGCCTGTTCTGCAACACTGGGTAGCGGGTGCGCATGAGATTGTGTAGGATGCAGCAAGCTTCCACGATCCTCCTCACGGTCTGTGGACAATGCTGCATGTTGGTGAGAAGTACCTGGAACCTGTTGGCCAGGATGCCAAAGGCGTTCTCCACCACCCGTCTTGCCCTGGACAGCCTGTAGTTGAAGATCCTCTCTTCATGGGTGAGGCATCTGGAAGTGTAGGGCTTCATGAGGTAGGTTCTGAGGGAGAAGGCATCATCCCCCACGATGAAGTAGGGCACATCTTGTGTGTCGTTGGGCAGGGGGTCTGGATCTGGGAAGCCCATGATGAGGCTGCGTTCCAGCCCCTTCTTGAGGTGACTGTCGTTGTATACCTGGGCACCTGAAGATGAGCCGTTGCCTGAAGCATCGATGTGCAAGAACTTGTAGTCAGCATCGACTATGGCGAAGAGGATGATGCTGAAGAAGCCCTTGGAGTTTTGATAAGTGGACCCTGACTTGGCTGGAGGTTTGCAGGCCACGTGCTTCCCATCTATGGCTCCAGCGGTGTGGGGGAAGTTCCACTTCTGATACCACTGCTCTGCAACTTTCTTCCAGCCTTCTTCAGTGGAGGGGCACTGGAGGAGCTCCTCCAGGTATTCTTCGGTGATGGCCTGCACCACTTCTCTGACCACAATGCTGATGGTGTTGTGTGGCACCCTCCAGCCGTACTGCCTGCTCCTGTACGTGGTCCCTGAGGCCAGGTGGTGCAGAGTCAATGCCACCTTGAGCCCAGGGTCCAGGCTGGGCCAGAAGTTGGTGGTCTGCTTGGTCAACCTGGGTGTCAGCCGCTGCACAACTTCATCAAACATGGCTGGTGGCATCCTCATGAAGTTCTGGAATGCATGAGTGTCTTCGTTCCTCAGTTCCACCATCAGCTTTTTATAAAGTCCGTACTCTGCTCTTCTCGCGATCCATCTTCGGAGCCAGACACTTCTTGGACGTCTCCTTTTCTTCACGTAGAACAGATGAAAGAGCCTGTAGATGGCTTCGCACTGTTGTAGAATGATGGTGGCTACCAAAAGGTGTGTGTGATGATCCATGGTGGAGATGAACTGGATGCCGTGGAAGAGCAAGAGCCAGATGAAGGGTGAAGAGGTCTGCACAGCAGGGCTGCTGGATTGAAAGTGAGATCCAGGTGAGTTCCTCCCCCTTTTTATAGGAAATATAGGTTTTCCACTAGGTGTCCTTTTGCATCCTCTAGACATCCTGCAGACATCCTAAATATCCGAGATACGTCTCCTATGCGAACGTTTTTTCTGTTTTAATGCTTTGTGTGCGAGCTGCATCCACTTTCATCCTTTCTCCGTCCATGCTACTAATGCTGCGTGTCTGTTCCGTGTCTGTTTCGCTTCCTCCCTGTGTCCATTTTCCCCTGGAGCGGATGCGAGTTGCGCGGATGCACAGCGGATGCCTAGCAGATATAGCGGACGCATAATGGATGACGACGGACATCTAACGGATGTTCCCCATATGCGTAGCGGATGTAGAACTGACGCGTTGGATACATTTTCCGCTCAAAAAGTTTTGTGCAGTTCAAAACTTTTTGAGTGGATGAAGTGTCAGTAGACGGATGCTGGACAGATAGAGAGTGAGTACACAACAGATGCATCGTGTTAACCAACGGATGGTAAGTGTTTCTCTCCATTTTACATCCTCTTTGCATCTGTTGGTGCTGCGTGACAGGGGCTTAAAGGAAAATAATTATGATAAATTGATGCAACAGGTGAAGAAAGATCTAGAAACATGGGTTAGGCTGCAATTTTCATTATTAGGCAGGGTCGCTGCCATTAAAATGAATATTCTTCCAAAATTTCTATATTTATTTCAGACGATCCCAATCAAAATACACAAATTTTTTTTGAAGATCCTAATAAAATAACTGTTAATTTATTTGGCAAGGGAAAAAAACTAGAATAAATTTAAAGGCAATGCAGGATATGAAGAGCAGGGAAGGGCTGGCACTTCCAAATTGGGAGTTGTATTATATCGCTGCCTTTCTAGTATAGTTAAAGGAATGGGTGAATTTAACCAACAAGTGAATATTACTTTTACAAGGCCATGATTTGCAGAGGGGGTGGCATGCTTTTTTATGGGATGTAGGGAAAGTTAGTCAGAAATACTTCCATAGACATCTAATTAGAGACTCTTTATTAACTAATTGGAAAAAAATATGGAAAACACACTATTTAAAAGTACCAATTTGGATTTCAACAATGAGGCGATGATTCACCCAAACAATCTGGGTATCACTAAAATGATTAAATATAAGAATCTACTGGATATACAAGGAAATCTGAAATTGCGGCAAGAACTTCAAGAGCAGGGATTAAAAATTGATCAGAGGGGGGGAGAGGAGCTGGCGTCACGATGATACTACATGCAATCTCAGGGGTCTGAGATTGCAGCCAATATATTTGCCCATGGATTGTCCAAACGGACCTAAATTGTCCCAAAGAGACGGTGATAGTGTAGGGCGCATCCTTTATATCCAAGGGATATCACAAAGTCCCTGGTTGATCCAGAAGAAGCCCTTTTGCCAGCGTCAGAGAGGCAGCCATCAAAGCTGCTGAAGTTGGGACAGCTCCGAACGGAAGAGGCTGAAAGAGAAAGCGTATCAGTTTGGTGAGAATTTTTCTTTTATTATTCTAAGACTTAAAAGGACCTTAAAGGACACCCTAAGGGGAAAAAAAGAATCTGTAAAAGTTTTGACAGAACTGAATAAGCGACGGATTTTAAACAGAAATGTCAAAGTAAGGCTTTGCTTTTTTTTTTTTTTTCCCCTTATGGCTGGACCTCTATCATGATTTTGCACTTGATAACTGGACTGGTTTTTTCTCTATTTATATCTATTTTTTTTTTCTTTTTTGACTTTTTAATATTTTAGGTTAGAGGCTTCCTTTAGTTATTTTTATATACTTGTTTTTTTTTTCTTTTTTACTTCTATTATGCTTCTATTATGCTTTCTTTTTAACTTTTATTATGCTGGGAAAGGAGGGGGAGAGTGAGAGTAAAGAAACTTTGTAACACTGACAACTAGAGGCTTCAAAATATTTTATACGAAGCTGAGAAAGCTGAGAAAGAAAACTTTGAAATTCTTTTTCAAGGACATTGCTATGTGATAAGATAAAGGGAAGAGTATGGTAGAGTGCTATTGCAGGTGTTCTTCTGGATTTCTATCAACAATTGAAACTTGGCTTTGAAGCTTGGAGAGAGATATGACAAGAGCCTTGGATAATTAAATAAAGTGTAGTGTGTCTTTTTTATTCTCTTAAGTTGTGCTACTGCCCCCCACCAGCTATACTGTTCATTTTTTTCTTTTTAAAACCTTTATTTTTGTAATATTTCCATTTTAGCTTAATATTTTAATGGGAAAGCCTCAAAATTTTTCTTTTTTTTTTCCTTTCTTCTTTGGGATTTTTTTGTTTTTTGATCTATTCTTTTAGTTCACTTTTATGCTTTTTTTTTTGTTTGAGAATTCTCAATTGGATTAATTGAACCTGAAGAATTATTTTTATTTTCTCAAATTTTTTTTGTTTGCTCTTTTTAAACCTTTTTATTTTTCTCCTTCCTTTCTACCTAATTATTGATTGGATTAAGGTTAAAAAGAACCTGGAGAAATTTTTTCTCCTTTTCTTTTTATTATTATTGGGGTTTTCTCTCTACCATTTTTATTTTTCATTTTGGATCATAATTGGCTACTCCATAATTGGATTAGGGTTTAGAAGAACCTGAAGATCCCAAATTGTTTAAAATGAGTAGGAAGTTTATATATTCTGGCTCCTCAACTTCTACTTCTGCCTCCCCACCATCTGGAGGACAATGTTCAATTCAGACGTTAAAGCAAGACAAAGATCAAGAAAGAGTGACTTTACAGATGATTACACAAGGAATCCAAGACCTTAAAATAAAATCAGACACCATTGAAAACAGCATAGAAAATATTGAGCAAAGAACAGAGAATATTGAACAAAGAATAGGGAAAACTGATGAAAAGGTGGAGAATATTCAACAAATGATAGTGAAGTATGATGAGAGATTCCAAAAAATTGAAGATCAGAATTCTATCTCAGATTTCAAAACATAGAAGAAGAAAAAGGACAAAATCCAGCTGAGATAATGATAGAAATATTGGCTGAAGCTTTGGAAATAACAGAAGAGAAAATGATGGATGGAGTAAATGAGGTATACCGAGTTTTTACAAGATATGCGACGATAAATAACCTACCAAGAGAAGTTCATGTCAGATTTACAAAAAAAGCCGTTAAAACACAAATATTACAAGTGGTAAGAGAGAAAACATTGAAATACAAAGACAAGGAGATTGTGATTTTAAAGCAAATACCCAGAAGAGTGAGAGAGATGAGAAGACAATACTGATTTCTGACTAAAATGCTATTGAAAGAAGAGGTGAATTATAGATGGCTAATCCCAGAAGGGTTAATGTTTACATGGCAAGAACAGAGACATAGAATTGACTCAATCAAGAAAGCAGAATTATTCTATGCAGAACTTTTTGGAAGGAGAGAGGAGGAGGTAGAAAAAGAGATTTCACTAATTGAATTCCAAGATGACCAAATGGAGATTGAAAAAGAAGAAGGCGCAGTAGGTGGATCAGTGGAGATTAAAGAACGTGAACCAAGATCTATGAGAGCTGCCAAACCTAATTATAAAGCATCATAATGGAAGAGAAAAAACTGATTACAATGAATATAAATCGACTTAATTCAGCTGTTAAAAGAAGGAAATTTTTTCACAAATTAGAGAAACTAAAATTTGATATCATTTGTCTACAAGAAGTACATATCAAAAAACAATGTGAACAATTGTTGATACAACCAAAATTAGGGAAAATATTTACTTCTTTGACTTAATGTAAAAAAAGAGGAGTGGTTTTATGTATTAAAGAGATCATCTTAACAAAACTGACAAATACTGATGAAGATGGAAGAGTATTAATGGTGGAAATCATGGATAATAATATGAAAACACTCTTGATTGCAATTTACACTCCGAATGATAAACAAGAAGAATTTTATAAAAAATTACATATGAAAATAATTGAACTGGACTATGTCAATATAGTTATGATGGGAAATTTCAATGGAATTGTAGACAATAAACTGGATTATATATCAACAACAACAACAACAAAGCAAAATAGAAAGACTCTCTCCAAATCCTTCTTTAAAATGATAGATGAAATAAACTTCAAGATATATGGAGAAAAAGAAATGTTAAAACCAAACAATATACTTTTTACTCAAATAGACATTTATCATGGTCCAGAATAGATATGATTTGGACTTCAAGAGAACTAATATCTAATATTCAAGAAACAAATATCAAAACAAGTACTTGGGCAGATCATAATCCAGTGACAATTAAATGGAAAGGACAAAAAAAAATATCGAGATGGATGTTAAATAATACTATTCTAAAGGAGAAGGATTTTATACAGCAGATGGAGAAAGAATTGCCTTTTTTCTTTAGAGAAAATAAAAAAGAAGACACTTCAGTCCAGAACGTATGGGACACAATGAAGGCATATGCTAGAGGCTTAAAAATAGACTACACAAGGAAAAGGAATATCACGAAAAGGGAAGCCACGGAAGCTTTAGAAGATGAGTATAAAAGATTTGAAAAAGAACTACAGAAAACACCACAGAAAAAAGACATTAAGCTAAAACTGGATACAATTAAACATAAAATGAGTTTAATAGAGAAAGAAGAATTAGCACAGAAAATTAGAAGTGCTAAACAGAATTATTTTGAGGATGCAAACAAACCAGGTAGAGGGTTAACATACAAATTGAGAAAGGAAAAAGAATCAAGGAAAATATCATAGTTAATAGATGATCAAGGTCAAGTTTGCCACGGCAATAAAGAGAAGAAAGAAATCATTCGAGACTTTTATGGGAAATTATATGAGCAAGAGAATATTGAAGAGAAAAGAGTTAAACGGTATTTACAGAATGCTAATTTACCTAAGATACCTAAAGAGATTGAAAAAATATTAGAAAGCAATATAACCGTGATGGACTTAACTGAAGCACTTAAGAAACAAAATAATGGGAAGGCACCAGGCCCAGATGAACTTCCAGCAGAATTCTATAAAACATTACAAGAATCGCTGAACCTTCCATTGCTAGAAGTAATGAATGAAGTTATGTTAAAGAAGAAGATACCTAAAACATAGTCAGAAGCCCACATTACATTTATTCCAAGAGACTGATCCATTACAAATTAAGAATTATAGACCCATTTCTTGATTAAATGCAGATTATAAAATTTTCGTGTCAATATTGGCAGAGAGACTCAAAAAATATTTAAATAATTTTATTCATTCTGACCAAAATGGATTTCTGCCAAAGAGACAAGTTAAAGATAATATGAGAGTAATACTGGACACTTTTGAATATTATGAGACACACCTTGAAAAACAAATGGCTTTGATATTTTTAGATGCACAAAAAGCATTTGATAATGTGAACTGGAGATTCAGGTTATTATTATTGGAACAGATGGGCTTCACCAGAAAATTTATTCAAATTTATACAAGCCATATATTATTAGCAAACGGCAAAGGTAATGATAGAGGGAGAATTAACAGACTCTATTAATATAAGAAAAGGTACAAGACAAGGTTGCCCACTATCACCTTTGCTATTTATACTAACTTTGGAAGTGTTAAATAGAAACATTAGAGACGAAAAGAATATAAAAGGAATGAAAATTAAAAAGAATTTAAATTACAAGCTTTTGCAGATGACATGGTGTTGTAACTATGTATCATTCATGTGTTTGCAACTGTGTATCATTGCAACTATGTATCTTTCAGGCATTTGCAACATTGTATCATTCACGTGTAATCATTGAGCTTCTGTCTCCTCAGTGACCTTTTACAGGGCATGTACAGGGGCAAGGAGCTAAACATCTGTAGATAAAGCTTATTTACATTGTGAGTAGTTTGTCTGGCATGCAGCTTTGTAAAGAAGGAATATCCTGATCGAATTATAAATCTTGCCATCCTGTCTAACCTGGTATCTTGCCTTATCTGAGCCATTGTAAATCCTGTATATCCTGTCTGACCTGGGCTTGACCTAGGCTCTGAATAAACAATCACCCCCTTTTGAATGAGCATAATAAAAGAGCGTGTACCCAGACATTCTGGGCGCACTCATCCCGAGGAACTTCGTCTCCTGTCGTTTCTTTCTCCTTTCGCTCCCTATCATGAGACGCCCATCTGATGCGGGATAGCAGATACCGCAACATGGTCTTTATTTTGGCCTTGAGAAACAGCACCAAAACTATTGGAAAAGATAGAGGCATATGGCAAGGTGGCCGGCTTGAAAATAAACAAAGACAAAGATTTTGACAAAGAATATGCTATTAAGCCAAAAAGAAGAATTGGCAGATGTATTGAAAATTCAAGTTACGAATAAGATTAAGTATTTGGGGATACATTTGACAGCAAGATGTAGCACACTGAAAGAGAACAACTACACTAAACTTAAACAACAGATAGCACTAGATTTGATGAAATGGGAGAACCTACAATTGTCACTAATAGGGAGAACTTCAACAATCAAAATGAATATTTTACCCAGAATTTTATATTTGTTTCAAACAATACCAATTAGGCTTGGAAAGGACTACTTTGAAGATTTAAACAAAATTGTGTTGAAATATATATGGCAAGGTAAAGCCCCTGTCACACTGCACCAACGGATGGAAAGAGGATGGAAAATGGAGAAAAACACTTGTCATCCATCGATTAACGCGATGCATCCATTCTGTACTCACTGCCTCCGTTTTTCATCCTCTCTATCCATCCAGCATCCGTTTATTGACGTTTCATCCACTCAGAAAGTTTTGAACTGCTCAAAGCTTTTGAGCGGAAAATGTATCCAATGCGTCCGTTCTGCATCCGCTAGGCATCCGCTAGGCATCCGTTCTGCATCCTTTACGCATCCGATATATCCACTAGGCATCTGCTGCGCATCCGCGCAACTCCATCTGCTCCAGTGGTAAACGGACACAAGGAGGAAGCGGAACAGACGCGGAACGGATGCAGAACAGATGCCTAGCGGATGCAGAACAGAAAAAAAGCATTTAAAATGGAAAAAACATTCGCAGAGGGGACCTATCTCGGATATTGAGGATGTCTAGAGGATGCCTAGAGGATTCAAAGGGACACCTAGGGGAAAACCTATACTGCCTATAAAAAGGGGGAGCAACTCACCTGGATCTCACTTTCAGAACAGCAGCCCTGCGGTGCAGACCTCTGCAGCCTTCATCTGACTCTTCCTCTTCCACAGCATCCAGTCATGTCCACCGTGGATCGTAACAAAGTCCTTTTGGCAGCCACCATCCTTCTGCAACAGTGCGAAGCCATCTACAGGATCTGTGAACTCTACTACGGGAAGAAAAAGAGGCTGCCAAGAAGCGTCTGGGTACGAAGATAGATTGCCAGAAGAGCAGAGTACGGACTGTACAACAAGCTGATGGTGGAGCTGAGGAACGAAGACACTCGTGCATTCCAGAACTTCATGAGGATATCTCCAGCCATGTTTGACAAAGTTGTGCAGCGCCTGACACCCAGGTTGACCAAGGCAAACACCAACTTCTGGCCCAGCCTGGAACCTGGGCTCAAGGTGGCACTCACTCTGCGCCACCTGGCCTCAGGGACCACCTACAGGAGCATGCAGTATGGCTGGAGGGTGCCACACAACACCATCAGCATTGTGGTCAGAGAAGTGGTGCAGGCCATCATCGACGAATACATGGAGGAGCTCCTCCAGTACCCCTCCACTGAAGAAGGATGGAAGAAAGTTGCAGAGCAGTGGTATCAGAGGTGGAACTTCCCCCACACCATTGGAGCCATAGGTGGCAAGCACGTGGCCTGCAAAGCGCCAGCAAAATCAAGGTCCACTTATTTCAACTACAAGGGCTTCTTCAGCATCATCCTTTTCGCCATGGTCGATGCTGACTACAAGTTCATGTACATCAATGCTTCAGGCAACGGGTCATCTTCAGATGCCCAGGTATACAACGCCAGTCATCTCAAGGAGGGGCTGGAACGCAACCTCATCGTGGGCTTCCCAGATCCAGACCCTCTGCCCAACGACACACAAGATGTGCCCTACTTCATCATGGAGGATGACGCCTTCTCCCTCACAACCTACCTCATGAAGCCCTACACCTCCAAATGCCTCACCCGTGAAGAGATGGTCTTCCACTACAGGCTGTCCAGGGCAAGGCAGGTGGTGGAGAACGCCTTTGGCATCCTGGCCAACAGGTTCCGGGTACTTCTGACCACCATGCAGCATCACCCAGAGACCGTGAGGAGGATCATGGAAGCTTGCTGCATCCTGCACAATCTCATGCACACCCACTACCCAGTCTTGCAGAACAGGTTCATGGACCTCCAAAAAGGCAATGGGGACATGGAGCCTGGTGAATGGAGGCAAGGGCAAAACCTGATAGACACTCAAGATGTGCAAGGCCCCAACAGAGCCTCATGTGAAGGGAAGAAGCAATGCAACCTCCTGAGACACTGGTGGAACTCCCCAGCTGGAGCAGTGGAGTGGCAAGACAGGATGATAGATGGTTAATGGATGCTTCCTTGAGCCTGTGGCATAACACTGATGAGGTTGTGCCATGTATGTTGAGTGGCCCTCCAATGAAGAGGGCATTAATAAAGAGTTGTGTTTATGTTGACATGTGTGGATGATTGATTACATTATTATTGATAATAGAGGGCCATATGTGTGGCACTTGGGAGGGTGGACCATACAGTCCCACTATGCTTGCACTGGAGGTTTATCTATCCCACAGCTATTATCCATCCCACTGCTATCCTTACCCATCCCACAGCTATTACACATCCCACAGGTATCCCTGCCCACCCCACTGCTATCTTAACTCATCCTTCAAGCCTGCAAAGGCTTAAACCATTTCTAAAAGTTTCCAACAAGACTTTATTAAAAAAAAGAAATGAAGCAAGTGTGTGAATCAAAGATAGACTTTATTAACAAGAAGCTATAAAACCAAAATGAGTCTCTGGCACTCCTCTTGGTCGTTCAGTCTCAGGGGTGAAGGGTTCAGATGCTGTGGATGTGGCTGGTGCTGGAGTGATTGTCTGATCCCCCGCATCATCAGCTCCTCCAGAAGCATAAGCAGCAGAAGCTCCAGCCCCAGAAGAGCGAGCCCGTGCTACAGAAGCCCCAGCAGAACCAGAGTGAGGGCCAGGGGGTGGGATGGTGGCCCTGTCCCTCTTGCCACGGCTGGCAGTAGATGGCTGAGGCTTTCTGTTCTTCCCCATGGTTTTGGGGTTGCTGGCTTTCAGGCAGGCTGTCAGGCACCAAGGCTGGCAGGAAGGCTGGCAGGCAGGCAGGTACCAAGGCTGGCAGGCAGACAGACACCAAGGCTGGCAGGCAGGCTAGCAGGCAGGCAGGCTGGCAGGCAGGCAGGCACCAAGGCTGGCAAGAAGGCTGGCACCAAGGCTGTCAGGCAGGCAGGCACCAAGGCTGGAAGGAAGGCTGGCATGCAGGCTGGCAGGCAGGCACCAAGGCTGGCAGGAAGGCTGGAAGGAAGGCAGGAACCAAGGCTGGCAGGAAGGCAGGCACCAAGGCAGGCAGGCAGGCATGAACCAAGGCTGGCGGGCAGGCATGAACCAAGGCTGGCAGGCAGGCAGGCACCAAGGCTTGTGGGCAGACTGGCTGGCAGCAAGGCTGGCAGGAAGGCTGGCAGGAAGGCTGGCAGGGAGGCTGGCAGCAAGGCTTGCAGCAAGGCTTGCAGGCAGGCATGCAGGCAGGGAAGGCAAGGCTATCAATCTGTCCAGCAGCAGGTCTTTCCTCTGAATGGTGACCTGCTCCGAGCTGCTTCCCTTATATACGCGGGGCTTATGCAATGCATCCTCCCCACATGCGCAATTAACACGAGGCATCTGTTAGACTTCCACTGTGCATCTGTTGTACATCCGCTGTGCATCTGCTTCATCCGCTGTGCATCCGTTGTGCATCCACTTCATCCGTTCCGTGTCCGCTTTGCTGAGGTCCCCCGGAAGCCTAGCGGATGTGCCATCCGCTCTCATCCGCTCCCATCCGCTAGGCTTCTGCTCTGCATCCGTTTTCCATCCGCTCTGCGTCCTCCCCCCGTCCGTTCCTTTCCGTGTTATCTGCTCTGCTTATGCAAATTTTTGCCCCTTTTGAGAGCGGATAACAACGGATGGAACATTCTTCTCATCCGCTGTGTCCTTTTTACAAATGTTTTGAATCCGTTGGGCAGTGTGACAGGGCCTTAAGAAAGCAAGAATAAAGTTAAAACTTTTACAAGATGCTAAAATTGGAGGAGGATTTGGTCTGCCTTATTGGGAGTTGTACTACCAAGCTACAAACTTGACATGGGTAAGGAATGGATAACATTAAGAAATACTAGATTGTTGGGATTAGAAGGACATGATCTGTTGTTGGGGTTGCATGCCTTTTTATAATATAAGGGAACTAAAATAAAGGGTTATTTTAGAAGACATCATATACGGGAATCTCTGTGGTTAAAATGGGAGAAGATTAAAAGACAATGTTATTTGAAAATTCCAATCTGGTTATCGACTATTGAAGCATTTTCTTATCCTATAACATATAAGAAGGAAAAAACAGTTAGATATGGGGAAATATTGAATGAAAAGGGTGAACTTAAATCTATACAAAAACTAGAGGAACAAGGTATAAAGATGAATTGGGTTTTTTTTGAGCAAATACATTCAAGGTATGAAAAAGATTTTAAAACAGAAGGTTTCTATAATAAATTGACTGATTTAGATAAGATTTTGACAGGTACTGATGAAAAGGTGATTAAAAAATTGTATGGATATTTATTAGAAATTAAACTAGAAGAAGAACAAGTTAAAGAGACTATGATTGCTTGGGGGAAGAATTTTGGATATGGGATTGATCTAGAGAAATGGCAAAAATTGTGGTCTCAAAATTATAAAATGACAATGTCAACAGCATTTAAAGAAAATTTGTCTAAGATGTTTTACAGGTGACATTTTCCCCCAACAAGAACACCAAGAACGTTCAAGAATAAATCCGAAAGATGTCGGAAATGTCATCAGATATCTGGCTCATATTGCAATATGTGGTGGACTTGTGCGGATGCAAAAAAATATTGAACTAAAATCCACACATGGTTGGAAAAAATGACTAAAAAGCATATAGATTTAAAACCAGATATATTTTTATTGGGAATTCTACTTGATACATACAGCAAAGATTTAAAATATTTAATTGTAAATGTATTAACAGCAGCTAGGATTGTATTTGCTAAAAATTGGAAAAATGAGAAAATACCATTGCAGGAGGAAACTGTCAAGAAAATACTGGAATGTGCTGAAATGAGTAGATTGACATTTGAAATTAGAGAACAAGAGGATAAACAATTTTGCAAAATTTTCTATCAATGACTAGATAACAAAAAATAATAATAGAATATGTAGAATTTTAGAAAATAATGAATATATAAACATCTATTTCTTTTCTTTTTTTATTATTATATGTATAAAATGTTTTTAGGAAAGATTTGGGAGGACTATATGAATTGTTATAAAATAAACTAAGTATAGCTATCTAGCAAAGTATGAAAGAACAAAATTATAGTCAAATGATTGATTAATAATAATAGGATATTCAATTTTTGATTGATAATATAAGTTATTACGTAATGTAACTGTAACTGAGACTATGAAATCGAAGCACAAAAAATTTGCAAACCAACCGACACACTGCTTGTATATTTATGGAAGAAAGTTGGATGTTTTTATGTTTTGTTTGTTTTTTGTTTGTTTTTAAAAAATCAATAAAACTTAACAAAAAAAAATATTGATCAGCGGGCATACCTTCAAATTCAAAGGTATAAACAGGATAAGAAAGAATTAGAAATCAACAATGAACTCCAGCAATTAGATAAACTTTTATTCGGATCAGGCAAAAAAAAAAATGACAAAATTTTATAATTATGTATTAGAAGTAGAATTCAAAGAAGAAATTGTTAAAGGGAATATGATAGCCTGGAGTAGGAATGTAGGACGTAGCATCACTTTAATAGAATGGGAAAAGGTTTGGGGTAGATATAATAAGATTACAAAATTGGCAGCATATAAAGAAAATGCCTATAAAATGTTTTATAGATGGCACCTTCCCCCTTCGAGATTAGTGAAGATGCACCCCAATATGAGTCTGAAATGCTGGAAATGCAAAAAAAAAAGAGGGAACTTTTTTTCATATGTGGTAGTCCTGTACAGAAGCCCAAAAGTATTGGCAGAAAATTAGAAATTGGCTGGGAGAAATAACAAAAGAACAGATCGACTATAAACCAGAGTCATTTCTGTTAGAGATTTTTGATAAACAAATATCAAAAAAAGCAAAATACATAACAATACACATTTTAACAGCAGCCAGATTAGCTTTTGCCCAATGTTGGAAGCAGCCTGGAATGTGCAGCATTCTATTAAAGGTTCCAAAATATATTGAAATCCAAAGATGAAGATCTGGGAGCTATAATGTCCTACTTAATAGCAGAGGCTTGCAAAGGGACCAACAGGAAATAGTGAAAGAATTAGATGAGGTCTACCGAATCCATACAAACTACGCCAGATGAAACAAGCTGCCTAGAGAGGTCCACATCAGGTTCACCAGAAAAAATGTAAGAGATGTTGTATGTAGAATCACAAAGGATGAGCTGAGGGTGTGTAAAGAAAAAGAGATCACAATCTTGAAACAAATTCCAAGGCGGGTAAGAGACTTGAAGAAGGACTACAGATCTGTGGCAATACTCCTGAATAAATGAAACATCTGGTTCTGATGGCTGGTCCCTGAAGGAATGCTGGTGATGTGGCAAGAAAGAAGAGTAAAAATTGATTGAAAAAGCTCAAGAACTTTTCGATCAGTTGATGGAAATAGAGGAAGAGGGGAGCAGCAAAGAAGAGTCAGAAAGCAAGAGTCAGGAGGACCAACAAGAAGATCAGCAACAAGGAATACAGGAAGCGGACCAAGAAGAGAGAGGCAAAGAAAAAAGAATATCCAAGGAGAAAAGGACTAAGAATAAGACCCCAAAGAGAAGCAAGAACAAACAGAATATTTAGGTAGACTCAGAATTAACAATGGAAGAAGAAATAATTTTATTCTCAGTAAACATCAATGAATTAAACTCCCAGATTAAGAGGAAACAAATATTAACCAAATTAAATAAACAAAATGTTGATATTATAAGCCTACAGGAGCTACATATCCAAAAGCAGCATAAAAAAATATCTAGAATATCCCAAGTTGGGTGTATTATTTACAGCATTGATAGATCAAAAGAAAAGGGGGGAGGGGTAGCAATTTACGTAAAAATGGGATAAATGCAAAAAAAAAAATATGCAGATGAACAAGGCAGAATTTTAATGATACAAATTAATTTACATCAAAAACAATTACTCTTAGTGGGGATATATGCCTCTAATGATAACCAGAAGTTTTATTAGGGATTGTATGATAAAATAATTAATGTAGGTGAAGAAAATATTTGCTTGATAAGGGATTTCAATGCTATTGTTAAAAAAGACTATATTAGTATGGAAGGGACTAAAAAGAAAAAAAAGAGAATTCAACCAATTTTTATTTTTTTTATTTAACACACGAGACGAATTTGGAAGATATATGGAGGAAGAGGAATCCAAATGAGAAGAAATATAAGTTTTATTCTAGTCCATAAAAATCATGGTCCAGAATCGATATGGTATGGGTTAATAGGGCAATCGAGAAAGACATTAGTGAAGTAGAGATAATGCCTAATAGCTCAGTTAAAATTACATGGAAAGGACATAGTAAAAGGAAAAGGAGATGGATATTAAATTCATAAATAATAAAGGAAAAAATATATTTCAAGAATTAAAAATGAGTTAGAAACATTTTTTAAGGTTAATCTAAAACAACATACTAGTTTACAAAATTTATGGGACACTACAAAGGCCTTCGTGAGAGGCATATCAATAGCCTATATAGCTAAGAAAAATAAAGAAAAATGGAAGAAACAGAATGAATGACAAGGAAGTATTAAAAATTTTGAATATGAGCTCCAAAAAGACCCCCAAAATATGGAAGTTAAAGCCACTGTTACACTGCAGCAACGGATGAAAAGAGGAAGTAAAATGGAGAGAAACACTTGCCATCCATTGGAAAACGCTATGTCCTCACTGCCTCCATTTTGCTTCCTCTCTATCCGTCCAGCATCCGTTTATTGACGTTTCATCCACTCCAAAAGTTTTAGGCTGCTTAAAACTTTTGCGCAGAAAATGTATCCAGTTCATCCATTCTGCATCCGCTACGCATCCGCGACGCATCCATTATGCATCCGTTAAGCATCCGCTATATCCGCTAGGGATCCGCTGCGCATCCGCGCAACTAGCATCCGCCCGTACGCAGGGTGGAAGCAGAACGGACGCGGAACGGATGCAGAACGGATGCAGAACGGAAACAAAGCATTTAAATCGGAAAAAACGTTCACAGAGGGGACCTATCTCGGATATTAAGGATGTCTACAGGATGCCTAGAGGATGCCTAGAGGATGCCTAGAGGATGCAAAGGGACACCTATACTGCCTATAAAAAGGGGGAGCAACTTGCCTGCATCGCACTTTCAGAACAGCAGCCAAGCCGTGCAGACCTCTCCAGCCTTCATCTGACTCTTGCTCTTCCACAGCATCCATTCATGTCCACCGTGGATTGCGACCAAATTCTTTCGGCAGCCACCATCCTTCTGCAACACTGCAAAACCATCTACAGTCTCTGTGAACAGTACTATGGGAAGAAAAGGAGGCACCCAAAAAAAGTCTGGCTCCGAAGATGGTTCACCAGAAGAGCACAGTACGTACTTTACGACAAGCTGATGGTGGAGCTCAGGAGCAAAGACCCTCGGGCGTTCCAGAACTTCATGAAGATGCCTCCAGCCATGTTTGACAAAGTTGTGCAGCGCCTGACACCCAGGTTGACCAAGACAAACACCAGCTTCCCGCCCAGCCTGGAACCTGGGCTCAAGGTGGCATTCATCCTGTGCCACCTGGCCTCAGGGACCACCTATAGGAGCATGCAGCATGGCTGGAGGGTGCCACCCAGCACCATCAGCTTTGTGGTCAGAGAAGTGGTACAGGCCATCATCGAAGAATACAAGGAGGAGCTCCTCCAGTGCCCCTCCACTGAAGAAGGATGGAAGAAAGTTGCAGAGCAGTGGTATCAGAAGTGGAACTTCCCTCACACCGTTGGAGCCATAGATGGCAGGCACATGGCCTGCAAAGCTCCAGCCAACTCAGGGTCCTCTTATCACAACTCCAAGGGCTTCTTCAGCATCATCCTCTTCGCCATGGTTGACGCTGACTACAAGTTCATGTATATCGATGTTTCAGGCAACGGCGCATCTTCAGATGCCCAGGTATACAACGACAGTCACCTAAGGAGGGGCTGGAAAGCAACCTCATGGTGGGCTTCCCAGATCCAGACCCTCTGCCCAACGACATGCAAGATGTGCCCTACTTCATCGTGGGGGATGACGCCTTCTCCCTCACAACCTACCTCATGAAGCCCTACACCTCCAAATACCTCACCCGTGAAGAGAGGATCTTCAACTACAGGTTGTCCAGGGCAAGAAGGGTGGTGGAGAACACCTTTGGCATCGTGGCCAACAGGTTCCAGGTACTTCTCACCAACATGCAGCATCGCCCAGAGACCATGAGGAGGATCGTGGAAGATTGCTGCATTCTGCACAATCTCATGCGCACCCGCTACCCAGTCTTGCAGAACAGGCTCATGGAACTCCAACAAGGCAATGGGGACATGGAGCCTGGGGAATGGAGGCAAGGGCAAAACCTGATAGATACTGAGGATGTGCAAGGCCCCAACAGAGCCTCACGTGAGTCGAAGAAGCAGCGCAACCTCCTGAAACACTGGTGCAACTCCCCAGCTGGAGTGGTGGAGTGGCAAGACAGGATGGAAGATGCTTAATGGATGCTTCCTTGAGCCTGTCTCATCACACGGATGAGATTGGGCCTTGTATGTTTGGTTGGCCTACAGTGAACAGGGCGTTTAATAAAGAGTTGTGTTTATGTTGACATGTGTGGATCAATGCTTACATTGTAATTGATAATGAAGAACCATAGGGGTGGCACCTGGGAGGGTGGACCATACAGTCCCACAATGCTTGCACTGGAGGTTTATCTATCCCACAACTATTACCCATCTCATAGGTATCCCTGCCCATCCCACAGGTATCCCTTCCCATCCCACAGGTATCCCTGCCCATCCCACAGCTATCTTAACCCATCCCAAAGGTATCCCTTCCCAT
>BLBF01000019.1:9611976-9660052 GCA_015471245.1 Laticauda colubrina | reverse complement strand
CCCACAGCTATCTTAACCCATCCCAAAGGTATCCCTTCCCATCCCACTGCTATCTTAAACCATCCCACAAGCATACAAAGGCTAAACCATTTCTAAAAGTTTCCACCAAGACTTTATTCAATAAAATAAATGAAGCAAGTGTGTGAAACAAAGATAAACTTTATTGAACAACAAGCTTTAAAATAAACATGACCCAAGTTAAGTGTCCAAATAAAGTCCACAAATATCCAGGCAGCCAGTCTCTGGCACTCCTCTTGGTCACTCGGAGGTGTGTGCCCAGTCCAAGATGTTAGGGTGAAGGTGCTGTGGAGGTGGGTGCTGCTGCAGTGCTGGTCTGAGGTGTTATTGGAGTGCCTAGCCCCAAGAGGACAATAGGGGATGGTGTGTTGAGGAAGGTGTCGGACAGCTGGCTCAGCCCCGCGATGCTGAGAGGTCCTTCCTCCATGCCATGGGGTGTCAGCCCCAGTACTGAGGACAGATGTACTGAGGCCGGGCTTGGCTGTGGGATGGAGGAAGGAGCAGTGTAGTGGGGCTGCCTGCTCTGCAGCGGGATGAGGACTGTCATGGGTGGCATCATTGGCGTGGCTGGCATCGCTGTTGTGGGTGGCATTGTCGTGGGTGGCATCGGCGGCATGATTGGAAGCGGTGGCAACGTTGTCGGCCGATGACTCTGTGCCTGCAACTATAGGGGCTGCTGTCTGTGTTGCTGGACTTCCGGGTAGCTGTAGCCCTGGTAGGTGAGGGGCTGTGGGAAGCCTTGGTATGGGAGGGACATCACCTGGGGTGGAGGAGCAGACCTGGACTGGGTGGGAGCAGGTTCCTCTGGGTGTGGAGAGTTGTGAAACAGCTCGGTGATCCTCTCTTTCACCACCTGGTACTGAGGATCCGGCATCTCCTTGAGGGTCTGGTTTACATAATTGAGGAAGGGCTTGTGGTTGGAGGAGGAGGATTCGATGGGGACCAGCTGAGAGAGGAGACCTATGCTGGTGCGGATGGTGTCCCTGATCTCCACCAGGACCTTGTGACTCTGCCCCTCCTGTGGTCCGGCTCTCTGCCTTGCAAATTTTCACCCCTTTTCAGCGCGGATACAACGGATGTAAGATTTTTCTCTTCTGTTGTGTCCTTTTTGCATCCGTTGGGCAGTGTGACAGGGCCTTTACATCCGTTGTATCCGCGCTGAAAAAGGGTGAAAATTTGCATAATTGGAGCGGATGAAACGGACGCGGGGAGGATGCAGGGCGGATGCAAAGCGGATGCGGAACGGAAGCACAGCGGATGGAAGCGGATGGCGGATCCGCTAGGCTTCCGGGGGGCCTCAGCGAAGCAGACGCGGAACGGAAAAAACGGATGCAGAACGGATGCACAGCAGATGAAGCGGATGCACAGCGGAAGCCGCGCGGATGCACAGTGGAAGCGGAACGGATGTCGCACATTAATTGCGCATGCGGGGGGGATACATTGCGCAAGCCCCCCGGATATAAAGGGAAGGAGCTAGCACGTGGCCAGCATTCCGAGGAACATTTTTTCCGATTTAAACGCTTTGTTTCCGTGCTGCATCCATTCTGCCTCCGTTTTGCATCCATTCTGCATCTGTTCCGCTTCCTCCCTGCGTCCGGGCGGATGCGAGTTGCGCGGATGCACAGCGGATGCCTAGCGGATATAGCGGATGCATAATGGATGCATAACGGATGCGTCGTGGATGCGTAGTGGATGCAGAACGGATGAACTGGATACATTTTCCGCGCAAAAGTTTTAAGCAGCCTAAAACTTTTGGAGTGGATGAAATGTCAATAAACAGATGCTGGATGGATAGAGAGGAAGCAAAACGGAGGCAGTGAATACATCGCGTTTTCCAATGGATGGCAAGTGTTTTTCTCTGTTTTACTTCCTCTTTTCATCCGTTGCTGCAGTGTGACAGGGGCTTAAGATTTTTCTCTTCTGTTGTGTCCTTTTTGCATCCGTTGGGCAGTGTGACAGGGCCTTAAGAAAGAAATAGGGATGATTAGACTTGAACTAAATTTGATAGATATTGAGGAAAATGCACGTAACTTAAAAGCTCTTAAACATAATTTCTTTGAATGAGCAAATAAACCAGGAAGGTGGTTGTTCCATAAATTAAAAATAGAGAAAGAGAAAAGACTAATTCAGCAACTTAGTGATGAGGAAGGGACAGTGTATTGTCAGATGGAGGAGAAAAAGAGAATTGCACAAAGGTATTTTAGCGAGCTTTGTAAGCAAGAAGATGTTAGGGAAGAAAACTTTAGAAACTATTTGGAGGGAAACGGTCTGAGCCCAATCTTAGAAGAAAACATTGAAGTACTTAATAAAGAAATAACATTAATGGAGTTACAAAAGGTGATACAAAAACAAAAAAATAATAAAACATCTGGCCCGGATGATCTATCAGGCAAACTATATAAAAATTTATCTGAAACATTTGAACCAATGTTACTGGAACTATATAATGAGGCATTAACGCAAGCTAGACTTCTGAGGTCCCGGTCCAAGGCATACATCTCCTTAATTGCAAAGATGGCACTGATCAACAACTAATTGTGAACTATAGGCCAATCTCGTTGCTAAATACAGATTATAAGATATTTATGTCAATATTAACAGAAAGAATAAAACCAATTTTGAGTGAATGTATATATACAGGCCAGAATGGTTTCCTGCCAAATAGACAAATTAAAAACAATATTAAGACAGTATTAAATTCAACTGAATACTACGAAGCTCACCCAGAAAAGCAGGCAGCTTTAATTTTTTTAGATGCACAAAAAGCATTCGACAATCTCAATTGGAAATTCATGCTATATCAAATTAAAAAGATGAACTTTGGCACTAATATAGAAAAAACACAACAAGAAATATATTCAAATCAAAAAGCAAGTGTACTATTAAATGGAGATCGTACCGAAGATTTTGAAATTGCAAAAGGAGTGAGACAAGGGTATCTATTATCTTCTCTGTTATTTATCTTGTTTTTAGAAGTGTTGCTAGCTGCAACCAGACAAAACCCAGAGATTTATGGAATTAAGATTAGAAATAAGGAATATAAAGTTCAGGCATTTACTGATGATTTAGTATTTGTAGTGGAAGATCCAATGAATTCAGGACCAATATTGTTGCAACAAATAGAAAAATTTGGGGAAGCAGCAGGATTTAAAATAAATAAAAATAAAATTAAGATGAGAGTCAAAAACTGTACAACAAAACAGAAAGTAGAATTAGAAAACATAATGGGACTGCAAATAATAAAAAGGTGAAATACCTGGGAATTTGGATACCATCCAGAAGTTCATCATTAAAAGAGGACAATTATGTTAAACTGATTCAGAAAATCAGAAAAGAATTGGAATTATGGGCCAAATTGAAACTGTCTATATGAAGGCCCTGTCATACTGCTCAACGGATGCAAAATGTTTGTAAAAAGGACACAGTGGACGAGCAAAATGTTCCATCCATTGTTATCCGCTCTCAAAAGGGGCAAAAATTTGCATAAACAGAGCGGATAACACAGAAAGGAATGGATGGGGGGAGGACGCAGAGAGGATGGAAAATGGATGCAGAGCGGAAGCCTAGCGGATGGAAGCGGATGGGAGCGGATGGCACATCTGCTAGGCTTCCGGGGGACCTCAGCAAAGCGGACGTGGAACGGATACAGCAGATGCAGAGCGGACGCCGAGCAGATGAAGCGGATGCACAGCGGATGCCAAGCGGATGAAGCGGATGCACAGCGGAAACCTAGCGAATGCACAGTGGAAGCCTTGTGGATGCCTAGTGTTCACTGCGCATGCGGGGGGGGAATTATTGCGTCAGCCCCGCAGATATAAAGGAAAGCAGCTCGGAAGCAGGTCACCATTCAGAGGAAAGACCTGCATCCAGACACATCGAGTGCCTTGCCAGCCTGCCCTGCCTGCATGCCTGCCTGCCAGCCTTGCTGCCTGCCTTGTTGCCTGCCATCCTGCCAGCCTTGCTGTCTGCCTGCCTGCCAGTCTCCCTGCCAGCCTTGGTGCCTGCCTGCCTGCAAGCCTTGGTGCCTGCCTGCCAGCCTTTCTGCCAGCCTTCCTGCCAGCCTGCCAGCCTGCCAGCCTTGGTGCCTGCCTGCCTGCCAGGCTCCCTGCCAGGCTCCCTGCCAGCCAGCAACCCCACAACCATGGGGAAGAAGAGAAAGCCTCAGCCATCTGCTGCCAGCCCTGGCAAGAGGGACAGGGTCACCCTCCTGCCCCCTGGCCCTCACTCTGCTTCTGCTGGGGCTTCTGTAGCCCGGGCTCGCTCTTCTGCGGCTGGGGCTTCTGCTGCTTCTGCTGCTTCTGCTTCTGGAGGAGCTGATGATGCTGCTTATGGCGGTGGTGCGTCTGCTCATGTTTACTCTGCTGAAGCTGCCCTTGGCGGTGGTGCTTCTGCTGGTGCTTAGTCTGCTGAAGATCCTCCTTGTCCTGCTGCTCCTGCTCATCCTGCTGGTGCTCCTGGACTTGCTCGTCCTGCTTATATTGCTCGTGCTCCTGGTCTTGCTCGTCCTGCTCATCCTGCTGGTCCTGCTCGTGCTCCTGGTCCTGCTCGTGCTCCTGGTCCTGCTGGGGCTCCTGCTGCTTACTCTGCTGGTGCTGGTGCTGATGCTGGTGCTGGTGCTGGTGCTGGTGCTGCTCATGATGATGATGATGATGATGATGATGATGATGATGATGATGATCCTGCTGCTGCTGCTGCTGCTGATTATGATCCTGCTGGTGATGCTGCTGCTGCTGATGATGATGATCCTGCTGGTGCTGCTGCTGCTGGTGGTGTGGAGGAGCAGCCCCTACAACCTGGAAGCTCCTCTGATGAGGGCCCATCTGGTCCTGCCAAAGGGAGGAAGAGGCATATGCGGGAACGGGAGAGGAGGCAATACTCCATTGAGCAGGAACATGAGGATGAGGTGCTGGAGTGGCTGAGAGAGAATGACTATCTGTGGTGGAAGGGACACCGGCTCTACAGGGACACCAAAAGGAAGCAGGCTGCTTGGAGAGAGAAGGCGGAGAGTCTGGGCTACACATCGGATGTGCTCCTCAGCTGGTGGAAGCACATGCACACGTGGTACGGGAAGCTGCACCTCAAGAAATCTGGCCAGGCCACGGTTAAGCTGATGGACAGAGAGACTTACATCATGGCCAGGTGCAGCTTCCTGGAGGGTGAGATCTGCCACCGAGGAGCAGCGGCAGCCCCTCTCATGATCCTCTCTCTCCGGCAGCCTGCTGAGAGCCAGTCCTCTTCTGGCTGAGAGTCAGCTCCTGTCTCCAGGCAGGTTTCTGTGGAGCATCCCACAGCGGAGAACCCACAGACAGTTGTTTTAACCATGGTGGAGCGTGTGGAGGACTCCCTGGTGCAGTGGGAGAAAGGAGACGGCACGTCCACCACAGCCCTACCCGCATCCACCCCCAGCTCCTCCTCCACAGAAAGGCAGAGAGCCAGACAGGAGGGGCAGAGCCACACTGTCCTGCTGGAGATCAGGGACACCATCCGGAGCAGCATAGATCTCCTCTCTCAGCTGGTCCACACCGACTCCTCATCCTCCAACCGCAAGCCCTTCCTCACCTATGTCAACCAGACCCTAATGGACATGGCGGAACCCCAGTACCAGCAGGTGAAGGACCAGATCACCGAGCTGCTTCACAACCCTCCAGATCCAGAGGAACCTGCTCCCACCCAGTCCAGGTCTGCTTTCCACCCCAGGTGATGTCCCTCCCATTCCAAGGCTTTCCACAGGCCCTCACCTACCAGGGCTACGGCTACCAGGAGGTCCAGCAGCACAGGCAGCAGCCCTTCCCAGTCCAGGCACAGTGTCATCGGACGACACCGTTGCCACCGTTTCCACTGATGCCACCGATGCCACCAACGCCACCCATGCCACCCATGCCACAGATGCCACCCACGCCAGTCCTCACCCAGCTGCAGACCAGACAGCCCCACTACACTGCTCCTTCCTCCACCCCACAGCCAAGCCCGGCCTCAGTACATCTCTCCTTGGTAGTGGGGCTGACACCCCATGGCATGGAAGAAGGAGCTCTCAACATCACGGGGCTGAGCCAGCTGTCCGAGAGCTTCCTCAACACACCGTCACCTGTTGTCCTCTCAGGGCCAGGCACCCTAGTGGGGCTTCAAACGAGCACTCCAGCACCAGCCACCTCCACAGCACCTGGACCCTTCACCCCTGAGACTGGGCACACCTCTGAGTGACCAAGAAGAGTGCCAGAGACTTGGTGGCTACCTGTAGAATTTATTTGGACACTTGACTTGGGTCATTTTTCTTTTAGAGCTTGTTATTAATAAAGTTTATTTTTGCTTCACACACTTGCTTCATTTATTTTTTTTTGATAAAGTCTTGGTGGAAACTTAGAAATGGTTTAAGCCTTTGCATGCTTGTGGGGTGGGTAAGGATAGCAGTGAGATGGGCGGGGATACCTTTGGGATGGGTAAGGATAGCAGTGGGGTGGGCAGGGATACCTTTGGGATGGGTAAGGATAGCAGTGGGGTGGGCAGGGATACCTTTGGGATGGGTTAAGATAGTTGTGGGATGGGTTGAGATAGCTGTGGGGATAGATAAACCTCCAGTGCAAGCATAGTGGGACTGTATGGTCCACCCTCCCAGGTGCCACACCTATGGCCCTTCATTATCAATAACAATGTAAGCATTGATCCATACATGTCAACATAAACACAGCTCTTTATTACATGCCCTGTACATTGTAGGCCCACCCAACATACATGGCCCAATCTCATCCATGTGATGAGACAGGCAAAAGGAAGTATCCATTAATCATCTATCATCCTGTCTTGCCACTCCTCTGCTCCAGCTGGGGAGTTGCACCAGTGTTTCAGGAGGTTGCGCTGCTTCTTCCCTTCATGTGAGGCTCTGTTGGGGCCTTGCACATCCTCAGTGTCTATCAGGTTTTGCCCTTGCCTCCATTCCCCAAGCTCCATGTCCCCATTGCCTTGTTGGAGGTCCACGAGCCTGTTCTGCAGCACTGGGTAGCGGGTGCGCATGAGATTGTGCAGGATGCAGCAAGTTTCCATGATCCTCCTCATGGTCTCTGGGCGATGCTGCATGGTGGTGAGAAGTACCTGGAACCTGTTGGCCAGGATGCCAAAGGCATTCCCCAGCACCCGCCTTGGCCTGGACAGCCTGTAGTTGAAGATCCTCTCTTCACGGGTGAGGAGTCTGGAAGTGTAGGGCTTCTTGAGGTAGGTTCTGAGGGAGAAGGCGTCATCCCCCACGATGAAGTAGGGCACATCTTGCGTGTCGTTGGGCAGGGGTTCTGGATCTGGGAAGCCCACGATGAGTTTGCGTTCCAGCCCCTCCTTGAGGTGACTGGCGTTGTATACCTGGGCATTTGAAGATGAGCCATTGCCTGAAGCATCGATGTACATGAACTTGTAGTCAGCATCGACCATGGTGAAGAGGATGATGCTGAAGAAGCCCTTGTAGTTGAAATAAGTGGACCCCGACTTGGCTGGAGCTTTGCAGGCCACGTGCTTCCCATCTATGGCTCCAACGGTGTGGAGGAAGTTCCACCTCTGATACCACTGCTCTGCAACTTTCCTCCAGCCTTCTTCAGTGGAGGGGCACTGGAGGAGCCCCTCCAGGTATTCTTCGATGATGGCCTGCACCACTTCTCTGACCACAATGCTGATGGTGTTGTGTGGCACCCTCCAGCCATACTGCATGCTCCTGTAGGTGGTCCCTGAGGCCAGGTGGCGCAGAGTGAGTGCCATCTTGAGCCCAGAGTCCAGGCTGGGGTGGAATTTGGTGCTCTGCTTGGTCAACCTGGGTGTCAGCCGCTGCACAACTTCGTCAAACATGGCTGGAAGTATCCTCATGACGTTCTGGAATGTACGAGTGTCTTCGTTCCTGAGCTCCACCATCAGCTTGTTGTACAGTCCGTAATCTGCTCTTCTCCTGATCCATCTTCGGACCCAAACGCTTCTTGGCCGCCTCCTTTTCTTCCCGTGGTAGAGTTCACAGAGCCTGTAGATGGCTTTGCACTGTTGCAGAACCTTGGTGGCTGCCAAAAGGAGTTTTTTACGATCCATGGGGAACATGACTGGATGCTGTGGAAGAGCAAGAGGCAGATGAAGGCTGCAGAGGACTGCACAGTTGGGCTGCTGGGCTGAAAATGAGATCCAGGTGAGTTGCTCCCCTTTTTTATAGGCAACATAGGTTTTCCACTATTTGTCCCTTTGTATCCTCTAGGCATCCTCTAGACATCCTTAATATCCAAGATAGGTCCCCTCTGTGAACGTTTTTTCCATTTTAAATGCTTTCTTTGCGTGCTGCATCTGCTTTCATCCTGTCTTCGTCCGTGGTACTAACGCTGTGCATCCGTTCCGCTTCCTCCCTGCGTCCGTTTACCGCTGGAATGGATGCGAGTTGCGCGGATGCACAGCGGATGCCTAGTGGACATAGCAGATGCGTAACCGATGCAGAACGGATGTCCCCCATATGCCTAGCGGATGCAGAATGGACGCATTGGATACATTTTCCGCTCAAAAGTTTTGAGCAGCTCAAAACCTTCTGAGCGGATGAAATGTCAATAGACGGATGCTGGACGGATAGAGAGGAAGCAAAATGGAGGCAGCGAGTACAGAACGGAAGCATCGCGTTAACCAACGGATGGCAAGTGTTTTTCTCTGTTTTACATCCTCTTTCCATCCGTTGGTGCAGTGTGACAAGGGCTTTAGGAAGAATAGCAACATTGAAAATAAATACCTTACCAAAACAAATATATTTATTCCAAATGATTCCAATTAAATTAGGGAAATCTTTTTTTATAGAACTAAATAAAATGATACCCAGGTTTGTCTGGTTGGGCAAGCGGCCACGTATTAAAATGAAACTATTAGAAGATAATAGAAGCAGAGGTGGTCTCGGACTACCAGAATGTGAGCTTTATTACCAGGCAGCAATGTTGAATTGGATGAAGGATTGGATTAAATTAAGAGACAAGAGAATCTTAACATTAGAAGGACATGACCTCTTGATAGGTTGGCATGCATTTTTGTGGGAAATTAAAAGTTATATACATACCTATTTCAATCAACACCTAATAAGAGACTCATTGATTACAATTTTGAAAAAAAATCAAAGGTAAACACTATACAGAACTTACATGATGGCTGTCAACCATGGAAGCCATAATATATCCAAATAGATTAGGCCTACAGAAAGTGGTAAGCTATAAAGAACTATTAGATAGTCAAGGGAAATTAAAATCAAACCAAGAATTGAAGGAAAATGGAATTATAATCGATTGGTGGCCATATTTGCAAATCCAAAATAAATATAAAAAAGATTCAAAAGATTTTGGATTTGACAAAGGGCAGAACCAACTAGATAAAATATTAATGGGACTGGAACAAAAAACTTATAACTAAAATATATGAATATTTTTTAGATTTTAAAATGGAAGAGGAAATAGTCAAAAGTACAATGATTGCATGGGCACAGAATTTTTGGATACACTATAGAATTAGAGGAATGGGAGAAAAATTTCTGCAGCATACAAAGAAAACATATATAAAATGTTTTATAGATGGTATTTAGTCCCAACAAGATTGGCAAAAATCTGCTCCAATATGAGTCCTAAATGTTGCAGAAAAGTTGATGGTACATTTTATCACATGTGGTGGATGTGCCCTGAGGCCAGGACATACTGGATTTAAATTAAAAATTGGTTAAAAGAGATCACTGGCTATCAGTCTGATCTGTTTTTAACAAATCCTTGCTGTCTACTAATTATAACTTCATTTGCTTCTACCGTGTTTTTCACATAGTAAGGCCGGGCCTTATATATTTTTTTTTTGAAAAAAATTAACCAAAAACGGCTAGGCTGTCTTTTCGGGGGTGACTTAATTTCCTCCCCCACCAAGAGCGGCCCATACACCCCCACATTTCCACAAAGCCATTTCTGTCTGCCAATCGAAAATTCGCTTGAAGACACAGTCCCCAGCTGCTTCGGGCCGATGCGTGGCTGCACCAGTCCCCTCGCTTTTAGGGCAGTTTCTTTCCTGCAATGGAAGCTCCCCAAGTGCGGTCATGAGCCACTTCGATCGGCCGGGAGAAGCGGCCTGGGGTGAGCGCACACACACACTCCCCTTGCCGCGAGGCCGCTTCTATCTGCCGATCGAAAGCTCCCTTGAGGACACAGTCCCCAGCTGCTTCAGGACGAGGCGTGCCTATGCAACAGGTTCCCAACTGCAAACTCAATGCAACTGCAAACTCAATGCAATGTACATATGCTGTTATCAGAATAAATATCAGAGAACCCCAAGATTCTTGATGCATTTCTGCTTCCTGAGCCAGCCACTCTTCTTCATCCCCTCAGATAGCCCATTTCCCCCCCGCCTCGATTTCCCACTGCAACCATTTGGATCGCAGGAGGGTTGCTAAAGAAGCTTTTGCCTTCTCCTGTCCCACTCTTTTAAACTTCTCTCTGCAGCCTTGGAAATCCTCTCCTGGCAACTCCATCCCAGCTCCAACCCTGTTTAGTTTCCATCCCAGACAAGCCCCCTCCCAGGTGCGCTCTGGGAATCCAAGGCTTGTTTCCTCCCCCTCTTCATCTCTGACTTGAGCAGAGCAAGCACTGGGGTGGGCAGGGAAGGGGCGGAGTGGAGGGGCTCCTGGGTTTTTTGCCTGATCTGGGTGAAAACCATCCTGGTTGCCACAAACGCATGGTTTTAATAGGCCTAAATTTAGGGGGCGGGGCTTAATTTCACCTCATGCCTAGAAATCATGCTGGGCCTTCCTATTGGTGGAGGCCATATTGTTTGAGAAACACGGTAACTGCTTGCAGATCTCTTTCTTGATTATCTTTTTCAGGATCTTTCCAGATATTGAAGTTTTTTTCCCCCTTCTTGAACATGGGAACCACCTGTTGAGGTAATTCCCCATTAGGAGAATGAGCACACACAGGGAGACATAGTGAGAGTGGTGAAGAATAACACACACACAGCACACAGCTACACTGTATTGTAAAATGTCAGTTTTTACTTCCAATAAAACAGTTAAGCAAAGTTCAACAAAACAGTCCAAGTCATTCACAATTAAAGCAGTTAATTTTCAATCCAGAGATAATCCAATAACAAATTCCAGTATCAAAAACAGTTCAGTAACAGACTTTCATCAAATCCAAGAGTAACAGTCAATAGGGACGGCAACACTCTCCAGAACAGAAGGAAACAGACTCACTCACACTCTCTTCTGAGACTAACAACCCAGGTTTCTGGCTCCATCTTATGGCCATTTGAGAAACTACACCCAATTACAGTTTTAGGATTCTCTTAAAGATATAGTATGAAAACGTCTATCCTAGTTTAAGCCCCTGTCACACTGCACCAACGGATGGAAAGAGGATGTAAAACAGAGAAAAACACTTGTCATCCATTGATTAACGCGATGCTTCCGTTCTGTACTCACTGCCTCCGTTTTGCTTCCTCTCTATCCGTCCAGCATCCGTCTATTGACATTTCATCCGCTCAGAAGGTTTTGAGCTGCTCAAAACTTTTGAGCGGAAAATGTATCCAATGCATCCATTCTGCATCCTCTAGGCATACGGGGGACATCCGTTCTGCATCCATTATGCATCTGCTATATCCACTAGGCATCCGCTGCGCATCTGCGCAACTCAAATCCGTTCCAGTGGTAAACGGACACAGGGAGGAAGCGGAACGGACGCGCAGCGTTAGTAGCATGGACGGAGAAAGGATGAAAGCGGATGCAAATCGCATCTGCATCATCCGCTACGCATCCGCTCTGCATCTGCTCTGCATCCTCTACGCATCCTCTACGCATCTGCTCTGCATCTGCTCTGCATCCGCTCCCATCCGCTAGGCTTCCGTTCCGCATCCGCTTTCCATCCTCTCTGCATCCTCCCCCCGTCCGTTCCTTTCCGTGTTATCCGCTCTGCTTATGCAAATTTTTGCCCCTTTTAAGAGCGGATAACAACGGATGGAACATTTTTCTTATCCGCTGTGTCCTTTTTACAAACGTTTTGCATCCGTTGGGCAGTGTGACAGGGCCTTTATATATTTCCAACCCAAATAACTGTTAGGTGACTTATATTCCTAACACCAACTCAGCCCTTTTCCAATCCTCATGGGTCTGTTCTTTTTAGCCTTTCTTGAAGATGGGAACCACTTCAGTCCCTTTCCAATGGTGCTCCAGAATTTTTGAAATATTTGGTACAATGGTTCTGAGATAACATCTGCCAGCTCCTTCAGAACTCTGGGAGGTAATCTGTCAGATACCTGTGATTTATATTTGTCAAGGTCAGATAGGTGTTCTCTTAGCATTTTCTTACTTATTTTAATTTTAATTTCTAGTTTGTCTTTTACAGTAGGTCTTTTTTTGTATGTTGGACTATACTTCCTTTTTGCATAAAGACTGATGCAAAGAATGAGTTAAGCAGCTCTGCTTTCTCCCTATTGCCTTGCCATCTTCTCTCTTTAGTGGAAGTACTGTTTCTTTTACCTTTTTCTTGTTATTGATATGTTGATAGAAACTTTTTTATTATCATTGATTTTTGTTGCAAATCTTTGTTCATTCTGAGCCTTTGCTTTCCTGACTTCATCTTTACATGTTCTAGCTATCTGCTGATAATCAGCCTTAGTTATGTTTCCCTCTTTCTATTTTTTTTTGTACTTGTTCTTTTTGTCCTTCAGTCTGTCAGAGAAATCTTTGTGCAGCCATGCTGGTTTCTTCTTGAATTTGTTTTTCTTTTTCAATGGCTTTTATGATCACATTTTGCAGAGTTTCTCATGCTTCTTGAGTTGTTTTCTTCTTTAGGATTTTTGTCCATATAATGTTTCCTAGGATTTCTCAGTTTGTTAAAATCAGCTCTTTTAAAGTTTAAGACACTGGCTGGATTATTTTCTCTTGCTTGTGTTTGTATTATATTGAATTCCAGTATGATGTGATCACTTTCATCGGGGTGGAATTCTATAGAACCGGTTATGATTCTGCACAGTATGGAGAACCGGCAAATCACGCCCTTGGCTGACCCCTCCCCTCTTTACCCAGTCAGTCCTTATTGCGCATATGCGACATTGTGCACATGCCCGACATCGCTGTGTTCTCCTCTGCACTCCTTAACCTATTTTTCCCCCTCCTGATGATCAGTTTGTTCCAATTATCAGCTGTGCGGGGATCCCCTTCACTGTTTTACTGCTTCATCCAGGCTTCCCTGAGGCCCAGGAGGCAAAAAGGGATGGGTGGAGGGGACGAATGTGTGTGCTGCAGACATGCACTCCCTCTGCGTTGTGCTTTTTGCCTTCCTGAGCCTCAAGAAAGCCTTCTGGGAGCAAAAATACCCCCCCCCCCAGGCTTCCCTGAGGCCCAGGAAGCCAAAAAAAAGAGGAGGGGGGTTGCTGAAAAAAATATGTAGAAGCCACTTCCACTCAGTCACGTGGCCACGCCCGCCTAGCCATGCCCACAGAAGTGGTTGTTAAAAAATTTGAATCCCACCCCTGCTTTCAACCAAGGTTCCAGCAATTTCAATTCCCTCTATCACTTCTTCTCTTTTAGTAAGAATTAAGTCCAATATAACTTGACTTCTAGTTCCCTCCTCTACCTTTTGGATGACAAAGTTGTCAGCTAGATTTGTTACATATTTGTTTGATCTCCCATTGGTCTATGGTCCTCCCCTTCCAACTACCAGATGTCATTCCCCAATTGGCATCTTCCCAATGTATTGAGCTGTATTGCACCTCCCTGACTTTTTGCAATCCAACACATCAAAGGAGATTGCTGAAAACTCGCTAACAGTCCTTGGACAAATTATGTCTAAATATAAAATGACGTTTTCTTTCCTATTGCTTTTTTCTCCTTTTTCTCTGTTTTTCTTTTTCTTGTTGCTTCAGCCGTCGATCTTCTGTCTTCCGCAGCTGTAAATTTACGAGGCTTAGCCGAACACAACAATATTGGAAAGCTTCATTTCCCGTGGGCTTTCTTAGTCACTCCGGGACTCAAGCCGCACAAGCAGAAACTACAGCCTTTTGCTGTCACAGTAAGTATCCACTCTTTCCTTTTGCCTTCGTCTGTTCCGGACGCGGCTGCCATCGCTGCCCCACAGTGCTCCCTGGTGTCCATGAAATAGAGCAGCAACAACCACCGCCTCCAACGCTTTCGCGTTGAGCTCTGGCCAGGCCGGGCGGTTGGTTGTTTTTCCAGACTCCATTTTAGGCTCAATCTGGGCTGCGAAGGGTGTTGGATGAGCAGCTGTTTGCGGGCCAGCGGCGGACGACGTCAAAGCCGTGCCTAGGCTCTGGCCTTGTTGCGCGTGCACGCTGTGTGACGCTACCCTCCCGTCCCTTGGGACCTGGGCCGTGCTGAGCTTGAGAAGGAAATAGCAGCTCCCAGCGGACAGAAATGGGCACTGGGATCCGCGCGGCCGCTCACGTTTCTGGAAGGGCGCTTCTGCTCTGAATCTTGCCGTTCCTAAGCCTGATTCACCGTCGGGCGCCTAGACAACCGCCGGCTCCGATGGAGACCCCAGTAGCGGGGGCGCCTATCACCCTCATCATCAAAGCGCCCAACCAGAAGTATACGGATCAGACCATCAGCTGCTTCCTGGACTGGACTGTCGGGAGACTGAAATGTCACCTCTCCAAGGTGTACCCCAGTAAGCCGGTGAGCCCCTCGCCTTTGTTTTAGCTCCTCCTCCTGAGTCCCCGGACGAAGCAGAATAGCCGGTGGGGTTCAGGACATGCCGACCGAGAAAAGGTGCTGCGTGAAAGCAAGACGCTTGATTTTTTTGCTTTTGGTCTTGCGAGAGTTAAGGTTTGAAAAGAGTATGGTGTTTTAAAATGGAGTTTTTCACACCTTCTCTGTGTTTGAACATGCGTTCGTTGCTACATTTCAGAGTTTTAAGTTATACAACGGTCAGAAATAAAAGATAGCATTCCTACTGGGACTTCAGTGCCATTTTAAATTACCTGCTCTTTCCCAACCAATGATGTGAGACCTTGACATAGTGCTAATAACTAGGCATTTCCCCCTCATTATCCAAACCAAAATCTCACTTTTCTAAAGATTGTGTTTCTTAATTCAGTATCCAACAATGGCCTCTCTTGTTGCTCATTTTCTCTTCCTTGAGCTCAGATAGGCACTCCAGATGTTGGTCACTTCTCTCTTTTAATTACTAGATAACAGATACTTCAGTTTTAAATGCATATTGTCTCCTAATAGTGCATATTTTCCATTATTTTCCATTATTGGGATTTCAAGAAAGCCATTTCTATCCAAAATATGCATACTAAGTCACACATATAATACAACTTTGTGCTTTAAAGAAATAACTAATTAGGAACTTGACTACTATATCTGCAGAAGCAAATCCATGTTTTCCAATAACTATACAATCTGTAAAATAACCCCAGACTTCTAAATAGTTATGTCTAAAAGTATCTGCTGCAATTAATCCTTTAAATGGCACTTGCTGAACCACCAAAATCTTCTCTTGTAGCTTGTCATTCTACATCGCTACTTTATTGCAAACTTTGTTATTTTTCAGTTTAAAAATCATATACAGCGAGGTCATATTGTGTTGTTACCCTGAGCTCAAATAATACACATATATCCAAGAAACTGGTCATCATAGTTCTAGTTAATTACACTATTATTACTGCTTTTATTATTTGCATCATGACCTTTATTCAGTCATGAACACGTCATTTTTTTAGACCATTCTTGTGATCTAAAAACAAGTTTTTGCTTCGAACCAAAAACATTAGCTTTAGAGACTGGATCTCCAAAAGGATATCTTAATAAACAGCTCTTCCTCTTCCGGGATAGCATAATCACTAGTCACATGATTCCAGGAAAAAATATCATACTGTTTAAATGTTGTAGTAAGGCGCTATGTTTGCACATGTTTTTGGTCTGAAATAACTTTTGGAGATTGAATCCAACTACTGCACAGTCCTATCTCCAACACCTGCTTTTTTTTTTTAAATGATGAGTAAATAGCCATTTTCTTTTAAAGGCGAGTCTCTTCCTTTTCATAACTCTGGGGTGAACAAAATTATCCCATCACTCTCTCTTTATCTCTTGATTAATTGTATTCAAGATACTATACAACTCAGGTAAATACAATATTTTCTTGATTTTTCTGCAACTGTTTTTTGCATCAACTAGACAATAGATGGTTGTGTTGGAAGAAATGTCCATCTGGGTTCAGTTCCAAGTAGGAAGAAAGACACTGGAGAAATGGAGATTGTTTGGAAGGATAGTTTAATGGTGGACAGGACTACATGTGGTTTGAAATTCTGGACAAAATGGAGCACATGGGTAAGAGAGGGAGAGAGATTTATACCCCGTATTGGTCTTTGAACTTGCTTCCTGTTCCTGTGGCAAGAATATATTCTGATTGGTTGTCAGACTCCCATGGGGCCATATAGGGTAAATTTGTAGGTTGTCTTGAGACCCAGGCTCGGTTGAATGTTGCTGGATGATGTAATCTTCCCAGGTGCCATATGGTGAGATGAGTAATGGGATAATCCTATCATGTTCAGAGGGTCTTATTCCCATCACCCTGGAGCTGAAGGGGGGGCAGGGGGCTGCAGGAAGCTGCTTTGTCTTTTAAAACATATTCCTCCTTTTCTCATCCAGGAAAATACAATATTTTGCCTTTTTAATATGTCCTAGAATATTTCATTCTTCTAGGAGAGGGTGGGTGCTAACTTTCTCTTTTTGCCAAAATATGTGGGTAGAACACATGTTATTGGCAAGAGATTTAAAATTGATCAGATCAAGGAGACTTGATGGGTTCTTTTAATTTTTCTGATGCAAAGGGGAAGGCATTGATAAAGGCAGCAGAAATTGATTCCTTCAGTAACTACCAAAAGGTCAGCTTTCAATCCTGAAGGGCTAGCAGCCAGGGGAAAAATTCTGGAAAGAAATTTACAGTATCCAATTTTCCATGCCAATTATTTTTTGTAGTTAAGGCCCTGTCACATTGGTCGATGGATGCAAAACGTTTGTAAAAAGGACACAGCGGATGAGAAAATGTTCCATCCATTGTTATCCGCTCTCAAAAGTGCCCCAAATTTGCATAAACAGAGCGGACAACAACAGAAAGGAACGGACGGGGAGAGGATGTAGCGAGGATGGAAAGCAGATGCTCCACGGAAGCCTAGCAGATGGAAGCAGATGGGAGCGGATGGCACATCTGCAGGGCTTCCGAGGGAGCACAGCGAAGTGGACGCGTAGCGGAAGGAGCGGATGCCGAGCAGATGCTGAGCGGATGAAGCGGATGCAGAGCAGAAGCCTAGCGAAAGCCTAGCGAATGCCCAGCGTTCACTGCGCATGCGGGGAGGATGCATTGCGTCAGCCCCGTGGATATAAAGGGAAGCAGCTCGCAAGCAGGTCACCATTCAGAGGAAAGACCTGCTGCCAGACACAGCTCCAGCCAGCCAGCCAGCCAGCAAGCCAACAACCCAACAACCATGGGGAAGAAGAGAAAGCCTCAGCCATCTGCTGCCAGCCCTGGCAAGAGGGACAGGGCCACCATCCCACCCCCTGGCCCTGACTCTGCTTCTGCTGGGGCTTCTGCTGCTCGGGCTCACTCTTCTGGTGCTGGAGCTACTGCTGGCGCTGCTCCTGGTGCTGGTGCTTCTGCTTGTGCTTACTCTGCTGGCACTGCTCCTGGTGCTGGTGCTTCTGCTGGTGCTTACTCTGCTGGCACTGTTCCTGGTGTTGGGGCTTCTGCTAGTGCTTACTCTGCTGGCACTGCTCCTGGTGCTGGGGCTTCTGCTGGGGCTTACTCTGCTGACACTGCTCTTGGTGCTGGGGCTTCTGCTGGGACTTACTCTGCTGGCACTACTCCTAGTCCTGCTGGTGCTCCTGGTCCTGCTGGTGCTGCTGGTGCTCCTGGTGCTGCTGGTGCTCCTGGTGCTGCTGGTGCTGCTGGTGCTTACTCTGCTGGTGCTGCTCCTGGTCCTGCTGGTGCTGGTGCTGGTGCTGGTGCTGCTGCTGGTGCTGCTGCTGCTGCTGCTGGTGGTGGTGGTGGTCCTGCTTTTGCTACTACTGTTGTTGTTGCTGCTCCTGCTGCTGCTTGTAGTGTGGAGGAGCAGCCCCTACAACATCAAAGCCCCTCTGATGAGGGCCCATATGGCCCTGCCAGAGGGAGGAAGAGGCAGACGCGTGAACGGGATACGAGGCAATATTCAATCAAAGAGGAACATGAGGATGAGGTGCTGGAATGGCTGAGGGAGAATGAGTATCTATGGCGGAAGTGACACAGGCTCTATCGAGACACCAAAAGGAAGCAGGCTGCTTGGAGAGAGAAGGCGGAGAGCCTGGGCTACACTTTGGAGGTGCTCCTCGGCTGGTGGAAGCACATGCACACCTGGTACGGGAATCTCCACCTCAAGAAATCTTGCCAGGCCGCCGTCAAGCTGATGGACCGAGAGACCTACATGATGGCCAAGTGCAGCTTCTTGGAGGGTAAGATCCGCCACCGAGGAGCAGCCCCTCTCACAACCCTCTCTCTCAGGCAGCCTGCTGAGAGCCAGTCCTCTTCTGGCAAAGAGTCAGCTCCTGTGTCCAGGCAGGTATCTGTGGAGCGTCGCACGATGGAGAACTCCCCGACAGCTGTACTACCCGTGGCGGAGCACGTGGAGGACCCCCTGATGCAGTGGGACCAAGGAGAGGGCACTTCCACCACAGGCCAACTCGCATCCACCCCCAGCTACACCTCCACAGAAAGGCAGAGAGGCAGACAGGAGGGGCAGAGCCACACTGTCCTGCTGGAGATCAGGGACACCATCAGAAGCAGCGTAGATCTCTTCTCTCAGCTGGTACACACCAACGCCCCATCCTCCAACCGCAAGCCCTTCCTTACCTACATCAACCAGACCCTCATGAACATGTCGGAACCACAGTACCAGGTGGTGAAGGAGGGGATCACCGATCTTCACAACCCTCCAGGCCCAGATGAACCTGCTCCGACCCAGTCCAGGTCTGCTCCTCCACCCCAGGTGATGTCACTGCCCTTCCAAGGCTTTCCACAGGTCCTCACCTACCAAGGCTACGGCTATCAGGAGCTCCAGCACAGGCAGCCCTTCCCAGTCCAGGCACAGGTACATCAAATGCCACCAGTGCCACCGATACCACCAATGCCACAGATGCCACCCACGCCACAGATGCCACCCATGCTACAGATGCCACCCATGCCACAGATGCCACCCACGCCTCACCTTGCTCAGCTGCAGACTAGACATCCCCACTACACTGTTCCTTCCTCCACCCCATAGCCAAGCCCGGCCTCAGAACATCTGTCATCAGTATTGGGGCTGACACCCCATGTCTTGGAGGAAGGGGCTCTCAACATCACAGGGCTGAGCCAGCTCTCTGAGAGCTTCCTCCACACACCGTCCCGTGTTGTCATCTTGGGGCCAGGCACTCCAATGACGCCTCAGACCAGCACTCCAGCAGCAGCCACCTCCACAGCACCTGGACCCTTCACCCCTGAGACTGGGCACGCCTCAGAGTGATCAAGAAGAGTGTCAGAGACTGGGTGGCTACCTGTTGACTTTATTTTTGCTTTGGACACTTGACTTGGGTCATTTTTCTTTTACAGCTTGTTATTAATTAAGATTATCTTGCTTCACACACTTGCTTCAATTATTTTAGTCAATAAAGTCTTGGTGGAAACTTTTAGAAATGGTTTAAGCCTTTGCATGCTTTTGGGGTGGGTTAAGATAGCAGTGGGATGGGCAGGGATACCTTTGGGATGGGTTAAGATAGCTGTGGGATGGGCAGGGATACCGTTGGGATGGGTAATAGCTGTGGGATGGCCAGGGATACCTTTGGGATGGATAATAGCTGTGGGATGGGCAGGGATACCTTTGGGATGGGTAATAGCTGTGGGATGGGCAGGGATACCTTTGGGATAGGTAAGGATAGCTGTGGGATAGATAAACCTCCAGTGCAAGCATAGTGGGACTGTATGGTCCACCCTCCCAGGTCCACACCTTGGCACTTTATTATCAATAACAATTTAATCATTGATCCACACATTTCAACATAAACAGAACTCTTTATTAAATGCCCTGTTCATTGTAGGCCCACCCAACATACATGGCCTAAACTCATCAGTGTGATGAGACAGATTGAAGGAAGCATCCATTAATCATCTATCATCCTGTCTTGCCACTCCACTGCTCCAGCTGGGGAGTTGCACCAGTGTCTCAGGAGGTTGCGCTGCTTCATTCCTTCACGTGAAGCTCTGTTGGGGCTTTGCACATCCAGAGTGTCTATCAGGTTTTGCCCTTGCCTCCATTCATCAGGCTCCATGTCCCCATTGCCTTGTTGGAGGTCTACGAGCCTGTTCTGCAACACTGGGTAGCGGGTGCGCATGAGATTGTGCAGGATGCAGCAAGCTTCCACGATGTTACTCACAGTCTCTGGGCGATGCTGCATGGTGGTGAGAAGTACCTGGAACCAGTTGGCCAGGATGCCAAAGGCGTTCTCCACCACCCGTCTTGCCCTGGACAGCCTGTAGTTGAAGATCCTCTCTTCATGGATGAGGCATCTGGAAGTGTAGGGCTTCATGAGGTAGGTTCTGAGGGAGAAGGCATCATCCCCCATGATGAAGTAGGGCACATCTTGTGTGTCCTTGGGCAGGGGGTCTGGATCTGGGAAGCCCATGATGAGGTTGCATTCCAGCCCCTCCTTGAGGTGACTGGTGTTGTATACCTGGGCATCTGAAGATGAGCCATTGCCTGAAGCATTGATTTACATGAACTTGTAGTCAGCATCGACCATGGCAAAGAGGATGATGCTGAAGAAGCCCTTGTAGTTGAAATAAGTGCTTGCCATCTATGGCTCCAATGGGGGAAGTTTCACTTCTGATACCACTGCTCTGCAACTTTCTTCCAGCCTTCTTCAGTGGAGGGGCACTGGAGGAGCTCCTCCAGGTATTCTTCGATGATGGCCTGCACCACTTCTCTGACCACAATGCTGATGGTGTTGTGTGGCACCCTCCAGTCGTACTGCATGCTCCTGTAGGTGATCCCTGGGGCCAGGTGGCACAGAGTCAGTGCCACCTTGAGTCCACGGTCCAGGCTGGGCCGGAAGGTGGTGCTCTGCTTGGTCAACCTGGATCTCAGCCACTCCACAACTTCGTCAAACATGGCTGGCGGCATCCTCATGAAGTTCTGGAATGCACGTGGGTCTTTGTTCCTCAGCTCCACCATCAGCTTGTTATATAGTACGTACTCTGCTCTTCTCCCGATCCATCTTTGGACTCAGACACTTCTTGGCCACCTCCTTTTCTTCCTGTAGAACAGGTGAAAGAGTCTGTAGAGGGCTTCACACTGTTGCAGAACGATGGTGGCTACCCAAAAGAGTGTGTTACAATCCATGGTGGAGATGACTGGATGCTGTGGAAGAGCAAGAGCCAGATGAAGGCTGAAAAGGTCTGCACAGCAGGGTTACTGGACTGAAAGTGAGATCCAGGTGAGTTCCTCCCCCTTTTTATAGGAAATATAGGTTTTCCGCTAGGTGTCCTTTTGCATCCTCTAGGCATCCTGCAGACATCCTAAATATCTGAGATAAGTCCCCTCTGCGAATGTTTTTTCCGTTTTAATGTTTTGTATGCGAGCTGCATCCGCTTTCATCCTTTCTCCGTCCATGCTACTAATGCTTTGTGTCCGTTCCGCATCCGTTTCACTTCCTCCCTGTGTCCGTTTTCCACTGGAGCGGATTTGAGTTGCGCGGATGCACAGCGGATGCCTAGCAGATATAGCGGATGTGTAACGGATGATGACGGATGTAGAACGGATGTTCCCCGTATGCATTGCGGATGTAGAACGGACGCTTTGGATACATTTTCCACTCAAAAAGTTTTGAGCAGCTCAAAACTTTTTGAGCGGATGGAATCTCAGTCGATGGATGCTGGACGGATAGAGAGGATGAAAAACAGAGGTAGTGAGTACACAACGGAAGCATCGCGTTAACAAACGGATGGCAAGTGTTTCTCTCTGTTTTACATCCTCTTTCCATCCGTTGGTGCAGTGTGACATGGGCTTTAAATACCACTTTCTGTGAGCTTCCAATCAGGTTTCAAGCAAGCATAATCCCAAAATTCTTCACAGCCATGGTTTTCCTTTAAATAACTACAGGCTGTCCATTTCAAGGGTTGTTTCTTGAACCTGCCCTAGTTCTTACTTTTGTGAGGCCAAAGTGAGGTTAGCCATTGTGAAATCCAGGCCATTTAGTATTTTTAAAATTACATACATTGAGCCCTGGAACTCCTACTCATGAGACTACCAGCACAACATATCTTGTTTTACTGGGCAACTGGGTAGCATCATTTGCGAGTCACAATCAGGGCTTGCGCTTGGGTTTGGGAGATCTCTTTTCTGCTATCTCTTCAAGTGAGGTAATTGCCTGAGGGGGATTCCCCCTCCCATGGAATTAGCAGGGAGATATGACTGCTTGGGTTTTAGTGCCACAGACCAAAAACCAACCTGGGAGGAGCTTTGTGTGGAGGTAGGTGAACAGGATAACTTCTGTTTAATTCTGAATGATGTGTCTCTTTGTTTGTGCGCTCGTGTATGGAGCTACTTCTAAATTACAGGCAATATTCTGGACAAATTTCCCTCCCACCAGATGTAAGTCTAAAGCCCCTGTCACACTGCACCAACGGATGGAAAGAGGATATAAAACGTTAAAAAAAGCTTGCCATCCGTTGGAAAACGCAATGCATCCGTTGTGTACTCACTGCATGTTTTTCATACTCTCTATTCGTCCAGCATTAGTCTACTGAGATTTCATCCACTAAAAAAGTTTTGAGCTGCACAAAACTTTTTGAGCGGATGAAGTATCCAATGCATCCGTTCTACATCCACTATGCATACGGGGAACATCCGTTATACGTCCGTCGTCATCCATTACGCATCCGCTATGTCCGCTAGGCATCCGCTGTGCATCCGCGCAACTCAAATCCGCTCCACCAGAAAATGGACACAGGGAGGAAGCGAAACGGATGCAGAACAGACACACAGCGTTAGTAGCACAGATGTAGAAAGGATGAAAGCGGATGCAGCTTGCATATAAAGCATTAAAATGGAAAAAACGTTTGTATAGGGGACGTATCTCGGATATTTAGGATGTCTGGAGGATGCCTGGAATATGTCGAAGGACACAGAGCGGAAAACCGACATTTCCAATAAAAAGGGGGAGGAAATCACCTGGATCTTACTTTCAGTCCAGCAGCCCTGGTGTGCAGAACTCTTCAGCCTTGCTCTTGCTCTTCCACAGCATCCATTGATCTCCACCATGGATCATCGCACACTCCTTTTGGTAGCCGCCATCATTCAACACCAGAACCAAGCCCTCTTCAGGCTCTTTCACATTTTCTATGGGAAGAAAAGGAGGCGGCCAAGAAGTGTCTGGGTCCGAAGATTGATCGGGAGAAGAACGGAGTTTGGACTCTATGACAAGCTGATGGTGGAGCTGAGGAATGAAGACACTTGTGCATTCCAGAACTTCATGAGGATGCCACCAGCCATGTTTGATGAAATTGTGGAGCGTCCGAGACCCAGGTTGACCAAGCCGAGCACCAAATTCCGTCTCACCCTGGACCCTGGGCTGAAGGTGGCACTGACTCTGTGCCACCTGGCCTCCAGGACCACGTACAGAAACATGCAGTATGCCTGAAGGGTGTCACACAACACCATCAGCATTGTGGTTAGAGAAGTGGTGCAGGCCATCATCGAAGAATACCTGCAGGAGCTCCTCCAGTGTCCCTCCACTGACCAAGGCTGGAGGAAACTTGCAGAACAGTGGTATCAGAGGTGAAACTTCCTTCATGCCGTTGGAGCCATAGATGGGAAGCATGCGGCCTGCAAAGCTCCAGTCAAGTCAGCGTCCACTTATTTCAATTACAAGGGCTTCTTCAGCACCATCCTTTTCGCCATGGTCGATGCTGACTACAAGTTCATGTACATCGATGCTTCAGGCAACGGGTCACCCTCACATGACCAGATATACAACACCAGTGACCTCAAGGAGGGGCTGGAACGCAACCTCATCATGGGCTTCCCAGATCCAGACCCCCTGCCCAACGACACACAAGATGTGCCCTACTTCATTGTGGGAGATGACGCCTTCACCCTCAGAACCTACCTCATGAAGTCCTACACTTCCAGATGCCTCACCCATGAAGAGAGGATCTTCAACTACAGGCTGTCCACGGCAGGATGGGTGGTGGAGAATGACTTTGGCATCCTGGCTAACAGGTTCCAGGTACTTCTCACCACCATGCAGCATCGCCCAGAGACTGTGAGTAACATCGTGAAAGCTTGCTGCATCCTGCACAATCTCATGCGCACCCGCTCCTCAGTGTTGCAGAACAGGCTTGTGGACCACCAACAAGGCAATGGGGACATGGAGCCTGGTGAATGGAGGCAAGGGCGAAACCTGATCGATAATGTGGATGTACCAGGCCCCAATAGAGCTTCACATGAAGGGAAGAAGCAGCGCAACGTCCTGAAACACTGGTGCAACTCCCCAGCTGGAGCAGTGGAGTGGCAAGACAGGATGGTAGATGCTTAATGGATGATTCCTTGAGACTGTCTCATCACACAGATGAGATTGTGCCATGTATGTTGAGTGGCCTTACAATGAATAGGGCATTAATAAAGAGTTTTGTTTATGTTGAAATGTGTGGATCAATGATTAAATTGTTATTGATAATAAAGGGCCATAGGTGTGGCCCCTCGGAGGGTGGACCATACAGTCCCACTATGCTTGCACTGGAGGCTTATCTATCCCACAGCTATTACCCATCCCACAACTAGTACCCATCCCACAGGTATCCCTGCCCATCCCACAGCTATTACCCATCCCACAGGTATCCCTGCCCATCCCACAGTTATTACCCATCCTACAGGTATCCCTGTCCATACCATAAGCATGCAAAGTCTTAACCATTTTCTAAAAGTTTCCACCAAGAGTTTATTAAGTAAAAGAAATGTAACATTTGTGTGAAGCAAAGAAAACCTTTATTAATAACAGTAAAGTGTAGGACTTTATTTAAAAAGCAAAAGGAACCAAGAAAAGTGTCCCAAGCAATGATAGTCAACCGGTAACAACTCAGTCTCTGGCAATGTTCTCAGTCACTCTGAGGCATGTCCACGGTCTCAGGTATAAAGGGGACAGGGACTGTGGAGGTGGCAGTAGCTGGAGTGCTGGTCTGAGGCGCCATTGGGGTGCCTGGCTCCGAGGTTACAACAGGAGATGGTGTGTTCAGGAAGCTCTCAGAAAGCTGGCTCAGCCCAATGAGGTTGAGAGGCCCTTCATCCAGGACCTGGGATGTCAGGCCCAGGACCGATGACAGATGTTCTGAAGCCGGGCTTGGCTGTGGGGTGGAGGAAGGAGGAGTGTAGTGGGGATGTCTGGTTGCAGCTGGGTGAAGTGAGGCATCTGTGGCGTGTGAGGAAACATCTGTGGCATCGATGGCATCTGTGGTGTCGGTGGCATCGGTGGCGTCGGTGGCATCGGTGACATTCATGGCATCAGTGGCATCTGTGGCGGTGGCATCTGTGGCGTCTGTGGCATTGGTATTGGTGGCTTTGGTGGCACCTGTGGCGTCTGAGGAACCTGTGCCTGGACTGGGAAGGGCTGCCTGTGCTGCTGGAACTCCTGGTAGCCGTAGCCTTGGTAGGAGAGGGGCTGTTGAAAGCCTTGGAAGGGCTGTGACATTGGCTGGGGTGGAGGAGAAGACCTGGACTGGGTGGGAGAAAATTCAGCTGGGCCTGGAGAGTGGAGCAGATTCAGCTGGGCCTGGAGGGTGGTTCAGAAGCCCAGTGATCCTCTCCTTCATCAGCTGGTATTGGGGCTCGGGCATGTCCATGAGGGTCTGGGTCACGTAGGTGAGGAAGGGCTTGCCGTTTGAGGATGGAATTTTGAAGTGTACCAGCTGAGAGAGGAGATTTGTGCTGTTCTTGATGGTGTCCCTGATCTCCAGCAGGACAGTGTGGCTCTGTCCCTCCGGTCTGCCACTCTGCTTGCTTTCTGTGGAGGTGGAGCTGAGGGAGGGTGTGGGTTGGTCCCTGGTGGTTGCTGCTACTTCTTGCTCCATGTGTGTGAGGGAATCCTCCACGTCCTCCGGCACAGGGTGTGCAGCTGTCGGGGCAGTCTCTGTCGCGGGGCGCTCTGTGGACACCTGCCTGGACACGGTCGCTGTCTCCTGGCCAGAAGAGGACTGGCTGCCTGAGAGTGAGGGTAGACAGAGGGGCTGCTCCTCAGTGGCGGACCTCACCCTCCAGGAAGCTGCACTTTGCCATGACATAGATCTCCCGGTCGGTGAGCTTGACTGCGGCCTGGCCAGACTTCTTCAGGTGCAGCTTCCCGTACCAGGTGTGCATATGCTTCCACCACCCGAGGAGGACATCTGAAGTGTAGCCCAGGCTCTCTACCTTCTGTCTTCAAGCCGCCTGCTTTCGCTTGGTGTCTCGATATAGCCTGTGGCTCTTCCTCCACAAATACTCGTTCTCCCTCAGCCACTCCAGCACCTCCTCCTCATGCTCCTCTGCGATGGAGTACTGCTTCCTTTCTCCCTTCTCCTTCTCCTTGCCTTGCCTCTTCTTCCCTCTGGCAGGACCTTCATCATCAGGGCTTTCAGGGCTTTGGGGCTGGTCCACCACAGCAGCAGCAGGAGAAGCAGCAGGAGAAGCAGCACCAGCAGAGTCAGCACCAGCAGAAGCACCAGCACCAGGAGCAGCACCAGCAGAAGCACCAGCACCAGCAGAGTCAGCACCAGCAGCAGGAGAAGCAGCAGCACCGGCACCAGCAGCAGAAGAAGCAGCACCAGCATTAGCAGAGTCAGCACCAGGTGGTGGGATGGTGGATCTATCCCTCTTGCCAGGGCTGGCAGAAGATGGCACAGGCTTCCTCTTCTTCCCCATGATGAAGATGTCTGTGATGAAGATGTCTGTGATGAAGATGTGTCTGGCAGCAGGTCTTTCCTCTGAATGCTGGCCTCGTGCGAGCTGCCTCCTTTTATATCCATGGGGCTGACGCAATGCATCCTCCCTGCATGTGCAGTGATCCGCTAGGCTTCCGCGTCATCCACTACGCATCCACTATGCATCCGCTATGCATCCGCTCGGCATCTGCTTCATCCGCTCTGCATCCGCTCTGCATCCGCTCTGCATCCGCTCTTTCCGTTACGCATCCGCTTTGCTCTGCTCCCCCGGAAGCCCCGCGGATGTGCCATCCGCTTCCATCCGCTTCCATCCGCTAGGCTTCCGCTGAGCATCCGTTTTACACCCACGATACGTCCTCACCCCGTCCGTTCTTTTCCATTCTCTTTATGCAAATTTGGGGCACTTTTGAGAGTGGATAACAATGGATGGAAAATTTGCTTGTCCACTGTGTCCTTTTTCGTATGTTTTGCATCCGTCAGGCGATGTGACCTGGCCTTAAGGTGTTCAGAACTTGCTGTGTCAACTATTCCCAAATACAATTCCACAGAGTTCATTTAACTGAATACAACATAAATGAGGCAAGAAAAAAAAAACTTTACAATGAATTTCCACCCTCCCTCATTGTTTTTCTAGCTGTCTTCTGGGGATTGGAAGGAGTTTTTTAGTCTTTTACTTGTCCATTTCATGTCTGCTGGATGGTATTAGGCTTGGCTTGTTGGTAAGGGTGGTCAGTCAGGCTTGGGAAGGTCTGCGCCACTCTGGTTGCTGTTATGATTTTCTCGTGGAGGGCTGGATCCAAACACAATTCCTGGCTCAATGAATGGGAGATCTCCTCTGGAGGCAGCATCTAAGTCAGCATTATCTGCTTCCACAGGTAGCAGAGTCATCTGTGCAGGGTTGAAAGACATGAGAACAAGCCTCCCATTCCCCCTTTGTGGTTGATCCTCCCAGGAAAGGCATTGTAAGATTGGAGATGGGGGCGGGTAGAATGGGGGGTGGGTAAATAGCTTGCAGGCAGAGTTTGAGGGGGAAAACACATCAATGTTGCAATTATTAAACAGATAAACCAGTTTCAATAAAATGGAGACACAATAGATGAGAAAGAAAAAATTGGATTCATATGCTTCAGGAAAAGGATGGACAGATGAAATCATTTAAACACACAGTAAACTCAAGGATGAAACTTCCTGTAAATTAAAAACATTCAGTCACAACTTTGGGATTTTTTTAAAAGCACAAAGAGGAAAGAAAAAAAATAACAGTTCTTTTTACTCTGTCAGCCAGACAAAACAGAATGAAGGCTTTTTCTTTCTTTTCAGTGTTCCTAACTCTTTTCTAACAATTTAAAATTCATATCTCTAGGGATCAGAGACATTTTAACAATTGCAATTACTTTGAGGGCACACAAAGACTTAGACACCCTCCCCACACACAAACAGGGAGGAAAAAGAGAGGAAAGCAGAACTCTCACACACAAGCTGGTCATTCCCACCATAAATCTCAGTTAAATTAGGGAAATCTTAACAAACATATCACATGGTTGCATGGAAGACAAAGAGGAAAAGAGAAAAACAAATAAAAAATCTAACATTCCTATTTATATATTTTCCTTTTCTTTTAAGTACCTTTATTTAGCCAAATTGGTTTTCCAGCTTCATCCCTGAGCAAAGTCCACTTCTTTACACAACCTTTTTTCCTCTTTCCTTTTTCATGCCCACCTGGACAGGCAACTGCCTCTTTTAGTCTCAGGCATCAAGCAAGCCTTCTCCCAGGCAGCCTACCCTGACCGTTGAGCTAGAGCATCCTATGTTTCCCCTCTGATCTAGGGATTCAGTTAAGCTCTGTTGGGTCTTGGCGAATCTTGGCTTTCTTGTGAAATCCTTGCCCCATTTCAGTTTTTAGATTGAAAAGGACTCTAGGATTCTGCTTCCCTCTACAGAGTAAGGACACCCCCTCAGAGGGAATTTTGCTCTCAGTTTGCAGACCAAAAAGGGCTCTGAGAGGACTGCACTGCTCCCCGCAGTGAGTATAGGCACCTCTTTCCCTGGCCATTTTCCTTTTTCCTGTTTCAATTTTCAGACTCACTAAAATACAAGGGGGACCTCTGCTTCCTTCCTAGAGGTAAGGACCCCCACCTTTTCAGAGCTTTGCTCAATGACTTCCCAGCTAGTTGCTCCAGTTCAACTCTCTCATTCACTTTTCCCATCCATTTTCACACACTCTCTCCTTTCCCTTAACAGAAGGTCCTGTGCTCTGGCCTGACCTCCTATACTTTCTAGCTCTCTTGGTAGAACATACAGAGGAAGCAATATCCAGCTGTGATTGGGAGAAGGATTCCCTCATTCTCTCACACACATAGGCATACACACATTTCCCATGCTTTTCTGGGCTATAAAATTAAAATTTAGAGAAACTCACCTTCTTTCCAAGCAGCGTTTAAGTTCAACACTCAAACTCCCTTTAAAACCTTTGTTCCAAATGGTCAGGATCCAGGAAAATTCACCCACAGACTCAGTGAGTCTGCTGCTGGCAAGGGAGGGTTAACTGGGCCAGGTGCATTGGTCAGGTTAGCTTGGAGTCCCATCTGGGTGCCAAATTGTTGGAAGAAAGGTCCATCTGGGTTCAGTTCCAAGTGGGAAAAAAGACACTGGATACAGGGAGACTGCTTGGAAGGATGGTTTAATGGTGGACAGGACCACATGGTTTGAGGTCCTGGGCAAAACTGAGCACATGGGTGTGTGAGAGAGATTTATACTCTTTCTTGAGCTTTGAACTTGCTTCCTGTTCCTGTGAAATGTATTCTGATTGGTTGTCAAACTCTCATGGGGCCATGCAGAGGTAACTTTGTAGATTGTCTTGTATCCTAGGCTTGGTTGAATTTTGCTGGGTGATGTACTGTCCCCAGGTGATTTCACAATGTACCAAGCCCTGCTGTTAGATGGGTAGAGGGCTAATCTTATTATGTCCTGAGGCCCATGTCTTAATCCCATCACCCTAGAACTGAAGGGGGGGCAGGGGGCTGCTTTATCTTTAAAAACATGTTTCTCCTTTTCTCATTCAGGGAAATATAATATTCTCCCTTTTTAATATTTCCTAGAATATTTCATTCTTCTAGGAGAGGGGTGGGTGCTAACTTGCTACAGTTGCATTTCTGCTTTATGCCTTTAAAGATTGTGTTTGAGCAAACTAATATGTTTTTGCTACATAATTTATTTTCTAACATTTTAAATAGATAAAAACTCATTTCCAAGATCTCATCTGTACTTTGTTGTAGTTCAATGAGCAGTTCAAAGAAATCATGCCTGCTGATGTGTAACGATTTGAAATTATTTATGAAAATGAAGCCTGATTTCTCTCTCCTGGATTGTTCTGTTTGAATTAAAGCAGGGATATCAAACTGATGACAACACGTTGTCGTCGTGACATATTGCAACTTCTCCATTGAGTTGACAGATGAATCCAGGTTGGGTAGTCACTAACCTCGTTACTCTACAGAGTGAGTTGAATTCTGAGGACATGCCTCCCTAGTAACAGTCCTCAGTTCTTCAAGTCAGTCTCAGCACATTCAGACACCCCTAAAAGGGCTCTGAATCATTTGAGTTTTAGAAGAATCCTACCTGATACACCTCTTTTGGGGGAGTCGACAGGAGAATCCAGTCCTACCCTGAAGACTGGTCAGAGTCAGGGAAAGGGCTGCCATTTGTAGGACTGCTGTTCGGAGGATGATGGACGGCAGTATTCGCTTCACCTTTATTTCAGAACTGGGGACCGTTACCAGGGAGGCATTTCCTCAGAATTCAATTCAGTCTGTAGAGCAATGAGGCAAGAGACTACCCAACCTGGATTCTTCTGTTGACTCCCTGAGACGAGGTGTGTCGGGTATGGGGACCAATGCCCCCTTTCCCCCATTCACTAAACCAGGGATGGGTGTGGCCAGCATGTGACACATCTGGCCTGCGGGCCGCAAGTTTGACACCCATAAATTAATATTTAGTGGTGACAAACATGATTACTGTTTTCTAAAATACACTGTGAATTATTATAACTAACAAAAAGGTTGAGAATGGTTTGCTTTAATAGAAAGTAAACCAAAGAAGAGTAGTTTAGAAGTTTAGAAGTTTAGAAGAAGGGTAGCCTTAGTAATTTTTTTGTGGGAGGTTGTATGTGTGTGCCTTCAAGTCAGTACTGACTCCTGGCAACTAATAAGTTTCTTCAGTTTTCTTGGCAAAATTTATGGAAGTAATTTTGCCATTTTCTTGTTTCTTGAGACTGAGAAATAATTGTTAGTCAAAGGTTAATCTGAGTATCTGTTTAAGACAAGACAAGAACTTTTATTTTCTCAGTTTCCAGCCTAATACTTTATCACATAGTGATATGCCTTCTGATTTTTGTTTAGAATGTATAATTAGTACCCAATACATGCAGGGGTGGGATTTAAAAATCCCAGCAACCAGATCTCTGCCCAGTTGCTATGTGGGTGTGGCCCTGGTGGGCGTGGCCTATAGGAACTTCCTGTTCTCCCTTGTAAGGCAGTGACAGGTCAGGAGTGGGTGTTGCTCTTATCCTAGCTGCTTGGACTGAGTCTGTCTAAAAGGTTTATTAGCCTAGCTCTGCCCACTCTGGGTAGCTCCTTCCAGCTTTTGACTCAGTCCTCAGCCAGGACTGATGCAAGTCACTGTCTCTCCTGTCTTTGGTTTTTTTCCCCCAAAGGCAGCCTAACTTGTTTTACAGGTAAAAAGCCTCAAAATTCTCATCTGTTTTTTGGCAGTCCAGAGCAGCCTGTAGAGGGCCATGGGGCCATTTTCAATCCTCCATGGCGAAGAGGAGGCTGTGGACACTGGGAGGCCATTTTTGGAAATGAGTAGCTTTGTCCCACTCTATCCTGAGCCACTAGGCCATTTCAGAGCCTCCGCGGCAAAGAAGATAGCTGCTGTTCAAGCGGCTAGTTCAGGAGCTGCCCCTGCCCTCCAGGGAGCAACGAAAGGCCAGAGATCCCTATTTAGGGCTCCCTGGTGAAGCAGGGTGCCTCATGGCCTGAAGTGACCATTTTGGAAGACCTCGTGGCCGGATAGCCATTTTGAACAATTCCATTTTGAAGAGGCTTGGCCTGCTTCTCCAACCAATCCTGTGCCTGTGCCAGCACTAGGTCACCAGCCTCTCGTTGTTGCTGAGCCAGAAGACACTGAAGGATAGGTGCTTTTTAATTGTTTTTCATCCTGGTGGGGGATTGGTCCCTGTCCTGAATAGACCAGGGCCTTCAGGTTTCAGGCTAGTCCTGTTCTATATTTAATAGCCCTATTAGACTCCAGAGGGTATGAGTCCCAGTAGAGAGTGTTAAAACATTCTACTGAAGATTGCTTAGGGCTGAAGAAGAGCGGTTGTTGGAAGTAGGGGATTGGAAGGAAGATATTCCCTGAAGTTCATATAAAAATCCCTTCGTGTGTTCTCCTCCTTGGAATCCAAGTTCAGATAAAGCCTTTCTGATTTCAAGATGGTAGAAGCCCCTAGAGACAGCAGAGCCTCCAGAGCAGCTAGATCTCACAGGGAAGCTCTTGCTGCTTCAAGTAACAAGGGGAAACAGCCAGCAAAAATGGCCTCTAAAGTGGATATGCTTCCAGGCACCATCAGGCCTTAAGGCTAGGTCACACTGGCCAATGGATGCAAAACGTATGTAAAAAGGACACAGTGGACAAGCAAATTTTCGATCCTTTGTTATCTGCTCTCAAAAGTGGCAAAAATTTGCATAAACAGAATGGAAAAGAACGGAAAGGAACGGATGGGGAGAGGATGTAGCGAGGATGTTAAGCGGATGCTCAACGGAAGCCTAGCAGATGGAAGCGGATGGATGCGGATGGCATGTCCGCAGGGCTTCCGGGGGAGAATAGCAAAGCACAAACGTAGCGGACGGAATGGATGCGTAGCGGATGACATGGATGCATCACGGACACCTAGTGGATGCGTAGCGGATGCAAAGCGTTTACTGCGCATGCGGGGAGGATGCATCGCATAAGCTCCGCAGATATAAAAGGAGGCAGCTCGCAAGCAGTTCACCGTTCAGAGGAAAGACCTGCTGCCAGAGACATCTTCATCAGAGACCATGGGGAAGAAGAGGAAGCCTATGCCTAATCCTGCCAGCCCTGGAAATAAGGACAGAACCACCATCCCACCCCCTGGCCCTGACTGCTGCTGCTGGTGCTTCTGCTGGTGCTACTGCTGGTGCTGCTGGTGCTGCTGGTGCTTCTCCTGCTGCTGCTGCTGCTGGTGCTGCTGCTGCTGCTGGTCCTGCTGCTTCTGTTGCTGGTGCTTCTGTTGCTGGTCCTGCTGGTCCTGCTGGTGCTGCTGCTACTGCTGCTGGTTCTGCTCGTCTGGTGGACCAGCCCCAAGGCCCTCAAAGCCCTGCTGATGAGGGCCCAGAAGGCCCTGCCAGAGGGAGGAAGAGGCAATCAAAGGAGAAGGAGAAGGGGGAGATGAAACAGTACTCCATTGCAGAGGACCATGAAGAGGAGGTGCTGGAATGGCTGAGGGAGAACGAGTACCTGTGGAGGAAGGGCCACAGGCTATATCGAGACACCAAGCGGAAGCAGGCGGCTTGGAGAGAGAAGGCAGAGAGCCTGGGCTACACTTCCGATGTCCTCCTGGCGTGGTGGAAACATATGCACACCTGGTATGGCAAGCTGCACCTGAAGAGATCCGGCCAGGCCGCTGTCAAGCTGACGGACTGGGAGACCTATGTCATGGCCAGGTGCAGCTTCCTGCAGGGTGAGATCCGCCACAGAGGAGCAGCCCCTCTGTCAACCCTCTTCCTCAGACAGCCCACAGAGAGGCACTCCTCTTCCAGCCAGGAAACAGCCAGTGTGTACAGGCAGGTGTCTGCGGAGCACCCCACGACAGAGACCCCCCCCGACAGATGCACACCCCATGCCGGAGGACGTGGAGGACCCCCTGACGCAGATGGAGCAAGAGGAAGCCGCAGCCACCAGAGACCAACCCACACCCACCCCCAGCTCCACCTCCACAGAAAGCAGACAGAGAGGCAGACCGGAGGGACAGAGCCACACTGTCCTCTTGGAGATCAGGGACACAATCAAGAACAGCGCATATCTCCTCTCTCAGCTGGTACACTTCGAGATTCCATCCTCAAACTGCAAGCCCTTCCTCACCTACGTGACCCAGACCCTCATCGACATGCCCGAGCCCCAGTACCAGGTGATGAAGGAGAGGATCACTGGGCTTCTGAACCACCCTCCAGGCCCAGCTGAATCTGCTCCCACCCACTCCAGGTCTGCTCCTCCACCCCAGGCGATGTCACAGCCCTTCCAAGGCTTTCAACAGCCCCTATCCCACCAAGGCTATGGCTACCAGGACTTCCCTCAACAGAGGCAGCCCTTCCCAGTCCAGACCCAGGTTCATCGCCTGCCACCAATGCCACAGATGCCACTGACGCCACAGACGCCACCGATGCCACAGATGCCACAGATGCCACCGACGCCTCACCTTGCCCAGCTGCAGACCAGACAGCCCCACTACACTCCTTCTTCCTCCACCCCACAGCCAAGGCTCTCAACAGAACATCTGTCATCGGTCCTGTGCCTGACATCCCAGGTCCTGGATGAAGGGCCTCTCAACTTCACGGGCCTGAGCCAGCTCTCTGAGAGCTTCCTGCACATACCATCTCCTGCTGTCCTCTCGGGGCCAGGCACTCCAATGGCACCTCAGACCAGCACTCCAGCCACTGCCACCTCCACAGTCCCTGGACCCTTTACACCTGAGATCATGGGCATGCCTCAGAGTGACTGAGAACAGTGCCAGGGACTGAGTTGTTATCTGTTGACTTTATCTTTGCTTGAGACAATTGGGTCATTTTTTTTTACAGTTTGTTATTAATAAAGGTTATCTTTGCTTCACACACTTGGTTCATTTCTTTTACTTAATAAAATCTTGGTGGAAACTTTTAGAAAATGGTTAAGCCTTTGCGTGCTTGTGGGATGGGCAAGGATAGCTGTGGGATGGATAATAGCTGTGGGATGGGCAAGGATAGCTGTGGGATGGATAATAGCTGTGGGATGGGCAAGGATAGCTGAGGGATGGATAAACCTCCAGTGCAAGCATAGTGGGACTGTATGGTCCACCCTTCCAGCTGCCACACATGTGGCCCTTTTTTTAATCAATAACAATGTAATCATTGATCCACACATTTCAACATAAACACAACTCTTTATTAAATGCCCTGTTCATTGTAGGGCCACTCAATATGCATGGCACAATCTTATCAGTGTGATGAGACAGGCTGAAGGAAGCATCCATTAAGCATCTATCATCCTGTCTTGCCACTCCACTGCTCCAGTTGGGGAGTTTCACCAGTGTTACAGGAGATTGCGCTGCTTCTTCCCTTCATGTGAAGCTCTATTGGGCCCTTGCACATCCACAGTGTCTATCAGATTTTGTCCTTGCCTCCATTCACAAGGCTCCATGTCCCCATTGCCTTGTTGACGGTCCACAAGCCTGTTCTGCAAGACTGGGTAGTGGGTGCGCATGAGATTGTGCAGGATGCAGCAAGCTTCCACGATGTTCCTCACAGTCTCTGGGTGATGCTGCATGGTGGTGAGAAGTACCTGGAACCTGTTGGCCAGGATGCCAAAGGCGTTCTCCACCACCTGTCTTGCCCTGGACAGCCTGTAGTTGAAGATCCTCTCTTCATGGGTGAGGCATCTGGAAGTGTAGGGCTTCATGAGGTAGGTTCTGAGGGAGAAGGCATCATCCCCCACGATGAAGTGGGCACATCTTGTGTGTCGTTGGGCAGGGGGCCTGGATCGGGGAAGCCCATGATGAGGTTGTGTTCCAGCCCCTCCTTGAAGTCACTGGCATTGTATACCTGGGCATCTGAAGCTGACCCGTTGCCTGAAGTATCAATGTAGATGAACTTGTAGTCAGCATCAACCATGGCAAAGAGGATGATGCTGAAGAAGCCCTTGTAGTTGTGATAAGTAGACCCTGAGTTGGCTGGAGCTTTGCAGGCCACGTGCTTCCCATCTATGGCTCCAACGGTGTGGGGGAAGTTCCAGCTCTGATACCACTCTTCTGCAACTTTCTTCCAGCCTTCTTCAGTGGTGGGACACTGGAGGAGCTCCTCCAGGTATTCTTCAATGATGGCCTGCACCACTTCTCTGACCACAATGCTGATGGTGTTGTGTGGCACCCTCATGGCATACTGCATGTTTCTGTACGTGGTTCCAGAGGCCAGGTGGCGCAGAGTCAGTGCCACCTTCAGCCCAGGGTCCATGCTGGGCCGGAAGTTGGTGCTCGGCTTGGTCAACCTGAGTCTCAGACACTCCACAACTTCATCAAACATGGCTGGTGGCATCCTCATGAAGTGCTGGAATGCACGAGGGTCTTCATTCCTCAGCTCCACCATCAGCTTGTCACAGAGTCCAAACTCCACTCTTCTCCCGATCCATCTTCGGACCCAGACAGCTCTTGGATGTCTCCTTCTTCTCCTTGTGTAGAAAAGGTGAAACAGTCTGAAGAGGGCTTGGTTCTGATGTTGAATGATGGCGGCTACCAAAAGGAGTGTGCGTTGATCCATGGTGGAGATCAATGGATGCTGTGGAAGAGCAAGAGCAAGGCTGAAGAGTTCTGCACACCACGTCTGCTGGACTGGAAGTGAGATCCAGGTGATTTCCTCCCCCTTTTTATAGGAAATATCGGTTTTCCGCTAGCTGTCCTTCTGCATCCTCTAGACATCCTGCAGACATCCTAAATATCTGAGATACATCCCATATACAAACGTTTTTTTCCGTTTTAATGCTTTCTATACGAGATGCATCTGCTTTCATCCTTTCTATGTCTGTGCTACTAACGCTGTGTGGACGTTCCGCGTCCGTTTCGCTTCCTCCCTCTTTCCATTTTCTGCTGGAGCAAATGGGAGTTGCGCGGATGCGCAACGGATGCTGAGCGGATACAGCGGATGTTTAACAGATGACGACGGACGTAGAATGTTTGTTCCCCGTATGTGTTGCGGATGTAGAACGGACGCGGCGGAAAGTTCATCCGCTCAAAAAGTTTTGTGCAGCTCAAAACTTTTTGAGCGGATGTAATCTCAGTAGATGGATGCTGGTCAGATAGAATGTATGAATCACGCACACAGTGAGTACAGAACGGATGCATCGCGTTAACCAACGGATGGCAAGTGTTTCTCTCCATTTTACATCCTCTTTGCATCCGTTGGTGCAGTGTGACATGGGCTTTAGAGAAGTATATTGCCAAGGTACAAAAGGCCTCCAGAAGCAGATCTCCAGAAAGAGAAACGTCTCCTGCTTCATATCTCAATAGGCGGACCTTCAGGATCAAGAACCTGGACCTTCCACCAGGGCCATGGTCCAGACTTCGCGCCCTGATGCAGTCAGAAGGGAGGCCTCCCCTAATCCCTCTGAGTAAGAGTCATCTTGGTGATCCTAAAGGAGGATTCAGTGCTGTACCTTGGCAGGAGTGTATGTGCAGTAAGCTTGGGGTGGACGCCTCCTTTACTTTACTGCAGCTAGACCAGATGAGCCTTCTGAACCAGATGTCCCAGTCAACCTGCACCTCTTGATTGATAAGGCCATCAGGAAAGGCATCTCTGAAGGTATGCAGAGGTTTGCCTGGCATTCTTCGGCAGCTTCTTAGGTTTCAGAGAGACGGTCCTGAGTTCAAGAGGCTTTTTTCAGAAAAGGGTTCCTTGGTTCAGGAACTGGTTTCTGCTTTGGCTTTGGCCTACACTTCTGCAGTCGCTGCTGAGCAATCCCTGATTGGTGAACCTGATAAGAGGAAATCTGATATATCAGAAGATGAAGGACCTTCCCATGCGATTCCAGTATTCACGGGTTGTTTTAAGCATGCCTTGCTGTTCAAAGCAAGAAATACAGTCAACCTGTGGGATGCAGATGATGAAGAAGCAGCTACCTGTGGAGTCAGATATCCTCTTCGACGAACCAGAGGCAAGGAAGGAGCCATCTCCCAGGCTTTTTCTGAAGGTCACTTGGAAACAGCTGGAGTCAACTGCCTCAGGGCCCAATCCCCTGTCTTCAGATGACAGATTCTTCAGTGTCAGTCCCGAGTTTACCAAGACCCTTCAGGTGCCCTCGATGGATGCACTGATGGCAGTTTTGGCCTCCACCTTGTCAGTCCCTTCCGATCTGACAAGATCGGAGGAAAAGTGGATCTAGCAGTCACTTCAGAGGTCTCACCAGGCGGCTGCCTTGCAGTCAAAGCATCTACTGCAGCTTTATTCTTCACCAGGATGTTGCTCAAGTGGTTGAAACAGTTGCAGGACAGGATTCCGATGACAGACATCTGGGCCCATCAGATTCTCAATAAGATTGTGACTGCAATTGAGTTCACTGCTGATGCCACCCTTCATGGAGCTAGGTTTGCCACCAAAGCTATTGCTACTTCAGTCGCTGCCAGAGACATGCGCTTGTTGTGCAATTGGCAGGTTGATGGTAGAAGGAAGTGGAAGCTAGCTTCAACTCCTGTTCAAGGAGACAAACTCTTTGGGGAAGCCTTGGAACTATTCCTGGTTGAAACCAAAGATAAAAGGAAAGTGCTTCCATCTCTTTTCAAGAGAGCAGAACATCGTCCTGCTCAATACTTCAAGCACTCTTTGTTCAGGGGTGAATCTAGTTCCAGCTTCCAGTGTTCAGCCAAGGTGTCAGGCGGAGCTCCATTCAAAATCCAAGAAAGAAATACTTAGACTCTTTAAATGCTCCCCCCCCTCATTTACACAACAGAAGAATGTAACACCTCCAGCTCATTTCCCAGACTTATCCCTACCTCCCCTTCCCCCCGTTTCTTATGACAGCTGAAAGATGCAAAGCGATAGTAGAAGATCTTGAAGGCTGACATTCGGCCCTCCTAGAAAAAGGAAAACCATCAGTCCTAGAAGAGAGAGAGGAGAAAATATAAAGACAATTATTAATCATTAAACAGTTACAAAAGAGTACACTCCTAGGACTTATCTGGATACTTGGAACGAAATGCTTTGATCAACTTAGGGGCTTTAACGTCGGTTTCGTTAACCCATTCGGCTTGTGAAGAAGGGAAATGTTTCCAGGATACAAGATACTGGAACCGACCCCTCCATTTGCGAGAGTCTAGAATTTCTTTAACTTCAAAATGTTGTTCACCTTCAATCAGTATTGGTATGGGAGGGTCAGCCTGGATGGGTCTTAAATCAGAAGGTTGTTCAGGTTTTAGCAAACTAACATGGAACACTGGGTGAATTCGTCGAAGAGTTTTCGGTAAGTTCAGCTGGACTGTTACAGGATTTATAATCCGTTCAATCGTGAAAGGACCAACATATTTAGGACCAAGTTTCTTTGACTTTTAGGTGGTTTGCAGGTATCTGGTGGACAGGAAAACTTTGTCGCCCACTTTATATAATTTCTGTGGAGATCTTTTCTTGTCTGCAAACTTCTTATGAGCTTCATGGGCCTCATCTAATGCTTTGCGTGTCACTGGCCAGTTAAGTTGGAAGTGAATTATCCATTCATCCAATGAATGGATGTTAGGCTTTTCATGAGGAAGTTCAGGTATGGGTACAAAATCTTGTCCCGAAGCTACTTTAAATGGAGTAAATCCAGTACTACTATGTACGGAGTTGTTATATGCCACTTTGGCAAATGGTAGTAAGTCGGACCAGTTATCTTGTTGATAATTTATGTAACATCTAAGATACTGTTCTAACACTGCGTTAGAACAGTGTTAGTCTAACACTCTCACAGGCCCCATTGGTTTGAGGGTGGTGGGTGGAGCTTAAGCCCTCGGCGGAGCCTATCAACTTCAGGGACTCTTTCCAAAAATTTGAGGTAAATTGGACCCCTCTGTCAGAGATTATGTAACCATGTAACCTATTGATATGTGAAATAAACAGTTTAGCCAGCGTCTTAGCAGATGGAATCTTGGAACAAGGTATGCAATGTACTTTTTTGGAAAACAAATCGGTTACTACCCAGATAACCGTGTTTCCACTGCTTTCGGGTAATTGTACTATAAAGTCCATAGAGATTTCCTTCCAGGGGGCTGTTGGTCTAGCTACATTTTGTAACAAACCTACTGGCTTACCAGGAGGTCTCTTTGCCCAAGCACAAATTGGACAGCTAACTACATAAGCTTCAATGTCCTTCTTTAAAGTAGGCCACCAGAATTGCCACTTAACCAGGTGTAAGGTTTTCACAAATCCAAAGTGACCAGCTGCTTTAGAATCATGAGCTTGTTGTAGTATTTGGCCCCTCAGCACCTGTGGCACATACAACGTGGTCCCCACCCAAGCCAAACCATCTCTAACTGTATGGTCATTTGAATGAGCCAGGAACCACTCATCCAGTTTTAAAGCTTCTTTTAGTTGTTCGGTCACGTCATTTGATAAGTCCACTTCTTGTTTCTTCTTTTGGGCTCTGGTGATCACTGGGGCGGCTAGATGTTTGGTTGAGACAATTGGACTTATCACCTCCTGGCGCATACTATTATATTGGGGTAGTCTCGAGAGAGCATCCGCCATAAAGTTCTTCCCTCCTGGAATGTACTTCAGTGAAAAATTGAACCGCTTGAAATACTGGGCCCAGCTAACTTGTTTAGGGGACAGCTTCCGAGGCGTTTTTAAGGCTTCAAAATTTTTATGATCAGTCCATACCTCAAATGGATGTTTTGCTCCTTCCAGGAAATGTCTCCAGGTCAGTAAGGCCCAATGAACTGCAAAAGCTTCTTTTTCCCAGATGGGCCACCTTCTCTCAGTTTCAGACAGCTTACGGGAGGTATATGCACAAGGCTGTAAAGTCCCTTTCTCGTTGATTTGAAGTAACACCGCTCCAACAGCCACATCACTTGCATCGGCTTGAATCACGAAAGGAGCTTCCATATCCGGGTGCTTTCGCACTGGTTCTGCAGCAAACGGTCATTTTAGCTTTTCAAAAGCTGCTTGGCACTCCATGGACCACTCCAACGGTTTGCCCGGCCTTGGCTTCACCTCCCCTTTTGTTTTTAAGAGATTCGTGATGGACATTGCTATCTTAGCAAACGTCAGGATAAATTGCCGGTAAAAATTTGCAAATCCCAAAAAGCTTTGAAGTTGTTTTCTGGTACTTGGTGGAGCCCATTCCACTTTCTCTGGATCCATTTCTATGCCTTCAGATGAAATGCGATATCCTAAATAGTCAATTTTCTCTTGATGGAATTCACACTTGGACAGTTTAGCATACAACTTAGCGGCACACAGTTTCTGTAGAACCGACCGCACCAGTTTCACATGTTCATCCAGAGTTTCCGTGTAGATAAGGATATCATCAAGATAAACTAGAACCCCCTGTATAAATGTTCATGTAACACTTGATTGATCATCTGCATGAATACAGCTGGGGGCCCTTGTAACCCAAAAGGAAGAACGTTGAATTGGAAGCTACCCATCAGGCAGTTAAAAGCAGTTTTCCACTCATCCCCTTCCTTAATTCGAATTCGGTATTATGCTTCTCTCAAATCCAACTTTGTGAAAATCTTCCCCTTGGCTAGGTGGGACAACATGTCCTTCATCAAAGGAAAGGGGGTACACGTTTTCCACGGAAATGGCGTTCAAATTTCTGTAGTCCACCACCAAGCGTTTGGAACCATCTTTCTTTCTTTTTTTTTTTTTAATATTTTTTATTAATTTTTAACAAACAAACATATACCAACAAAACACAAAACATAAAAAACATAAAATATATTTTTGGGCGGCAGTTTGATCCCGAGTTACATCTTTTTGTACAGACATAAATTCAAGTTCATGCTTACTTTTATATAGCAGTTCCATTTCTTATTTACTATTTTACATTTTCTATATAGCTTCTCCCCTCTTTTCACTCTCTTAATTCTATTATATTTATTTCATCTCAATTTAAATCATTATACTTATATCTTTTGTCTGTCCTGTTTCAGTTGTCTATTATTTTTTCTCATTAACACAAAATTTCTTCTGTAATGACTGATTGGAGTATAATGCCTTGTCATACTTATCCTTCCCCTAGTTTTAAAGCTTAACATAACACATAATTTTCATTCGGATTCTGCGTAATACATTCTAAAAATAAACTAAATATTTTAAAACAGGAAAAAATTTTTTTGTTTAGATATATAATATAATTAAAACAACAATCCATAGCAATTGAAATTATATCATTAAAATTAATATTCATTTAAGTCTTAAACATTTTACACAATCCTTTCTAAATAAATATCATACTTCTATGGGAACACTTATAGATTTTGCTTAGTTACTTTCTTTAATTCAATTCTCTCATATTTAATTTCATTTATTTTATTTTAAAAAAAAATTTCGCTCAGTTACATTAAATATTTTGTCCCATTTTATAATCATATATTATTCCAATTTTCTAACATTATTTCAAATACAGATACAACAACACAATCTTATGTACCTTTGCAGAATCTCTTTTTCAGTTATATGTTTACCCATTATCTCTAAATAAAATCTGTTTCTTTACATCTAGTTTCAAACCTTTGTAGCTTCTCTTCCCTTCTTTCCTCCCTTGTTTCTCCCCTCTACCCTTTTTACCCCCTTGTCTCTTAATCTCCACCCTCTTGTGTATTCCTCTTTTCTGTTGCTTTCTGATATTGTGTCCACTTTTCACCTTGTTTTTCCCTTTTTTGGTTGTTTTTTTAAGTCTTAAATTCTCCATTCTCTTTCTCCTCTTCCCCCTTTCTTCCCCAAATAAAGTTGCTTGTTCATTAAGGATGGTTTCTTCTTCATCCCAATCTTCTTGTTCTTGTAGTTTCTCATATGTAGAAATTGCCATTTCTAAAAAATGAAAAATAGAGCCAAAAGAATCCTTCCCTTCTTGTTTCTCTTGATTATATTTTATAAATTCCATTTTCAGTTCATCCATAAGTAATGCCATTGTAAAAAAAAAAAAAAAAAATTTAAACGACTCAGATGATTTTAATCATTCAAATAAGAATTTCCAAAAGTCCCAAAGTCACCAAGCAATCCAAATACACACAGTCTATTTCATTTAACACTTTCTTCTTTTTCTCACTTTTTTTTTCATTTTAATGCTTCAAAAAAACTTCAAATTCTTTTTGACCTTCAATCCATCTGATAGAGTAGTCAATTATGATCCAAAATGGAAAAATCCAATAATAAAAAGGCCCAAAAAACCAAAGAAGAAAAAGGATCAAATAAAAAGCAAAAATAAAAATATTACTAAAATTGAAATATACAAAAAGGCTGGCGAGTAGAGGTTTCACAAGTATATGTGTGTGTGTGTGTGTGTGTGTGTGTGTGTGTGTGTGTGTGTATGTATGTATATATATATATATATATATATATATATGGACTGCACACTGCACTTTATTTATTTATCCAAGGCTCTTATTATGACTCTCTTCTCCAGCAGCTTCAAAGCCAAGCCTCAAGTGTTGAAATATTGATAAGAGTCCAGGAAAACACCTGTAATAATATTTTTCTGTGCTCTCCCTCCATCTTATCACATTAAAATGTCCTTGAGAAGGAGTGTTTATACATTTCTCCCCAATTCAAATAAAGTACTTTCAAGCCTCTAGTTGGCAGTGTTGCAAGATCTCTTAATACTTTTTCCCCCCCTCAGCCAGAAAAAAGAGTAATGTATACAAAACTCAGAGGAAAAGAAAAAAAAATCAAAGGGGGCCTCTATCCTAAAGAAAATTAAAAAATCAAAAGAGGCATAAAAATATGTATAAGAAAAAATTCAATCTGGTTACCTACAAAGTCACATTAAAATCCTCAGAAAAAAAAAATAGTAAGGAAAGAATCCAAGCCTCAATTTGACATCACTTAAAAAACGCCGCTCAACCAGATTCCAGTCAGACAAAAATAAAGCCACAGGTTTCTTCTTTGTTCAGGATATCCTTTCAGGTCTCAACCAATTTGCAATACAAAAGAAGTTTCTCACCCAACCGACACACGCTCGCTCCAGCCACTTTCTTTTCGGAGCTGTCCCGACTTCAGCAGCTTTGGAGGCTGCCTTTCCACCGCCAGCAAAAGGGCTTCTCCCGGATCAAACCAGAGATTTGTGATATCTCTGGGATCCTGGGACTGTGCCCTTCACAATCCCTGTCTCTACGGGACGGTTTAGGTCCGTTAGGACCGACCAGGGGCGAAAATATCAGCTGAGATCTCAGAGCCCCGAGATCTCAGCTGTAGCACCGAGACGAAGCTCCGCCTTCTCCAACCATCTTTCTTTTCACGGAACAACACTGGGGCTGCTACCCAGGGCCTAGCAGGTTGAATGAAACCACGTTCCAGATTTTTATCTATAAACAATCTTAGCTCCTCCAATTCCCGTGGTGTCATTGAGTACAGCTTCAGTTTTGGGAGCTTCACCCCAGGCAAAATCTCAATAGCACAGTCTGTTGGCCGGTGAGGCAGAAGCTCATCCGAGGCCTTCTCACTGAACACTTCTTTTAAATCCCAATACTCTTTGGGAATTTTCTCCTCCCCTTTCACGGGTTCAGTAACTGTGGAAGCTATTTCAATAGGAATCTGAAGCTTCAGCTGAGATCTGCCCTCTTTTCTCGGTTGCTGCTTGGTGCGTATGCGCAACAACCCCTTTCTCCAGTTAACCTGGGGGTTCCATTTCCGGAGCCAGGGCAATTCCAGTATTAATGGTTGCTCCATCCCAGGGACCACAATAAAACGCAGAGTCTCATCATGCTCTCCCATGATCATTTCTATAGGTTCCGTGATAAAACGTGCAGGGCAACCTGCAGCCACTGATCCATCTAATTGGCAAAAGGAGATGGGCATCTTCAAAGGTTTTAGTTTTAAGCCCATTTTCTCCACTACTTGATTATATACCTCGTGCATCCAGAATCTAACAGGGCTAGCATTTCCCCTTCGACCCCTGAATTGGGTACCCTCAACTTCACCGGAATGGTCATAGGGCCCACGCTTGGACTTACCAGGAAGTCTTCCGAGTAGAAATCATCCTCCCCAGGGGTAACTGGGGTTTCTGATTCCTCTCCTGCAGGAGGGGCGACCTCTGCCGTCTCTTTCAACTTTAGTGCTGCTTCGCGAGGCTTCGCTGGGGATTTTTCAGGTTTCTCCCCTTCTTTTGGCGCCCCTTTTGGTTCCAGGTTGACTTTGCAGTTCACAGCCCGGTGACCTTCCTTCCCGCATCGAAAGCAGGCAGAGGGGTTGGGTCTTGCCACCACTCCTCCCCTCTGAGATTTGGGAACCTCTTGAGGATGTGAGGGGGAAGGCTAGAACCTAGAACCTCCCTGCCGTCTGCTTTGGTTAAATCAATTTCCACTTCTGCCAGCAAGTACCACATCTGCAAGTCATTTGGGCCTCTTCTAGCAATGCATCTCTGGTACACATCTTCATTTAAACCATCTTTAAATGCTTCTATCAGGGCTTCCTGGGACCAGCCTCGGATATGACCAGTTAACTGTCGAAATTCTTGGGTGTAGTCAGCCACTGACCTCCGCCCCTGATTTATGGTCTTCCTCTTAATCCGGGCCTTGCGCTCTGCCAGTGGGTCCTCAAACCTCGCCCACAGTGCAGTCATGAATGGGTTATAGTTCATCAACTGGGGAGCATTATCATTATGCAAGGTCACCATCCACTCTGCAGCTGTTCCCTCCAGAGCCCTGGTAACACATCTCACTTTGGCTGCTTCTGAGGGAAAATCCTCCCCATATTCTTCCATATAGCTCCACACTTGGGCTAGGAAAAATCCCAAGGTTTTGGGATTTCCCTCGTATTTTACTTCTAATGGAGGCAGTCTAGGAGCTCTACGCCTTCTAGGAATTACAACCCCCGCTGAGGGCCCCGGGGCTGCTGCTGGCTCAGGTTGATTTATGGGAGAGGGGGCCACTCTGCTTCTTCTAGCTGGGGCAACTTCCCCTTCCCCTTCATACCTTTGTGCAGCTTGGAGTTGTTCAAAGGCTTCATCAAGGAGTCTCCTGGCTTGATTCAGTGAGAGTTCTCTCTTTTCCTTCTCTTGCCATGGCTCCTCTTTTCCACGCCGGTGGGTAGTTGTGATCCGGGGGGGGGGGGTGTCCTTCTCCAGATCTTTCCAGCCAACCCCCACCGACCATCTGGGCTTCACAGCTGGATCCTCTTCCAGATTGAGCTCTGCTAGCGATTGGGCTTCTTGTACCAGCAAAGAATCTTGCCCTCCAATGACTCCCAGGTCTTCCTGATCACTAGTTGAAGATGACATGATGTCCAGGCCCCCTCGGAAGAAAATTGGGTGTTTTCTCCGGGTGGGCTGGTAGAGTGAGATTCAGAATAATGTCAGGCGGAACACCATTCAAAATCCAGGAAAAAAATACTTAGACTCTTTAAATTAGAGAAAAGATATCTTTTACTGAAAGTGAAGTGGTAGCAACCAAAGAATTCTGAATCTGAGAAATTAGGTGCGCAATTCACATATACAAAGTGATGGAAGTGTTCCCACCCCCAATAGTTCAGATGAAACTTCCAATTAGAAGTTGTGAATATGATCATGTGGGCATCTTCAGATGATGATGAGGCCTCTGTCCGTTGACCTTGGCATACTTTGATAATGGGTTGCAGTTGCGCAGAGAAAAGAAAGCTAAGCGAGAAATAGAAACCTAACTCTATTGCATGCTCCCCCCCTCATTTACAGAACAGAAGAATGTAACACCTCCAGCTCACTTCCCAGACTTATCCCTACCTCCCCTTCCCCCCGTTTCTTATGACAGCCGAAAGATGCAAAGCGATAGTAGAAGATCTTGAAGGCTGACACAAGGCCTCTTACCGATGTCCTGAGCCTCCTCCAGATTGTTCGGGCAAGGGCAGACAGACAGCAGTTCTCAGCCAAATGGCCCTTTCGGGGAGGAGGAAATTGCCTGTATTGTCGCCTATGCTAGCATTGCCCACTCTTTCCCCATTGGAGATTGATTAGCTTGGTTTGCCGACAAATGGAGAGAGAGAACTTTTGATGCATGGGTGTTAAGCACTGTAAAATTGGGCCTTTCACTTGAGTTCTACTCCACTCCTCCGAGGTTTTTCATCTCCTGCCCAGTTTCTAGGGATTCAGGGAGAGGGGGGCTCATGGAGTCAGCTATCCAGCACCTGCTGGAACTCAGAGCCATCCAAAAGGTCCCACTGGACCAACAGGGGATGGGGTTTTACTCCAGAATCTTCGTTATCACCAAGGCCTTGGGGGAGGGGGGATGGAGAACAATTGTTGACTTGAAAAGACTCTATAAGTTCATTATTTACAGGCGTTTTAAATGCATTCCCTCCAGGCCATTCTGGAAAGCCTTTGGCAGGGGGACTTCCTCACATCCATTGGTTTGATGGACGCTTACTTATATATTCCTATCTGTCTTTCCCATAGGAAGTTCTTAAGGTTTTGTTATCGGGGCAGCACTATCACTATAGGGCTCTCCCCTTTGGGTTATCTTCTGCTCCCTTCCACCAAAGATTTGGCTTCCCTGGTAGCATATCTTCGTTCCTTCCCAGTGTGCCTGCAATATTATTTAGATGATATTTTGATATTGTTTTCTTTTCAAAGGCTCAGCAGGACCTGCAGGCCACTATCTTGATGCTGCAGTGTCTTGGTTTCTCTATTAACATGAAAAAGAGCTAATTCACCCCATCAACTCTTCTGTTTCATTTGGGGGCCATTACTGACACAAGAGTGTGTCAGGTTTTCCTTTCACAGGAAAGGCAAGACAGCCTGGAAGGGTTGGCTAAGAATATACGAAGTAAGAGTTCTACTCCTTTAGCCTTTCTCTCCCAACTTTTGGGTATGGTGATTTCTTGCATTGGTATTGTTTCCTATTGTTTTCTGGCTTCATGCCAGAGCCCTTCAGTGGTTTCTATTGCCTCACCAGAGGGCAGGTAAGAGTCACTCTTTAATAAAGGTGAAGGTGACTAAGCAAGTATTGCTTTCCTTGATGGCTGTCCAGTGTCATCTCCAAGGGCCAGTCCTTCAAGGTGGAAGATAGGCTCATCCTCACGACTGATGCCTCCTTATCAGGTTGGGGAGCTCACTTGGAGTCCCACATGGCCCAAGGCTTATAGCCTGCTGAGGTTCATAATATTAATTGGTTGGAGCTAAGA
>BLBF01000019.1:9569760-9611636 GCA_015471245.1 Laticauda colubrina | reverse complement strand
TGGGGAAGTGAGCTGGAGGAGTTACATTCGTCTGATGTATAAATGGAAGGGGGGAGCATAAAATAGAGTTAGGTTTCTATTTCTTGCTTAACTTTCTTCTTTCTCTGCGCAACTGCAACCCGTTATCAAACTATGCCAAGGTCAACGGACAGAGGCCTCATCATCACCTGAAGATGCCACATGATCATATCCACAACTTCTAATTGGAAGTGTCAGTTGAACTATTGGGGGTGGGAACATATCCTTCATTTTCTATATGTGAATTGCGCACCTAAATTCTCAGATTCAGAATTCTTTGGTTGCTACCACTTCACTTTCAGTAAAAGATATCTTTTCTCTAAAGAGTCTAAGTATTTCTTTCCTGGATTTTGAATGGAGCTCCGCCTGACAGTCACCTTCTGTCCATCTGAGCTGAACATATTTCTGGCTCAGATAATGTGCAGGTAGACTGGCTCACCTGAGCTACCATTGACCACATGGAATGGAGCCTGCATCCTTCGCTCTTTATTCAAATTACTCAGAGATTTGGGCTGCCGGTAGTAGATTTGTTTGCTACTCCTCTCAGTGCTCAATTACCCAGATTCTTTACAAGATGTGCCACCCCTGGGGCAGAGGGGACCAACGCCTTATGCTGTAATTGGCTGCTGGGTTTACTATATGCCTTCCCTCCATTGCCTTTGCTGGCAGCTGTGGTGCACAAAATTTTGATAGAAAAAGCCGAACTCGTATTAGTGACTCCTTAATAGCCTTGGCACCCTTGGTTTGCTGATTTAATGGATCTGTCAGTGGCCCAGCCTTGGCGGATTCCTGATGTGGATGTCTCTCTTCAGGGGTCCCTGAGTCATCTGGAGCCCTGGATGGCTACATCTGACAGGTTGGCAATTGAGTGGGGCATGCCAAAACGCACCCATCTCTCCAACAAAGTAATCAGAACCATTCAAGCCTCCAGGAGACTCTTGACCATCTGTATCTATGATGCTACATTGTTAGGATAACTGAGAGTTAGTGTGAATACACAATACTGTATACAGACAGCTGTTTACTGTTTAATTGTGGGTAATCCTTTAATCCTGGAAAAGATAGCACAAGTCACTTCAACAAGTCTATCACTGATAACCCGGTTGGATAGAGCAAACTATGTTTCCTGGTCTATGAAGTGCAGTCTATTTCTGCATAAAGAAGGTTTATGGAATGTAGTTCAAAATCCACCAGATGTAAATGCTTGGGATCCAGAAAATGAGGATAATGCCAAGAAGCTTGCTGACTTTAAACAGAACAATGAACAAGCTCTTTGTATAATTGGACTAACGTTGAGTACCCAGCAGCTACTCCATATTCATGGAGAAGTGTCTACTGCTAAGTGTTGGGAGAATTTGAAGAGGATTTATGTTTGTGACAGTGTAGGTGCACACATACATCTTACACGTAAACTGTTTAGAGCACGTCTTCTGAAAGGTGGAGATGTTAGCTCATTTAAACTTCATGAAAAGAACTTTTCAAGAGCTACATGAAAAAGAACTAATATTTTCAGAGCTGCATCAAGTTTACATCATTCTTTCCGCATTGGATGAAAGTTATGATGATTATGTATCTTCACTGGAAGTACTGCCCAGAAATAAACTGACATTGACTGACATAACTGGAAGGTTGTTAGAAGAAGCAAGAAGACGGCAAGATAGAGACCAATTGAGAAAAAACAAAACCACAAGAAGAGGATTTATCAACTGCCTATATTGTTAGGAAATGTTTTTCTTGTGAGGCTAATAGCTAAATTCTGTAAGAAAGGAAAACAACAGAATACTAGTAAACACCAGAAGGCTAAGAAAAATGTTAGTTTAGCTATGTCTAACAATTCAACTGTAAACAATGGTTTATGGGTTGTTGATCGTGGAGCATCACAGTGCATTACTAAAAATAGAAAAAGGTTTGTAAAGATGTCCACGAGTAAACAACATGTTTCACTGGCAAATGAATGGAAGATGAAAGCATCAGGTGAAGGTACTGCATATTGTTCTTGTATAAATGAACATTTAACCATGTTATATGTACCTAAACTGAAATTTAATTTGTTATCAGTAAGGGCTTTAGTTAATCTTGGTTATGTAGTAAGCTTTAGGGGAAATAACTGTATAATAAAGAGGGTAAAATTGTTACTGCTACTTTAAAGAATGATTGATATGTAATACATGAGGATCAGTTGAAAATGGCTAACTCAGTTTATAACAATGTTAAGCCACATGATGAATGTATACATTTACTGCATAGACGTCCAGGGCACATTAATTTTAAAATGCTCAAACAAACTGTTGAATTGGCAGAGGGAGTAAAGTTGAAACCCTGTAGCAAGTATTTACACTGTAAAGCATTACACTGTAATGCTCGTCAAGAAACGTTACTCCAGGAAACAGACTAAAAGGGTTTAAGACTAAAGAACCTTTAGAGGTTGTTTTTGTTGACATAATTGGTCCTAAGAAACCAAGTTTAGGAGGTGCCTATTATATTTTGAGTATTATGGACCATTACTCACGATATGGTTTCTGCTATCTTATGAAGAACAAACAGAAACATTCCAACATTTCTTTAACTGGCTAAGGTTTGCTGAGAGAAAAATGAGGAGTAAAGTAATTACTTTAGTAACTGATAATGGGACTGAATTTGTTAACAAAAGATTCCAAACTATGTTGAAATTGGATGGTGTGGAGCATAAACGGTCTGCACCTTAAGGCTAGGTCCTACTGGCTGACAGACGCAAAACGTATGCATAAAGGACACAGAAGATGAGCAAAATTTTGGGGTGGCTCCATCCGTTGTCATCCGCTCCAAAAAGTGCTGAAAATTTGCATAAACAGAACGGAAAAGAACGGACGTGGGTAGTACATAGAGGGGATGTTAAACAGATGTTCATAGGAAGCCTAGCGGATGACAGTGGATGGAAGCAGATGACACCTCTGAAGGGCTTCCAGGGGAGAATTTCAAAAGAGACGCATAGCGGAAGAGGCGGATGCATAGCGGATGAAGCAGATGCATCACAGACGCCTATAGGAAGCAAAGCGGATGCCGCGCAGATGTATATCGGATGCAAAGCGTTCACTGTGCATGCCTGGAGTATGAATTGCATCAGCTCTGTGGATATAAAAGGATGCAGCACGCATGCAGTCAGCATTCAGGGGAAAGACATGCTGCCACATACATCTAGGAGGAACACCATGGTTTGTCAGTCAGGGAAAAAGAGGAAGCCTATGCTTACTCATTTCAGCCCTGGCAAGAAGGCCATAACCAGCATCCCACCCCCTGGCACTGACTCTGAACCTGCTCCTGCTGCTGCTGTGGTGGACCAGCCCCAAGGCCCTCAAATCCCTGCTGCTGAAGGCCCTGCTGCTCAAGCCCCTGAAGGCCCTGCTGAAGCCCCTGCCAGAGGGAGGAAGAGGCAAGGGAAGGAGAAGGGAGAGAGGAAATAGTACACCGTTTCCGAGGAGCATGAGGATGAGGTGCTGGAATGGCTGAGCGAGAACAAGTACCTCTGGAGAAAGGGCCACAGACTGTATCGTGACACCAAGAAGAAGCAGGCAGCTTGGAGAGACAAGGCAGAGAGCCTGGGGTACACTGCAGATGTACTCCTTGGATGGTGGAAGCATATGCACACCTGGTATGGCAAGCTACACCTCAAAAAATCCGGGCAGGCCGCTGTCAAACTCACTGACTGGGAGATGTACATCATGACCAAGTGCAGTTTCCTGGAGGGTAAGATCTGCCACAGAGGAGCAGCCCGTCTGAGACCCCTCTACCACAGACAGCCCACAGACAGCCATTCCTCTTCCAGCCAGGAGCCAGCAAGCCTGTCCAGGCAGGTGTCCTCAGAGGGCTCCACGGCAGAGACCCCCCTGACAGCTGCACTTCCCATGCCGGCGGACCTGGAGGATCCCCTGTCACAAATGGAAGAAGAAGCAGCAGCCACCAGAGGCCAACCCCACCCCCAGTGCACAGGATGCTGGCAGAGAGACAGACTGGAGGGCCAGAATCACAGTGTCCTGTTGGAGATCAGGGACACAACCAAAACCAGCACAGATTTTCTCTCTCAGCTGGTCCACTTGGACAGAGGATCCTCAGGCCGCCACACCTTCATCACCTACGTGAGCCATACCCTCATGGACCTGCCCAAAGCCCAGTACCAGGTGATGAAGGAGAAGATAACAGCTGCTCCTACCCAGTCCAGGTCTGCTCCTCCACCCCAGGCGATGTCACAGCTCTTCCACGGATTTCAACAGCCCCTCACCTACCAAGGCTACGACTACCAGGACTTCCCACAGCAGAGGCAGACCTTCCCAGTCCAGGCCCAGGTTGTTTGTTGCCCGTGTATGTCGCGGATGTATATGCATACATATGCATATGTGTTTCATACGCTCTATCCATCAGCATCCGTCCACTGAGATTTCATTCCCGGAAGAAGTTTTGAGCTGCACAAAACTTTTTGAGCAAATGAACTTTCTCCCGCATACGATGTACATCCGTGACACATCCGGGCAACAGACGTTCTATGTCCGTAATCATCCGTTAAACGTCCGCTGTATCCTCTCGGCATCCTCTGGACATCCCCTCAATTCACATCCGCTGCAGCTGAAAACGGAAAAAGGGAGGAAACGAAAGGTACACGGAACGTCCATACAGCGTTAGTAGCATGGAAATAGAAAGGATGTAAGTGGATGCATCTCATATATAAAGCATTAAAACGGACAAAACATTTGTATATGGGATGTATCTCGGATATTTAGGATGTCTGCAGTTTGTCTAGAGTATGTGGAAGGACACCTAGCAGACAACCGATATTTCCTATAAAAAGGGGGAGGAAATCACCTGGATCTCAGTATGAGTCCAGCAGCCGTGGTGTACAGATCTCTTCACCTTTGGTCTTGTTCTTCCACATCATCCATTGATCTCCACCATGGATCATAACACAGTCCTTATGGTAGCTGCAATCATTCAACACCAGAACCAAGTCCTCTTCAGACTGTTTCACCTTTTCTACACAAGGAGAAGAAGGAGATGTTCAAGAGCTGTGTGGGTCTGACGATGGGTCGGGAGAAGAGTGGAGTTTGGACTATATGACAAGCTGATGGTGGAGCTGAGGAATGAAGACCCTCGTGCATTCCAGCACTTCATGAGGATGCCACCAGCGATGTTTGATGAACTTGTAGAGCATCTGTTAGGGATAACATTGTTCACCCTAACTGTTTTAGGTGAAATACTAACTATGAATCATAGTTAGTGTATGCAGCTTTAACTGTAAAATAGCAACTGTGGGTGTGGTTATGAAAACCATATAAAAGTAGCAAGGCTACAGCTTGCTCTCTCTCTCTCTGGCTTTGATGATCACTGATTACTGCTTGGAAGCAAGACTGCATTGCTCGAACGGGAGAGACAACAACGGACTGATTTATGTGAACTGACAATAGGATATTCTACATGGACTTTGCTAACTGAATATTCCTGAATGGACTGACTATATGGTAACTGAATATTGGACTGTTTTTGACTATGCTATAAACTTATACTGGAATAAAATATATTCTTGATAGCACAAGCGTATCTGTTATTTTTACTGTATGTTAATAAACATACAAGCTTAGCTCACTCATTTATCTGTGTGCCTATCTGACTAACGCTGCACATTCTGTTTAGCTTGTCTACCTAACCCTGGTTGGGGAACCCAGGCTTAACAGCATCTGAGACCCAGGTTGACCAAGCCGAGCACCAACTTCCGAGCCAACCTGGACCCTGGACTGAAGGTGGCACTGACTCTGCGCCACCTGGCCTCTGGAACCACATACAGAAACATGCAATATGTGTGGAGGGTGCCACACAACAGCATCAGCAAAGTGGTCAGAGAAGTGGTGCAGGCCATCATCGAAGAATACGTGGAGGAGCTCCTCCAGTATCCCATCACTGAAGAAGGATGGAGGAAAGTTGCAGAAGTGTGGTATCAGAGGTGGAACTTTCCCCACACTGTTGGAGCCATAGATGGGAAGCACGTGGCCTGCAAAGCTCCAGCCAACTCAGGGTCCTCTTATTACAACTACAAGGGCTTCTTCAGTATCATCCTCTCTGCCATGGTTGATGCTGACTACAAGTTCATGTACATCGATGCTTCAGGCAACGGGTCAGCTTCAGATAGCCAGGTATACAATGCCAGTCACCTCAAGGAGGGGCTGGAACGCAACCTCATCATGGGTTTTCCAGATCCAGACCCCCTACCCAATGACACACAAGATATGCCCTACTTCATCATGAGGGATGACGCCTTCTCCCTCAGAACCTACCTCATGAAGCCCTACACTTCAAGATACCTCACCCTTAAAGAGAGGATCTTCAACTACAGGCTGTCCAGGGCAAGACGGGTGGTGGAGAACACCTTTGGTATCCTGGCCAACAGGTTCCAGGCACTTCTCACCACCATGCAGCATGAGCCACAGACTGTGAGGAGCATCGTGGAAGCTTGCTGCATCCTGCACAATCTCATGCACACCTGCTACCCAGTGTTGCAGAACAGGCTTGTGGACCGTCAAGAAGGGAATGGGGATATGAAGCCTGGTGAATGGAGGCAAAGACGAAACCTGATAGACACTGTGGATGTACAAGGCCCCAACAGAGCTTCACGTGAAGGGAAGAAGCAGCGCAACCTACTGAAACACTGGTGCAACTTCCCAGCTGGAGCAGTGGAGTGGCAAGACAGGATGATAGATGATTAATGGATGCTTCCTTGAGCCTGTCTCGTAACACTGATGAGATTGTGTCATGTATGTTGAGTGGCCCTACAATGAATAGGGCGTTAACAAAGAGCTTTTTTTATTTTGAAATGTGTTGATCAATGAATAAATTGTTATTGATAAAAAAGGGCCATATGTGTAGCAGCTGGGAGGGTGGACCATACAGTCCCACTATACTTGCATTGGAGGTTTATCTATCCCAGAGCTATCCTTACCTATCCCACAACTATTCTTACCCATCTCACAACTATCCTTACCTATCCCACAACTATCCCTACCTATCCCACAAGCTTGCAAAGGCTTAACCATTTTTTCAAAGTTTTCACCAACACTTTATTAAGTAAATAAAATGAACCAAGTGTGTGAAGCAAAGATAACCTTTATTAATACCTGTCTTAAGTAAACTGTATGACTTTGTTAAAAAAGCAAAATGACCCAAGTAAAGTGTTTTAAGCAAAGATAAAGTGAACAAGTAACAACTCAATCTCTGGCACTATTCTCAGTCACTCTGAGTCATGTCCATGGTCTCAGCTGTTAAGCGGCCAGGGACTTTGGAGGTGGCTGTGGCTTGAGTGCTGGTCTGAGGCGCCATTGGGGGGCTTGGCCCCGAGAGTACAACAGAGGATGGTGTGTTCAGGAAACTGTCCGAGAGCTGACTCAGTCCCGTGAGGTTGAGAGGCCCTTCATCAAGTACCTGGGATGTCAGGCCCAAGACTGATGACAGATTGTCCATTGATGGGCTTGGCTGTGTGGTGGAGGAAGGAGGAGTGTAGTGGGGCTGTCTGGTCTGCAGCTGGGCGAGGTGAAGCGTCTTTGACGTGCAATTAACCTAGGCCTGGACTGGGAAGGTCTGCCTCTGCTGTGGGAAGTCCTGGTACTCGTAGCCTTGGTAGGTGAGGGGCTGTTGAAAGCTGTGGAAGGGCTGTGACATCGCCTGGGGTGGAGCAGCAGATCTATACTGGGTCGGAGCAGGTTCAGGTGGGCCTGGAGGGTTGTGCAGAAGTGCTGTTGTCTTCTGCTTCATCACCTGGTACTGGGCCTCGGGCAGGTCCATGAGGGTTTGGCTCACGTAGGTGATGAAGGGCTTCCATTTCGAGGATGGTATGTCGCTGTGGACCAGCTGAGAGAAAATCTGTACTGGTTTTGGTTGTGTCCCTGATCTCCAACAGAACAGTGTGGCTCTGGCCCTCCAGTCTGCCTTTCTGCCTGCTTTCTGTGGAGGTGGAGCTGGGTGTGGGTGTGGGTTGGTCTCTGGTGGCTGCGACTTCTTCCTCCATTTGTGACAGGGGATCCTCCAAGTCCTCTGGCAAGGGGAGTACAGCTGTTGGGGGGGTCTCTGCCGTGGGGCCCTCCAAAGACACCTGCCTGGACACGGTAGCTGTCTCCAGGCTGGAAGAGGACTGGCTGTCTGTGGGCTGTCTGAAGGAGAGGGTTGCCAGAGGGGCTGCTTCTCGGTGGCGGATCTCACCCTCTAGGAAGCTGCACTTGGCCATGAAGTACATCTCCCGGTCAGTGAGCCTGACAGCGGCCTGGCCAGATTTCTTCTGGTGTAGCTTGTCATACCAGGTGTGCATGTGCTTCCGCTATCCCAGGAGTAGTTCTGAAGTGTAGCCCAGGCTCTCTGCCTTGTCTCTCCAAGCTGCCTGCTTCCTCTTGGTGTCGCGATAGAGTCTGTGGCTCTTTCTCCAGAGGTACTCATTCTCCATCAGCCATTCCAGCACCTCCTGCTCATGCTCCTTGGAAAGGGTGTACTGTTTCCTCTCTCCCTTCTCCTTCCCTTGCCTCTTCCTCCCTCTGGCAGGGGCTTGAGCAGCAGGGCTTTGAGGGCCTTGGGGTTGGTCCACCACAGCAGCAGCAATAGCAGTAGCAGCAGCAGCAGCAGAAGCAGCAGCAGCAGCAGGAGAAGCACCAGCAGCACCACCAGCAGCAGCAACACTACCAGCAGCAGCAGCAGCAGCAGCAGCCGCAGAAGCACCAGCAGCTTCAGAGTCAGTGCCAGGGGGTGGGATGATGGTTCTGTTCTTCTTGCCAGGGCTGGCAGGAGTAGGCACAGGCTTTCTCTTCTTCCCTGACTGACAAACCTTGGTGTTATTCGAAGATGTCTGTGGCAGCATGTCTTTCCTCTGAATGCTGACTGCTTATGAGATGCATCCTTTTATATCCACGGAGCTGACGCAATTCATACTCCCCGCATGCGCAGTGAACGCTTTGCATCCGCTATGCATCTGCTATGCATCCGCTATGCATCCTATAGGCGTCCGTGATGTATCCGCGTCATCTGCTACGCATCCGCTCCTTCCACTAAGCATCCACTTCGCAATTCTCCCTCGGAAGCCCTTCAGATGTGTCATCTGCTTCCATCCGCTGTCATCCGCTAGGCTTCCTACAAACATCCACTTAACATCCTCGCTATGTACTACCCCCTTCCGTTCCTTTCCATTCTTTTCCATTCTGTTTATGCAAATTTTCACCACTTTTGAGAGCGGATGACAACGGATGGAGCCACCCCCAAAATTTTGCTCGTCCACTGTGTCCTTTTTGCATACGTTGGCCAGTGGGACCCAGCCTTAAGATATCTGAAAGAAACAATGCACTATGCGTTGTATTTGGAGCATAAAGATGAATTGAACTTGACTGCATATGTTGATGCAAGTTTTGCTACAGACATAAATATAGAAAAATCTACATTGGATACTGCTGTATTTTTGGGGAAAGCATTGACTGGATGGAGATCTATGAGACAGAAAAATCTAAGTTTTTCAACAGTGGATGCTGAATTCTTATGTTTGTCTTTACTATGTACAGATTTAGTTTTGTATGAACAATTATTAATTGACATGGGAATTAATATAACAGATCCTATTGTTGTTTACGAAGATAACCAATCAGCAATACAGATGGCTTCAAATATTGCTTTGAAAACAAGAAACACATAGATTTAAGATATTTAAATGTGAGACAATGTGTGCAAAGTAAGATGATTAAGCTAGAATACTGTATGTCAGAAAACAATATAGCAGATCATTTTACAAAGGCCCAAGGCTCCATAAAACATAAGACTAACTGTGAAGATTATGGACTTAGAATGTAAGTTTGTATATATTGTCTTACCCAAAAGTGGAGAATGTTAGGAATATAAGTCACCTAACAGGTATTTGGGTTAGAAATATATAAACAAGGGTAGACATTTTAATACTGTCTCTTTAAGGGAATGCAAGAGCATGCAATTGGTTGTGGTTCTTCAAATGGCCATAAGATGGAGCCAGAAACTGGGTTGTCTTAGTCTGAGTCTCAGAAAAGAGTGTATCTTTGTTTCCTTCTGTTGGAAAGTATTGCCATTGCTCCATTTTTCCTAATTGATTGATATTACTGGATTAATGTAAGTCTGATACTGAACTGTTTTTGACACTGGAATTTGATATTTGGATTATCCCTGGATTGAAAACTGACTGATTTACTTGTGATTGTCTTTGGACTGCCTATTTTGGACTTTGCTTAAACCTTTCTGGAAGTAAAAATCTACATTTACGATATGTATCTGTGTGCTCTGTGTGTATTATTCCATCACTACTCTCTATATGTCTCCCTGTATGCGCTCATTCTCCTAACGGGGAATTACCTCAACATACATGGCAAGCTTTTTCTAGTTGGTGCTCCAAATCAAACATTCAACCTTTATAGGACTCCATGGCAAACATTTTGGAATTTTTACAGGCAGGTCTGGATAGAGGCATTTTCCCCAACACCCTTCACTGTCAGGTGGTGACTTGTGGCAAATTGGAATCCTTAACACATCATCCTACAGTCCATAAGTATCTCAGAGGGGCGGCCAACCTTTGCCCTCCGGTGGTTCACATGTACCCTACATGGGATCTTTCCAGGGTTTGCAGTCGCTCACGAAGGCTCCATTTGAGCCTCTTCGACAAGCTAGTCTGTACTTTCTTACCCTAAAAGTTGCCTTCTTAGTGGCAGCCACTTCAGCCAGAAGAGTATCAGAGTTGGTCGCCCTCTCAGTTCACCCTGATCTCTGTATCTTTCACCCTCATTGGGTCGTTTTGTGGTTGGACCTGGCATTTATCCCTTGTTCCACAGGTCTCAAGAGCTGGTTCTCCCAGATTTTTGTCCCCATCCAATTGATGACTTGGAAAAGGCTTGGTGCACCTTGGATGTGCGCAGGACTCTAAAGGTATATATAAAAAGGACATCTGAATTCTTTAGGACAGAATCTCTTTTTTGTTCCTTCCAACCTTCCTCATTGGGAGGAAAAGCGACCTCATCCACAGTCAGCAGTTGGATCAAGGCATGTATAGCCAGGGCTTACTCAAGTCAGTCCCTCCTGGTACCCAGAGGGATTATGGCACACTCCACTTTCAGTGCTGTGATGACTGCAGCCTGGGCAACGCAGGCGTCTGTGGAAGAGGTTTGCAAAGCAGTTACGTGGACGTCCCCATCGCCTTTCATCCACCACTACCAGCTGGACACCTTTGCTTCAGCAGATACAGCGTTTGGCAGACAGGTCCTGCAACAGAGCATGGGGACCAGGATCAGTCTTAATCTTTCCTGAGGACAACCCAGCTTTGGACTGTCCCACTCCTGGTCTGTCGCAGCCTTATAAGGGAGAATGGGTGTTGGCTTACCTGAACACCTGTTTTTCTTGTAGGCAAGACAGGTCAGCTCCACCCTGGTGGAACTGGTCCTTACGATGGGCCTATGGGAGTGGGGAACCGATAATGGTCTCTTTTGATTTTGTTTTTCTCAGACCTGTCTGTCGTGATGACTTCGCAGAAAGCTGGGAGGAGCTACCCAGAGTGGGCGGAGGTAGGCTAATAAGCCTTTTAGAGAGACTCAGTCCAAGCAGCTAGGGCAAGAGCAACACCCACTCCTGCCTACAAGGAGAACAGGTGTTCAGCCAACACCCATTTCCAGCTTCTGGTGAGCCTCCAGAGTTCAGGGGAATCCATTTTCGCTCTCCCAAAGGTCTGGAGGTTTCCTTGGTCCTCTGGGAGGGTGAAAACAGCCTCCCCTGGGCTCTGGAGGCCCACCGGAAGCTGGAAACAGGCCCGTTTCACAACTTTCAGTTTTTCCAGGGCCACTGGTAGGGCCATTTTTCACCTTCCCAAGAGTGGGGAGGCCTCCCCTGGGCCACTGGGAGGGCAAAAACTCCTCTGGAGGTTCTCCAGAAGTCTGAAACAGGCCTGTTTCCAGACTTCCAAAAGGCCCATTTTCCCCCCTTCCAGAGCCTCTGCACAGACCCTGCACTTACCTCCATCACGTGGAGACTCCTGGGAAGGGCGGGGTGGGTGGGCAGCTGGTCGGTTGAAATACCGGTTCACCCGAATAAGTCCGAACTGGCAGAATCCCACCCCTGAGTACGTGGTTTCTGAGTTCTGGATTTTGTACATTCTTTAAATGGATTTGCTTCAAAAATTATTACATTATGATGCATTTCTGGGCTAATTAAATGTTATAAACTGACAATCCGAAAAGTTTTCGTAGTCTGTATAAAAATATCTTCCCTTTGGGTATGTTAGAGAGTAAGGCTAACCAAAGTAAATAAGACTAACCAAATATTTATTTTTGCAATAAATTTGAATCCCTTCTTATCACATAAACACTGAATGTTAATGAAACTCACATTTGGAAGCTCTGAATCACATTAATATTCTTCACTAAAAGAGCTACGTATGTCAAAATAAAGATATTAGTTTTAAAAAGCACTGCTTAAAAACTGGTTAAAACATAATAGTGTTATGAGGCAAACCAATTAGTTGTGATATTTTCTTATTTCTTTCAAATTTAGCAAGACCAATGTTTATAAATAACAATGGTTAGTCAAGAGGTATCACATTTGACAAATAAATTACTTAAATGTATATTCATTTTATTTATTAAAGCTGATTGGATGAATCATTCCATGGCTTTTTGTGTATCTGTATTATCAATGGGCATATAGATTGAAGCTTCAGACCAAGAATGTTAAACTCATGATGATGCAACATTGTCACATGACACATCACGTGCATCTGACCCACAGGCTGCAAGATATCCCTACTTTAGACACCATTTACACTTATTTCAAATGTTAAATGAAAGACAATGTTTAAATTAAAACAATTAATCTAGAAATATTGTTTGTGGTTCTATAATGCTTCTGAAAGGATTAATTCTTCCTTTGTCACATCTCTTAGTCTACCAAGGATCAGAGATTGGTTTATTCTGGCAGGTTGCTTCCTGATCACCTGCAACTGAAAGATATTCTCAGAAAAGTAAGCTTTACTTTTAAAATTACTGTACTTTACTTTTAAAATTACTGTATTTTAAACAAATCTTTTAGTTAAATCGTGAATTCTAAAAACTGTTAAACTATGTAGTAATTGTCACTATTGTAAAATGGAGCAATTCTAATGTTGTATGATGAACTACAGAATATACTGACTTTGTTTACAACATGAATTGATTATCTGTTTTAGAAAATCATTACTGTGATTATTATTGTATATTTCTAAGTGTATACATACATGGGGTTAGCTATTTTATATATCATAAATAAAAGTGTTATTGTCGTATTTCCTATTTGATTGCATTGATTAGATTTAATGCCGCTCTAATTCTGAACTATTACAGCCTTTTCTAATAATCTCTCCCTGTATTTATTGATAAAGAGGAGATTAAAATTGCTCACTGTTGTCAACAGCAGTATAAATTTTTGAGGAATAGCAGTGATTCATGTTGATTCACTGTGACTGATGGAAAAAGAGAAAATCTGTTGACTGCCTGCTCTCCAGAGTTAGGTGGAGGTTGCTATAGGTTGCTATAGGTGGAGCCAAGGGGATTAGTGTTCTACTTATCTTCTCTATTACAGAGATACTGGAACAATCCATATGGGAAATAATATTTCTCATCTTACTGAGAATCACATATGCAGTTTGGTAAAACAGCACAAAGTCATTTCCTGATAATGCAGTGAAGAGCAAAGTCTAAACATTTTTATTTTAAAGATTGATCAGAAGAAAGTCATAAACAAATTCCAGACTTTTATTTAAAATATAGTTGAGGTACATACCAGATAGGGAGGTAGGTGGGTAGGTAGGTAGGTAAATAAAGTGTTTGGATTTTGCTTAAGTCTTTTTTGCTAGAACTAGGAAGTTATAAACCAACACTGTTCTCAAATAAAGTAACATAGAAAGGACAAAGCATAAATTCATTATGGTGGGAGAGAAGTATTTGTAAATCAGTGTATCTTTTACTGAATCGACATTCCTGTACTCCCTATGATAGAAGTCTATTGTAGGTAAATGGTAATTTATAATTTCTTATAAATTATTCTGAATATTTATTTGAAACTGGATAAAGCAATAGGAAGATTGAGTATAAATTTAGGAACTGGGATGATCTTGATATTAACATCAATTATTTTTCACATGTTTTTCTGACCCAGAGACTAAAGAATCTCTAAGCTTCATTGTATAGGCAAGTAAGCTGAGATGTTCTTTGGTATAAAAGTGAAAGTGGAGTTATAGTCATAAACAGATAGCTAAATCTATTTTTCTTGAACACTCAGGAAAATAAATTGGGAATTATGATTTACATAAATAAATATACACAGAGAATCTTTCCTTATTTTATCATTTCCTTTTTTCCTTCCTTCTCTTGCTTTTGCTCACTTGTTCTGTGTTTTCTATTTCTGATAAGGAAGAGAGCTAGCCAGCCAAAAGAATACTGTGTGTACTGGCCTATTTATTGCTTTATTGTGTGTGCTGCTACTCTTTGAAAAAAAAGACTGTTTGATTAAGACAGATACTATAGCTGGAATGGTCATTATAAACCTGTTTACATTTGGTACTCATTGGCTGAATTTACTAGGTCAGGTTAAGACCTAGAAATTGTATTTGCATAATTTACAAGCTTGTGTTTATTTTTAAAATAATAGTTTAATTTGTTCTGAGAATCCAACACATTTTCTTATAATCTATACAAATGGAGAAAATTCAGTAATCTATTCAGTGTGTTATGCAAACATACCTACTGTACTAATTATATGAACACTTACACTATGATTGGTATTGCCTGTCAACATAGATTTAATGTGAAAATAGCACGATAAAATACTCTCTTTTATTTTAGCAAGATGAGTATCATATGATTCATTTAGTATGTTCTTCACGGACACCCCCAAATTCCCCCAAACCTGATACTATTAGAGAAAGTCATGAGTCTTCAGCATCTAGCAACAGCTTGGTAAGTTATCTTTGTGTGAGAGAGGTAATCATTTAAGTTCTATCAATAAATAAATGCTATTTTAATATATTCATTCCCATTTTAATAGTAATAGTATTGTTGTCAGGAAGGCATTGTATCAACTGTTTTGGCCAGTTTAGAGTATTAATTTATTGATGAATTAAATGAGGTATAATAAAAGGTTTTTAGACTGTTTCTTTTAGAACTATGCTTTCTAAAAATCAAAAATATACAAGTACTATTCCCCATCCTTCCAAGAATATACACAATTTTTGGAGATGTTTAATAGATGATAGCAAATCCCTTACGAAGTATTTACAAATGTCTTGGCCAAATTTAGATGGCTCTGTATAGGCTGATATTCATATGGCAATTATATTGTGAGTTCTGGATTCATGATGTTTTCCGATTCATAATCTGCTTATCTTTTATTCTTGATGGAAATATGGTGGTAGAAAAGAAAAAAAACCCATAATGTATACTATTTCATCCAGAAAAATATTATTATTATTATTTTTAATGTGATATGCATAAAGATGTTCTGGGGCAAGGTATAAAAGTGGTATAAGGTATAAAAATTGGATTATTAATAGGAAGAAGCTAATGTCCAGTATAGAATATTAAACTAGTTTTCATAGTGTTTTGAACAACTAGCACTGAATGCTTTGCACATCTAATTCAAACTGTTATCTGCATTTTAAGAGTTCAGAACATTTGGGATCAACATCTCCTTCCCCATCTCAAGAAACTGAATATACAGCTGTCAGTAATTCTGAAGGTGTGCGACATCGCAACCTTGCACAGACACAAAATAATCAAATGCAAAGTCATCCATTCTCATATATATTGCAGGGGTAAGTACCATATAAATGATTTGTTCAGAGTTTTGCAGCAATTTAGTGCTGGAAAGATAAATAAACACAGATGGCTAATGGTTCATTTAACATCTTTATAAACATAATAAGTAAATTTTACAAACCAGTTGTAGATTTCTCCAACATGGAGCAAACTCTGGCAGAAATAAATATGTTGCAAGCAATTTCAAAGGAAGCAGCAAAACAGAGAGAACTTCCAGTTCCACTTTCCAGGTCAGCTCCCATTGGTTTGTCTGTTACCATGCCTACTCACTGACTCTGTTACCTATGTATCTGCCAGTAAATGAATACTGTGACATTCCTCCCTTCATAACTGGAAGAGACATAAATCCAATTAACTTTATATTCTTTCCATGGTGCACTCCACCCAATGGCTTGGTCATTATGTCAGGCAAATTGTCTTCTGAAAAACAATGAAGCAAGCTAATCAATTTTCACTTAATGGCTTCTCTTACATTACAATATTTAATATCCACATGCTTGCTTCTATTCTTTACTCTGTCACCTGTAGCCATCTTAATGTGTTGTCTTCATAGGCTAAGACAGTCTCCATTACCTTTATATTTAAATCCTGTAACGGTTGTACCAAGTTATCTCTGATAAAAAGCAATAAATTCAAAGCAATAAATTCTGCTTCTGCAGAAGAAATGGCTACAGTTGTTTCCTTTCTGGACTTCCAATCAATTAAAACCCCTCCAAACAAATATCACAATCCCAGAATTGGTCTTTCTGGTTTTTATATCATTTGCATAATCACTATCAACATAGCATTTCAATTTTAATTCTCCAGAGATCTATATTTGAAGACCTCAATTCCCAGTTCCCTTCAAATACCTGAGAATCCTTTTTACATCTGTGCAATGCAATCGTGTTGGTGCAGCAGTTAAGCGACTCAAAATGCTTACTGCACAAGCTATGTCTGGTCTGAACCACTGTGGCAGATAGAATAGGCTCCCTGTTGCTGATTGATATATCTCCTGATCACAGGCTTCACTTTCTTCCTCACCCAAATTATTATGAAAATCTATACTTATGGTGTTTTATGTGTCCCTATACCGAGATAATTTTTATTTCTCCTAAATTCTTTAATTCAAATTTCTTCTTCAAATTATTTGCAAATTCATTTACTTGTGATTCATCCTTTGCAATGAAGCAAAGACCATCCACAAATGCTAAAAGCTGACAATCCCCACTTTTTAACTTTCCAGTGTATATTTAGCTGTCAGCTTTGTAATTCTTGAACCTAAAGGCTAGGTCACATTGGCCGACGGATGCAAAACGTATGCAAAAAGGACACAGCGGATGAGCAAAATTTCCATCCGTTGTTATCCACTCTCAAAAGTGCCCCAAATTTGCATAAACAGAGCGGACAACAATGGAAAGGAACGGACGGGGAGAGGACCTAGCCAGGATGTAAAGTGGATGTTCGTAGGAAGCCTAGCGGATGGAAGCGGATGGAAGCGGATGACACATCCGCAGGGCTTCCGGGGGAGAATAGCGAAGCGGACGCGTAGCGGAAGGAGCGGATGCGTAGCGGATGACACGGATGCATCACGAACGCCTATAGGATGCCTAGCGGATGCCTAGCGGATGCAAAGCGTTCACTGCGCATGCGGGGAGGATATAAAAGGATGCAGCTCGCAAGCAATCACCATTCAGAGGAAAGACCTGCTGCCAGAAACATCTTGAGAGAACACCGTGGGGAAGAAGAGGAAGCCTGTGCCTACTCCTGCCAGCCCTGGCAAGAAGGACAGAACCACCATCCCACCCCCTGGCGCTGACTCTGAAGCTGCTGGTGCTTCTGCTGCTGCTCCTGGTGCTCCTGGTATTGCTGGTGCTTCTCCTGGTGGTGCTGCTGGTGCTTCTCCTGGTGGTGCTGCTGGTGCTTCTGCTGCTGCTGCTGCTGGTGCTTCTCCTGCTGGTGCTACTGGTGCTGCTGCTGGTGCTTCTGCTGCTGCTGCTGCTGTGATGGACCAGCCCCAAGGCCCTCAAAGCCCTGCTGCTGAAGGCCCTGAAGCCCCTGCCAGAGGGAGGAAGAGGCAAGGCAAGGAGAAGGGAGAGAGGAAACAGTACTCCATTTCCAAAGACCATGAGGAGAAGGTGCTGGAATGGCTGAAGGAGAATGAGTACCTGTGGAGGAAGGGCCACAGGCTCTATTACGACACCAAGCGGAAGCAGGCAGCATGGAGAGAGAAGGCGGAGAGTCTGGGCTACACTTCAGATGTACTCCTTGGGTGGTGGAAGCACATGCACACCTGGTATGGCAAGCTGCACTTGAAGAAATCCGGGCAGGCCACTGTCAAGCTCACTGACCGGTAGATGTACATCATGGCCAAGTGCAGCTTCCTGGAGGGTGAGATCCGCCACCGAGGATCAGCCCCTTTGTCAACCCTCTCCCTCAGACAGCCCACAGAGAGCCACTCCTCTTCCAGCCAGGAGACAGCTACCTTGTCCAGTCAGGTGTCTTTGGAGGGCCCCACAACAGAGACCCCCCCCACAGCTGCACTCCCCATGCCGGAGAACGTGGAGGATCCCCTGTCTCAGATGGAGCAAGAAGAAGCAGCCACCAGAGACCAACCCACACCCACCCCCAGCTCCACAGAAAACAGGCAGAGAGGAAAAACGAAGGGACAGAGCCACACTGTCCTCTTGGAGATCAGGGACACAATCAAAGCCAGCACAGATCTCCTCTCCCACATGGTCCACTTCGACATACTATCCTCTAACCGCAAGCCCTTCATTACGTATGTGAGCCAGACCCTCATGGACATGCCAAAGGCCCAGTACCAGGTGATGAAGGAGAGGATCACAGCTCTTCTGCACCACCCTCCAGGCCCAGCTGAACCTGATCCTACCCACTCAAGGTCTGCTTCTCCACCCCAGGCGATGTCACAGCCCTTTCACGGATTTCAACAGCCCCTCGCCGACCAAGCCTACCACTACCAGGACTTCTCACAGCAGAGGCAGCCCTTCCCAGTCCAGGCCCAGGTTCCTCGGATGCCACAGATGCCACAGATGCCTCACCTGACCCAGCTGCAGACCAGACAGCCCCACTACACTCTTCCTTTCTCCACCCCACAGCCAAGCCCTTCCTCAAAACATCTGTCATCAGTCTTGGGCCTCACATCCCAGGTACTTGATGAAGGGCCTCTCATCCTCACGGGACTGAGTCAGCTCTCTGAGAGCTTCCTGCACACACCATCTCCTGTTGTACTCTCGGGGCCAGGCACCCCAATGGCGCCTCAGATCAGCACTCCAGCAACAGCCACCTCCACAGTCCCTGGCCCCTTTACATCTGGGACCATGAGCATGCCTCAGAGTGACTGAGAAGAGTGCCAGAGACTGAGTTGTTACCTGTTCACTTTATCTTTGCTTAAGACACTTTACTTGGGTCATTTTGCTTTTTAATAAAGTCATACAGTTTGTTATTAATAAAGGTTATCTTTGCTTCACACACTTGGTTCATTTTTTTTACTTAATAAAGTGTTGGGGAAAACATTGAAAAAAGGGTTAAGCCTTTGCATGTTTGTGGGATTGGTAAGGATAGCTGTGGGATGGATAGCTGTGGGGTGGGTAAGGATAGTTGTGGGATAGATAAACCTCCAGTGCAAGCATAGTGGGACTGTATGGTCCACCCTCCCAGGTGCCACACAAATGGCCCTTTATTATCAATAACAATTTAATCATTGATCAGCACATTTCAACATAAACAAAACTCTTTATTAATGCCCTGTTCATTGTAGGGCCACTCAACATACATGGCACAATCTCATCAGTGTGATGAGACAGGCTGAAGGAAACATCCATTAAGCATCTACCATCCTGTCTTGCCACTCCACTGCTCCAGCTGGGGAGTTGCACCAGTGTTTCAGGAGGTTGCGCTGCTTCTTCCCTTCACGTGAAACTCTCCTTGCACATCCACAGTGTCTATCAGGTTTTGTCCTTGCCTCCATTCACCAGGCTCCATGTCCCCATTTCCTTCTTGACGGTCCACAAGCCTGTTCTGCAACACTGGGTAGCAGGTGCGCATGAGATTGTGCAGGATGCAGCAAGCTTCCACGATCCTCCTCACAGTCTGTGGGCGATGCTGCATGGTGGTGGCAAAGAGGATGATGCTGAAGAAGCCCTTGTAGTTGAAATAATTGGACCCTGAGTTGGGTGGAGCTTTGCAGGCCACGTGCTTCCCATCTATGGCTCCAACGGTGTGGGGAAAGTTCCACCTCTGATACCACTGCTCTGCAACTTTCCTCCAGCCTTCTTCAGTGGTGGGACACTGGAGGAGCTCCTCCTCCTTCTTGGATGATGGCCTGCACCACTTCTCTGACCACAATGCTGATGGTGTTGTGTAGCACCCTCCAGGCATACTGCATGTTTCTGTATGTGGTCCCAGAGGCCAGGTGGTGCAGAGTCAGTGCCACCTTCAGTCCAGGATTTAGGCTGGGACGGAAGTAGGTGCTTGGCTTGGTCAACCTGGGTCTCAGACGCTCCACAACTTTGTCAAACATGGCTGGTGGCATCCTCATGAAGTGCTGGAATGCACGAGTGTCTTCATTCCTTAGCTCCACCATTAGCTTGTCATACAGTCCAAACTCTGCTCTTCTCCCGATCCATCTTCAGACACAGAGAGCTCTTGGACATCTCCTTCTCCTTCCATAGAAAAGGTGAAAGAGCCTGAAGAGGGCTTGGTTCTGGTGTTGAATGATGGCGGCTACCAAAAGGAGTGTGCGATGATGTCTGCACACCAGGGCTGCTGGATTGATAGTGAGATCCAGGTGATTTCCTCCCCCTTTTTATAGGAAATGTCGGTTTTCCACTAGGTGTCCTTCCACATACTCTAGACATCCTGCAGACATCCTAAATATCCAAGATACATCCCATATACGAACGTTTTGTCCGTTTTAATGCTTTATATCCGAGCTGCATCCGCTTTCATCTTTTCTCTGTCCGTGCTACTAACGCAGTGTGGACGTTCCTTGTACCTTTCGCTTCCTCCCTCTTTCCGCTTTCCGTTGCAGTGGATGTGAGTTGCGCGGATGCCCAGAGGATGCCGAGAGGATACATCGGATGTGTAACGGATGACAACGGACGTAGAACGTTTGTTGCCCATATGTGTCGCGGATGTAGATCGTACGCGGCGGAAAGTTCATCTACTCAAAAAGTTTTGTGCATTCAAAACTTTTTGAGTGGATGAAATAGCAGTAGATGGATGTTTGACGGATAGAGCATATGAAAGACGTACGCAGTGAGTACATAACGGATGCATCACGTTTTCCAATGGATGGCAAGCTTTTTTGTCCATTTTACATCCTCTTTGCATCCGGTGGTGCAGTGTGACATGGGCTTAAGACCTTTCAATGCCTAAACAGATATTCCAATTCCTGGCTGACTACTTCAGCCCATAAATGGCCTTGTTCAATTTATATATTGGGTTGAGCTTTTTACTTTCATACCCTGGTACTTGATCCATGTAAATTTCTTTCTCTAATTCTGCAGTGGTTATGAGAAATGCAGTGGTTATGCCAAAATGCTAAATTTTATGGCCATCTGCCGCTGCCGCTGCCAGTACTAGCCTGATGTTTTCACTCTTTATAATTGGTCACTTCATCATAGTGCACATTTTTCATCTGTGAAAACCCCTTTTCTGTCTTGTTTTATATTATACCTCCTCAATGGGTCGTACTTTTTTCTTGTATACCCACTTGTATCCTACAGCTTTGCTACAGCTTTTACACTGTGACAAAATCATAGATGTGAACACTTCTCCTATGAATTTCATTTCCTTGTCCATGGCTTCTTTCCACTTTACTTGTTCAATTTTAAGTAATGCCAATACTTCTTTGTAGTTCCTTGGCTCAAACCATACATTACACACTTTAACTTTACTAGCAGATATCTGTCAGGTGGAATCCCCTTGTTCTATTGGTCTGACCTGCGTGGCACTGACTGCTTCTGTGTGTCAACCCACTCTTGCTTCATATCTTGTTCAGCTTCTCCTCCCTGAATGCTGACACCACCACTAATTGAGTTACCATCACTAAGTGAGTTACCGTCACTAAGTGGATCACTGTCACAAAGTCGCTCATTCTACAAATTTGCATCAATTCTGTTCCAATTTTTCTCTGCAAAACTTGCAGACCTTGAAAATACTATTCTTTTGCTCCTATCACTAAAGCGGTAACTTTTGAGCCTGGCTCATAACCCACAAACCTGAGCTTTCTAGCCTTTGGTTATCCCTTTCTTCTCATTGCTTTTGGAATATACTCCCATGAATTGCTTCCACACTCCCTTAAATGTGCTAGTTATGGTTTTCTCCCATATAGGACTACATATGGAGTATCATTAATGGAGGAACTCCACAACCTATTAATTAAATAAGTAGAAGTCAATATATGGCTTCACCCCAATATGACCTGCTTAGATCAGAATCCTCTAGCAGTGAGTCCTTCGTGCTTTATAAGACTCCATTCTGTATCTCAGCAACACCATTCTCAGCTGCTGTGTAAGGATTTGTGCGTCTGTGTTTTACTCCTAACTGTGCTAACCACTGATGAAAACTTGCTGACATGAATTCTGAACCTCTGTCAGTTTGCAGCTGACATAACTGTTGTTTATACCTTCTTTCTACAAAGCTTACCCATTGCTTAAATTTCTGTAGCACTTCTGTTTTACTCTTTAGTAAATAGCAGAACTCAAACCTGCTATAGTCATCTACAATGACCAGCACATAGTTAGCTCCTCCCAAATTGGCTTGCATTGGGCCCACCATATCTGTATGTACCAGTTCTAGAGTTCTTGTTGTCTGCCTTGTGCTACTCTTGCTTAATGGCAATGCCTTGGATTTTGATGTTTTGCATACAGCAAAATCCAAATATGCCTTACATCCCTTTACATGAATCCTTCTGCATACTGGTCCATCTTTTGAACAACTTTAAAGCTGGCATGACCAAGCTTTCTCTGCAAAAGATGAATACATGAATCATATTTTGTAACATTGCCAAATGTTTGGGCACATTGAACTTTTGTCCCTGCAACATTATAAAGGTTAGCATGCTTTATGCCCTTTTCACAGACAATTCCATTTTTCTTTATAAGACACTGCCCATTTACAAATGTGGTCTCAAATCCTTGCTTGTCTAAACTAGAGACACTCAGCAAATTATGTTCCATTTCTGGCACACATAAAACATTATTAAACCTTGTTTACAAATATGGAATTTGCATACTGCCTCTTCCAATGACTTCGGCCTTCTTGCCATTTGCCAAGGCTACTGTGTCTCCTGCATCTACATCCATCCCGGAAAACAATTTAGCATTATTAATAATTGTTTGGCTAGTCCCACTGTCTATTAACCATTCATTGATCTCTCCTGCAAGAATTGACTTTTGCTATTGCAATTTGCCCATCACTTGTCCTTGCAACAAACAATACGTCTTTAAATGAGTCTTTAAATGAGATCGTCTACTACTCTTCTGGTCTCTGGAGACATCCTGGCTGTGGAAATTTCCATTGCTCCTCTAGGGTCCTCTCCTCTGGAATTTTTCCTCCTCTGCTTTTTCTATAATGGCATTTCTGCTCTTCAGCTATCAGACACGCTTTCAGAGCTTCCAGACTCAATTCCTGTTCTGGTTTTCATTTAGACACTACAGAAACAATGTCCCACATTTCATCTAGGTTGTTCAAAACCAGTAGTACTTTCTGAGTTTCCGGAGTCCTCATCCCACATTGTTCTAATACCACAAACAAAGTTTGCATATGAACAAAATGCTGCTCCACTGAATCTTCTGGCTGCAAATGAGCTCTATATGATTTTCTTGATAATTGTACAATGTTGCATGCAAATACACTCACAACAGTTCTCACAACAGTTCACTCACAAATACACTCACAACAGTTCTCAATTTATCTCAGACTTCCTTTGCAGTCTTTAAATCAGCTACATTGATAAACTGATCATCTTCTAAACTTAAGATGATATAAACAAATGCTCTATCGTGCAGCTTCTGATCTGCAGCATTCAATGGTGCCTGGGGTGGATTTTCAACAATATTCCAAAGCTCTTTAGCCTTCAGGAAACATTCCATCTTTGCAGCCCAAATAATATAGTCCTTCTGAACAAAACAGGATAGAGAGCTCTCTAATTTTTTCAGCCATCCTGCAAAGCCTTGTTTTTCAGCTTTAATTATAACTCAGTCTTTTTCTGGCCTTCTGGGCACATAGCCGATATAGAGTTTTGCAGTAATTTCGCACCAGAAAGATAAACACAAATGGCTGATGCTTCATTTGACATCTTTATAAACATGATAAGCAAATTTTACAAACCAGTTGTAGATTTCTCCAACATGGAGCAAACTCAGATAGAAATAAACATGTTGCAAGCAACTTCAACAGCAAAACAGAGAGAACTTCCAGTTTCAGTTTCCAGGTCAGCTCCCATTGGCTGGTCTGTTACCATGCCTATTCACTGACTCTGTTAACTATGTATCTGCCAGTAAGTGTATACTCTGACACTTCTCCCTTCATAACTGAAAGAGACATACTCTGACCTGATTTGAATCTTAGAGTTTAACTCAACATTTTATAGTGTAAGCAATATAATTCACAGAATGCTGAAAATTGTTAAAAATAGGAAAAAATAGAAAATAAAAGGATGAGAAAAAAAATCCTTGATTAAAATGTGTTAATGTACAATAACAGTATTCACTATATCTCTCTGTCTTTCTATCCTTGCAAACTATTCTTCCTTAATGTCTACATCAAACTGTCTTTTCTGCCAATAGAACAGAGTATTTGTAGCTCAAAGTTAGATTTGGAGTCCATAGTGCTCTTTGAGCTTGATAGTTGTTAGTTGTTTTGCAGACATTTTTCAGACTTCTCCCCTCTCTTACTTTAACCACAACTTGTTTTCCTTTTACTATGTACATTTTTCTTTCATATTATTTGTTTTGCTACTTGATCCTTCTTCTTTCTATCTATAAGATCAATTTATCTCAAGCACAGATAATTTTCAATCTACACTCCTTCAAAATCAATTAGTTCTATATATTATATCTCTTGCCAATCATGCCCACTTCTATTTCCACTCCATGCAAAATACTGTTTCTCTTGACATACCCAACTTTCATTTCTATGTAAAGATGTGAGTAGAACATGGTTCTATATACACTGCTCAAAAAAATAAAGGGAACACTTAAACAACACAATGTAACACCAAGTCAATCACACTTTTGTGAAATCAAACTGTCCACTTAGATAGCAACACCGATTGACAATCAATTCCACGTGCTGTTGTGCAAATGGAATAGACAACAGGTGGAAAGCATAGGCAGTTAGCAAGACATCCCCAATAAAGGAGTGGTTCTACAGGTGGTAACCACAGACCACTTCTTAGTTCCTATGTTTCTGGCTGATGGTTTGGTCACTTTTGAATGCTGGCAGTGCTTTCACTCTAGTGGTAGCATGAGACAGAATCTACAACCCACACAAGTGGCTCAGGTAGTGCAGCTCATCCAGGATGGCACATCAATGTGAGCTGTGGCAAGAAGCGTAGTGTCCAGAGCATGGAGGTGCTACCAGGAGACAGGCCAGTACATCAGGAGACATGGAGAAGGCCGTAGGAGGGCAACAACCCAGCATCAGGACCACTACCTCCACCTTTGTGCAAGGAGGGACAGGAGGAGCACTGCCAGAGCCCTGCAAAATGACCTCCAGCGGGCCACAAATGTGTATGTGGCTACTCAAACAGTCAGAAACAGACTCCATGAAGGTGGTATTAGGGCCCGACATCCACAGGTGGGGGTTGTGCTTACAGCCCAACACTGTGCAGGACGTTTGGCATTTGCCAGAGAACACCAAAATTGGCAAATTCGCCACTTGTGCCCTGTGTTCTTCACAGATGAAAGCAGGTTCATACTGAGCACATGTGACAGACCTGACAGGGTCTGGAGATGCCATGGAGAACATTCTGCCTGCAACATCCTCCAGCATGACCTGTTTGGCAGTGGGTCAGTAATGGTGTGGTGTGGCATTTCTTTAGGGGGCCGCACAACCCTCCATGTGTTCACCAGAGGTAGCCTGATTGCCATTAGGTACCGAGATAAGATCCTCAGACCCCTTGTGAGACCAAATGCTGGTGCGGTTGACCCTGGGTTGCTCCTAATGCAAGACAATACTAGACCTCATGTGGCTGGAGTGTGTCAGCAATTCCTGCAAGATAAAGGCATTGATGTTATGGACTGGCCCATCTGTTCCCCAGACCTGAATCCAATTGAGCACATCTGGGACATCATGTCTTGCTCCATCCACCAATGCCACGTTGCACCACAGACTGTCCAGGAGTTGGGGGATGCTTTAGTCCAGGTGTGGGAGGAGATCCCTCAGGAGACCATCTGCCACCTCATCAGGAGCATGCCCAGGCATTGTAGGGAGATCATAGAGGCATGTGGAGGCCACACACACAACTGAGCCTCATTTTGACTTGTTTTAAGGACATTACGTCAAAACTGAATCAGCCTGTAGTGTTATTTTCCAGTTTAATTTAGAGTGCAACTCTAAATCCAGACCTCATGGATTGCTAAATTTGATTTCCATTGATAATTTTTGTGTGATTTTGTTAGCACATTCAACTATGTAATGAACAAAGTATTTAATAAGAATATTTCATTCATTCAGATGTAGGATTTCTTATTTTTGTGTTCCCTTTATTTTTTGAGCAATGTACATTTTGCCATTCATCATAGACCATATATAAATCATGATCTTTCTCCCTGGATGTGTAACTTCCTATTTTCACTTCATTTTTCTTGTTGCATGCAATCATCTTAATCTTTGACTGTAATTTTCTAGTTGCATCATTTACTTATTTATTTTATTTATTTTTATTTATTTTAGTTTGTCAAGTATGTATGAGAAAACAAGTATAAGTATGAATATAACATATAAACATATAAATGGGTATAATTATATACATAATAAATGAGTACGTATAAATGTGAACAGTAGGACAGGGACAGTCTTCAGAATTTCAGCCAATACATAAAAACATACAAAAAGTACATTCATATTTCTAACCAATATAATGGTGAAACTCAAAAAATTAGAATATTGTGCTAAAGTTCATTTATTTCAATAATGCAACTTAAAAGGTGAACCTAATATATGAGATAGACTCATTACATGCAAAGCAAGATAATTCAAGCTGTGATGTGTTATAATTGAGATGATTATGGCTTACAGTTCATGAAAACTCCAAATCCACAATCTCAGAAAATTAGAATATTATATGCAATCAATAAAACAAGGATTGTACATAGAACAAGATAGGACCTCTGAAAAGTATAAGCATGCATATGTACTCAATACTTGGTTTGGGCCCCTTTTGCACAAATACTGCCTCAATGCGGCGTGGCATGGAACCTATCAGCCTGTGACATTGCTGAGGTGTTATGGAAGACTAGCATGCTTTAATAGCGGCCTTCAGCTCTTCTGCATTGTTCGGTCTCATGTCTCATTTTTCTCTTGGCAATGCCGCATAGAGTCTCTGTGGGGTTCAGGTCAGGCGAGTTTGCTGGCCAATCAAGCACAGTAATCCCACGGTCATTGAACCAGGTTTTGGTGCTTTTGGCAGTGTGGGCAGGTACCAAGTCCTGCTGGAAAATGAAGTCAGCATCCCCATAAAGCTTGTCTGCGGAAGGAAGCATGAACTGCTCCAAAATCTCCTGGTAGATGGCTGCGTTGACTCTGGACTTAATGAAGCACAGTGAACCAATACCAGCAGATGACATGGCTCCCCAAATCAACACAGACTGTGGAAACTTCACACTGGACTTCAAGCATCTTGCAGTGTGTGCCTGTACATTCTTCCTCCAGACTCAGGGTCCTTGGTTTCCAAATGAGATGCAAAAGTTGCTCTCATCAGAAAAGAGGACCTTGGACCACTGAACAACAGACCAGTTCTGTTTTTCTTTAGCCCAGGTAAGAAGCTTTTGATGTTTGTTGTTCAGGAGCGGCTTAACAAGAGGTATATGACATTTGAAGCCCATGTCCAGGATCCATCTGTGTGTAGTGGCTCTTGATGCACTGACTCCAGCCTCAGTCCACTCCTTGTGAAAATCCCCAACACTTTTGAATGGCCTTTTCCTGACAATCCTCTCCAGGCTCAACAGGTCATCCCTGTTGCTTGTGCATCTTTTTCTTCCACACTTTTTCCTTCCACGTAATGTTCCACTAGTGTGCTAATACAGCACTTTGAGAACATCCAACTTTTTGCAATTACCTTTTGAGGCTTTCCCTCCTTATGGAGGATGATGGTTTTCTGCACAACTGTCAGGTCAGCAGTTATCCCATGATTGTGCTTCCTACTGAACCAGACTGAGAGACCATTTAAAGGCTCAGGAACCCTTTGTAGGTGTTATGGCTTCGTTAGCTGATTAGAGTGGGACACTTTGAGCCTAGAATATTGAACCTTTTCATATTCTAATTTTCTGAGATTGTGGATTTGGGATTTTCATGAGCTGTAAGCCATGATCATCTCAATTATGACACATCATGACTTGAACTTTCTTGCTTTGCATGTAATGAGTCTATCTCACATATTAGGTTCACCTTTTAAGTTGCATTGCTGAAATAAATGAACTTTTGCACAATATTCTAATTTTTCGAGTTTCATCTGTAGTTCTAATGTTAGCATAACTATTCCAAATATGTTTATTCATAAAATCCTTGACCCATGATTGCAACCGAAATAAAAGTTTCTATTGCTAAGAAGACAGTTATTAAATAAAATTTTGCCTGGTTTTACAACTTTTTTTCCATAATTGTTAGGTGAACAAACTTCATTTATCAATTAGTAACATGGTTGTTAAATAAATCTTACTTCCCCATTGAGCTTGCCTGTCAGAAAGTTGCAAAAGATGATTACATGAACCCAGGACATTTCAACCACCGTAAATAGATGCCAGTTGCCAAGCATCCGAATTTTGATCATGTAACCATGGAGATGTTGCAATGGTTGTAAGTGTGACAAATGGTCATAAGTTACTTTTCAGTGTTGTTGTAACTTTGAATGGTCACTAAATGAATGGATGCAAGTCGAATATTACCTGTATTATCATGATTTCTGTAAATCTCTATAAATATACAGTATGCTTTCTTTTAATTATTATACATTTTTAGGGATCTAAAAAAATCACATTGCACTTCCTTTGACTTGTATAAAGCTATACTGACCTTCCCAAATTTTGTTCATTATCACATTTGTACTCTGTCAGAATTCTGCCAGATTTCTTCTCAGTATCATTTACTGAATTAATCACCTTATAAGTTTTGCACTCACATATTTCTCTTTGTATTGTAGAACAATAATGGTATTGTTCCAGTAATCAGGAACAGATACTACATTTCTTATTTAACACATTAAGTGAATTGCATTGCTGTTTCTTAAACTAATGAATATATGAATGTTTTAACATTTGGTCACCTATACCAACTATATTGAAGTTTTACTATTTTTCAGTATTCTTACATATTTATGGCTTCCTTTTCACAATTTTTTAAAAAGATGCCGGTAGTTACAGCATTATTTTCAATTCTACTCTTCAGTATAATCTGTGTCATCTCCATTCAAATATTTCAAATATTTCTTCCAACATTCTCTCTTTTAGTTATTTATCAATATTTTCATCATTTTTTTTATTCCTTTTACTCTGTTGGAAACTTACCCTCTGTACACATTTCCAATGCAGTTTTATATCTTAATTGTTCTATATTTTCTGGGCCTCTTTTCGACTTATTTTTTTTGACTTAAATTATTGTTATGCATTAGTCTTATAAACCTAGATAATGCCAATCCATACTTTCTAGAATGCATTTTGGTTATTTCATAACTAACCCTACACCATCACCTTTCTGCACACATTTATCTACTGCACTTCACAAGACAGTTTATTACTTTTTTTGTTTTTAGTTTTGCAAATTCATAGTCTATTTTTCTTTCATTCTTTTCAGATGATAATTTATACTTTCATCATTTATTTCTCTGACATTCCAAGTTACAATCTTCTCTATATTGTGACTAGATGGTTTCATAGATTTTGACCTCTGCTACCCAGTGCTTTGGTCAGTGAAAGTTTTGTGTTAATTCTTTTTAATAAACTACAAAAGACACAGACTAGAGTATCAACCATCTTAATATCTACATCAGAGGTTCCCAACCTGTAGGCCACAACTCACACCAGCCTGTGGCCATTTGCAACTGGGCCACAGGAGTGGGGGACAGCACGCAAGCATACATGCAGCCCAACTTGTGCGAGTGGCAGGCTCCAGTGCAGCCCTATTCACGTGAGCAGCGAACACTGGCACTCGCAGCCCCACTTACGTGAGCGGTGGGTACGTGTGCATATGCACCTGTCCCTCACACAAAATCATCCCCTCTTCACCACCTCTTACCCCCATGTTGGGTCATCAACTGGAAACGTTAGAGAACTGATTTATGCAACGTGCGATCTTCTTCACTAATAATAAGAATAGTTCCAGGCAATTTGGGCACATTTTGCCCAATATGCCACAAGCACAATCAAAGACTAATTTTACTCCAAGCATTTTCATGGTATTCCATGCAAGCTAGCATTCTGTAATTTAGAAAACACCTTGCCTGTATTACACCACTTAAGAAGTATATCCAACATGCTGATATGTGCTCAGGTTGCAGGTCATATTAAAACATATTAATATGTAAAACAAGCCACATTAAACAAAGGAGAAATATACTTCTAGCAATCAGATATTGTAAACAATTGGCACAATATATAATTATTTTGGGGGAAAATTATTTCTTTGCCTTTCATTTTACAAAAGAGAAACAGTCTTTTAACAATAACTAAACATATTTTCTTATGGAAAATTCCATATATTTAGCATTCAGTTAAACAGAGAAAACCAGAGATCTTTAATTTTTCTGTGTGTCTTCAAACAGAAAAATTTCTGTGGTCCGGAAGATACAGATAGCTATAGATATTCCTTATGGAATAGAAAAGTTTAAACTGCATGCCAAAAGATAATGGATTAAATGAACTATGTCAAACTCAGGTCATCACGGCAGCGTCACATAATGTATCAGGACTTTCCCCCCTTCGCTAAATCGAGCGTGGGAGTGACCAGCGTGTGACACATCTAGCCAGTGGCCTGGGAGTTTGACAGACCTAGGTTAAAACAACCTCTTTAAAAATTATGAAGAATGCAAAAATTTTTGATCTGCTACATTGAAAGCCCTAAAGTATGTTAAAAACTGAGGTTGCTATAAAATCTAGTGTTTTGACACTAAAAATAAATAGCTATATATTTTCTTTGAAAAAAAAATTAGTTTATCACCTTGTGCTACATATTCTTCTGCTTCTACACAATATCTAAGGAGATCAAATGGATTTTTAGGAATAATATTATACCCCCAACTATTTTTAAATAACTATAATTGGTTCTCTCTTCTTATTACTAATAGTTTTACATCTGAGTCTGAGTACACAGAGATTACCAAGGTTTCCTGTGACACTTTGCAGCCAACTTTCTTCTAAAGCCCCTGTCACACAGCACCAATGGATGGAAAGAGGATGTAAAACGGGGAAGAAACACTTGCCATCCGTTGGTTAACGCGATGCATCCGTTGTGTACTCACTGCGTCCATTTTTGATCCTCTCTATCCGTCCAGCATCCGTCAACTGACATTTCATCTGCTCAAAAAGTTTTGAGCTTCACAAAACTTTTTGAGCGGAAAATGTATCCAACGCGTCGGTTCTAGATCCGCTACGCATACGGGGAACATCCGTTAGACATCCGTTGTCATCCGTTACGTGTCCGCTATATCCGCTAGGCATCCGGTGCGCATCCACGCAACTCAAATCCGCTCCAGCGGAAAATGGATACAGGGAGGAAGCGGAATGGACACAAAGCGTTAGTAGCACGGACAGAGAAAGGATGAAAGCGGATGCAGCTCGCATATAAAGCATTACAACGGAAAAAATGTTCGCAGAGGGGACGTATCTTGGATATTTAGGATGTCTGCAGGATGTCTAGAGGATGCAAAAGGACACTGAGCGGAAAACCTATATTTCCTATAAAAGGGAGGAACTCACCTGGATCTCACTTTCAGTCCAGCAGCCCTGTGGTGCAGACCTCTTCAGCCTTGCTCTTGCTCTTGCTCTTCCACAGCATCTAGTCATCTCCACCATGGATCATCACACACTCCTTTTGATAGCCACCATCATTCTACAACAGTGCGAAGCCATCTACAGGCTCTTTCACCTGTTCTACGCAAAGAAAAGGAGAAGTCCAAGAAGTGTCTGGGTCCAAAGATGGATCGCCAGAAGAGCAGACTACGGACTGTATAACAAGCTGATGGAGGAACGAAGACACTCATGCATTCCAGAACTTCATGAGGATGCCGCCAGCTATGTTTGACGAAGTTGTGGAGCGGCTGAGACCCAGGTTGACCAAGCAGAGCACCAACTTCCGGCCCAGCCTGGACCCTGGGCTCAAGGTGGCACTGACTCTGCGCCACCTGGCCTCAGGGACCACGTACAGGAGCATGCAGTACGCCTGGAGGGTGCCACACAACACCATCAGCATTGTGGTCAGAGATGTGGTGCAAGCCATCATCGAAGAATACCTGGAGGAGCTCCTCCAGTGCCCCTCCACTGAAGAAGGCTGGAAGAAAGTTGCAGAGCAGTGGTATCAGAAGTGGAACTTCCCCCACACCGTTGGAGCCATAGATGGGAAGCACGTGGCCTGCAAAGCTCCAGCCAACTCAGGGTCCAATTATTTCAACTACAAGGGCTTCTTCAGCATCATCCTCTTCGCCATGGTCGATGCTGACTACAAGTTCATGTACATCGATGCTTCAGGCAACTGGTCAGCTTCAGATGCCCAGGTTTACAATGCCAGTCACCTCAAGGAGGGGCTGGAACGCAACCTCATCAGATCTAGACCCCCTGCCCAACGACACACAAGATGTGCCCTACTTCATCGTGGGGGATGACGCTTTCTCCCTCAGAACCTACCTCATGAAGCCCTACACCTCCAGATGCCTCACCAGTGAAGAGAGGATCTTCAACTATAGGCTGTCCAGGGCAAGGCGGGTGGTGGAGAACGCCTTTGGCATCCTGGCCAACAGGTTCCAGATACTTCTCACCACCATGCAGCATCGCCCACAGACCGTGAGGAGGATCGTGGAAGCTTGCTGCATCCTGCACAATCTCATGCGCACCCGCTACCCAGTGTTGCAGAACAGGCTCGTGGACCTCCAACAAGGCAATGGGGACATGGAGCCTGGTGAATGGAGGCAAGGGGGAAACCTGATAGATACTGTGGATGTGCAAGGCCCCAACAGAGCTTCACGTGAAGGGAAGAAGCAGCATAACCTCCTGAGACACTGGTGCAACTCCCCAGCTGGAGCAGTGGAGTGGCAAGACAGGATGGTAGATGCTTAATGGATGCTTCCTTCAGCCTGTCTCATCACTCTGATGAGATTGGGCCATGTATGTTGAGTGGCCCTACAATGAACAGGGCATTTAATAAAGAGTTGTGTTTATGTTGAAATGTGTAGATCAATGATTAAATTGTTATTGATAATAAAGGGTGAAAGGTGTGGCACCTGGGAGGGTGGACTATACAGTCCCACTATGCTTGCACTGGAGGTTTATCTATCCCACAACTACTACACATCCCACAGGTATCCTAACCCATCCCACAGCTATTACCCATCCCAAAGGTATCCCTGCCCATCCCTCTGCTATCCTTACCCATTCCACAAGCATGCAAAGGCTTAAACCATTTCTAAAAGTTTCCACCAAGACTTTATTGACTAAAAGAACTGAAGCAAGTGTGTGAAGCAAAGATAATCTTTATTAATAAAAAGCTGTAAAAGAAAAATGATCCAAGTGTCCCAAGCAAAGATAAAGTCAACAGGTAGCCACCCAGTCTCTGGCAGTCGTGGGTGGCATCAGTGGCGCCGGTGGCGTTCAATGTACCTGTGCCTGGACTGGGAAGGGCTGCCTGTGCTGCTGGAGCTCCTGGTAGCCGTAGCCTTGGTAGGTGAGGGCCTTTGGAAAGCCTTGGAAGGGCAGTGACATCACCTGGGGTGGAGGAGTAGACCTGGACTGGGAGGGAGCAGGTTCAGCTGGGTATGGAGGGTTGTGAAGAAGACCAGTGATCCTGTCCTTGATTACCTGGTACTGTGATTCGGACATGTTCATGAGGGTCTGGTTGACTTAGGTGAGGAAGGGCTTGCGGTTTGAGGATGGTATGTCGGTGTGTACCAGCTGAGAGAGAAGATCTACGCTGCTTCTGATGGTGTCCCTGATCTCTAGCAAGACAGTGTGGCTCTGCCCCTCCGGTCTGGCTCTCTGCCTGCTTTCTGTGGAGGTGGAGCTGGGGGTGGATGTGGGTTGGTCTCTGGTGGAAGTGCCCTCTCCTTGCTCCCATTGCGTCAGGGGGTCCTCCACACACTCCGCCATGGGGAGTGCAGCTGTCAGGGGGGTCTCCATCATGGGACGCTCCACAGATACCTGCCTGGACACAGGAGCTGACTCTTGGCCAGAAGAGGACTGGCTCTCTGCGGGCTGCCTGAGGGAGAGGGTTGTCAGAGGCGCTGCTCCTCGGTGGCGGATCTCACCCTCCAAGAAGCTGCACTTGGCCATCACGTAGGTCTCTCGATCTGTCAGCTTGACCGTGGCCTGGCCAGATTTCTTGAGGTGCAGCTTCCCATACCAGGTGTGCATGTGCTTCCACCAGCTGAGGAGCACCTCCAAAGTGTAGCCCAGGCTCTCCGCCTTTTCTCTCCAAGCAGCCTGCTTCCTTTTGGTGTCTCGATAGAGCCTGTGTCCCTTTCGCCAAAGATACTCATTCTCCCTCAGCCATTCCAGCACCTCATCCTCATGTTCCTCTTCGATGGAGTATTGTCTCCTCTCCTGTTCTCGTTCACGCGTATGCCTCTTCCTCCCTCTGGCAGGCCATCTGGGCCCTCATTAGAGGGGCTTCGAGGTTGTAGGGGCTGCTCCTCCACACCACCACCACCAGCAGCAGCAACAACAACAGTAGCAGCAAAAGCAGCACCAGCAGGACCAGGAGCACCAGCAGGACCAGGAGCACCAGCAGAACCAGCAGGACCAGGAGCAGTGCCAGCAGAGTAAGCACCAGCAGAAGCACCAGCACCAGGAGCAGTGCCAGCAGAGTAAGCACCAGCAGAAGCCCCAGCACCAGGAGCAGTTCCAGCAGAAGCTTCAGCACCAGAAGAGTCAGCCCGAGCAGCAGAAGCCCCAGCAGAAGCAGAGTCAGGGCCAGGGGGTGGGATGGTGGCCCTGTCCCACTTGCCAGGGCTGGCAGCAGATGCCACAGGCTTTCTCTTCTTCCCCATGGTTGTTGGCTGGCTGGCTGGAGCTGTGTCTGGCAGCAGGTCTTTCCTCTGAATGTTGACCTGCTTGCTAGCTGCTTCCCTTTATATCCGCGGGGCTGTTGCAATGCATCCTCCCCGCATGCGCAGTGAACGCTCTGCATCCGCTAGGCATCCTCTAGGCTTCCGTTCTGCATCCGCTTCATCCGCTCGGCATCCGCTCTTTCCATTGCGCGTCCACTTCGCTGTGCTCCCCCGGAAGCCCCACGGATGTGCCATCCGCTTCCATCTGCTTGTATCCGTAGGCTTCCGTGGAGCGTCCGCTTTCCATCCTGGCTACATCCTCCCCCCGTCCGTTCCTTTCCGTTGTTGTCTGCTCTGGTTATGCAAATTCAGGGCACTTTTGAGAGCAGATAACAACGGATGGAACATTTTCTCGTCCACTGTGTCCTTTTTACATATGTTTTGCATCCGTCGGCCAATGTGACAGGCCCTTAAGATACAATTCTGGTATGATGCAATATGGTTGCATCAACTTGTATTGCAGTTTGCTTTTACAAAGAATGTACAGCATTTTCATTGTAACTTTTTAAAAATACATGTGAGTTGTTAGATTATATGTTTGCCATTTCTGGGCAGAACATCAGTCTATATAAATTAAAGTAATGAATAAATAAATATAACAGTAGTAACAGTAGTGATAACAACTTACTATTTTAGTATTTTCCCTTGCAAACTAAATCATGTTCTTTGCTAGTAAATCATATGCAAGCCTGCTACATTTTTAATGTAATGGAATATAATTTGTGCAAAGTTATTCTGTTAAGATGTTTTATTTTCTTGAAAGCATACTATAATTACGTTATATACACTTTTTGGAGCAAAGTATAATAAAAACCTGTTTTCTGCTACTTACATTATAGCTATTTTACTTATTAACTTAAATATTCCAGAGTAGCTTTCAAATATCAAAAAAGAGATTTTGTTTGCCTCCTAGCTTTTAAATTAAAAAGATGACACTCTTAGAAAAAGTTGAGGAAGAAGTGAAAAAGAGGTATAGCTATCACTTCTTAAAGCAACTGTTGAAGTCTTTGGTGCAAAGGGAGTTAGTGAATGTGCCAGCACTTTATCTTTCAGAATTTATATAGACTTTTCTGTGGAAAGAAATGGGTAATCGCCTTTTGTGTTGGAGTTGGTTTAGGAGGACATATTAAATTTTGTGATAGTGTTCAGTTCTTTTGAACTCATTGCGGTCTTCTCTAAACACTTGTATTAAATTTTTTATATTATAAACTATGCAGATGATGAAATTATATTATTTTTAATATCTCTTTGTTCTTTTTCATTCTTTTCTGTGTAAGAAGTATCCTAAAATAAGGCTGGGGTTTATATTTATTTTTGGAAGAAATGTGATAAATCAATTATGGAAGAAATGTGATAAATCAATTATTGGTCTGTTTTTATTGTATGTGTTATCAGTTACAAATGACTTTAAATTCTTTGATAGAGCCATATACAATTTGTTAGAAAAAAATGCTTTAATTTTACGCCTACCCAAATCTAGGCTTCAAAAATCCTAATTACTAGAGGAAATCAAAGAGATATAGAAATGCTTATTCTCTGTGCTACTTGAATTTCTGCAGCTCATATATATTTTCTATATGTACCTCTGTTATATAAAGCAGAGATGTATAATTAAACATCAGTGTGTTTCTAACAGTGCAGATAATCAGGTTCCTGGGCAAGGAATATCAACTGGATTTCCAATATATCCTACTTTCAGCCCTCTACAGATGTTATGGTGGCAACAGATGTATGCACGTCAATATTATATGCAATAGTAAGTATAAGTAGAACTTGATTTTAATTAGTATCAGATGGAAGATTGGTAATTAAAACGAAGACTAGATTGATTTTTTGTAGATTAGTTTTATCAAAACAATTCTGAAATAAAAATACAGATTTGTTAAAGTATTTACTAGAATTACTGAGTTATAAAACTTAAAACTTTATTATTTAAGAGTAGTTTTATTTTTGTTTTGGTGGCTTATTTAGAGATACGCTTTATTATTCAGAAAAATTATTACAAAGTGAAAATTTCCATCCCTTAGACCAGGTCTGTCAAACTAGCAATCCACAGGTGCATCATGTGCTGGCCACACCCACACCAAGTTTATTGAAGGGGGAAAAAAGTTTGTTATCACGTATGTCACGTGATGACGCTATGATGATGCGAATTTGACATACCTGCCTTAGACTGTATTTTACAGACTGTTAAGACACAATCCTATATTTCCAGGGTTGTTTTTTTTAATGTAAAAGTTTATCTTAGCTGCAAATTTGTGCCAGAGGGGAAATCATTTTATTATACATGCTTGAAATTTATCATGTATGATTAATCTTATTCATAATAATTGAGATTGGAGAAAAAATAAGCATAATTTGTATTGATGAAACATATAGTACTAATTATTAATAATTCCATACTTCTAAGGAATTTTTTTCTGCAATCATTGCCTCTTCACTATACCTCTTGCCACATAAAGAACATTTTCCCTCAGATGTATTTCTAAAAGATGATGAACAAGTACAGAATAGAAATCAGACCACATTTTTTAATTTACAGTGGACAATATCTATAAAAGCGAGGTTATTTATTGAAGGCACAGAGACCCAGAAGATTAGGTACTTTGCAAATCTTTTACAAACCCATTTGAAGGGCATTTTCACATATATATGTATAAAAGGTGAAAAAAAAAACAATGAGGAAGGTTTAAAAAAAAACACTAAAGATGGTAATTTGTTCAGCAGCCATTCAAAATTACAAGGATGCTAAATAAATGGTGGCTATGACCAATCCTCAGTGTTTCACTCATCCCAGCACCCTCATGGTCACATAATTGCTATCTGGGGAAATAGGCTTGCCCTTATGACTGGTTGCTGCCCCCTGCAATCATATGATTGCTATTTGCTACCTTTCCTTCCAGCTTTCCCAGAAAGTCAATTGAAAGCTGGCAGGGAAGATTGCAAGTCAGTGTGTACACTCTCTCCCTCCATGCTCATGCCACACCATCTCCTCATGCACCCTCACCAAGTCTTGCCATGACTCCATCACACTTGCAGTCTCCTTCTCTCTCCTCCCCTCCCTCTCCCCCCCTCTCTCTCAGCCTTGCTTTACACCTTCATGTTCCTTCTCTGACCATTACTATCTTTCCTTCATGAGCCATATACTCTCCCCAATTTTTGATGTCTCTCTCCTGGTATTCACCACCATCCAAAATTATTCCTGCAACTCCCTCATATCCTCATACATTCCCTTATACCCCTCTGCGCCCTCCTGAATCTCATCATACCTCACTCACATCCTTATATACCCTCCCTGATCCTGTCTACACCTCCCTCACCCTCCCTGATCTTTGCTGCACCCTGATCCAAATATATTTTCATTACTTAATGGTGGAAATTCTGATCCCGAATGCCACCGTAAGTTGAGAATTGTACAATTGAGGACTTTAATCTGTTCATAATTTCAGTATTTCAGTCTGATTCTTACTTTTAAAATGCCTATATCAGTTATCAGCACGAGATAATATTTTTTTCCCTTCCTTAGTTCATTTGGAGGAGAGGGCTACCCTTCTCACAGCAGCTGATTTAAATACCATGATGAGATTCTTTTGCTGCATATTATAGGTGGCTAACTAATATGCCTTATTTTTGAGAAGCTTTTCATTATTTCTGTTATAGTCAAGCTGCAGTTTCAGCACAGGCAACCCTGAATCCTGAGTCTACCAGTTCTCCAGTTCCGGAGTCCTCAAGTTCTGATCATGTTCTTGCAAATGAAGCCCCAGCAGCTCCAAACATAGCTCCACAGGAGAACAGACCTATAAATCAAAATGTGCAGATGAATGCTCAAGGAGGCCCAGTCATAAATGAAGAGGACTTCAATAGAGATTGGCTGGACTTGATATACACATTCTCCAGAGCAGCTATTCTTCTTAGTATTGTATATTTCTATTCATCCTTCAGTCGCTTTGTTATGGTGATGGGAGCTATGTTATTAGTTTACCTGTAAGTAAATATGCTATTTTGTGAATTTAAATTTGAGAAACTGGAAACATTTATATATATTTTGTTGTAAACTTCATCAGTTTGCACTCCCTAACACTTACTTTGAAAACAAATGCATGGATTAGTCTGCAGGTTTTTTTTTTAAGTTTTCTGTTACACAATTAAGCAACTTACTATTTTATGAAGATGGTATAAATGCTACAGTTATTTTTTTACATGGTCTAACTATTTGGAGAACTTACCAGTGTAGCACCATCCCCTGCATTTAAAACACCCTTAAAATTACTTTAGGAAAATCAGTGCATCTCAATGCACCTTCTCTTCCTGAATAATTTTATATTTAAGAAGATAACTGTCCTGTTAGCAAGATATATATTTTTTCCTCATACAATTATCCAGAAAAGATGGTATACTTTTGTTCTTGTATCTAGGTCATTTCAACTTGTGATTATTCTACATAATATTGGAATATCTACCAGAAATGGATCATGAACAGAATAAAAACTATTATAACCATCATTATATAAACTAATTCTTCCAGTAACACTTACTTACTACTGGAAAGACAAACCATTAGAATGAGGGATGAATAGTTTGCCTAAGTTTATCCATTGAGTTCATAACTCAATGGAGCTATGTATTGGAAAATCCAAATTCAGAAGGATAGCCTTGATCTTTATCCCAAAGTACATAATTGTCAAGCATTCAGTTACTTATATAATTTTGTTTCAAGGTTTATTTCTATTTAATATCTTAAATGCTTATTTTAAAATATATAAAATTTATCTGATGGAATATACATTTGTAGGAGCAATGGGAGAGAGTTTTGGCAACACAGGTTTTTTTCAAAGAGAGGCCTGGATTAAGAGGCTGTGCAGTCCCAAGCTGAATGGGTGGTGGTGGTGGTGGATAACCACAGCCTAGAATCTCTGAAGATACTCCTAATAATTAGACAGTTACAACTTTAATTTGGCAAGACTCTGTCCTTTAGAAGTGAGCTATTAAAGGATTGAACTCAATTGGATTTTGTTCTGTCACTGAATTCTGATGATTCAGTGTATTTTTGCATATTTATATGTTACTGGACTACCAGTGGTCAAAAATCAGTTTCAGAGCAACATCTTCCTGTTGGCTTTCCCATTAAATTTTCTTATGGGAAACTGGCAGTGAGTGTTGGACATCTTTCAACTTTCCTCTCCTCTCCTCTCCCCTGTCCTGCCCTCCCATCCTCTTCCTTTCCTTCTTCCTCCCCCTCCCCTCCCCTATTTATAGTGGGTTTATACAAATTTTATTATATTTAGATTCACTGAAATCTATTGAACTTTTTAGTTTACAGTAAAATTTAATCAATTGTTCAGTAAATATATTTTTCATTTCTGAAAGCTGATCAATAAAGTAACACTCATAATATTTACAGTGAATTTTTATGTGTTCTTCTAAATTAAAACAGAATATGTTAGTGCTTTTATATGTTTGTTTTATATGTTACATGTACTAAAATATATATATATATAATTGAATGATTTCAACTTTACATCATGAAATTACATCCAATACATTTAATCATATTCAAAATTTTGTATGTATCTGGCTGAGTAATTCTACAAGTTGTACTCCTACGACATCCGGAAAGCACAATAATGGGGAAGAATAAGTTAGATGATATTACTTTTAACTGTTATCATTTGTTGCTATATATTATTTACTGATCTACATGTTTTATTTCATCTTAGTAATTTTGTCAATGTCTTTTATAAAGGCACCAAGCTGGGTGGTTCCCTTTCAGACAAGAAGGAATCCAACAGCCTGTAGCAAACAATGCAGATATAAACCATGATGGTCAAAATGTAAATAATGCTGGTCTTGAAGAAATGGTAAGGAGATGAATTGAGCAACACCACTAATTTTAAATTTAAGAATTACTGTTCAACTCTAAATTTAAGAAATAAAAATAGGATTGTTTCATGCATGTTTAATAGGGAATAAGTTAATTAAAATCAGAGCTGAATAAATTTATATTATATTGCAATGTGTGATTATTCTTTATAATTTATAAGCATAGTGTTAATTTGTTTATAATTTATCAAATTGGCAAAGATGAATACATTATATTTTGGTATCTAGATAGGAAGAAGGACACATGTTTCCAAGAAACTGTAATTTATAGTAGTTCTATTAATACAAATTACATTAAAATAATTAACTCACTTATTTTTATATATATATATATATATATATATAAAGGAACGTCTCATGGATGAAGGTATTGAAGAAGATAGTGGCGAAGACATTGGTGATGTCAATGCAGAACAGCATCCTGGATTTATGGCTTCCGCATGGTCTTTCATTACCACTTTCTTTACATCCCTCATTCCTGAAGGACCTCCACAAGTTGGCAATTAAGCAAAGGAGGAACTACTAATAGAGCATGGAAGTTGATTCTGGGAGAGTGGTATTTTAAATATAATGCAATTGCTATACATATACATATATACATACAAACATACATACATATATATATGTGTATATATATATATATATATATATATATATATATA
>BLBF01000019.1:9513459-9531335 GCA_015471245.1 Laticauda colubrina | reverse complement strand
CTCAGAGAAAGGTACTTTCAGCCTTTCTACACTATATTATACAACATTTCTTTATTTATTATTCCCTTCAATACCATGGAAAGAAATAGTGTCATTATTCTCCTTAGCTGACATTGGCTAAAGACTAAATTTGGAATAAATGTAAAGAATAGCAGTGAAGATAAATAAGTGGTTTAAATTAGGCTGCAGAGTTCATTGGAATTGGACAAATAATACATTCAAATAAATACATAAACAAAACTCACTACTCCCCATCACCATAGTCTCTTTGCAGTTTCTGCATATATTCTTTTATCTACCACCTTATCTTTCCAATGTCTTCCTGCTACTACTGCCAGGTTTTTCAGCTGGCCCATCCATTTTCAACAGTATGTTTTGCTTAATAGAGTATATATAATATAGTATGTTTACTTAATTTGTTGGGGAATGCCGAAAGAGGTGTATTTTGGAAAAACATTCATGTGACCAGGGCTGAACCAGCTAGATAAGAATCTCTACAAAAAAAGGAAGTTCAAACCATCTGAAGGGGACCAAGTTGGAGAAGGCTGTTTATATTTTTTACTGCTAAACATTTGGCACTCAGAAGTAATCCTCTCCTTCAAAGCTAAATGCTTGGCTTTCATCACCATTTCCTTCATACCAGGAGGAGGGTGAGATTCCCAGCCTCAGCCTGATTTCACAGCTCTCAATTGAAATGAAATACAGTACAATGTCCAGGGACAAAGCACATCCTCTAGAAATCCCCCTAGAAAATGTTTTCCATGTTAGCTCAATTTGTAGCCACACTGGGAGAATTTGTTTTTTTACCAAAGAAATGAATGATTTCTCAGTTTGGTGGAAGAAAATTTGTGACTGATGGTTGAGATGCAAAACTCTGCCTTTGTTGATGTTCCAATCAAGGATACTGATGTTGAAATAAATATTTGTGTTTCTCCTTTGGTCACAGTGATTGGTGGATTTTCTTTAGCCTCCTGATTGATAGAAAAATAAGTGTCAGTCAGGGTCTCTTCTATGGACATTTACTTTGAGAACTGGTAAAAAATTCATTTATGAGTTGGGCTTGTTTGACTGAACTATTGTTAATCATCATCATCCTATTTTAATGATCCCATAATCCCTTGCAGGGTGGAGTCTAGGCAATTGACTGTTTACTAGCCAGATGTGGAACTGTAGCCAATTAGGCACTTTTTTTTATAGCAGATATATATTCAGGGTTCCCAGAGAGAGGAATATCTGTCTCTACCTATGATCGAACTCACAGCCTCCTGATTGTGAGGCAAAAGCTCTACCTCTAGGCCACTGCACCACACTGATTGAACTATTGTTAATGACATCTACTTAAAGGCCCTGTCACCCTGGCCGACGGATGCAAAATGTTTGTAAAAAGGACACAGTGGACGAGAAAAATGTTCCATCTGTTGTTATCCGCTCTCAAAGGGGCAAAAATTTGCATAACCAGAGCGGACAACACGGAAAGGAATGTACGGGGGGAGGACGTAGGGCGGATGGAAAGCGGATGCTCCACGGAAGCCTAGCAGATGGAAGCGGATGGGAGCGGATGGCACATCTGCAAGGTTTCCAGGGGAGCGCAGCAAAGTGGACGGGGAACGGAAAGAGCAGATGCAGAGCGGATGCCGAGTGGATGAATTACCCACCTTTGGGATGGGTAATAGCTGTGGGATGGGCAGGGATACCTTTGGGATGGGTAATAGCTGTGGGATGAGCAGGCATACCACTGCTCCAGCTGGGGAGTTGCACCAGTGTCTCAGGAGGTTGCGCTGTTTCTTCCCTTCACGTGAAGCTCTGTTGGGGCCTTGCACATCCTTAGTATCTATCAGGTTTCGCCCTTGCCTCCATTCCCCAGGCTCCATGTCCCCATTGCCCTGTTGGAGGTCCACGAGCCTGTTCTGCAAGACTGGATAGCGGGTGCACATGAGATTGTGCAGGATGCAGCAAGCCTCCATGATCCTCCTCACGGTCTGTGGGTGATGCTGCATGGTGGTGAGAAGTACCTGGAACCTGTTGGCCAGGATGCCAAAGGCGTTCTCCATCACCCGCCTTGCCCTGGACAGCCTGTAGTTGAAGATCCTCTCTTCATGGGTGAGGAGTCTGGAAGTGTATGGCTTCATGGGGTAGGTTCTGAGGGAGAAGGCACCATCCCCCATGATGAAGTAGGGCACATCTTGCGTGTCGTTGGGCAGGGGGTCTGGATCTGGGAAGCCCACCATGAGGTTGCTTTCCAGCCCCCCCTTGAGGTGACTATCATTGTATACCTGGGTATCTGAAGATGAGCCGTTGCCTGAAACATCGATGTACATGAACTTGTAGTCAGCATTGACCATGGCGAAGAGGATGATTCTGAAGAAGCCCTTGTAGTTGAAATAAGTGGACCCCGACTTGGCTGGAGCTTTGCAGGCCATGTGCTTGACATCTATGGCTCCAATGGTGTGGGGGAAGTTCCACTTCTGATACCACTGCTCTGCAACTTTCTTCTAGTCTTCTTCAGTGGAGGGGCTCTGGAGGAGCTCCTCCAGGTATTCTTTGATGATGGCCTGCACCACTTCTCTGACCACAATGCTGATGGTGTTGTGTGGCATCCTCCAGCCATACTGCATGCTCCTGTCGGTGGTCCCTGAGGCCAGGTGGCGCAGAGTGAGTGCCACCTTGAGCCCAGGTTCCAGGCTGGGCTGGAAGTTGGTGTTTGTCTTGGTCAACCTGGGTCTCAGCTGCTGCACAACTTCATCAAACATGGCTGGAGGCATCCTCATGGAGTTCTGGAATGCATGAGTGTCTTCGTTCCTCAGCTCTACCATCAGCTTGTTGTACAGTCCATACTCTTCTCCCGATCCATCTTCGGACCCAGACACTTCTTGGACACCTCCTTTTCTTCCCGTAGAACAGTTGAAAGAGCCTGTAGATGGCTTCGCACTGTTGCAGAATGATGGTGGCTACCAAAAGGAGTGTGTTATGATCCATGGTGGACATCAATGGATGCTGTGGAAGAGCAAGAGTCAGATGAAGGCTGCAGAGGTCTGCACAGCAGGGCTGCTGTTCTGAAAGTGAGATCCAGGTGAGTTGCTCCCCCTTTTTATAGGCAATATAGGTTGTCCACTAGGTGTCCTTTTGAATCCTCTAGGCATCCTCTAGACATCCTTAATATCCGAGATAGGTCCCCTCTGTGAACGTTTTTTCCATTTTAAATGCTTTGTATGCGAGCTGCATCCGCTTTCATCCTTTCTCCGTCCGTGCTACTAACGCTTTGTGTCCGTTCTGTGTCCGTTTTGCTTCCTCCCTGTGTCCGTTTTCCACTGGAGCGGATTTGAATTGCGCGGATGCGCAGTGGATGCCTAGCGGATATAGCGGACACATAACGGATGACAACGGATGTAGAATGGATGTTCCCCATATGTGTTGTGGATGTAGAACGGACGCGTTGGATACATTTTCTGCTCAAAAAGTTTTGAGAAGCTGAAAACTTTTTGAGCGGATGGAATCTCAGTCGACGGATGCTGGATGGATAGAGAGGATGAAAAATGGAGGCAGTGAGTACAGAATGGATGAATCACGTTAACCAACGGATGGCAAGTGTTTCTCTCCATTTTACATCCTCTTTCCATCCGTTGGTGCAGTGTGATATGGGCTTAAAAGAGAATAAGAAAAGGCATTTCACTACCTACAAAAAAAAGCTAAATTAAAGGGACAGACTTCCATAGCAGGCTGCCCAGCACAAAAAAGTAAAGGCCGTGTCACACTGCCCAACAGATGCAAAGAGGACACAACGGAAAGGAAAAATGTTCCTTCCGTTGTATCCGCGCTCAAAAGGGGCGAAAATTTGCATAATTGGAGCGGATGAAACGGACGCGGGGAGGACGCAGGCTGGATGCAAAGCGGATGCGGAACGGAAGCCCAGTGGATGCAGAACGGATGGCGTGTTCGCAGGGCTTCGGGGGGGTCTCAGGAGAGCGGACGCAGAACGGAAAAAATGGGTGCACAGCAGATGCACAGCGGATGAAGCAGATGCACAACGGAAGCCTAGCGGATGCACAGCGGAAGCGGAACGGATGTCGCGCATTAATTGTGCATGCGGAGGGATGCATTGTACAAGCCCCCCAGATATAAAGGGAGCAGCTCGCACGTGGCCAGCATTCCGAGGGAAGACCTGCTGCTGGACACTTTGAGTTCCTTGCCTGCCCTGCCTCCAAGCCTGCTTCCCAGCCTCCTGGGCAGCCTCCTTGCCAGCCTTCCTTCCAGCCTGCATTCCAGCCTTGCTGGCAGCCTGCCTTCCAGCCTCCTGGGCAGCCTCCTTGCCAGCCTGCCTTCCAACCTCCCTGCAAGCCTCCCTGCCAGCCTGCCTTCCAGCCTCCCTGCCAGCATTGCTGCCAGTCTGCCTGCCAGCCTTGGTGCCTGCTTTCCTGCCAGCCTTCCTGCCAGGCTTCCTAACAGGCTTCCTGCCAGCCTTCCTGCCAGCCTTCCTGCCAGCCTTGGTGCCTGCAAGCCTTCCTGCCAGCCTCCCTGCCAGCCAGCAACCCCACAACCATGGGGAAGAAGCGAAAGGCTCAGCAACCTGCCGCCATCCCTGGCAAGAGGGACAGGGCCACCCTCCCGCCCCATGTCCGTGACTCTGCTTCTGCTGGGGCTTCTTCTGCTTGGGCTCGCTCTTCTCTTGCTGGAGCTTCTGCTGAAGCTGCTCCTGGCGGTGTTGCTTCTGCTGCTGTGCACTCTGCTGAAGCTGCTCCTGGTCCTGCTGGTCCTGCTCGTTCTGCTCGTGCTCCTGGTCTTGCTTGTCCTGCTCGTTCTGCTCGTGCTCCTGGTCTTGCTGGTCCTGCTGCTGGTGCTTACTCTGCTGCTGCTCATCCTGGTCTTGCTGCTGCTGCTGCTGATTCTGATTCTGATTCTGATTCTGATTCTGATTCTGCTGGTGATTCTGCTGCTACTGCTGCTGCTGCTGCTGCTGATGGTGATTATGATCCTGCTGGTGATGTTTCTGATGATAATGATTCTGCTGCTGCTACTGCTGCTGCTGTTGGTGTGGAGGAGCATCCCTTACAACCTCGAAGTCCCTCTGATGAGGGCCCATATGGCCCTGCCAGAGAGAGGAAGAGTCGTTCGCGTCAATGGGAGAGGAGGCAGTACTTTATTGAGGAGGCGCACGAGGATGAGGTGCTGGAGTGGCTGAGAGAGAACGACTATCTGTGGCGGAAGGGACACCGGCTGTACAGGGACACCAAGCGTAAGCAGGCTGCTTGGAGAGAGAGGGCGGAAAGTCTGGGCTACACTTCAGAGGTGCTACTCGGCTGGTGGAAACATATGCACACCTGGTATGGGAAGCTGCACCGCAAAAAATCTGGCCAGGCCGCCGTCAAGCTGACCAATAGAGAGAACTACGTCATGGCCAGGTGCAGCTTCCTGGAGGGTGAGATCCACCACCGAGCAGCACCAGGAGCCCATCTGTCTACCCTCACTCTCAGGCAGCCTGCTGCGACCCAGTCCTCTTCCAGTCGAGTCAGTCCCTGTCTCCAGGCAGGTTTCAGTGGAGCGTGCCATGGCGGAGAACCCCCAGGCAGGTGTTGAAAGCTTGGTGGAGAGTGAGGAGGACTCCCTGGTGTGGTGAGAGAAAGGTAACATCGAATCCACCGCTGTGGAAGTCCCATCCACCCACACCGCTGCCTCCACAGGAAGGCAGAGAGCCAGACTGCAGGAGGGGGAGAGCCACAAGGTCCTGGTGGAGATCAGGGATACCATCCTCTCCTCTCTCAGCTGGTCCCCATCAAATTCTCCTGCTCCAACCACAAGCCCTTCCTCAATTATTTAAACCAGACCCTGAAGGAGATTCCGGATCCCCAGTACCAGCTGGTGAAGGAGAGGATCTGCACGCTGATTAACAACCCTCCAGATCCAGAGGCACCTGCTACCACCCAGTCCAGGTCTGCTTCTCCACCCCAGGTGATGTCCCTCCCATACCAAGGCTTCCAACAGCCCCTCACCTACCAGGGCTACAGCTACCCGGAGGTCCAGCAGCACAGGCAGCATCCCTTCCCAGGCCAGGCACAGAGTCATCGGGCGGCACCGTTTCCAGCTGTTCCACTGATGCCACCGATGCCACCCATGCCAATGATGCCACCAACGACATTGATGCCAGCCATGCCACTCCTCAGCTCACTGCACAACAGGCAGTCCCACTACACTACTCCTTCCTCCATCCCACAGCCAAGCCCGGCCTCAGTACATCTGTCCTCAGTACTGGGGCTGACACCCCATGGTATGGAGGAAGGACCTCTCAGCATCGCGGGGATGAGCCAGATGTCTGACACCTTTCTGAACACACTGTCCCCTGTTGTCCTCTCGGGGCCAGGCACTCCATCAGCACCTCAGACCAGCACAGCAGCAGCACCCACCTCCAGAGCACCTGCACCCTAAAAATTAGACTGGGCACACACCTCTGAGTGACCAAGCGGAGTACCAGAGACTGGCTGCCTGGATATTTGTGGACTTTATTTGGACACTTTACTTGGTTCATGTTTACTTTTCAGGTTGTTATTAATAAAGTTTATCTTTGTTTCACACGCTTGCTTCATTATTTTTTTTTCTAAAAAGTCTGGGTGGAAACTTTTAGAAATGGTTTAGCCTTTGCATGCTTGTGGGATGGGTTGAGATAGCTGTGGGATGGGCAGGGATACCTTTGGGTTAAGATAGCTGTGGGATGGGCAGGGATACCTTTGGGATGGGTTAAGATAGCTGTGGGATGGGCAGGGATACCTTTGGGTTAAGATAGCTGTGGGATGGGCAGGGATATCTTTGGGATGGGTTAAGATAGCTGTGGGATGGGCAGGGATACCTTTGGGTAAAGATAGCTGTGGGATAGATAAATCTCCAGTGCAAGCATAGTGAGACTGTATGGTCCACTCTCCCAGCTGCCACCCTATGGCCCTTATCAATTACAATGTAAGCATTGATCCACACATGTCAACATAAACACAACTCTTTATTAAACGCCCTGTTCATTGTAGGCCAACCAAACATACATGGCCCAAACTCATCCATGTGATGAGACAGGCTGAAGGAAGCATCCATTAAGCATGTCTTGCCACTCCACCGCTCCAGCTGGGGAGTTGCACCAGTGTCTCAGGAGGTTGCACTGCTTCTTCGCCTCACATGAGGCTCTGTTGGGGCCTTGCACATCCTCAGTGTCGATCAGGTTTCGCCCTTGCCTCCATTCCCCAGGCTCCATGTCCCCATTGCCTTGCTGGAGGTCCACGAGCCTGTTCTGCAAGACTGGGTAGCGGGTGCGCATGAGATTGTGCAGGATGCAGCAAACTTCCATGATCCTCCTCATGCTCTGTGGGCGATGCTGCATGGTGTTGAGAAGTACCTGGAACCTGTCGGCCAGGATGCCAAAGGCGTTCTCCACCACCCGCCTTGCCCTGGACAGCCTGTAGTTGAAGATCCTCTCTTCAGGGGTGAGGTATTTGGAGGTGTAGGGCTTCATGAGGTAGGTTGAATGGGAGAAGGCATCATCCCCCACGATGAAGTAGGGCACATCTTGCGTGTCGTTGGGCAGGGGTTCTGGATCTGGGAAGCCCACCATGAGGTTGCTTTCTAGCCCCTCCTTGAGGTGACTGTCGTTGTATACCTGGGCATCGGAAGATGAGCCGTTGCCTGAAGCATCGATGTACATGAACTTGTAGTCAGCATCGACCATGGCGAAGAGGATGATGCTGAAGAAGCCCTTGTAGTTGAAATAAGTGCACCCCGAGTTGGCTGGAACCTTTCCGGCCACGTGCTTGCCATCGATGGCTCCAACGGTGTGGGGTAAGTTCCACTTCTGATACCACTGCTCTGCAACTTTCTTCCATCCTTCTTCAGTGGTGGGGCACTGGAAGAGCTCCTCCTTGTATTATTCGTGGATGGCCCACACCACTTCTCTGACCACAAAGCTGATGGTGCTGGGTGGCACCCTCCAGCCGTACTGCATGCTCCTGTAGGGGGTCCCTGAGGCCAGGTGGCGCAGAGTGAGTGCCACCCTGAGCTCAGGTTCCAGGCTGGGCAGGAAGTTGGTTTTTGTCTTGCTCAGCCTGGGTGTCAGGCGCTGCAGAAGTTCGTCAAACATGGCTGGAGGCATATTCATGAAGTTCTGGAACGCCCGAGTGTCTTCGCTCCTGAGCTCCACCATCAGCTTGTCATAAAGTTGGTACTGTGCTCTTCTGGCTGACCATCTTTGGACCCAGACTTTTTTTGGGTGCCTCCTTTTCTTGCCGTAGTAGAGTTCACAGAGACTGTTGATGGTTTCTCAGTGATGCAGAAGGATGTTGGCTGCCAAAAGGATTTTGTCGCAATCCATGCTGGAGATGACTGGATGCTGTGGAAGAGGAAGAGGAAGAGGAAGAGTCAGATGAAGGCTGCAGAGGTCTGCACCGCTGGACTGCTGGTCTGAAAGTGCGAAGCAGGCGAGTCGCTCCCCCTTTTTATAGGCAGTATAGGTGTCCCTTTGCATCCTCTAGGCATCCTCTAGGCATCCTCTAGGCATCCTCTAGTCATCCTCTAGGCATCCTCTATGCATCCTTAATATCTGAGATAGGTCCCCTCTGAGAACATTTTTTCCGTTTTAAACGCTTTGTTTCCGTTCTGCATCCATTCTGCATCCGTTCCGCGTCCGTTCTGCTTCCTCCCTGCATCCGGGCGGATGCGAGTTGTGCAGATGCGCAGCGGATGCCTCGCGGATATAGCAGATGTGTAGCGGATGCAGAACGGACGAATTGGATACATTTTCCGCGCAAAAGTTTTAGGCAGCCTAAAACTTTTGGAGCGGATGAAACGTCAATAAACGGATGCTGGACGGATTGAGAGGAAGCCAAACGGAGGCAGTGAGTACATCGCATTTTAGAACGGATGGCAAGATTTTTTTTCCATTTTGCTTCCTCTTTGCATCCGTTTTTGCAGTGTGACAGGGCCTTAATCAAAGGCAAAAGGTGGAACATGTGAGAAGGGACCTCCAGAGCAAATCCCAGGTTTTGTTTGAAATACAAGTAGTCCTTGACTTACAACCACAACTGAACCCAGCATTTTTGTTGTACGTTGTGCTACCTGTATGATCACCTCCTTCAATGATCACAATCCTAATTTCTCTGTTGCTGTTATTAAGCAACCATGCATATTGTTAAAGTGTGCCTCAGGTGGTGGGGAGAACTTGGGAGGTCCAGTGCCCATTGACATGCAGAAATCTGCTATGAGAGAAGCCTCAGCCAACTAGGTATGCCAGCATTCAGGCATCCTCCATCCTCCCCAACACTCTTTAGAAGCCTGGGCCTTCTCCTTGTCCCATCATACCTAGAAAGCTAGGCCCACTGATGTGTAGAAATCTGTCACAGACCAGAAGGCCTTAGATGGCTCGGGTCACTTGTTTGTGGGCCTCCTCCATCCCACCACCCACCATTCCTAAGAGCCGTGGGCCTTCACCCTCTCCCAACTTGTGTGGGTACAATTACCTTTCCTTTTCCCTGAACCTGCTGATAGGCATGCCCAGCCAGTGCAAGTTTTAAAAAGATAGCAAAGACAATCTTCCTCCAGGATAGAGATTTTTTTCCAGCCTTGCAAAAGATTGTCTTCACTAGCTTTCTTGCTGTGCCTTGCATCAAGTAGATGTGTCTGTCAGCAACTTCAAGAGAAGTGAAAGCTAAGTGGACTTGGACATTATGGAACAGGAAGAAGGCCCAGTCCAGTTGTGGTATGCCAGTTCGCACTGGTTCTAGCAATCTGGGAGTGCCAGTCAGCAGTTGGCCCCACCCACTCATCCACGCCCATTTCTGTCCTATATTTCCTTTGTTTGTAGCTCATTTGTTAGGTGCAGCAGAGCACATTGCCTCACCTCAGCTGTTTTATTCACCAGCACTGACAGGAAGATAAGTTTTCATACTAATTTTCCCATTTTAGAATGCTCTGCAAGCACATGTGCACGCACAAAATATGCCCCCACAGAACTAGTAGTAAAATATTTTGAATTCCACCACTGACCAATCATCATAGGAGTGGGAGGGGATGGAGGTGAGACAAAGTGGGCTGAGACTTTCTGGCCTGCTGCATGTTTCTGAATAGAGTTGCTTAAGGCCCTGTCCCACTGGCCGATGGACGCAAAACGTATGCATAAAGGACACAGCGGATGAGCAAAATTTCAGGGGTGGCTCCATCCATTGTCATCCACTCCAAAAAGTGGTAAAAATTTGCATAAACAGAACGGAAAAGAACGAAAAAGAATGGACGTGGGTAGGATGTAATGGGGATGTTAAACGGATGTTCGTAGGAAGCCTAGAGGATGACAGCGGATGGAAGTGGATGACACATCCGCAGGGGTTCCGGGGGAGAATAGCGAAGCAGACGCATAGTGGAAGGGGCGGATGCATAGCGGATGACGCCGATGCAACACGGACGCCTATAGGAAGAAAAGCGGATTCATAGTGGATGTATATCAGATGCAAAGCATTCACTGCACATGCGGGGAGTATGAATTGCGTCAGCTCCACGGATATAAAAGGATGTAGCTCGCACGCAGTCAGCATTCAGAGGAAAGATGTGCTGCCACATACATCTTCAAAGAACACCATGGTCCGTCAGTCAGGGAAGAAGAGAAAGCTGGTGCCTACTTGTGCCAGCCCTGACAAGAAGGACAGAAACACCATCCCACCCCCTGGCACTGACTCTGAAGCTGCTGGTGCTTCTCCTGCTGCTGCTGGTGGTGCTGCTGGTGTTGCTGCTGCTGCTGCTTCTCCTGCTGCTGCTTCTCCTGCTGCTGCTGGTGCTGGTGCTGGTGCTGGTGCTGGTGGTGCTGGTGGTGCTGCTGCTGGTGCTGCTGGTGCTGCTGCTGGTGCTGCTGGTGCTGCTGCTATTGCTTCTACTACTGCTACTGCTTCTGCTGCTGCTGTGGTGGACCAGCCCCAAGGCCCTCAAAGCCCTGCTGCTCAAGCCCCTGAAGGCCCTGCTGCTGAAGGCCCCACCAGAGGGAGGAAGAGGCAAGGGAAGGAGAAGGGAGAGAGGAAACAGTATTCCATTTCCGAGGACCATGAGGAGGAGGTGCTGGAATGGCTGAGGGAGAACGAGTACCTGTGGAGAAAGGGCGACAGACTCTATCGCAACACCAAGAAGAAACAGGCAGCTTGGAGAGACAAGGCAGAGAGCCTGGGTTGCACTGCAGATGTACTCCTGGGATGGTGGAAGCACATGCACACCTGGTATGGCAAGCTACACCTGAAGAAATCTGGGCAGGCCGCTGTCAAGCTCACTGACTGGGAGATGTACTTCATGGCCAAGTGCAGCTGCATGGAGGGTGAGGTCTGCCACCGAGGAGCAGCCTCTCTGACACTCCTCTCCCTCAGACAGCCCACAGAGAGCCACTCCTCTTCCAGCCAGGAGCCAACTGCCCTGTCCAGGCAGGTTGTCTTCAGAGGGCCCCACGGCAGAGACACCCCCGACAGCTGCACTCCCCATGCCGGAGGACTTGGAGGATGACTCCCTGCTGTCAGCCACCAGAGACCAACGCACCCCCACCCCCACCCCCAGATCCACAGGATGCAGGCAGAGAGGCAGACTGGAGGGCCAGAGCCACATTTTCCTGTTGGAGATCAGGGACACAATGAGGACCAGCACAGAACTTCTCTCTCAGCTGGTCCACTTGGACAGAGGATCCTCCAGCCACCACACTTTCATCACCTACATGAGCCACACCTTGAGGGATATGCCCGAGGCCCAGTACCAGGTGATGAAGGAAAAGATCACAGCACTTCTGCACAACCCTCGAGGCCCAGGTGAACCTGCTCCAACCCAGTCCAGGTCTGCTCCTCCACCCCAGGTGATGTCACAGCCCTACCATGGCTTTCAACAGCCTCTCACCTACCAAGACTACAAGTACCAGGACTTCCCACAGCAAAAACAGACCTTCCCAGTCCAGGCCCAGGTTCATCGCATGCCACAGATGCCACACCTCACCCAGCTGCAGACCAGACATCCCCACTACACTCCTCCTTCCTCCACCTCACAGCCAAGCCCATCAATGGACAATCTGTCATCAGTCTTGTGCCTGACATCCCAGGTACTTGATGAAGGGCCTCTCAACCTCACGGGACTGAGTCAGTTCTCTGAGAGCTTCCTTAACACACCATCCCCTGTTGTACTCTCAGGGCCAAGCACCCCAATGGCACCTCAGACCAGCACTCAAGCCACAGCCACCTCCACAGTCCCTGGCCGCTTAACAGCTGAGACCATGGACATGACTCAGAGTGACTGAGAACAGTGACAAAGACTGAGTTGTTACTTGTTCACTTTATCTTTGCTTAAGACACATTACTTGGTTCATTTTGCTTTTTTAATAAAGTCACACAGTTTACTTAAGACAGTTATTAATAAAGGTTATCTTTGCTTAAGACACTTGGTTCATTTTTTTTACTTTATAAAGTGTTGGTGAAAAGTTTGAAAAAATGGTTCAGCCTTTGCATGCTTCTGGGATAGGTAAGGATAGTTGTGGGATAGATAAGGATAGTTGTGGGACAGATAAGGATAGTTGTGGGATAGAAAAACCTCCAGTGCAACCATAGTGGGACTGTATGGTCCACCCTCCCAGCTGCCACACATATGGACATTTTGTATCAATAACAATTTATTCATTGATCAACACATTTTAAAATAAACAAAGCTCTTTATTAATGCCCTATTCATTATAGGGCCACTCAACATATATGGCACAATCTCATCAGTGTAATGCAACAGCTTCAAGGAAGCATCCATTAACCATCTATCATCCTGTCTTGCCACTCCACAGCTCCAGCTGGGGAGTTGCACCAGTGTCTCAGGAGGTAGCGCTGCTTCTTCCCTTCACGTGAAGCTCTGTTGGGGCCTTGCACATTCACAGTGTCTATCAGGTTTCGTCCTTGCCTCCATTCACCAGGCTCCATGTCCCCATTCCCTTGTTGATGGTCCACAAGTCTGTTCTGTAACACTGAGCAGTGGGTGCGCATGAGATTGTGCAGGATGCAGCAAGCTTCCATGATGCTCCTCAGAGTCTGTGGGTGATGCTGCATAGTGGTGAGAAGTATCTGGAACCTGTTGGCCAGGATGCCAAAGGCATTCTCCACCACCCGTCTTGCCCTGGGCAGCCTGTAATTGAAGATCCTCTCTTCACGGGTGAGATATCTTGAACTGTACGGCTTCATGAGGTAGGTTGTGAGGAGAAGGCATCATCACCCATGATGAAGTAGGGCACATCTTGTGTGTCATTGAGTAGGGGTGTGGATCTGGAAAACCCACAATGAGGTTGCATTCCAGCCCATCCTTGAGGTTACTGGCATTGTATACCTGGCTATCTGAAGCTGACCCATTGCCTGAAGCATCGATGTCCATGAACTTGTAGTCAGCATCAACCATGGCAAAGAGGATGATACTGAAGAAGCCCTTGTAGCTGAAATAAGAGGACCCTGAGTTGGCTGGTGCTTTGCAGGCCATGTGCTTCCCATCTATGCCTCCAATGGTGTGGGGAAAGTTCCACCTCTGATACCACTCTTCTGCAACTTTCTTCCAGCCTTCTTCAGTGGTGGGGCACTGGAGGAGCTCCTCCACATATTCTTTGATAATGGCCTGCACCACTTCTCTGACCACTTTTCTGATGGTGTTGTGTGGCACCCTCTATGCATACTGCATGTTTCTGTATATGGTTTCAGAGGCCAGGTGCCGCAAAGTCAGTGCCACCTTCAGTCCGGGGTCCAGGTTGGGATGGAAGTTGGTGCTAGGCTTGGTCAACCTGGATCTCAGATGCTGTACAAGTTTGTCAAACATGGCTGGTGGCATCCTCATGAAATGATGGAATGCATGAGGGTTTTCATTCCTCAGCTCCACCATCAACTGGTCATAGTCCAAACTCCATTCTTCTCATGATCCATCTTCGGACCCACACAGCTCTTGGATGTCTCCTTCTTCTCCTTCTGTATAAAAGGTGAAACAGTCTGAACAGGTTTTGGTTCTGGTAATGAATGATCACAGCTACCATACGGACTGTGTCATAATCCATGGTGGAGAACAATTGATGATGTGGAAAAGTAAGACGAAGGATGAAGAGGTCTGTACACCACGGCTGCTGGACTCATACTGAGATCCAGGTGATTTCCTCCCCCTTTTTATAGGAAATATCGGTTTTCTGCTAGGTGTCCTTCTACATACTCTAGACATACTGCAGACACCCTAAATATCCGAGATACATCCCAGATACAAATGTTTTGTCTGTTTTAATCCTTTATATACGAGATCCATATGCTTACATCCTTTCTATTTCTGTGCTACTAACGCTGTGTGGACGTTCCATGTACCTTTTGTTTCCTCCCGCTTTCCGTTTTCAGTTGCAGCAGATGTGAGTTGTGAGGATGTGCAGAGGATGCCAAGAGGATACAGGAGTCGTTTAATGGATGATAACGGACATAGAACATTTGTTGCCCATATATGTCGCAGATGTACATCGTACGCGGCGGAACGTTCATCCGTTCAAAAAATTTAGTGCAGGTCAAAATTTCTTGGGTGGATGAAATCTCAGTGGACGGATGCTGGAGGGATAGAGCGTATGGAACACATATGCAGTGAGTACACATCGGATGCATCGCGTTTTCCAATGGATGGCAAGCTTTTTTGTCCGTTTTATATCCTCTTTGCATCCATTGGTGCAGTGGGATGGGGGCTTTAGCCAGCTGAGGCTTCCCAGCCCATTATAGGGGTGGGGGAGTTGCAATGCTTCTACAATTGTAAAGATGAGTGCACTGCCAAGCACCTGAATTTTAATCATGTGATTGAATGGACTCTGCAATGATTGGAACTTTGCACAGAGATTATAATTCCCTTCCTTCCCCACCATTGTAATTTCAAATGGAACAAACAGTTGTAATTTGGGACTAGTGTAGATTTCATGTAGATTGAAGAGGCTTGCTTATCCCCTAGATGGGGAAAATAGTTTTGGGAGAGAACAATAAAACATAGATGAAAGTCATATTCCCAGTAGATTATGGGTGATCTTAGGACAATGCCATTCATTTTTGTTCCTTCGAATAGTGGGTGGTTTGTCCTCATGCTGAAGTGCAGATCAGGTCTAAGATACCAACCTGCAATTTGGGCATTAACTGAAGAAGGAAACTTTAAGATCTCTGTTCTTCCTTCCATGGTTCCTTGTCTTCAGTACAGACAAGGTCTTGACAGCCCAATTTGGGTGTCACATAATAAAATATTTTCTTTTATAAAGTATGGATCTAACTTACAAAAGATTGCCCTGTTTAGCTGACTTCTTCTTTTGCAGGTGGAAAACAATGTTATCCTTGTTGTGGTTCTGGTAAGTAGATTTATCGAAGCTGCTTTTGCCCATTTGTTTTTCCTCTCTGTACACAATTTTTAAGTGCACAATCTCTGTAGAGATTTGTGCACAATCTCTGTAGAGTAAGAAAACAAGTAAGGTAACTTGTTTGGTCTAATGGTTTAGGCATTAGGTTAGAAAGCAGGAGACCACGAGTTCAAGTCATGTTTCAGGAGGAGAAAAGTGTTTTGGATATGTTTGCTGCCTTGAGTTATTTATGAAAATAAAGGCAAGAGATAAATAAGTAAACTGGAGCATTCTGTATTTTTCTTTCTTTCATCATCATTACATACTTAGGAGAACAGAAAATGAAAGGAAAAAAAACTAACTGCAAACTCCAAGACTCATCAGTGGATTTTTGCTGGATTATGGACCTTTAGTAGGTATCAAATAACAGGACCTGCCAGATATTTTGGAAATGCTGGACATACTTTGCCACAAAAGAACTGACTTAAAAATCTAAATTTCAGGTGAAAAATTGCAGTCTGCAATCCTTTTAAGGCAGAGATTCAAAAGACATTTCATTCCTTGAATTGGTAAAAATATTTCTGGTAATTGGAAAAGGGGATATTGATTTTTCTTTTCTTTTTTCTTTTTCTTTTCTTTTCAGGGCATGATGTGATGTTAAGACTGTCAGAAGATAGAAGAAAAGGTCAAAAAATGAAATCACATGTGTGGTCCTTCAACTAAATGCCTAAATGTGTGGTGAGTGCTTGGTTTGAACAGCACCAATGTGTGTTGAATACATCTAGGACAATATTATGAATGCAAGGCAATATATGAATTTATAAATTGGAAAAGAGCCAATCAGTATACCCAGTACCTATTCAACTCCTGCATGGAGAGTCTTAATCACTGTGTATCTAGTTTTCAAATGAGTTTTCAAGCTAAAAACCAACCTCAACTGAAACAATGTTTTGTTCTTTTTGGAAAATATGCAAGATCTTCCATTTCAGACAGTTCTCATGGGAGGCATTCATTCAGGGTTTGCTTAGTATCTTGGTGAGATTCATTTTGGGAGGAAAAACAGCAAAATAATCAGTTCAATTACCAAAGTACTTGAACTGTTTCAGAAAACAGGAATAATTTATGAACCTAAAGTGACTTTGTTGTGTGATTTTGCAAGAACATTTTGCAAAATTAAGGCCATATTGAATAGTTTATAAATGCAACAAAAGAAAGAAAAATAGTAATGACAAATTCCCATCTAATGGATTCCTTGTAGCTGTAGGGATACTACTACTTGTAGAAAGCTTTTCTGTCCATGAACTTTCTTAATTAATTTGTTGCGAGTGAGTTCCTTTCACCTATTGCTGTGTTCATATAAATTGTCACCCCGTACAAACAAATCAAACACACAGTTTATGTAAGAATGTGGATGTACATTGGAACTGATATGAGATTATGCAGATTGAACAAATCAATAACCAACACTACATTGTAAACAATAGATACATTTACTTTGCTGCATCACACAATTTAGTAGCACATATGCAGGATATCTGTTAACAGAATATCAAACAGAGCTAATGAAAGATGAGACTATGTTCAAGGACATGAGGTTTTGCAACTTTTTAATTTTTTTCTTCAAAATTAAGTTTCAGAATGATTCCCCCCACTTCCCAAGTTGACAGAGGAAAAAGGGAACTCCAATCCACTTTGTCTTCCAGGATCTTGGAGTGTAAAGTTAACAGAAATACGAACTACAATTCAATACATATTTTAATAGATTTTATTCTCAGTTGAGTGTGTTTATTTTTAAAAAATAATAAATTTTACTGAAAAAAATTAAAAACAGGTGAACACAGTGGACTTTCTTGACCATCATTTTGTCCATACAAGCTATAGTATAGAGATACACATAACAGCTAATTTCTCTTTTCCCTTATGTTATTAGTATAGTGCTAGCTGCACATTATTTCTATTTGCATTGATCTACATTTATCTACAATTATATACATATTTACAACTGTCTTTTATACTCATGCATTTGTATCATCTCGTATTTGTCCATTATATTCCATTCTCATTGGTTTAAAATCTTTAACTTTCATTCCTATAAAGCAGTGGTTTCCGAAATGGGTGGTACTGCCCCCTTGGGGGGTAATGGGATGCCATAAGGGGGGCTAAGAGGCAAGGGGGCTGGCAGGGGGGTGTTCAAGGTACTGTGCCTGCAGGCTTGCCCCATTGACTTTTGCACCATTCCTTGGTTGGCGCCTCAAATGCAGCAGTGGTGGCACATTATGTGCTGTTGAGGCTGCGTTAGACACACTGATTCTGCAGGCTCACCCCATTGAGTCCCTTGCACCACTCCAATACAACAATCAATGGGGTGAGCCTGCAGTGCTGGCACATCAAACTCCCCCCTGCCATCTCTTAGCGCCCCCAAAGGGGCTGGCAGAGGGGCTCTAAGACATGGCAGGGGGGCATTTGAGGCACCGGCCCCGCAGGTTCACCCCATTAAATGTTGCACCACTCCGGAGCTGGCACCTTGAATGAAGCAGCATGTTGG
>BLBF01000019.1:9501025-9513449 GCA_015471245.1 Laticauda colubrina | reverse complement strand
ACAGGGGGTGTTCGAGGAGCCAGCACTGCAGGCTCACCCCATTGACTATTGCATTGGAGTGGTGCAAGGGGATCAATGGGATAAGCCTGAAGAGCTGGCATGTCAAATGCAGCAACGGCAGTATGTTAGGAAAGTAGCTCTACTTTGACAAAGTGCCTCCACTGTTGCATTCTGTCTGTCTGTCTGTCTGTCTGTCCGTCCATCCGTCCATCCATCCATCCATCCATCCATCCATCCATCCATCCATTCATCCATCCATCCATCCAAAAGGTCTATCTGTCTGTCTGTCTGCCTTCCTTCCTGCCTGCCTACCTGTCTGCCTGCCTGTCTTTCTGTCTACCTACCTAACCAACCTACCTATCTACCAATATAGATCTATCTACCTACCTACCTACCTACCTATCCATATATCCATGCAAAAGGTCTGTTTGTCTGTCTTCCTGCCTACTGGGCTGCCTGCCTGCCTCCTTTTCTACCTACCTACCTATCCATACATTCATCCAAAAGTTCTGCCTGCCTGCCTGCCTGCCTACTTACCTACCTACCTACCTATCCATACATTCATCCAAAAGGTCTGCCTGCCTGCTATCCATCCATCCATCTATCTACCTACCTACCTACCTACCACCTACCTGTCTCTCTCTCTCTATCCATCCATCCATCCATCCATGTTCGGAGATTGGGAAAGGCACATCAGGAAAGTAGAGCAAAGCCAGTTTAGGAGGGAGGGAGGGGGAGAGAGAGAGAGAGAGACCTGATGCATCAGATTGAAATGAGGCCTAGTTTAGAATGAACTTTTCCATATTGAACCATCTTTAGCAGCACATTGAAACCTCTTTGGCTTCTATTAAAGGTTTTGTGGATGAAACATGGTCAAGACTATCAGAGAGCTCTCACATTTTGTTGAGGCTTTAAACAGGATTCATTGGACCAGATCTCCACCCTAAAAAATTACTTTTCCTCTACATTATAGTGCCAATTCTGAAGAAGGCAAACCAAAATGCATCAGTAAATTACAAGGAGAATACACACACACACATTCCCTTCTAACCCTGCTGGAGCAGGTGATTGGATTAGAATAGATATCTCATTATCTTTCTCCTCCCTCCCTCCCTCCCTCCTTCTTTATTTCTTTTTCTTTCTGTCCCTTCCTTCCACCCCCCTTTCTTTGTCTGTCCCTTTTTCTTTCTTTTTCTTTTCTCTTCCCTTTCTTCCTTCTCTCTTTCTTTTCTCTCTCTCGCTTTCCCTCTCTCAGGCTCGCCCCATTGACTTGGTGCACCGCTCTGCTCAGACTTGCTTGGGCAGGTCCCTGTGGTGCAGCGGGCTCAATGTGGTGGACCTGCGGGGCCAGCACCTAGAACGCAGCAGCGGCGGCACATTTGAAAAGTAGAGCAAAAGTAGAGGTTGGTAATTTTTGCTGCAAAGAATCACAAAAGCTTCTGGGTTGTTCACAAGAAGGGATACACATGTCAATGCAATTCAGCAACATAAAATAAAGAAATACAAATAAAAAAAATAAACAAGAATCGGCTAAGCATCTCTGATTAGATTCTATTCACTACTAGAATCTAATCAGAGATGCTTTGCCTATTCTAGTCCAATGACCTGTTCCAGCAGGGTTGGAAGGTAGTGTGTGTGTATGTGTATGCATGGCTGTCAAAACTTCAAAAATAGGTCAAGTAGCCCTGGAGAGGCCAGTCATAAATTAGAACACTTGCTAACCAACTGGCCATTAAGTGAGGACCACTTATATTTGGTTTGCCAGTCACCTGGCCACACCCATCCAGTCAAATGACCACCAAACCCCACCTATCTGGTCAAATGACCAGCAATCCACGCCCACCCAGTCATATGACCAGCAAGCCACACCCTCAAATTAAGTCATGCCCACAGAAATTTGAATCCCACCCCTGGGTGGGGGACACTGAGGATGAGTTTGTCGCACCAAGGAGGTGGTGGACTGAAAAGGTTTGGGAACCACTGCTATAAAGCATCAACCCTTTCTTTTTCCTTGACTCTAGCTATTGATACATTTTATTCCAGACTTCATAATATTCTGTGTCACCATTATCTTTGATTCCTAAAGTTAGCTGAGTTAGCACAGACTAATATTTTCCTTATTATTTCACTTTCTGTAGGAGTATCTTCATTCTTCCAATTTTGGGCATACACCTATCTCGCAGCTGTTATTATATGTATCGTTAAATATATTGTATTTCTCATTAATAGTTCCCAGTAAGAACATTTCTGGTCTGAACTCTACTTTCTGGTTAACCATCACTTCTATCCAAACCTTTATTTCTACTAGTATTTTTTTGCTTTCATATATTTCCACCACATATAAAAATAGGTCCCTATCTCTTTGTTGTATTTCCAACAGTGTGCTGATATACTTTTACTAATTTTGGCCAATCTAGTTGGAGGAAGATGCCATCTGTAAAACATTTTATACTGTTCTCTTTATACAAAGTTGCCAATGTTAGTTTTCTATTTCTTTCCTATAACTTTTAGAATAGAATAGAATTCTTTTATTGGCCAAGTGTGATTAGACACACAAGAAATTTTCCTTGGTGCAAATGCTCTCTGTATACATAAAAGAAAAGATACATTCGTCGAGAGTCAAGAATCATAAGGTACAACACTTAATAATAGTTAAAGGGTACAAGAAGCAATCGATAACTTTTGCCAATTGTCTAACTCAATATTATAACCAAAATTTTGAGCCCATTTTATCATTACTTATTTGACTTGCTCCTCTACCATTTTATATTCTAGTAGATAGTTGTATATTCTCTTGATTGTTTTCCCCTCTGTTCCTAATAGTATCTTATCCAATGCCATCAATTTTCTCTGTATGTCCCATTTTTTCTTGTCTTTTTTGTCTTTTTATTGGATTTGTAAGTATGTCCACCATTCGAGTTGTATCCCTTCTTTCAGTTTGTGTCTGGATTTTAGGCCCCCCGTTCCATCTATAGATCTTTGTATGTATTGACTTTCCTCAGATTCATGAAATTTGGATGCACTATTGCTTCTAGTGTTGAGAGCCATACCGGAGTCTTTATGTAATTTTGCTGTTAAGTTTTTATCCATACTTAAGTAGAGCATGTCTTACATAATGCCTCTGAAAGTACCGGTGGACTGTATGTCTGTCATTCCAGAGATGGTATTCGGCAGGCTGTGACCAGTTCTGGAGAACCGGTAGTGGAAATTTTGAGTAGAGGTTTATTAGAGAGTAGGTTGTTTTGTCTCTAAGTGGAGGATAATGGATTAATAATTAATTGATAATTAATAATTAATTCCATGATTTTACAGGTAATGCAGCATAAGGAGATTGGTCTGTAATTTTCAACTAGGCTGCAGTCTCCCTTTTTGAAGATCGGGATGACCGTAGCTTGTGACCATAGTTTTGGCAAGGAGCAGGTCCTGAAAGACTTTTCAAAGATTATGCTTAGAGGTTCTGCTTTGGCAGTGGATAGCTTTTTTAAGAAGTAGGCACATATTCCGTCTGGTCCAATAGATAGGGATGGTTTTAGATTGTGCAGTGCTTTTTCAACAATGCCTTCTGTAAAATCGATATGTATTAGATCACTGTAGTTGTCTGTGGTTTGACTAGGAAATACTAGGCTTGATCCATTGCTTTTTAGAAATACTGAGTCAAAGAATGTGTTAAAGAGGTTTGCTTTGATGGTGTCGTCATTGCAGTCTTTGCCATTAGGTCCTTTCAGGGGTGGGATGGACCTTGAGTCTTTTAGTTTGTTGTTTACAAAATTGTAGAAAGCACAAGTTGAATTGGTGCATAGAAGGTTTTCCTCTTGTTTAATGTGATAATTAGTGCATTCAGTTTTTATCTGGTGGCATAGATTTTTGTATCAGCTTTTGAAGTTGGTAACGTGATCAGATTTGTTTTTTCACCAAAGTGATCTCTTTTTGGATTGAAGTTTCCTTATTGTTATGGGTAATCTGTTTTTCCTGGTTTTGGGAGTTGTTGTTGGTACATATAGTTTGATGGCTCTTTTGATTTCTAGTAAGAATATGTTGTAATGGTCTTCAACAGTATTGCATCCAGTGAATAGAGATTGCCAATCAGGGGAAGAGAGATAGTTGATTATAAGATCATAGTTGCCTTTTTTGAAGTTATAATTGGGGATTTTGTTATTGTGATGATTTTTGTGTGTACGTATGTTGAGACAAAAGTCAGTCATGTGATCACTGTTGGAAAAAGGGTTCTTTAATTTGTATTCTGTAAGTTGAATTCAAACTATTGCAGTAGATGAGATCGAGGCAGTTGTTAAGTCTAGTGTTGTTGGTTACTAGTTGTTCTAGTCCCAGATTTGTTACTGCATTGTAGAAGGTTGCATGTATGGGTTCAGTTGTACATTATTTAAGGTCCAGTTAATATAAGGTAGATTGAAGTCATCAAGAAAGATAAAACTGTGTGGGCAGGATGTTGCTCATGTTAGTCGTGAATTTAGCTTGTTTACATGTTCAATGACATAATCAGGTGCTCTGTAACATAGTAAAAACCAAAATGTGATATTTATGGTCAGTTCACAGATAATGGTCTCAGGAAGTTCAAGCTCTTGGGTAACTTGGTTGTTTTTTAGATATAATTATTATGTTATTGCAGTTGATATGGTAAACCACCAAAGATGCCTGTTGGTTTTAATTCCAGAGATCTGGATGTCTGTCTCTTTTTTCAGTTTTATCTGGAACTTGCATTTTACAAATAGTTTCTAATGAATATGGGCATAAAATACTACAACATGCATGCCATTGGGAGATTAATGCCAAACAAAAGGCAACTAGCCATGAGAAGCAGTTCCTTCATAACTGCATTCAATATGGCTTACCACCAAAATCACTGCAGAAAAGACCCCTAGTTGATATACAGAGGGCCATACAGCAGTTCACCAGTTTCAGTACAGAATGTTATACCCAATGATAAAAGACTGCCACAGACAAATCAGTGTGCAAATGGTAAGAATCAGGCAGTGTCGAGCACAATGTTGGGTGACATTAACAGACATCCACTTCAATGCCTTTTATTGTACAATATCCCAAGGGTCACGAGAGACATGCCTGCAAAAAATCAGCATACTTATATGAAAAACAGAGACACTGCGGTCCTTGAGAACCTGCCAGATGAAAAAAACATTGGTGCACAATCTATTCTCGAAAGTACTCACTGACACACAGGTCTGGGTTCTACAAAGTGATGCCGGTTTTAATTTAACTGATGCCAAACCAGTTGATTTTGCTGCAGTTCGCGAGTCAATGATTTCTCAACTAGAGGTTGATAGGACTTCTTACCAGCCATAAGCAGAGTATCACTTTATTAAAATCTGAAATATTGACCCTCCAAGAATTGAGAAAAGACAATTCCATCATTATACTGCCAGCTGATAAAGGCAGAGCAACAGTAGTCGTGGACAGAATGGATTATAAAAAGAAGATCTATGACCTCCTCAATGACAGGAGCACTATCGACTCCTGGATAAGGATCCCATGGTATCTTTCAAGAACCAAATTAACAAGGTCAACTCAACTCAAAAGACAGGGAAAAGTGGATGAAGAGGATCTAAAAATGTTTCAACCAAAAGACTCAGTCATAGCACAATTCTATGGATTACCAAAGATTCACAAGGCAGAGCTACCACTGCACCCCATTGTCTCTTTGTGGCACTCCCACATTTGGTTTAGCCAAATAGTTATATGGACAGCTACAACCTCTGATTGAAGGAACCACTACCAGCATGAAATCTGCTATCAACTTTCTACAATGGTTGGAGAAAGTGGAGATTGGGGAGGATGAAACAATGGTGTCATTTAAAATCATATCACTGTTTACATCCATCCCCCAAGAGTTAGCAACCATAACTATAAAAGAGAATTCTCTCTTATTGGAGAAAGAGTCATGAAACCCCAAATCCCCTAGCACAAATGATCTCCTCCTCCTGTTGAATTTCTGCCTTAGAACTTATTTTACTTATTTAACGGTGATATATATGAACAGATAAAAAGTACATCTATGGGATCTCCAATCTCAGGGTGATTGCAGTCCTCCAGAAATTAGAATATGAAGCAATTAAAATATACAAGCCCAAGTTTTGGGCGCGTTATGTCGATGACACATTTGTCAATATTAAACAGCAAGATAAGACCAGATTTATGAAAATCCTCAATTCCATATACCCAGACATTCAATTCATGATGGAAGATGAGGTCAATAACACACTGGCCTTTCTGGATACACTGATCAACTGTAACCAGATAGGAGCCTTGGCCCAAGTGTACCTCGAAAAATCATGATCATGGACTGTATTTTGCACAATGAGAATAATCACCCGACTGCACACAAAGTCAGTTGTATTCAGGCACTGTTCAATAGTATAGATATCCAAAGCCAAAGAGTGGGCATACCTCTATTAAATCTGTAAGCTCAATGGTTATTCTGTGGATTTTATCCAAAGATGTATTACACCCAGAGCCAAACAACCTATTGAGAGTGCTAATGGAACATCTGTGTGGAGGGTGCTCCCGTATATATGGGGTATTTGAAACAGTTGCACGTATTCTCTTGACATATGAGGTCAAGGTGGCACACAAACCAGATCAAACATTGAGAATGAGAGTGATGCACCCAAAAGAAAGATTACCCAAAGAACAGGCATCTTCGGTGGTTTACCATATCAACTGCAGTAACTGTGCAACAAACTATGTAGGAGAAATGGCCAAGCAGTTTCAGAACAGAGTACACGAACATGAATTGGCTATCCAACACAAAGAGCAGCACTCCCAGATCTGGACATATATGAAGGAATACAATCACGTATTTAATTTTCAAGAGGCCAAAATTGTTGCCCATTATGCAACCAAAGGAGGATGCTTATTGAAAGAAGCCTGGTTTACCAACAACAACTCCATCAATAGACATATTGAATTGCTACTGTCCTACCAAGCACTGTGGCACCAAGAAAGATCCTGCAAGAAGAGCAGAGACTGCTTCCCATCATGAGCAAAGCAACAAATGAATCTAGTGGACAAACCAAAGGGGCCTTTAAGATGTAAATTGGCTAGGATGAGGGAAGGAACTAGAGAGAATGCTATCTAAATCATGTGCACAATGGCCATTAGTTAATGTTATACAAAGGCACATATCTCCTTAAGGCCATGTCACACTGGCCAAAGGATGCAAAAAGGACACAACGGACGAGCAAAATGTTCCATCCGTTGTTATCCGCTCTCAAAAGGGGCAAAAGTTTGCATAACCAGAGCGGATAACACGGACGCGGGGAGGATGCAGGGCGGATGCAAAGCGGATGCGGAACGGAAGCCCAGCAGATGGAAGCGGATGGGAGCGGATGGCACAACCGCAGGGCTTCCGGGGGGCCTCTGCAAAGCAGACGCGGAACGGAAAGAGCGGATGCAGAACGGACGCCGAACGGATGAAGCAGATGCACAGCGGATGCACAGCGGATAAAGCGGATGCACAGCGGAAGCGGAACGGATGCTGAGCGTTAATTGCACATGCGGGGGGGAAGCATTGCGTAAGCCCCCCGGATATAAAGGGAAGCAGCTCGCACGTGGCAAGCATTCAGAGGAAAGATCTGCTGCTGGACACTTCGAGTTCCTTGCCTGCCCTGCCTGAATGCCTGCCTGCCAGCCTTGCTGACAGCCTGCCTTCCAGCCAGCCTTGGTGCCTGCCTGCCTGCCTTCCTTCCTGCCAGCCTTCCTACCAGCCTTGGTGCCTGCCTGCCAACCTTCCTGCCTGGCTTCCTGCCAGCCTTCATGCCAGCCTTGGTGCCTGCCAGCCTCCCTGACAGCCAGCAACCCCACAACCATGGGGAGGAAGCAAAAGCCTCAGCAGCCTACAGCCATCGCTGGCAAGAGGGACAGGGCCAACCTCCCGCCCCCTGCCCCTGACTCTGCTTCTGCTGGGGCTTCTGCTGAACCTGCTCCTGGGGTTGGTGCTTCTGCTGGTGATTACTCTGTTGAAGCTGCTCCTGGTCCTGCTCATCCTGCTCGTGCTCCTGGACTTGCTCGTCCTGCTCGTGCTCCTGGTCTTGCTCGTCCTGCTCGTCCTGCTTGTGTTCCTGTTCCTGCTCGTGCTCCTGGACTTGCTGACCCTGCTGGTGCTTACTCTACTGCTGCTGATCCTGGTCCTGCTCGTCCTGCTGCTGCTGATCTTGCTGTTGCTGCCGCTGCTGCTGCTGCTGCTGCTGCTGCTGATCCTGCTGCTGCTGCTGCTGATGATGATGATGATGATGATGATTATGATCCTGCTGGTGAGGGTGATGATGATGATGATGATTATGATCCTGCTGGTGAGGGTGATGATGATGATGATGATTATGATCCTGCTGATGAGGATGGTGATGATGATGATGATGATCCTGCTGCTGCTGGTGGTGTGGAGGAGCAGCCCCTACTATCTGGGAGCCCCTCTGATGAGGGCCCATCTGGTCCTGCCAAAGGGAGGAAGAGGTGTGCGCGACAATGGGAGAGGAGGCAGTACTTTATTGAGGAGGAGCACGAGGATGAGGTGCTGGAGTGACTGAGAGAGAATGACTGTCTGTGGCAGAAGGGACACCGGCTGTACAGGGGCACCAAAAAGAAGCAGGCTGCTTGGAGAGAGAGGGCAGAGAGTATGGGTTACACTTCGGAGGTGCTCCTCGGCTGGTGGAAACATATGCACACCTGGTATGGGAAGCTGCACCTAAAGAAATCTGGCCAGGCCACTGTGAAGCTGACAGACAGAGAGACCTACGTCATGGCCAGGTGCAGCTTCCTGGAGGGTGAGATCCGCCACCGAGGAGTACCAGCAGCCCCTCTCACTACCCTCTCTCTCAGGCAGTCTACTGACAGCCAGTCCTCTTCGGGCCGAGAGTCAGTCCCTGTCTCTAGGCAGGTTTCTGTGGAGTGTTCCACGGCAGAGAACCCACGGAAAAGTGTGGTAAGTATGGTGGAGTGCGTAGAGGACTCCCTGGTGTGGTGGGAGAAAGGAGACATTGAGTCCACCACAGTCGTAGCCACATCCACCCCCCCCAGCTCCGCCTCTACAGAGAGCCAGACAGCAGGAGGGGCAGAGCCACACTGTCCTGCTGGAGATCAGGGACACCATCCGCACCAGCATAGATCTCCTCTCTCAGCTGGTTCACACCAACTCCTCCTCCTCCAACCACAAGCCCTTCCTCACCTATGTCAACCAGAACCTCAAGGAAATGGCGGATCCACAGTACCAGCTGGTGAAGGACCGGATCACGGAGCTGCTTCACAACCCTCCAGATCCAGAGGAACCTGCTCCCACCCAGTCCAGATCTGCTCCTCCACCCCAGGTGATGTCCCTCCCATTCCAAGGCTTCCCAAAGGCCCTCACCTACCAGGGGTACGGCTACCAGGAGGTTCAGCAGCACAGGCAGCAGCCCTTCCCAGTGTAGGCACAGAATCATCGGGTGACACCGTTGCCACTGGTTCCACTGATGCCACCAATGCCACCCATGACAATGATGCCACCCACGACAATGATGCCACCCACGACAGTCCTCACCCAGCTGCAGAGCAGACAGCCCCACTACACTGCTCCTTCCTCCACCCCACAGCCAAGCCCGGCCTCAGTACATCTCTCATCAGTACTGGGGCTGATACCCTATGGCATGGAGGAAGGACCTCTCAGCATCACGGGGCTGAGCCAGCTGTCCGACACCTTCCTCAACACACTGTCCCCTGTAGTCCTCTTGGGGCCAGGCACTCCAGCACCACCCATCACCACAGCACCTGGACCCTTCACCCCTGAGACTGGGCACACCTACAAGTGACCAAGAAGAGTGCCAGAGACTGGGTAGCTGGCTACCTGTGGACTTTTTTTGGACACTTGACTTGGGTCATTTTTTTTTAACAGTTTGTTGTTCAATAAAATTTATCTTTGATTCACACACTTGCTTCATTTATTTTTTTCAATAAAGTCTTGGTGGAAACTTTTAGAAATGGTTCAAGCCTTTGCATGCTTGTGGGATGGGTTAATATAGCAGTGGGATGGGCAGGGATACCTTTGGGATGAGTTAAGATAGCTGTGGGATGGCCAGGGATACCTGTGGGATGGGTAATAGCTGTGGGATAGATAAACCTCCAGTGCAAGCATAGTGGGACTGTCTGGTCCACCCTCCCAGGTGCCACACCTACTGCCCTTTATTATCAATAATAATGTAATCAATCATCCACACATATCAACACAAACACAACTCTTTATTAAACGCCCTGTTCATTGTAGGGCCACCCAACATACATGGCCCAATCTCATCAGTGTGATGAGACAGGCTGAAGGAAGCATCCATTAAGCATCTACCATCCTGTCTTGCCACTCCACTGCTCCAGCTGGGGAGTTGCACCAGTGTTTCAGGAGTTTGCGCTGCTTCTTCCCTTCCCGTGAGGCTCTGTTGGGGCCTTGCACATCCTGAGTGTCGATCAGGTTTCGCCCTTGCCTCCATTCACCAGGCTCCATGTCCCCATTGCTTTGTTGACAGTCCACAAGCCTGTTCTGCAAGACTGGGTAGCGGGTGCGCATGAGATTGTGCAGGATGCAGCAAGCTTCCACGATCCTCCTCACGGTCTGTGGGCGATGGTGCATGGTGGTGAGAAGTACCTGGAACCTGTTGGCCAGGATGCCAAAGGCGTTCTCCACCACCCGCCTTGTCCTGGACAGCCTGTAGTTGAAGATCCTCTCTTCACGGGTGAGGAGTCTGGAGGTGTAGGGCTTCATGAGGTAGGTTCTGAGGGAGAAGGCATCATCCCCCACGATGAAGTAGGGCACATCTTGCGTGTCATTGGGCAGGGGTTCTGGATCTGGGAAGCCCACGATGAGGTTGCGTTCCAGCCCCTCCTTGAGGTGACTGGTGTTGTATACCTGGGCATCTGAAGATGAGCCGTAACCTGAAGCATCGATGTACATAAACTTGTAGTCAGCATCGACCATGGCGAAGAGGATGATGCTGAAGAAGCCCTTGTAGTTGGAATAAGTGGACCCCGACTTGGCTGGAGCTTTGCAGGCCACGTGCTTCCCATCTATGGCTCCAACAGTGTGGGGGAAGTTTCCCCTCTTATACCACTGCTCTGCAACTTTCTTCCATCCTTCTTCAGTGGAGGGGCACTGGAGGAGCTCCTCCTTGTATTCTTTGATGATGGCCTGCACCACTTCTCTGACCACAATGCTGATGGTGTTGTGTGGCACCCTCCAGCCGTACTGCATGCTCCTGTAGGTGGTCCCTGAGGCCAGGTGGCACAGAGTGAGTGCCACCTTGAGCCCAGGTTCCAGGCTTGGCCAGAAGTTGGTGTTTACCTTGGTCAACCTGGGTTTCAGCCGCTGCACAACTTCGTCAAACATGGCTGGCGGCATCCTCATGAAGTTCTGGATGGCACGAGTGTCTTCGTTCCTGAGCTCTACCATCAGCTTGTTGTACAGTCCGTACTTTGCTCTTCTGGCGATCCATCTTCGTACCCAGACGCTTCTTGGCCGCCTCTTTTTCTTCCCGTAGTAGAGTTCACAGAGCCTGTAGATGGCTTCGTACTGTTGCAGGAAGATGGTGGCTGCCAAAAGGACTGTGGTACAATCCACGGTGGACATGACTGGATGCTGTGGAAAAGGAAGAGTCAGGTGAAGGCTGCAGAGGTCTGCTCAGGTGGGCTGCTGGTCTGAAAGTGAGTTGCAGACGAGTTGCTCCCCCTTTATATAGGCAGTGAAGGTGTCCCTTTGCATCCTCTAGGCATCCTCTAGGCATCCTCTAGGCATCCTCTAGGCATCCTCTAGGCATCCTTAATATACGAGATAGATCCCCTCTGCGAACGTTTTTTCCGTTTTAAACGCTTTGTTTCCATGCTGCATCTATTCTTCATCCGTTCTGCGTCTGTTCTGCGTCCGTTCCGCTTCCTCCCTGTGTCCGGGCGGATGCGAGTTACATGGATGTGTAATGGATGCCTAGCGGATATAGCGGATGCGTAGCGGATGCGTTGCGGAAGCGTAGCGGATGCGGAATGGACGAACTGGATATATTTTCCACGCAAAAGTTTTGGGCAGCCCAAAACTTTTGGAGCGGATGAAACGTCAATAAACGGATGCTGGACGGATAGAGAGGAAGCAAAATGGAGGCAGTGAGTACATCGCATTTTCGAACGGATGGCAAGGTTTTTTGTCCATTTTACATCCTCTTTGCATCTGTTGGTTCAGTGTGACATGGGCTTAAGTGGTTGTTTTATACTCTGACAATGTTAGTAGAGGCTAACAAAAATAAAATTTTTTAGTTCCAGAGATCAGGATGTCTGTCTCTTTTTTCACAGTTTTACTTGGAACTCGTATTTTTAAAATAGTTTCACACACACACACACACAGAGAGAGAGAGAGAGAGAGAGAGAGAGAGAGAGAGAGAGAGAGAGA
>BLBF01000019.1:9463009-9499868 GCA_015471245.1 Laticauda colubrina | reverse complement strand
TTCTATTCTATTCTATTCTATTCTATTCTATTCTATTCTATTCTATTCTATTCTATTCTATTCTATTCTATTCTATTCTATTCATCCTCCATGTGGGTTTCCCAAAGTACCAGAACATCAATAGAAAAATACATAGGTTCTTGGCATTTACCCAGAACTACTGAAGAACTGTGAACCAGCAACTAAACATTGGCTTGCCTCCTTTTTTAGTTCCATACTACATTCAGGATGGTTACCTCCTTTATCCAAGAAGATCAATATTATTTCAGTTTTGAAATCAAAGAAGGATCCAAACTTTCCCCAAAGTTACAAGCCAATTGCTTTTCTCTGTGTCACCTACAAATATTCAAAAAGACTTGTGTTAAACAGAATATGTCTAGCAGTAGAATCTGTAATCCAAGAAGATTAAAGGCCCTGTCACACTGCCCAACGGATGCAAAATGTTTGTAAAAAGGACACAGCGGACGAGCAAAATGTTCCATCCATTGTTATCCACTCTCAAAAGGGGCGAAAATTTGCATAACCAGAGCGGATAACACAGAAAGGAACGGACAGGGGGGAGGATGCAGAGCGGATGGAAAACGGATGCAGAGCGGAAGCCTAGCAGATGGGGGCAGATGGGAGCGGATGGCACATCCACTAGGCTTCCGGGGGACCTCAGCAAAGCGGACGTGGAACGGAAAGAGCGGATGCAGAGTGGACGCCGAGCGGATGAAGTGGATGCACAGCGGATGCACAGAGGATGAAGCGGATGCAGAGCAGAAGCCGAGTGGATGCGTAGCGGAAGCCTAGCGGATGCCTTGTGTTCAATGCACATGCGGGGGGGATGAATTGTGTCAGCCCCACGGATATAAAGGGAAGCAACTCGGAAGCAGGTCACCATTCAGAGGAAAGACCTGCATCCAGACACATCGAGTGCCTTGCCAGCCTGTCCTGCCTGCATGCCTTGCTGCCAGCCTTGCTGCCTGCCTTGCTTCCTGCCATCCTGCCAGCCTCCCTGCCAGCCTTACTGTCTGCCAGCCTTGGTGCCTGCTTGCCTGCCAGCCTTGGTGCCTGCCTGCCTGCCAGACTCCCTGTCAGCCAGCAACCCCGCAACCATGGGAAAGAAGAGGAAGCCTCAGCCATCTGCTGCCAGCCCTGGCAATAGGGACAGGGCCACCCTCCTGCCCCCTGGCCCTCACTCTGCTTCTGCTGGGGCTTCTGTAGCAAGGGCTCACTCTTCTGCAGCTGGGGCTTCTGCTGCTTCTGCTTCTGGAGGAGCTGATGATGCTGCTTATGGCGGTAGTGCTTCTGCTGGTGCTTAGTCCGCTGATGCTGCTCCTGGCGGTGGTGCTTCTGCTGGTGCTTACTCTGCTGAAGCTGCTCCTCGTCCTGCTGGTCCTGCTGGTCCTACTTGTGCTCCTGGACTTGCTCATCCTGCTCGTGCTCCTGGACTTGCTTGTCCTGCTCGTACTGCTTGTGCTCCTGGTCCTGCTGGGGCTCCTGGTGCTTACACTGCTGCTGCTGATCCTGGTCCTGCTGGTGCTGGTGCTGGTGCTGCTGCTGCTGCTACTGCTGCTGATGATGATCCTGCTGGTGCTGCTGCTGCTGCTGCTGATGATGATTATGATCCTGCTGGTGATGCTGCTGCTGCTGCTGCTGGTGGTGTGGAGGAGCAGCCCCTACAACCTCAAAGTCCCTCTGATGAGGGCCCATATGCTCCTGCCAGAGGGAGGAAGAGTCATACGCGTGATAGGGAGAGGAGGCAATACTCCATTGAGGAGGAACACAAGGATGAGGTGCTGGAGTGGCTGAGAGAGAATGACTATCTGTGGCGGAAGGGAGACCGGCTATACAGGGACACCAAAAGGAAGCAGGCTGCTTGGAGAGAGAAGGCAGAGAGTATGGGTTACACATCGGATGTGCTCCTCGGCTGGTGGAAGCACATGCACACCTGGTATGGGAAGCTGCACCTCAAGAAATCTGGCCAGGCCATGGTTAAGCTGACGGACAGATAGACCTATGTCATGGCCAGGTGCAGCTTCCTGGAGGGTGAGATCCGCCACCAAGGAGCAGCAGCAGCCCCTCTCATGACCCTCTCTCTCCGGAAGCCTGCTGAGAGCCAGTCCTCTTCCGGCCGAGAGTCAGCTCCTTTCTCCAGGCAGGTATCTGTGGAGCGTCCCATGGTGGAGAACCCGCGGACAGCTGTTTTAACCATGGTGGAGCATGTGGAGGACTCACTGGTGCAGTGGGAGAAAGGAGACGGCATGTCCACCACAGCCCTACCTGCATCCACCCCCAGCTCCACCTCCACAGAAAGGCAGAGAGCCAGACAGCAGGAGGGGCAGAGCCACACTGTCCTGCTGGAGATCAGGGACACCATCCAGAGCAGCATAGATCTCCTCTCTCAGCTGGTCCACACCGACTCCTCATCCTCCAACTGCAAGCCCTTCCTCACCTCTGTGAACCAGACCCTCACAGACATGGCAGAACCCCAGTACCAGGTGGTGAAGGACTGGATCACCAAGCTGCTTCACAATCCTCCAGACCCAGAGGAACCTGCTCCCACCCAGTCCAGGTCTGCTCCTCCACCCCAGGTGATGTCCCTCCCATTCCAAGGCTTTCCACAGGCCCTCACCTACCAGGGCTACGGCTACCAGGAGGTCCAGCAGCACAGGCAGCAGCCCTTCCCAGTCCAGGCACAGAGTCATTGGACGATACCGTTGCCATCGGTTCCACTGATGCCAATGATGCCACCCACGACACTGATGCCACCGATGCTACCGATGCCACCCACGACACTGATGCCACCCACGCCAGTCCTCACCCAGCTGCAGACCAGACAGCCCCACTACACTGCTCCTTCCTCCACCCCACAGCCAAGCCCGGCCTCAGTACATCTGTCTTCGGTACTGGGGATGACACCCCATGGCATGGAGGAAGGAGCTCTCAACATCACGGGGCTGAGCCAGCTGTCCGAGAGCTTCCTCAACACACCATCACCTGTTGTCCTCTCAGGGCTAGGCACCCCAGTGGGGCTTCAGACCAGCACTCCAGCACCAGCCACCTCCACAGCACCTGGACCCTTCACCCTTGAGATTGGGCACACCTCCGAGTGACCAAGAAGAGTGCCAGAGACTTGGTGGCTACCTGTAGACTTTATTTGGACACTTGACTTGGGTCATTTTTCTTTTACAGCTTGTTATTAATAAAGTTTATCTTTGCTTCACACACTTGCTTTATTTATTTTTGTAAATAAAGTCTTGGTGGAAACTTTTAGAAATGTTTTAAGCCTTTGCATGATTGTGGGATGGGTAAGGATAGCAGTGGGGTGGGCAGGGATACCTTTGGGATGGGTAAGGATAGCAGTGGGGTGGGCAGGGATACCTTTGGGATGGGTTAAAATAGCTGTGGGATGGGTTGAGATAGCTGTGGGGATAGATAAACCTCCAGTGCAAGCATAGTGGGACTGTATGGTCCACCCTCCCAGGTGCCACACCTATGGCCCTTCATTATCAATACTAATGTAAGCATTGATCCACACATTTGAACATAAACACAACTCTTTATTAAATGCCCTGCTCATTGTAGGCCCACCCAAGATATATGGCCCAATCTCATCAGTGTGATGAGACAGGCGGAAGGAAGCATCCATTAAGCATCTACCATCCTGTCTTGCCACTCCACCGCTCCAGCTGGGGAGTTGCACCAGTGTTTCAGGATGCTGCGCTGCTTCTTCCCTTCACGTGAGGCTCTGTTGGGGCCTTGCAAATCCTCAGTGTCTATCAGGTTTTGACCTTGCCTCCATTCACCAGGCTCCATGTCCCCATTGCCTTGCTGGAGGTCCACGAACCTGTTCTGCAAGACCGGGTAGCGGGTGCTCATGAGATTGTGCAGGATGCAGCAAGCTTCCACGATCCTCCTCACGGTCTGTGGGTGATGCTGCATGGTGGTGAGAAGTACCTGGAACCTGTTGGCCAGGATGCCAAAGGCGTTCTCCACCACCCGCCTTGCCCTGGACAGCCTGTAGTTGAAGATCCTCTCTTCACGGGTGAGGAGTCTGGAAGTGTAGGGCTTCATGAGGTAGGTTCTGAGGGAGAAGGCGTCATCCCCCACGATGAAGTAGGGCACATCTTGCGTGTCATTGGGCAGGGGGTCTGGATCTGGGAAGCCCATGATGAGGTTGCGTTCCAGCCCCTTCTTGATCTCACTGGCGTTGTATACCTGGGCATCTGAAGATGAGCCGTTGCCTGAAGCATCGATGTACATAAACTTGTAGTCAGCATCGACCATGGCAAAGAGGACAATGCTGAAGAAGCCCTTGTAGTTGAAATAAGTGGACCCCGACTTGGCTGGTGCTTTGCAGGCCACGTGCTTGCCATCTATGGCTCCAACGGTGTGTGGGAAGTTCCACCTCTGATACCACTGCTCTGCAACTTTCTTGCAGCCTTGTTCAGTGGTGGGGCACTGCAGGAGCTCCTCCATGTATTGTTCAATGATGGCCTGCACCACTTCTCTGACCACAATGCTGATGGTGTTGTGTGGCACCCTCCAGCCATACTGCATGCTCCTGTAGGTGGTCCCGGAGGCCAGGTGCCGCAGAGTGAGTGCCACCTTGAGCCCAGGTTCCAGGCTGGGCCAGAAGTTGGTGTTTGCCTTGGTCAACCTGGGTGTCAGCCGCTGCACAACTTCATCAAACATGGCTGGAGGCATCCTCATGAAGTTCTGGAATGCACGAGGGTCTTCGTTCCTGAGCTCCACCATCAGCTTCTTGTACAGTCCGTACTCTGCTCTTCTCCCGATCCATCTTCGGACCCAGACCCTTCTTAGCTGCCTCCTTTTCTTCCCGTAGAACAGGTGAAAGAGCCTGTAGATGGCTTCGCACTGTTGCAGAATGATGGTGGCTACCAAAAGGAGTGTGTTTCGATCCATGGTGGAGATGACTGGATGCTGTGGAAGAGCAAGAGCCAGATGAAGGCTGCAGAGGTCTGCACAGCAGGGCTGGTGGACTGAAAGTAAGATCCAGGTGAGTTGCTCCCCCTTTTTATGGGCAATATAGGTTTTCCACTATGTGTCCCTTTGCATCCTCTAGGCATCCTCTAGACATCCTTAATATCCGAGATACGTCCCCTATGCGAACGTTTTTTCCATTTTAAATGCTTTGTATGCGAGTTGCATCCGCTTTCATCCTTTCTATGTCCGTGCTACTAATGCTGCGCATCCATTCCTCATCCGTTCCGCTTCCTCCCTGCGTCTGAGCGGATTTGAGTTGCGCGGATGCGCAGCGGATGCCTAGCAGATATAGCGGATGCGTAACAGATACAGAACGGATGTCCCCTGAATGCCTAGCGGATGCAAAATGGACGCATTGGATACATTTTGCACTCAAAAGTTTTGAGCAGCTCAAAACCCTCTGAGCGGATGAAATGTCAATAGACGGATGCTGGACGGATAGAGAGGAAGCAAAACGGAGGCAGTGGGTACAGAACGGAAGCATCGCGTTAACCAATGGATGGCAAGTGTTTCTCTCAGTTTTACATCCTCTTTCCATCCATTGGTGCAGTGTGACAGGGGCTTAACCTCAAATGTGATTGTAACAATCAAGTCCTTACATTAATTTCCTATTTGGAGAATGGATATCAAAGGAAAATAAAGTTTGTTTTTCTTGACTTCTTGGTGGCCTATAATACATCTGGAGAGAAGGTTTTCTTCTCAAACTAATCAAGGTTATACATTGCCATAATACCATTGCCTTGATTAACAACATGTTGAGTAACAGGTTATTTCAAGTTTTCACAGAATTCAATAGAAGCAGATATCTTAAGTTGAATAATGGGCTGCACAAGAATCAGTGCCATCCTGCTGTTTTTAATTTGTACATCCATGACCTGCCAGAAACTGTTTCTCAGAAATTTGTTCATGATGATATTAATCTCACAGTCCAACTTTGGTGATGCAGAGAACATCACCTCTTACAATGTAGTAACTCTTTGACATACCTGGGGGTAACAATGGACAGTTTACTAACCTTCTGACAACATGTGGAAAAAACAACTGCAAAATTGAAAAGCCACAACAATTAATTGGACAAGGGTGCTGAAGCTAATACCTTATGAATAACAGACTAACAGATAAACAGAGTTGGAAGGGACTGTGTAGGTCATCTAGTCCAAACACCTGCCCAAAAAGAGACCTTACACCATTTTTCACAGATGGCAGTCCAGTCTCTTCTTGAAAGTTTCCAATGATGAAGCTCCCACAACTTCTGAAGACAAACTGTTCCATTTGTTGATTGGTCTCACTGTCAGAAAATTTCTCTTTATTTCTAGGTTGAATCTTCTTGATTAGTTTTCATCCGTTATTCCTTGTCCTGCCTTCAGGTGATTTGGAAAACAGGTTGATTTCCTCCTTTCTGTGACAGCCCCTCAAATATTGGAACACTTGCTATCATGTCTCCCCTGCTCCTTCTCTTTACTAGACTAGTCATACCAAGTTCCTATAACCATTCTTCACATGTTTTAGTCTCCAGTCCCCTAATCAACTTTGTTGCTCTTTTCTGCACTCTTTCTAAGAGTCTCAACATCTTTTAGTGTGTTGATCAAAACTGAATGAAAACAGTTTATTCTAGGTTTGATCTTACTAAGACTTTATAGAGCAGTATTAGTACCTCACTTCATCTTGATTGTATCCCTTTGTTAATACAATTTAGGATTACATAGGCTTTTTTGGTTGCCACCGCACAATCTTGGCTCATATTTAATTGGTTATCTGCAAAGACTCCAATATCTCTCTCACAGTTCCTGCTATAAAGTCTGATATCACCCAGTCTATATGTGTACTTTTAGTTTTTCTTGCCTCAGTGTAGGACTTTACTTTTCTCTACATTGAATTTCATTTTGTTAGATAGGGTTCGGTGTCCCTCAAGATCCATCTGGATCTTAAGCCTATCATCTAGGGTGTCAGCTATTCCTGCTAGCTTAGTATCATCTGCAAAATTGATAAGTTCCCCTTCTATTCTCTCTAAAACAACAACATCTAAGTTGTTTATGAAGATATTGAAGAGTACTGGACCTAAGATGGAACCTTGTGATACCCCACTGCTTACTTCCCTCTATGTACACATAGTACCATTAAGGACTACTTAGTGAGTACAGTTTGTTGACCAGTTACAAATCCATCTGATGGTGATGTTATCCATCCCACTTTTTTCTATTTATAAGAAGTAGGTTGTGGTGTATTTTATCAAATGCCTTGCTGAAGTCTAAGTCTATTATGTCCACAGTATTTAATTGGTCTAGTAATTTAATCACTATGTTGAAGAATGAAATAAAATTGGTTTGTCATGATCTATTTTTAACAAACACATGCTGACTTCTAGTTATTACTTTGCTCATTTCTATCTGTTTTTTTTTTTTTAATTATGTTTTCCAATATCTTTCTGGGTATTTATGTTAGGCTGATTAGTCTATTGTTTCCTGGGTTTGTTTTGCATTTTCAAAAATGGGAATCACATCAGCTCTTTTCCAATCCTCTGGTAGTTCTCAGTGCTCCAGGATTTTTGAAAGATGTTGTACAGTGGTTCTAAGATGACATCTGTCAGCTTCTTTAGAATTCTGGGATGTAATCCATCAGGTCCCAGTAATTTATATTCATCAAGATCAGACAGGTGTTCTCTTACCGTTGTTTTTGCTTATTTTAACTTTTATTTCTATTCTATCTTTTATAGTTATGTTTTTGATAGGTTGGGCTATAGTTTCTTTTTGCATGAACACTGATACAAAGAACAAGTTAAGCAGCTCTGGTTTCTTTCTACTGCCTTTTACTTCCTTGCCATCTTCTCTCTTTAGTGGACTATTTCCTTGAATTCTTTTCTTGTTATTGATATGTTGAAATAAACTTTTTTTTAAAAATTATGTTTAATTTTTGTTGCAAGTTTCTGTTCATTCTGAGCCTTTGCTTTCCTGACTTTGCTTTGCAGATTCTGGCTATCTGCTGATTTTGTGCCTTAGTTATGTGTCCCTCTTTTCATTTTTTGTACTTGTCCTTTTTGTCTTTCAATTCATCAGAGAGATCTTTGTGCAGCCATGTTGATTTCTTCTTGGATTTCTTGTTTTTTTTTTCCAATGGTACTGTGCTTTTATGATCATATTTATCAGAGTTTCCCAAGCTTTTTGTGTTGTTTTTCCTTTTAGGATTTTCATCCAAGAAATCTTTCCCAAGTTCTTTCTGAGTTTGTTAAAATCAGCTCTTTTAAAATCTAAAGCCCATGTCACACTGCACCAACGGATGCAAAGAGGATGTAAAACGGACAAAAAAGCTTTTCATCCGTTGGTTAACGCGATGTACTCACTGCCTCCATTTTGCTTCCTCTCTATCCGTCCAGCATCCGTTTATTGACGTTTCATCTGCTCAGAAAGTTTTGAGCTGCACAAAACTTTTGCGTGGAAAATGTATCCAATTCGTCTGTTCTGCATCCACTACGCATCCGCGACGCATCCATTCTGCATCCATTCTGCATCCGCTATATCCGCTAGGCATCCATTCCGCATCCGCGCAACTCGCATCCGTTCGGACACAGGGAGGAAGCGGAACGGACGCAGAATGGATGCAGAATGGATGCAGAACGGATGCAGCATGGAAACAAAGCATTTAAAACAGAAAAAACGTCTGTAGAGGGGACCTATCTCGGATATTAAGGATGTATACAGGTTGCCTAGAGGATGCCTAGAGGATGCCTAGAGGATGCAAAGGGACACCTGTACTGCCTATAAAAAGGGGGACCAACACATCTGGATCTCACTTTCAGAACAGCAGCCCTGCGGTGCGGACCTCTGCAGCCTTCATCTGCCTATTGCTCTTCCACAGCATCCAGTCATGTCCACTGTGGATCGTAACACAGTCCTTTTGGCAGCCACCATCCTTCTGCAACAGTGCGAAGCCATCTACAGGGTCTGTGAACTCTACTATGGGAAGAAAAAGAGGTGGCCAAGAAGCCTCTGGGTACGAAGATGGTTCGCCAGAAGAGCAGAAGACGGACTGTACAACAAGCTGATGGTGGAGCTCAGGAATGAAGACACTCATGCATTCCAGAACTTCATGAGGATGCCTCCAGCCATGTTTGACAAAGTTGTGCAGCGGCTGACACCCAGGTTGACCAAGGCAAACACCAACTTCCAACCCAGCCTGGAACCTGGGCTCAAGGTGGCACTCACTCTGCGCCACCTGGCCTCAGGGACCACCTACAGCAGCATGCAGTACGGATGGAGGGTGCCGCACAACACCATCAGCATTGTGGTCAGAGAAGTGGTGCAGGCCATCATTGAAGAATACATGGAGGAGTTCCTCCAGTGCCCCTCCACTGAAGAAGGATGGAAGAAAGTTGCAGAGCAGTGGTATCAGAAGTGGAACTTCCCCCACACCGTTGGAGCCATAGATGGTAAGCACGTGGCCTGCAAAGCTCCAGCCAAGTCGGGGTCCACTTATTTCAATTACAAGGGCTTCTTCAGCATCATCCTCTTCACCATGGTCAATGCTGACTACAAGTTCATGTACATCGATGCTTCAGGCAACGGCTCATCTTCAGATGCCCAGGTATACAACACCAGTCACCTCAAGGAGGGGCTGGAACGCAACCTCATCGTGGGCTTCCCAGATCCAGAACCCCTGCCCAACGACACACAAGATGTGCCCTACTTCATCGTGGGGGATGACGCCTTCTCCCTCACAACCTACCTCATAAAGCCATACACTTCCAGATTCCTCACCCATGAAGAGAGGATCTTCAACTACAGGCTGTCCAGGTCAAGGTGGGTGGTGGAGAACGCCTATGGCATCCTGGCCAACAGGTTCCAGGTACTTCTCACCACCATGCACCATCGCCCACAGACCGTGAGGAGGATCATGGAAGCTTGCTTCATCCTGCACAATCTCATGCACACCCGCTACCCAGTCCTGCAGAACAGGCTCGTGGACCTCCAGCAAGGCAATGGGGACATGGAGCCTGGGGAATGGAGGCAAGGGTGAAACCTGATAGACACTCAGGATATGCAAGGCCCCAACAGAGCCTCACGTGAAGGGAAGAAGCAGCGCAACCTCCTGAAACACTGGTGCAACTCCCCAGCTGGAGCAATGGTGTGGCAAGACAGGATGATAGATGATCATTGGATGCTTCCTTCAGCCTGTCTCATCACACGGATGAGATTGGGCCATGTATGTTGGGTGGGCCTACAATGAACAGGGCATTTAATAAAGAGTTGTGTTTATGTTGACATGTGTGGATGATTGATTACATTATTATTGATAATAAAGGGCCATAGGTGTGGCACCTGGGAGGGTGGACCATACAGTCCCACTATGCTTGCACTGGAGGTTTATCTAACCCACAGCTATTATCCATCCCAAAGGTATCCCTGCCCAGCCCACTGCTATCTTAACCCATCCCACAAGCATGCAAAGGCTTAAACCATTTCTAAAAGTTTCCAGCAAGACTTTATTAAAAAAAAAGAAATGAAGCAAGTGTATGAATCAATAATAGACTTTATTAACAAGAAGCTATAAAACAAAAATGAGTCTCTGGCACTCCTCTTGGTTGCTCAGTCTCAGGGGTGAAGGGTCCAGGTGCTGTGGAAGTGGCTGGTGCTGGAGTGCTTGTCATCATCTCCTCCAAAAACAGAAGCAGCAGAAGCCCCAGCGCCAGAAGAGTGAGCCCATGCTGCAAAAGCCCCAGCAGAACCAGAGTGAGGGCCAGGGGGCGGGATGGTATCCCTGTCCTTCTTGCAAAGGCTGGCAGCAGATGGCTGAGGCTTGCTGTGCTTCAGCATGGTTGTGGGGTTGCTGGCTGGCCAGGAGGCTGCCAGGAACCAAGGCTGGCAGGAAGGCTTGCAGGGAGGCAGGCACCAAGGCTGGCAGGATGGCTGGCAGGGAGGCAGGCACCAAGGCTTGCAGGAAGGCTGGCACCAAGGCTGGCAGGAAGGCTGGCAGGCAGGCAGGCAGGCACCAAGGCTGGCAGGAAGGCTGGCAGGAAGGCTGGCAGGGAAGCAGGCACCAAGACTGGAAGGAAGGCTAGCAGGCAGACTGGCTGGCAGCAAGGCTGGCAGGCAGACAGCAAGGCTGTCAGCAAGGCTGGCAGGCAGACATGCAGGCAGGACAGGCAAGGCAGTCGACGTGTCTGGAAGCAGGTCTTTCCTCTGAATGGTGACCTGCTTCCGAGCTGCTTCCGTTATATCTGTGGGGCTGAGGCAATGCACCCTCCCCGCATATGCAATTAACGCTCGGCATCTGCTAGGCTTCCACTGTGCATCCGCTAGGCTTCCACTGTGCATCCACTTCATCCGTTCAGCGTCCGCTCTGCACCTGCTGTATCCGTTCCGCATCTGCTTTGCTGTGGCCCCCTGGAAGCCTAGCGGATGTGCCATCTGCTCCCATCCGCTTCCATCCACTGGGCTTCCGTTCTGCATCCGCTTTCCATCCGCCCTGCATTCTCCCCGCGTCCGTGTTATCTGCTCCGGTTATGCAAATTTTTGCCCCTTCTGAGAGCGGATAACAACGGATGGAACATTTTTCTCGTCTGTTGTGTCTGTTTTGCATCCGTTGGGCAGTGTGACAGGGCCTTTAGATTCTGGTATCATTATGTTCTATTGCTTGTGTTTGCATTATGTTGTATTCCATTATGACATGGTCACTCTCACCCAAGTTTTCCTGCACTTTCAACTCCCTCTATTATTTCTTCTCTGTGCATAAGAAGACCAGTTTGGCTGGTCCTCTAGTTTCCTCCTCTATCTTTTGGACAACAAGCTGTCAACTAGGTTGGTCAGTAACTGATTCAATTTCTCACTAGTGCAGAATTAGTCTTCCAGTTGATGTCAGGGTAATTGAAATCCCCCATTACTATTGTAGTGTGTTTCCTACATATATTTGTTAATTGGTTCGCAAAAAGTGCATCCATTTTTTGTGTTTGGTTGGGTGGCCTGTAGTATACATCTATGACAATGTCATTATTTTTTTTCTTTTATATTGACCCATACACTGTCGAAGGTTTTCATCTTTGGTTTCATGCATTTCTGTAGCAATATAATGGTTATTTTACATACAGTTCAACTCCACCTCCTCTTTTATGTTGTCTGGTTTATTTGACTAGTTTGTATCCTTCTAACAGTATGTTCTGGTCATGACTTCCAACTGGATTTCCATCACCTTTGGAATGAAGTTCATGAACACCGCAGCCCTATTCCAAGCTCATTTCATCGAAAGGGTCCCAATCGAGCCAGAACCACCCTGGAGGGGTGGTAAAGAAAAGGGGGACCAACTGGGCAGGTAGATGAGAGCTGTATCTCTCCTCCTTGACATGGAAAACCCTCTCATCCAAAGATGAGCTGTAGCGGTAGCAAAAATGGCTGCCATGAAGATGGAAACAGTCTGAATACCTAAGATTGTGCAGGAGTGGAGAGATTGTGAATGGTGTGTGATCTGGGTGAGAATACTTTTGAATTGCTACTTAACCCCAATAAAGATATCAGAAAAGAGGATTCATAAGGATTTTTGGCAGTGATCCAATATTGGAGAAGAATCTCTAAGATACAAAAAAATTAATCTTAAAAATTGAAGATGGGAGCAAAAGCCAAAGGGAGGAAGAATGAAGCAAAACTTTCTAAAAAATTAAGCAGAAAATTGGATTTTGTGATTGACAAGATTTGGCTTTGGATAGGCATTATTTAAAATGCTGTAAATCAATTTATTAAAAGGAATATCAACTTAACTTTTTGAAATATTGACAAATTTGATTACAAAGACTAAACAGATCGGGGGGGGAGGTGGAAAGTGAAAACTGATTTAAGAGTGCCACCTGTTATCAAAAAAACAAACAAATAAACAAATCTGTAGATCCTGAAAGTTTTGAAAAGATTTGATTTAAGAAGAATTGAAAGAAAGAATTAAAGGAACTGTATTGTTAAAAAGACTCCAGAAAGTCATAATATAAAACCTAACTGATGGAGAAATTATAAAGGTATCACCCTGGATTGTTCAAAGATAGACTGATCAACTGTGGAATATAAAATTTGCTAGACATTGGATTTATAGTTGGAAAAATTATGCTGACTCTTGGACAATTGAATAGAAGAAATAGACTAAATAAAAAAAAATGAGCGGAACATGTAAAGAAATTGTGTAGGAACTACAGGCTATAAAAGATACTATGATAAGAGGATTTGAGGACATTTTGAACAAAATACAGAATATGGTAGAATAACTCAAAATGGAGAAGCAAGTGACAGAAACAAAATGAGATACAGGAAGAGGAGGAGCTAACTGAAAAAAGCATCCAGAAAAGTAGAACAGATGGAACAACAAATAAAAAGAAAGGATAAAAAGGAAATAAAGTTATGATGTTTGAAGCAATAAACCAAGGGGAGAATATTCTAAGGGGGAAAGAACAGGGAATGGAATTACAGAGAGAATATTTTGAGAGGATGAGGCAAAATTAGATAACTGGAAATAGAAACAATGGAACATAATAGAGAAGGGAGGAATGTTTAAGAGGAAGGGTCAAAAATGATAGAAAATGGGAGATAAGCTAGGAAGTGATTAATTAATGCCTTAATGAGAGTAAGAGATGAAGGCTGAAAAGGGGAAAGATAAGCATTCCACATGAATGTGCATATTATTTAAGATGCATAGTTATTAATTGTAATAAACATGAAATTAATACCTGAGTATAGGATTATTATTAAAAATAGATAATTGCCAATAACAATAAAAATGAACATCAACATGATAATTGTAATAAACATGAAATTAATATTCTATTACAGAATTATGTACAATAGTTGACTGTAATAAGTATGAAAATTAATATTGTATTGCAGAAAAAGAAATGATGTGGAATCTGATAGATGTAAAAATAATATAGTGAAATTGTCAACTCAAAAATATTTCTTTGGTCTTTTAGAGTTGCCAGCAGAAAGGGAGTGGGGGAAGTAGTGCATTCCTTAAATGCTTCATAGATAATCTCTAGGCAACTGAAGTTTCTGGTGTACAAGATTATTACTGGAGAGCATGATTGATAATTTTTGGCATAGATGTTCTCCCATTGGAGAATATACATCCAGAGACTGGGGGGAAGATGAGAGTCAAGGGTGAAATGAATGATGTGTCTCAGAGTTGGCTACACCCAGGTAGCACCAGCAATTTCACTCCTAATAAACTTTCTTTAAACTCTGAGAAATGTAGCTAGAGACTCATGATTTAAATGGATGGGGATGCCAGAGCCCTGATAGTTAGCCGACTCTCACAATAAATCAATGACTGGAGTCCTTGGTCTCTCTGATCGCTCTCTGACATCTGAGGTGCATGGAGAGAAACTCAGACAGCCATGGCAGAGATTGGGCTATCAGGAAGAGAAACAGATTTGGCCTTCAGCCAGAAGCAAATAGAAGCTGATAGCACAATTAAAGCTGGAGATCAGCCCTCTTTGAATTCCAAAGTGAAGAGACCGGCTCCAGTGGAGAAAAGAAAGTCAGATAAGTACTGGTGGGAAAAGAAAATTCCTAAAGCCTCTGAGGCCGAGTTTCTCCATTACCAGGCCCAAAAAGGGAGTGAACTGGAAAGAGTGAATTGAATGTGGAACTGGGCATGGGTCAGGGCTCCAAAGTCCCTGATGGAATCCCTGGGAAGATCCATGGACAACTGGTGAGGAATTTGCCCAGGATGACAGGCCATCATACTGCCCAAAACAGAAGAGAGTTTTTACAGAACTATTTGAAGTGAAGAGAAGCAGGCGAGGCAACACTTCTTCTTCATCCAGCAGAAGGAAAAGGAGTCTGAAGCTACAGCCAGTGACTCCTCTACGCAGCAGACAGCCCCCTCCCCCTGTACAAACTAGAGCCAGAGAAGAAGGCCAGCCACCTCCAGTGCAGGCTTACAGAGGGCAACAGGAGGAAGGAGGAGCAGTGCTCAATGAACCACCTGGGTTCAGGGGAAAATTTGATGGTGACCAGACCAGTTAGTTCTATTCCTTGATCTGCTGAGATCCACCTAGAATACCTCCACCCTTCCCCTAGAGCCATGGTGAACACCATTTCTGAGGGATTAGATGGAGAAGCAAGAGGATGACTAGCAAACCTCCAAAAGTGAATCCCTCCCAACTGCAGGATGTAGACGACTTTCTATGACTGCTGGAGGTCAGATTTGAGGAGGCAGAGGAGGACCTGTATGTGGAAGATGAGCTCAGCAACCAAAAGCAGGGAGGGCAACCCATCAAGGAACACATCCATGAATTCAGGAGGATCAGAGGGAAGCTACCCCTTTTGTCTGAATGGATGCTGGTTCATTTTTTCAGAACAAGTCTAGATAAGCAAATTAGCCAAGTAACCACCTATCGGGACATCCCAAACCAACTCTCCGAGTGGTTCTAAGTGGCCATAAAAGTCGATGGGGCATTATGCACTAATGACATGAGAAAGCCACCAGAAACCATAGAGAGAGATCAGTCAGACCAGAGATCAGCCAGGCAACGAGGAACTACAGCACCACAACTGCTCCCCAAACCAGCCCTCCTGCAAAGCCTAATTAAATGCTTTTGATGTGGGGGAATGGGTCATGCAGCAGCATGCACAATCTCTTTGGCCTGAAACCAAAGCCAGAACCACCACCCAGAGCATGACCAGAACGAGGCTCCAGGTGTGCCACCAGGACCATACCAGAAGGTCCTTCAGTTTGCAGAGGTTCCTCTCCATCCAGCTAAATGGGGGGGGGGGGGCAGAACCCTGGACAATGATGATCAGTCGTCAGATCCTTATGACAGCGAGGACGAGGGTGAAAATGACTCAATGGTGAGTGGATCGATTTCCCCTTTCATCTTCCCAATATGGCTTATGGCCCCTAAAACAGAAAATAAGGGAGCCTTCCAAGCCCTAATAGATTCAGGCTGCATCAGATGCCTGATCAATCTAACAACAATCCTAAAATCAGCAAAAAAGCTAGCCCAGTCGATCCAGTTTGAACAAGTAGATGGATCCCTGCTTAGAGGGGCCTACACCACTCACTTAACCAAACAGTGAGACTACAGCTAGTGGAACACTGGGAAACAATTTGATTTGTAGTGGCTCCCAAAATGACACATGCAGTCATACCGGAACTTTCCTAGTTAGACAAGTGGGGCCCGACCATCTGATGGCAGGGGGGCAGCCTATACCTCCTGCAAGCTCACAGATACAGAGAGGTGATGGGCCACATGGGAAAAAAAAGAGGCTTTCATAGTAAGATTGGCACTGCAAACCTGGCATTACCTGCTGGAAGGGGGGAAGAAGTCATTTGAAGTTTGGACTGACTGTAAAAATCTGGAAAGCCTTAGGACCCCCTGAAAACTATCACCCAAACAAGTCCGCAGGGCCCAATACTTCAACCAATTGGCTTTGTGCTAAAACACATTCCAGGGGGAAAGAACTTTCTGGCTGATGCCCTCTCTCGCATGCCCAATATGAATATGAAAGGGAGGAGATTGTAAATGCCATCATCCCCCCTACCCAAATTTCTGCCCAAGTAATCACCAGGTGACAATGCCATGACTGACAAGACTGACCTGCAGATGACTTAACCATGAAATTAAAAACTGAGCTGTTAGTAGATTGTTGGTTCTGGGACAATCAACAAATTTTAATGAAAAGAGATGACTTGGTGTGGAAAGGAACAAAACTCTATCTCCCAGATCTCTACATATTCTAGTCCTTCGGAGGAACCATGATGCCAAACCGGCAGGCCACTTTGGGTTCTTAAAGACTTAGCTCAGAGTCACTTCTGGTGGCCTGGCATAAAGAAAGACATGGATAGTTATGTGAAGTGCACCATTTGCACCACAATGAAAAAATGACCAAGAAAACAACCCCCCAGATTTCTACAAACTGTTGCGGAACCAATGAGGTCATGGAAGAAGATTGCAATGGATTTCATAGTAGAGGTGCTGAAAAATGGAGGAAACACGGTGATCTGGACTGTAATAGACCTATTTTCCAAACAGGCACATTTCATACCATGCAGTGGGTTACCCTCAGCCCACTAGTTAGCCAAGCTGTTTTTGAAGCACATCTACCACCTGCATGGAGTGGCATGGAGAATTATCTCAGAGGAGTCCATGGCCACATTTTGGAGGGAGTTCCTGTGGACTATTGGTTTATTTCAGGGCCTTAGCTTGGCTTTTCATCCAAGTACCAATGGGGGGGGGCAGAGAGATTGAATGCCATGGTAGAGCAGTACCTGAGGTGCTACATAAATATCAACAATCCTATTGGGTGGACCTCCTGCCTTTTGCAGAGGTCACATACAATAATGCTGTTCACAGTAGCATGGGACTAACCCCTTCAAAGTATTGAGCAGCATGGACTTTGTCCCAATGCCTGAGTATCCAAGGGGATCTCCCCCCTTCTCAGTCAACCTGATCGATTGGATGTCAACAATTGATGACTCTTGGCATGGATGTATCCCATTGGAGAATCCATGGGGTGGGGTGAAATGAATGATGTGTTTCAGAATCAACTACATCCAGGTAGCATCAGCAATTTCACTCCTAATAAATCTTCTTAAACTCTAAGAGATGCGGATAGAGATTCATGATTTAAAGGGGGTGGATGCCAAAGCCCTGACAGAAATATGGTATTAGATAAAAGTGACTATATTATTACTAGAATTGTATAACTTGTTAAATGTATACAGGATGAATATTACTTTATTTATATTACAATGATTAGAAAGGGATTTTGTTTTAAACATAACAGTGGCACAGCTAAGAATTAAGAAGGGGATAAATAATGGAAAATGCAAATTAATACAGATTTATGAATGGTTATTAGAATTATATAATTGGTTAAACATGGCAAATATGACTAGTAATATAACATTTATTACAATATAAGTGATCTTAAAAATATGAAGTTTAGCATAAAAATAGCATATGGGAATATTGAATAATTAAGAATGATAAATTGTATCAATACTAAATTATATAAGAAGGTTAACAATATGAATATGAAATTATTGTCATGTTTGTTTTAAATGTAAAATATCCTGAAACCACACTGTTCACACAATGATGTGTTTGTAGCAATAAAAAAAATAAAAAATGTATTAAAGAACAAAAAAAAGTATGTTCCAGTCATGGATTTCCTCCCATCAAATTTCTGTGATTCCAACTATATCATATCTACCTTCATGCATTAATCGAATTTTTTTATTGGCCAAGTGTGATTGGACACACAACGAATTTGTCTTGGTGCAAATGGTCTCAGTGTACATAAAAGAAAAGATACATTTGTCAAGAGTCACAAGTCAAGAATCATAAGGTACAACACTTAATAATAATCATAGGATACAAAAACAATCAAATCATACTAGGAAACAGTCAATATAATCATAAGGATACAAGTGACAAAGTTACAGTTATACAGTTACAGGAAGAAAGGGATGGGTGATAAGGAGTGATGAGAAGATTAATAGTAATAGTAATGCAGACTTTGTAGTTGGACAATGTTGAAGGAATTATTTGTTTAGCAAAGTGATGGCATCCTTGTGTCTAGTTGTTCTGGTGTGCAGTGCTCTAGAGCATCATTTTGAGGGTAGGAATTGAAACAGTTTATGATTGGGATGTGAGGGGTCTGTAAATATTTTCACAGCCCTGTTTTGACTCATGCAATATACAGGTCTTCAATTGAAGGCAGGTTGGTAGTAATTGTTTTTTTCTGCAGTCCTAATTATTCTCTGAAGTCTGTGTCTATCTTGTTGGGTTGCAGAACCAAACCAGACAGTTCTAGAGGTGCAGATGACAGACTCAATAATTTCTCTGTAAAACTGTCAATAGCTCCTTGGGCAGTTTGAGCTTTCTGAGTTGGCGCAGAAAGAACATTCTTTGTTGTGGTTTTTTGATGATGTTTTTGATGTTAGATGTCCATTTTAGGTCTTGTGATTATGATAGAACCTAGAAATTTGAAAGTCCCTACTGTTGATACTGTGTTGTCTAGTATTGTAAAAGGTGGTAGTGTGGGAGGGTTTCTTCTAAAGTCTACCACCATTTCTATGGTTTTGAGTGTGTTCAGTTCAAGATTGTTGGTAAGTTGTACAACCTCCTGTCTGTTTGCGGATTTGTTGCTGTCTAGAATGAGACCAATCACTGTTGTATCATCTGCAAACTTCAGTATTTTAACAGATGGATCATTTGAGATGCAGTCATTGGTATGTAAGAGGAGAGAAGTGGAAATAGCACAAAGCCTTGGGGGGGGGGGGAGGCTGTGCTAATTGTACAGGTATTAGATGTAATTCTGCCTAGCTTCCACCAGCTGCTTCCTGTCTGTTAGGAAGCTTATGATCCACTTACAAGTGTTCAGGTACAGCTAGCTGATTTAGTTTAGTTAGAAGAATGTCTGGAATGATGGTATTGAAAGCTGAACCGAAGTCTACAAAGAGGACCCTTGCATTGGTATTTTGAGATTCAAGGTGTTGTAGAATGTAGTGCAGAGCCATATTCACAGTATCATCTGTCAATCTATTTACTTGGTATGCAAGCTGCATGGGATCTACCAGTAGATACATGATGGTTTTCAGGTGGGACAGCACTAGCCTTTCAAAGGTTTCATAACTACAGATATTAGAGCAACTGGTCTGTAGTCAGTCAGTTCCCTGATGGAGAGCTTCTTTGGCACTGGGATGATAGTAGAGCATTTGAAACAAGAAGGAACATAATACATCTCTCGTGATTTATTGAAGATTCAGGTGAAGATGTGGGCCAGTTGATCAGCCCAAACTTTTAAGCAAGAAGGAGGTATCTTGTCTGGACTTGGGGCTTTTCCTGGCTTTTGTCCATGAAATAGACCTTGCACCCCATTCTCTGTAATCACCAGAGACAGTGGGCCCAATGGGATAGTGTAGGTCACAGGAGGCTTGGCTGTTGTTGGTGTGCCTGAGATGGGGATTGTGAAGATGGGTAACAATAGTTTTTTCTCAGACCTACAGTAAAACACATTCAGGTCATCTGCTAGTTGTTGATTTCCTTCTGCCTGGGAAGGAGGTTTGCTGTAGCCAGTGATGTTTTAAAGAGTTTTCCATGTGTTTGCTGGTTCATTTGTTGAGAACTGATTCCTTAACTTTTTAGAGTAGCTTCTTTTTGCTGCTCTGATCTCTCTTATTAATACATTTCTGGCCTGATTGTATAGCATTCTGTCACTTTTTTTTTGGAATGACATAGCTGCTTAAGTTTAGCTGTTAACCAAGGTTTATTGTTACTATACATTCATAGGTTCCTTGTTGGTACACATAGGTCTTCACAGAAGGTGACATATGATGTTACAGTATCTGTGAGTTCATCTAGGTCTGCAGAGGTATCTTCAAAACATTCCAATAAGTGCAACCCAGGCAAGCCTGAAGCTTCAGCTTTGCCTCATCAGTCCTAGTCCTCACTGATTTAATTGTTGGTTTCATGGTTTTAAGTCTTTGTTTGTAGGCAGGTACAAGGTGAATCATGCAGTGATGAGAGTGTCCCACAGCTGCTCATGGTAAAGACCTAACAGCATGTCATACTGTTGTGTAGCAGTGGTCTAAAATATTTTTGCCTCTGGTGGGACAATAGACATGCTGAAAATATTTTGGGAGCTCTTTCCTTAAATTTGCTTGATTGAAATCTCCTAAAATGATAGGAAGGGAATCTGGGTATTTGGCTTCAGCCTCCATAATCTGATCAGCTGGAGTTCATAATGCCTTGTTTACACAAGCTTGTAGAGGATCATACACAGCTATTAGGAGAAATGAGGAGAACTCGCATGGAGAATAAAATGGCTTACAGTTGAGAATTTATATGTTATAGTTATATCATGAGACCAGCTGTTGTTGATATATAAATATAATCCTCCATCCTTTGTTTTACTTAATGTCTCTTCAAGTCTGTCTGATCAAAATATCTGAAATTCTGGGATGTATATGCTGTTGTCATCATGAATTTCTTCATTAAGCCTGGTTTCAGTAAAACAGAGAACTGCTGAGTTGTAGAAATTAGAATTGCATTTATTTAAAAGGAGTATTTCATCCATCTTGTTAGCAAGTGAACGTAAATTAGTCAGAAAGATTGAAGGTTCTCCCTTTTTGTTCCCCAAACTTTTGCATTTAAATATAGACACTTAAGATCTTTATGTCTGACTCTGGATATACTACCTATGTCTCCTATTTGATGTTTGAGTTTTCTTCCTTCCCATCCCCCCTTACCTTATTATTTGGTCACCCTCCCCCCTTGATTTTAGTTTAAAGTCCTCATAATAAGTTTAGCTAGTTATTTTCTGAAAACATTCTTCCCAGTTGTTTGTGAGGTGCAGCCCATCCCTTGCCAAAAGCCCATCATGGAGGTGGTGCAGACGATATTCCAGGAATCCATTTTTTTTTTTTTTTGTGACACCAACACTTTTGCCAGTGGTTCACTTCTAGAATCCTTTGATCTCTTACTGGATGTTGACCTTTTGTTGGCAGTATAAAAGAAAAAAACTACTTGTGCCCCTAACTCCTTAACTTTCTTGCCTAGCTGCTTGTAATTTACTCAATATTGTTCTCAAGTCCTTTTTTGTGTCATTCGTCATTACATATAGTAGTAGAAAACGGTAGTAATCTGCGGGTTTTATTATTTTGGTTAGGTTCTTAGCCACATCTTTGATTTTTGCTCAAGGGAGACAACATAATTCTGTGGATTGACTGTCTGGTTTGCAGATAGCCTTGGTTTTGGTTTATTCCACACCTGAATATTGTGCCAGTTTTGGCTTAATCTGTCTTGATTTGTTTGGTCAAAATTGAACAGAATCAGGCATGATACTGGAAGAAGTGCCTCTGCCCTATATCAGTAGGGATGGAAAGATTCCTCTTGTTGTGATTGTGGTGTTGATATGCACACTATTAAACATATTGGGCAATCTTATCCATGATATGTATTTTCTGGTTCCCTAAAATTTTCTGGTTCCTGCATGAAGCAACACTAGGGGCAATTTCCTGGATAGCTGAATTGAACACCCAGTTATAAGGCCACTGCTATATACTCTCATAGAAGTTTTACTTATAATTACATGGACTATTTATATATGTTTACTTCTGTTATTTCATCATAAATTAATAAATAATAATGGCTGGGTTTCTATTTTTGGTGTCTTATTCAGTTCACTGTGTTGTACAAAATAATATAACTAGGAGTTTCTAATATTTAAAAAACTTCTTTGACTTTATTGTCTTGCCTATAAAAATAGATACTCTTTGAACTTCAAGTAACCAAACAGAACCAAACTTAACTTCTCATTTTCAGCTTTAACATAACTGAATCAACTTCAGTTCAGATAAATACAGTTCAGTAACTAATCACCAGATGAAATAAGCTGAATAACTCTGCTTTTTAATATAATTGTGCACAAGCAGGGGTGGGATTCTACCAGTTCGCACCTATTTGCTAGAAATGATTGTTAACATTCTAAGCAGTTTGGAGAACTGGTTGTTAGAAGAAATTATTGGCCTAATCCAATAATCCAATGTAAGGAAGGCAGGAAGGAAACATTCTGGTGCTGCTTACAGAAACTGCCTCTCCATTAACCTTTATTACATTCTTGTCAGGACTGGACTTCCTGTCTCAGGAATGTCTCTTGAGTTTTTTCCCCCTCCTTTGCTGGTACTTTGCTTGTGTGGAGTGACCATTCAAAGTTACAATGGCACTGAAAAAAGTGACTTATGACCATTTTTCACACTTATGACTGTTGCAGCATCCCGACAGTCATGAGAGGCCAGGGGAAGAGATGCGTGCCTCATGTGAGTGATATGGAGTTGGCCACACCCAGCCAATAACATGATGACCAAGCCATGTCCACCCAGTCATATAACCACCAAGCCATGCCCACAGAACCAGTTGTTAAAAATTTGAATCCCACCCCTATGCATTTTCTTCTTAAGTGATTTTCTTCTTAATTGCTTTTTGACCTTTTAATAATTATTTTTCCTTTAAAGTACATACTAACTGCAGTTCTGAACATTTTACCAATGCATAATGTACTGAGCAAAACAATAGATCAAGAAGAAATGTCTCTTCCTTGTAACCTCTATTTGTGATATACATTCAAGACATAAAGTTTGCCATAGAAATGTATTAACAGTCCTGCATAAAATACCTGTCAGTGTCAGATGCTTTCTTTTGATTTTGTAGAATTTTTAATTAGCTTTGTAGGATTCCTCCCCCCCCCCTAATATTATTGAATAGATATTAAGGAGCTGCATTTTTATATTAAATGTTAGTTAGAAAGTTCTAAATTCAAGGAGATATCATTAAAATTATTGGATTTTAGGTACTTGAGGAAAATATCACACAGCATCAGTATCTTAAAAAATGAAATTTTGAAATATTTTTAAGTTTTAGAGCTTTAGCTCTCAATCAGAAATAAATTTATGGTAATACTTAAAGCATATGAACTGCACAGAGCCCCCTTCTGGTGTTTACATCCTATAATTTTATCCTGTTATGAAAAAAGTTTGATTGTTCACCTTCCAAAGTAACTTACTTGATAAAAGTAGCTAAAGAAATTCAATAAATAAACAAGTTAGAAGATTAAAACCTTCACTAATTACTACTTTATAGGCATCAAAGAATATTGGAAAATGGAGAACTGACGGAGAAAATTCATATTGAGAAAGGAAAAAGGCAAGGGTGTCCTTTGTCACCACTGTTGTTTGTATTAACAATAGAAGTATTAAACAGAAATATTAGGGAAGATAAGGAGATCAAAGGGATGGGAATAAGAGAAGAGGAGTACAAATTACAGGCATTTGCAGATGATTTAGTTTTTATATTAGACAAACCTCAAGGAACAGGACCCAAGTTAATAAATAAAATAGAGGAATATGGGAAATTGGCTGGATTGAAAATAAATAAAGAGAAATAAGATATTGGTTAAAAATATGACAGAGAAATAGAAAAAAAGAATTGATAGAGTGTAGATATTCAAATGATAAAGAAAATTAAATATTTAGGAATTCAGTTGATGGCAAGATGTGGAATAATTAAAGAAGATAATTACTATAAACTTAAGCAACAAATTAAGACAGAGTTAGAAAAATGGGGTAATATGTAGTTATCACTAACAGGAAGAATTGTGGCAATTAAGATGAACATATTACCAAAAGTGTGGTATTTGTGTCAAACAACTCTGATAAAATTGGAAAAACATATTTTGAAGATATCAGTAAACTAGTATTGAAATATATATGGCAAGGGAAGAAAGCAAGAATTAACAAAAATTGCTACAGGATGTGAGAGTTAGAGGAGGATTTGGGTTACCTAATTGGGAAATAGATTATCAGGCCATGGTATTAACTTGGATGAAAGATTGGATTACACTGAGGAACAAAAGGTTGTTAATGTTGGAAGGACATGATTTACAAATGGGTTGGCATGCATTTTTGTGATATGGGAGAAGCAAAATACATGACTATTTTCAAAGGCCAGGAACGTATTATTACTAGCGTGGGAAAAAAAACTAAAGAACAACATTATATGAAGATACCAGCTTGGTTGTCAGCAATGGAAGCATTTATACATTGAAATGTTTGTAAAATTAGAACTATTGCTAGATACAAAGATATTTCAAATGAAAAGGGTGAGCTCAAAACAAAACAAGAATTGAATGAACAAGAGTTGGAAATGCATTGGAATTCATATACGCAAATACAGTCAAGATATGAAAAAGACATTAAAACTGAAGGGATTGATAAGGAGTTTATTGAGAATTTTGCAGTGATAATTCAGTGCCAGAAAAATAAACACAGATGGCTGATGCTTCATTAGCATCTTTATAAACATAAGTAGATTTTACAAACCAGTTGAAGATTTCTCCAACATGGGGCAAACTGAAACAGAAACATGTTGCAAGTTCAGAGCAGAGCTCCAGTCTTCAGCAAGCAAGCAAGTTAGTTTCATTTTCAATAGACAGACTCAGAGCTCAAACATAGCTGCAGAGTTGCAAAGCTTAAAGGGCCTGTCACATTGGCCGACGGATGCAAAATGTATGTAAAAAGGACAAAGCGGATGAGAAAATGTCCCATCTGTTGTTATCCGCTCTCAAAAGTTCCCAAATTTGCATAAGCAGAGCGGACAACAACAGAAAGGAACGGATGGGGGAAGGACGTAGCCAGGATGGAAGGCGGATGCTCCATGGAAGCCTAGCGGATGGAAGCGGATGGAAGCAGATGGCACATCCGCGGGGCTTCCGGGGGAGCATAGCGAAGCGGACACACAATGGAAAGAGCAGATGCAGAGTGGATGCCGAGCAGATGAAGCGGACGGATTGACAGAACTACATGATGGCCAAGTGCAGCTTCTTGGAGGGTGAGTAGCCCCTCTCACAACCCTCTCTCTCAGGCAGCCCGCAGAGAGCCAGTCCTCTTCTGGCCAAGAGTCAGCTCCTGTGTCCAGGCAGGTATCTGTGGAGCATGCCACAATGGAGACCCCCCCGACAGCTGCACTCCCCGTGGTGGAGTGTTTGGAGGACCCCCTGACACAGTGGGAGCAAGGAGAGGGCACTTCCACCAGAGACCAACCCACATCCACCCCCAGCTCCACCTCCACAGAAAGCAGGCAGAGAGCCAGACCAGAGGGGCAGAGCCACACTGTCTTGCTGGAGATCAGGGACACCATTAGAAGCAGCGTAGATCTCCTCTCTCATCTGGTACACACCGATATCCCATCCTCCAACCACAAGCCCTTCCTCACCTACGTCAACTAGACCCTCATGAACATGTCCGAATCACAGTACCAGGTGATCAAGGACAGGATCACCGGTCTTCTTCACAACCCTCCAGACCCAGCTGAACCTGCTCCCACCCAGTCCAGGTCTGCTCCTCCACCCCAGGTGATGTCACTGCCCTTCCAAGGCTTTCCAAAGGCCCTCACCTACCAAGGCTACGGCTACCAGGAGCTCCAGCAGCACAGGCAGCCCTTCCCAGTCCAGTCACAGGTACATCGAACGCCACCGGTGCCACCGATGCCACTGATGTCACCGATGCCGATGCCACCGATGCCAGCCACACCACAGATGCCATCCATGCCACAGATGCCACCCACACCACAGATGCCGCCCACGCCTCACCTTGCTCAGCTGCAGACCAGACATCCCCACTACACTCCTCCTTCCTCCACCCCACAGCCAAGCCCGGCCTCAGGACATCTGTCATCGGTACTGGGACTGACAGCCCATGTCCTGGAGGAAGGGGCTCTCAACATCACAGGACTGAGCCAGCTCTCTGAGAGCTTCCTCCACACACCGTCCCATGTTGTCCTCTCGGGGCCAGGCACCCCAATGACGCCTCAGACCAGCATTCCAGCAGCAGCCACCTCCACAGCACCTGGACCCTTCACCCCTGAGACTGGGCACGCCTCAGAGTGACTAAGAAGAGTGCCAGAGACTGGGTTGCTATCTGATGACTTTATCTTTGCTTGGGACACTTGGGTCATTTTCTTTTACAGTTTGTTATTAATAAAGATTATCTTTGCTTCACACACTTGCTTCATTTATTTTATTAAATAAAGTCTTGGTGGAAAATTTTAGAAATGGTTTCAGCCTTTGCATGCTTGTGGGATGGGTAAGGATAGCAGTGGGATGGGCAGGGATACCTTTGGAATGGGTAATAGCTGTGGGATGGGTAGGGATACCTTTGGGATGGGTAATAGCTGTGGGATGGGCAGGGATACCTTTGGGATGGGTAATAGCTGTGGGATGGGTTAGGAAACCTGTGGGATGGGTAAGGATAGCAGTGGGATAGATAAGCCTCCAGTGCAAGCATAGTGGGACTGTATGGTCCACCCTCCCAGGTGCCACACCTTTGGCTCTTTATTATCAATAACAATGCAATCATTGATCCACACATTTTAACATAAACACAACTCTTTATTAAATTCCCTGTTCATTGTAGGGCCACTCAACATACATGGCCCAATCTCATCAGTGTGATGAGACAGGCTGAAGGAAGCATCCATTAAGCATCTACCATCCTGTCTTGCCACTCTACTGCTCCAGCTGGGGAGTTGCACCAGTGTCTCAGGAGGTTGTGCTGCTTCTTCCCTTCACGTGAAGCTCTGTTGGGGCCTTGCACATCCACAGTATCTATCAGGTTTCCCCCTTGCCTCCATTCACCAGGCTCCATGTCCCCATTGCCTTGTTGGAGGTCCATGAGCCTGTTCTGCAACACTGGGTAGCGGGTGCACATGAGATTGTGCAGGATGCAGCAAGCTTCCACGATCCTCCTCAAGGTCTGTGGACAATGCTGCATGGTGGTGAGAAGTACCTGGAACCTGTTGGCTAGGATGCCATAGGCGTTCTCCACCACCCGCCTTGCCCTGCACAGCCTGTAGTTGAAGATCCTCTCTTCATGGGTGAGGCATCTGTCAGTGTAGGGCTTCATGTGGTAGGTTCTGAGGAAGAAGGCGTCATCCCCCACGATGAAGTAGGGCACATCTTGCGTGTCGTTGGGCATGGGGTCTGGATCTGGGAAGCCCATGATGAGGTTGTGTTCCAGCCCCTCCTTGAGGTGACTGGCGTTGTATACCTGGGCATCTGAAGCTGGCCTATTGCCTGAAGCATCGATGTACATTAACTTGTAGTCAGCATCAACCATGGCGAAGAGGATGATGCTGAAGAAGCCCTTGTAGTTGAAATAAGTGGACCCTGACTTGGCTGGAGCTTTGCAGGCCACGTGTTTACCATCTATGGCTCCAACGGTGTGGGGGAAGTTCCACTTCTGATACCACTGCTGTGAAGCTTTCTTCCAGCCTTCTTCAGTGGAGGGGCACTGGAAGAGCTCCTCCATGTATTGTTCAATGATGGCCTGCACCACTTCTCTGACCACAATGCTGATGGTGTTGTGTGGCACCCTCCAGCCGTACTGCATGCTCCTGTATGGACCTCCTGTACGTGGTCCATGGTCCCTGAAGCCAGGTGGCGCAGAGTCAGTGCCACCTTGAGCCCAGGGTCCAGGCTGGGCCAGAAGTTGGTGCTCTGCTTGGTCAACCTGGGTCTCAGCCGCTCCACAACTTTGGCGGCATCCTCATGAAGTTCTGGAATGCATGAGGGTCTTTGTTCCTCAGCTCCACCATCAGCTTGTTATACAGTCCGTATTCTGCTCTTCTGGTGATCCATCTTTGGACCCAGATACTTCTTGGCCACCTCTTTTTCTTTGCATAGAACAGGTGAAAGAGCCTGTAGATGGCTTTGCACTGTTGTAGAACGATGGTGGCTACCAAAAGGAGTGTGTGATGATCCATGGTGGAGATGACTGGATGCTGTGGAAGAGCAAGAGCAAGAGCAAGGCTGAAGAGGTCTGCACCGCAGGGGTACTGGACTGAAAGTGAGATCCAGGTGATTTCCTCCCCCTTTTTATTGGAAATATAGGTTTTCCACTAGGTGTCCTTCCGCATCCTCTAAACATCCTCCAGATACTTTAAATATCCGAGATACGTCCCCTCTGCGAACGTTTTTTCCGTTTTAATGCTTTGTCTGCGAGCTGCATCCACTTTCATCCTTTCTACGTCAGTGCTACCCATGCTTTGCATCCGTTCTGTGTCCGTTTCGCTTCCTCCCTGTGTCCGTTTTCCGCTGGAGCAGATTTGAGTTGCGCGGATGCGCAGCAGATGCCTAGCGGATATAGCAGACGCGTAACGGATGTTCCCCGTATGAGTAGCGGATGTAGAACAGATGCGATGGATACATTTTCCACTCAAAAAGTTTTGTGCAGCTCAAAACTTTTTGAGCAGATGAAATGTCAGTGGACGGATGCTGGACGGATAGAGAGTATGAAAAACGGACGCCGTGAGTACAGAACGAAAGCATTGCATTAACCAACAGATGGTAAGTGTTTCTCTCCATTTTACATCCTCTTTCCATCCGTTGGTGCTGTGTGACAGGGGCTTAACATAGAGCCATGCCTAGACTACTTTTAGTTTCAGTGTCCCACCTAGACTATTTCTAGTTTCAATTTCCAAACTATCCTCATTGGCTGATTTAGTTGCTATGCCTATTCATTGGCTGACCTTGTTACCAAGCTCTGTTCCAGTTCATGAATATATTCTGTCAGAGTTGACAGAATTGGATAAAATACTATCAGGAATAGAAGCTAAGCTGATTAAAAGACTATATTGTTGTTTATTAGGTGTTAAATTAGAAGAATTGTTATATTGATAAGAAAAGTATTAATTATAATTGTAAGCACAAAAAACATGCATCTAATCAACACATGATTGCAATGGAATGGAAGTATTGTAAAATATAAAAAAAGAGTTAATGGTATGGACCCCTTTTTCCCTTTGTTTATATAAGAAATACCTGTGCAGAAATGGTTATTAGTCAATTGAAGCCATGTGTTCATTTGTACTTAGTGGCTAGATTAGAAAGGCTAGTTAGTGAATTTTGTGACTGCAAAACTTCTGCTTGCCATATATTTATAATCTTACTAATAGCCATTAAAGTAAAGAGGACATCTGCTAAAGGAAGATCTTTAGGATACAACATCTGCTAAAAAAGAGGAAAAAATAAATTAACTGCCCAACATTAATAAATCATGGTCACTTCCTAAGTTTTATTTTATTTATTTCTTTTGCCAAGTGATTATTAGATAACAGGTATAAGTATATTCCTAACATGAATATGAATACATGAAATTGATATGTATAAGAAAAAAAAGAAAAAATAGGACAGGGACAGTAGACATGTTGGTGTGCTTAGACAGTCTAAGGTTAAACTGTCCTGAGGGGTTTGGGAAAGAAACCACAGTCAAGTAGAGTATTCCAGACTTTGACCACTCTGTTGCTGAAATTGTATTTCCTGCAATCAAGTTTGAGTTTGTATCTATTGCATGCTCTTGTATTGTTATGGTTGAAGTTGAAGTATTCATTAACAGGTAGGACATTGCAACATATAATTTTATATACTATACTTACATCGGACTGGAGGCGGCTTAGTTCTAGGTTGTCTAGGTCTAAATTTCAAGGCATTCTGCAATGAGTAGAGGAGTGGAGAACTCTTCTTGTGAAATATTTCTGGACTTTCTCAACTGTATTAATATCAGATATGTAATGCAGATTCCAGACTGATGAGCTGTATTCAAGTGTTGGTCTAGCAAATGTTTTGTATGCTCTAGTAAAGCCCCTGTCAAACTGCACCAATGGATGCAAAGAGGATGTAAAACAGACAAAAAAGCTTACCATCCATTGGAAAACGCGATGTACTCAGTGTCTTTGTTTTGCTTCCTCTCTATCTGTCCAGTATCCGTTTATTGACGTTTCATCCGCTCAGAAAGTTTTGAGCTGCTCAAAACTTTTGCACGGAAAATGTATCCAATTCGTCCGTTCTGCATCCGCTACACATCCGCTATGCATCCGTTATGCATCCGTTATGCATCCACTATATCCGCTAGGCATCCGTTCCGCATCCATGCAACTCGCCTCCGCTCGGACGCAGGGAGGAAGCGGAACAGACGCGGAACGGATGCAGAATGGATGCCTAGTGGATGCAGCATGGAAACAAAGCGTTTAAAATGGAAAAAACGACCGCAGAGGGGACCTATCTCAGATATTAAGGATGCCTAGAGGATGCCTAGAGGATGCCTAGAGGATGCAAAGGGACACCTATCCTCCTATAAAAAGGGGGAGCAACTCACCTACATCTCACTTTCAGACCAGCAGCCTAGCTGTGCAGAACTCTGCAGCCTTCATCTGACTCTTGCTCATCCACAGCATCCAGTCATGTCCACCGTGGATCGTAACACAGTCCTTTTGGCAGTCACCATCCTTCTGCAACAGTGTGAAGCCATCTACAGGCTCTGTGAACTCTACTACGGGAAGAAAAAGAGGCGGCCAAGAAGCCGCTGGGTGCGAAGATGGTTCACCAGAAGAGCAGAGGACGGACTGTACAACAAGCTGATGGTGGTGCTCAGGAACGAAGACACTCGTGCATTCCAGAACTTCATGAGGATGCCTCCAGCCATGTTTGACGAAGTTGTGCAGCGCCTGACACCCAGGTTGACCAAGGCAAACACCAACGTCCGGCCCAGCCTGGAACCTGGGCTCAAGGTGGCACTCACTCTGCACCACCTGGCCTCAGGGACCACCTACAGGAGTATGCAGTACAGCTGGAGGGTGCCACACAACATCATCAGCACTGTGGTCAAAGAAGTGGTGCAGGCTATCATCGAAGAATACCTGCAGGAGCTCCTCCAGTGCCCCTCCACTGATGAAGAATGGAAGAAAGTTGCAGAGCAGTGGTATCAGAAGTGGAATTTCCCACACACCGTTGGAGCCATAGATGGCAAGCACGTGGCCTACAAAGCACCACCCAAGTTGGGGTCCATTTTTTTCAACTACAAGGGCTTCTTCAGCATCGTCCTCTTTGCCATGGTCGATGCTGACTACAAGTTCAAGTACATCGATGCTTCAGGCAGCATCCGTGAAGAGAGGATTTTCAACTACAGGCTGTCCAGGGCAAGGTGGGTGGTGGAGAACGCCTTTGGCATCCTGGCCAACAGATTCCAGGTACTTCTCACCACCATGCAGCATCGCCCAGAGACTGTGAGGAGGATCTTGGAAGCTTGGTGCATCCTGCACAATCTCATGTGCACCCGCTACCCAGTCTTGCAGAACAGGCTCGTGGACCTCCAGCAAGGCAATGGGGACATGGAGCCTGGTGAATGGAGGCAAGGTCAAAACCTGATAGACACTGAGGATTTGCAAGGCCCCAACAGAGCCTCACGTGAAGGGAAGAAGCAGCGCAGCATCCTGAAACACTGGTGCAACTCCCCAGCTGGAGCGGTGGAGTGGCAAGACAGGATGGTAGATGCTTAATGGGTGCTTCCTTCAGCCTGTCTCATCACACTGATGAGATTGGGCCATATATCTTGGGTGGGCCTACAATGAGCAGGGCATTTAATAAAGAGTTGTGTTTATGTTCAAATGTGTGTATCAATGCTTACATTGTTATTGATAATAAAGGGCCAAGGGTGTGGCACCTGGGAGGGTGGACCATACAGTCCCACTATGCTTGCACTGGAGGTTTATCTATCCCACATCTATCTTAACCCATCCCAAAGATATCCCTGCCCACCCCACTGCTATCTTAACCGATCCCACAAGCATGCAAAGGCTTAAACCAATTCTAAAAGTTTCCACCAAGACTTTATTACAAAAAAAGAAATGAAGCAAGTGTGTGGATCAAAGATAAACTTTACTGAACAACAAGCTGTAAAACAAAAATGACCCAAGTCAAGTGTCCAAATAAAGTCTACAGGTAGCCAGCTACCCAGTCTCTGGCACTCTTATTGGTCACTCGGAGGTGTGCCCAGTCTCAGGGGTGAAGGGTCCAGGTGCTGTGGAGGTGGTTGGTGCTGGAGTGCTGGTCTGTATCGTCATTAGGGTGCCTGGCCCTGAGAGGACAACAGGGGATGGTGAGAGGTCCTTCCTCCATGCCATGGGGTGTCAGCCCCAGTACTGATGAGAGATGTACTGAGGCCGGGCTTGGCTGTGGGGTGGAGGAAGGAGTAGTGTAGTGGGGCTCTCTGGTCTGCAGCTGGGTGAGGACTGGTGTGGGTGGCATCGCTGTCGTCTGTGGCATCATTGTCGTGGGTGGCATCGGTGGCATCAGTGGAACCGGTGGCAATGGTGTCGTCCGATGACTCTGTGCCTGGACTGGGAAGGGATGCTGCCTGTGCTGCTGGACCTCTTAGTAGCTGTAGCCCTGGTAGGTGAGGGGCTGAGGGAAGCCTTGGAATGGGAGGGACATCACCTGGGGTGGAGGAGCAGACCTGGACTGGGTGGGAGCAGGTTCCTCTGGATCTGGAGGGTTGTGAAGCAGCTCGGTGATCCAGTCCTTCACCACCTGGTACTGGGGTTCCTCCATGTCCGTGAGGGTCTGGTTTACATAGGTGAGAAAGTGCTTGCGGTTGAAGGATGAGGAGTCGGTGTGGACCAGCTGAGAGAGGAGATCTATACTGGTGCGGATGGTGTCCCTGATCTCCAGCAGGACAGTGTGGCTCTGCCCCTCCTGCTGTCTGGCTCTCTGCCTTTCTGTGGAGGCGGAGCTGGGGGGGGTGGATGCGTTTACGACTGTGGTGGACTCGATGTCTCCTTTCTCCCACTGCACCAGGGAGTCCTCCACACGCTCCACCACAGTTACAACACCTATCTGCGGGTTCTCTGCCGTGGCATGCTCCACAGAAACCTGCCTGGAGACAGGGACTGACTCTCGGCCGGAAGAGGACTGGGTCTCAGCAGGCTGCCGGAGACAGAGGGTAGACAGAGGGGCTCCTGGTGCTCCTCGGTGGTGGATCTCACCCTCCAGGAAGCTGCACCTGGCCATGACGTAGGTCTCTCTGTCCGTCAGCTTAACTGTGGCCTGGCCAGATTTCTTCAGGTGCAGCTTCCCGTACCAGGTGTGCATGTGCTTCCACCAGCCGAGGAGCACCTCCGAAGTGTAACCCATACTCTCCGCCCTCTCTCTCCAAGCAGCCTGCTTACGCTTGGTGTCCCTGTACAGCCGGTGTCCCTTCCGCCACAGATAGTCATTCTCTCTCAGCCACTCCAGCACCTCATCCTCGTGTTTCTCCTCGATGAAGTATTGCCTCCTCTCCCGTCCCTGCATACGCCTCTTCTTCCCTTTGGCAGGACCAGATGAGCCCTAATCAGAGGGGCTCCCAGGTCGCAGGGGCTGCTCCTCCACACCACCACCAGCAGCAGAACCAGCAGGATCATCATCATCATCATTATCAGCAGCAGCAGCAGCAGGATCATAATCATCATCATCATCAGCAGCAGCAGCAGGATCAGCAGGACCAGGATCATCATCAGCAGAGTAAGCACCAGGAGCCCTAGCAGCACCACCAGCAGCAGCACCAGGAGCATGAGCAGGACCAGGAGCACGAGCAGGACGAGCAGGATGAGCAAGACCAGGAGCACGAGCAGTACGAGCAAGTCTAGGAGCATGAGCAGGACCAGCAGGACCAGCAGGACCAGGAGCAGCTTCAGCAGAAGCTCCAGCATCAGAAGAGCGAGCCCGAGCAGTAGAAGCCCCAGCAGAAGCAGAGTCAGGGACATGGGGCGGGAAGGTGGCCCTGTCCCTCTTGGCAGGGATGGCGGCAGGTTGCTGAGCCTTTCGCTTCTTCCCCATGGTTGTGGGGTTGCTGGCTGGCAGGGAGGTTGGCAGGGAGGCTGGCAGGAAGGCTGGCAGGAAGGCAGGCAGGCAGGCAGGCACCAAGGCTGGCAGGCAGGCAGAGAGCAAGCCTGGCAGGGAGGCTGGCCAGGAGGCTTGGAGGCAGGCTGGCAGCAAGGCTTGCAGGCAGCCATGCAGGCAGGGCAGGCAAGGACTCGATGTATCCTGCAGCAGGTCTTTCCTCTGAATGCTGGCCATGTGCGAGCTGCTTCCCTTTATATCCATGTGGCTTACGCAATGCATTCCCCCCGCATGCGCAATTCATGCCAGGCATCCGTTAGGCTTCCACTGTGCACCCGCTAGGCTTCCGCTCTGCATCCGCTTCATCTGCTGTGCATCCGCTGTGCATCCACTCTTTCCGTTCCACATTCACTTTGCTGAGGCCCCCCGGAAGCCTTGCGGATGTGCCATCTGCTCCCATCCGCTTTCATCCGCTGGGCTTCCGTTCCGCATCTGCTTTCCATCTGCTCTGCGTCCTCCCCGCGTCCGTGTTATCCGCTCCGGTTATGCAATTTTTTCCCCTTTTGAGAGCGGTTAACAACAGATGGAACATTTTGCTCATCTGTTGTGTCCGTTTTCCATCCGTTGGGCAGTGTGACAGGGCCTTTAGTAGTGTGATATTACCAGAAAAAAAGTTATGCAGGATTAGGTTAACAACTCTTAATGCCTTTTTGGCTATGTAGTTATAGTGGGTTCTAGCACTTAGATCATTAGAGATGAGTACTCCAAGGTCCTTTACAGAAGGCCTTGACTATTCAGCTTGTGTTTTATTTTCTGATTTTTTTTGCCAATATGTAAGACAGAGTATTAATTTGTTGAGATTTGAAGTTGCCATTTGTTTGACCATCCTGATATATAGTCAAGGTCTTTTTGAAGGGTAGTAGTATTGTCGGTAGTGTTGAATAGTTTTACATCATCAGCGAAAAGAACGCAGTTGTTCTTAATATGATCATAGAGGTCATTTATGTAGAATATGAAGAGAGTTGGTCCTACAACACTACCTTGGGGGACACCACTGTTGACAGGTACAGAATTTGATAAGACGCTCCCAATGTTGACCATTTGTTGTCTGTTTGACAGGAATGCTTCTATCCAGTTATGCAGGTGTCCAGAGATACCTTAAGATTTTAGTTTTAGGAGTAGTTTGTCATGTACCACTGAATCAAAGATTTATAGAAGTTTATCTATTGCTTTGCCCTGATCGAGTTGTGTAGTCCATATGTTTTTGCAGTGTAAGAGTTGCAGATTACAGGATAGTTTTTTTCTTAAACCAAATTGTTTATTAGAGACTGGTTGTTTGTCTCTAAGTGGAGGATAATAGATTGGTTAATAATTGATTCCATGACTTTACAGGTAACTCTTTACAGCATAAAGAGATTGGCCTGTAATTTTCAACGAGGCTGGGGTCTCCTTTTTTGAAGATGGGGATGACCGTGTCTAGTGACCGTAGGTTGGGCAAGGAGCTGGTCCTGAAATATTTTGCAAAGATTATGCTTAGAGGTTCAGCTGTGGAAGTGGATAGCTTTTTTAAGAAGTAGGCACATATTCTGTCTGGTCCAATAGATAGAGATGGTTTTAGATTGTGTATATCATCTGCAGGTGTTATTGTTATATTTTCTGTCTCTTAAGAAAAATAAGACTCTGGACAATTTAAACTTTAGCAATGGCCAAAAGTCCCATGAGATTGTTGCATGATTGATGGTTTCTTTAGGTTTCTGGTATACCGAAAGGGCATGGATTGGCAATATCTATCTATTAACTCTCTTAGTATTTGTTCAATAAAATGTTCTTCGGCATTTTCATCTTTTAGAATACTAATGGTGTTTATGATGTGGCTAGTTAAAGCGTTTGGGATTGGTTGATGATGTTGCCCAGATTAAATGAGATGTCAGAACAAACACTGAAATTGCAAAAAATAAAACAGAATCCAAGGTCAAAAAAGACAAAAATCTAAGGAAGAAACTCTTCTGACAGTTTCAGAAAAGTGTCAGAAGAGACAAGAAACAGTATTGTAGCATCTGTAAGACAAGGAAGAAGAAACAGACATGGAAAAACAAAATCTTCCAAAAGATTTCTGAAAACAGAATCACATTCCAATTAGAATTAGAATACTAATAAGTGCCAATGGACAGATAAGTAATTGATTGAAAATAGATCAGAGAAAGATGGAAGGAATATGTTGAAATACTGTACAATAGTAATGCCAATATACAACATATCTACAATATATAAAGTATTTTGATATTTTCTCCAATGTATGATGATATTTTAAATTTTACTTAGCTTTCTAGGATTTAACCCAAAGGAACTGAAGATGCTTCTAATATGAAAAGTGAAATATCTTCAAGAAAAAACAAAGAAAGTCATGTTACATTTTGAAAAAGCACCTTTGGGACAACAGTGAGCTAGATGATTGAAAATCTCCATAGACTTCTAGGATTCAATTATATTTTTCTTTTCTTTTTTAAATATATTTTTTATTTTTACTATATAAAGAAAGAGCAACAGTTTCAGTATCTATATAAACAGTGTGTTGTCTGGTTACAGTTAATTTGAACAATAACAACAACAACAACAACAACAATAATAATAATGATAATAATGATAATAATAATAATAATAATAATAATAATAATAATAATAATAATAAT
>BLBF01000019.1:9444403-9462999 GCA_015471245.1 Laticauda colubrina | reverse complement strand
ATAATAATAATAATAATAATAATAATAATAATAATAATAATAATAATAATAATGTTCATTGATGGTGATCATATAATCATATTTTCTCCATATAATATTAATGCTTATTGTTATTATTAAGTCATATTGATAATAAATGTATCCTAATGAACCCTCATGGTAAAATTAATCCTTCTCTCATAATTTAAAATGTTCTAACTTCTGTTTCTGTTAGTTACTCATTGATAAAACGAATCCCATGTTTCAAAATATTCCATATCTTCTTTCTCTTTAATGTAAAGTGTTAATCTATCCATTTCTGCACATTCTAGTTTTTTTTTTATTATCCTCTCTTCTGTGGGGATCTCCATACCTTTTCAATGTTGTGCAAATACAATTCTGGCTGCTGTTAACACATGCAATATTAGATACCTAGTCCCTTTATTATACTTTTCTAGTATGCTATCCAACAGAAATATTTCTGGTTTTAATGTTCCTTTATCATTTTTTCTTGTATCCAAGTATGTATTTGTCCAGTATGTCTTGGCTTTTGGATACATCCACTACATGTGGTAGTACAAGCCCAGAGTCTGATTACACTTCCAGCATTTAGCTGACATATTTTTAAACATCTTGGCTAATCTTGCTGGTGGGAAATGCCATCTATAAAACATTTTATATAAATTTTCTTTGCATGTAGTAGACATTGTTAATTTATAATTTTGATCCCACAACTTTTGCCATTTATCCAATTCAATAGAATAACCGATTTTTTTATCCCACAGTATCATTGTTTCCTTCATTTGTTATTCTTCCATTTTAATACTCAGTAAGTAGGTCTAATTTTTTAAAATTAATTAATCATCAGTTCCTGTTAAAATCTGGTCAAATTCTATTGAGTTTGACCAGATAATTTGTATTGTTTTCATATCTTGACTGTGTTTGTACCTGTGGCCACCATGCTAATCTATCTCTTGACTATTCAGCTCATACTTTAGTTTTCAATCCCCCTTTCTCATTCAAAATATCTTAATATCTTTTGATTTTTTCCATATCAGCTACATTTGGATGTATCAATGCCTCCATCGTGAAGAACCAGACTGGTATTTTCAAATAGCATTTTTCCTTAATTTTTCCCATACTGAAAACAGAGCATTTCTTATGTAGTGTCTTTGGAAGTAATTGTGTATTTTATTTTTCCCATTCCATAGAAAGGCACGCCACCCCAACTTCAAATAATGACCTCCAAAGTTAATAATTGTTTATGTCTCAAGGTTATCTATTCTTTTAGCCCCGTAAGTGCAGATGCCTGGAATATAACTCCCAATCTGGTAACCCAAAGCTTCTGTATTATGAACTGTCTTGTAACAATTTCAGACTTATTCTTGCTTTTTTGCCTTGCCAAATAAATTTTGATACTAATTTATTTAATTCCACAAAGTTTGTTAGCATTTTCAAAGAAATTTTGTTTTACACTTTTAATTGTTTGTGCCAGTTTTTCTTTTTCAATTAGCTTACTTTATGTTTTATTATTTCCATTTGATTTTGAAGATTTTTTTTGTGTGGTTCCTTCTGTGGCTCTGATTCTAGTCTTTAACACTTTCTTCCAGTATTGTTTTATGTTGTTTCTTTTTCTTATTTTTTCCTTCCTGTATAAGTTATAAACAATCCTCAAAAGTACACCTTAGCTGTATCCCATACAGGTTTCTTCCTTTCTATTCTCTTTAAAAAAGAACTTCATTTCTTTTTCAGTTATTTATATAAATTATTTGACCTTTAATACAGATTGATTCAACATCCATTTCACTTTTTTCTTATATCCTTTCTACTTGACCCAAACTGGACTTTGATCTGCCCATATATTCAATTCCATTTCTATTTCTTGTACCTTAGAATTTAACTCAAGTGACATCCATGCCATATCTATTCTTGACCAAGATTGAATAGAACAGAGTAGAATACCTTTATTGTCATTGCATTCTACAAATACAATGACATTTGAAAGCTACTCCATCACAGTCCCCAAACACCACATCACAATCACACTACAGAGTATTTAAAATAATAATAATAATAACAACAACAACAACAACAACTAGTCTAAAACCTATCTAAAACATATAGTAAGTTAGATAGTTTAAAAATGCCACTATATACATAGGGCTAAATCACATATGCATTCAAGACAATGATTGCCTGGGAAAAGAAACTGTTTCTCAGTCTATTAGTCTTCATTTTAAGACCTATAGTGTTTCCCTGATGATAACAGTTTGAAATATGAATGACCAGGATGAGGACGGTCTGTGGAGATTTTTAGTGCTCTAGAGAGGAGTCTGATCTTCACAATCTCTTCCAAAGAAGAAAGAGAACAATCAATGATTTTTTGTGCTGTGTTTATAACTCTCTGGAGCATCATCTTATCCACTACAGAGCATCCAGCATACCACACCATTACACAGTATGCCAAGTAATGCTCTTGATGGTAGAATGGTAAAAAGTAACCAGCAACTTCTCACCAGACCACTCTTTTGCAGCAGCCTCAAAAGTGCAGGTGCTGTTGGGCCTTCTTTGCAGTGGCCATTGTGAGCAGAACCGAAGCCATGTTGGATGCCCCATTGAATTGAATAAGGAAGTGTGTCTCAAAACTCAGTAGTTCTGCTAAATAAGAAAGTGTTCCAGTTTGTGCACAAGAGAAAAAAAACACGATAAGGCTAGAACAATGGGGAACTGTAATAAAGTGCTGCGATGTCAGAAACCGTATAACTACTTTTGCTAGATAAGGAGCTAGTATGAACCTTCGAAATACATGCATCAATTTGAAAACAGAAAGAATGTGAGCCAAGGCCTCGTAAGAGGGGATAAAAATGCTGCCTGAATTTTGCTCTGTGTTCCTTCAATGCCTGAGGGGACCCGTCTCTGCAGACATGTGAATAAAACCTTGTTTTCCTTGGATCAACGAATCTTTTGGTGGTTTTTTATCTGCTGCCACCTCACACCATCATGTGGACTGACCAAGTGAGGTTGTCGGAAATATGAGTCTCTAGAAATTTAAAACTATGAACTCTTTCCACACAATTTCCATTGATATATAGTGGGAGAGGCTTTGCTTTGCATCATCTGAAGTCTCTAATCAATTATTTGGTCTTTTTGATGTTCAGAGTGAGGTTATGACTCTTGCACCACAAGACCTGCCTGAGAACCTCTGATCTATAGGCCATTTTCTTCTCCTGATATGAGTCCCACCAATGTGGCATTGTCTGCAAATTTTATTATAGAGTTAATGAGACAAGAGGGAGTGCAATCATAGGTGTAGAGTGAATACAAAAGGAGGCTCAGCACACAACCCTCTGGAGAGCCAGTGCTAAGAGCAAGAGTGGAGGAAAAATAGCTGCCAGTCCTAACAGTTTGGGGACTCTTAGTAAGAAAGTCCTTTATCCAACAGCAGATGTGAGAGGAGAGGCCCATTTCTAGAACTTATTAATCAGTATATCCAGAATGATAGTATTAAGAGCTGAGCTGCAATCAAAGAAAAGCATCCTTACATAGCTCTCACAATGCTCCAGATGGTTCAGTGCAATGTGGAGAGTCACGGCAATAGCATCCTCTGTGGATCTATTATTCCAATAGGCAACCTGGTATGGGTCAAGGTTTGATGGGAGGCAATCCTGTATATACTTTAAGACCAGTCTTTCAAATCACTTCATAATTATGGGTGTGAGAGCTACTGGTCTATAGTCATTTAAAGTATCAGGAGAGGTCTTTTTGGGAACTAGAATAATAATGAAAGTTTTGAGACAAGATGGAATAATGGCTTGTGTAAGAGAAAGGTTAAAAATATTTGTAAACTGGTCAGCACATGCTTTGAGTACTTTCCCAAGTACTGCATTAGGGCCAGTGGCCTTTTTCACATTCACTGGTCTAAGCACCCACTTCACATCATACTCTTGTACTGTGAAGAGCTGAATACCAGTGGTTTATAGAGGCTTTGTGTCCGAAGACCTATTCAGTTCAAATCAGGCAAAGAAGCAGTTTAATTCTTCTGCCAGTGATGCGTTTCTTATTGATTGATATGGGGTTGCTGCCTCTGTAATTAGTGATGTGTTTAATTCCCTACCAAGCCCATCGTGGATCGTTATTTGTGAAGTATTCCTCAATCTTCCTTTTATAGTCCTTTTTTGCCTCCTTTATGCCCTGCCTCAGTTCCGCTCTTCCCTTGTTATACCAAACCCTGTCCTCAGACCTGAATGCCATATCACATGTCTTGAGAAGTAATTGCACATCCTTGTTCATCCAGGGCTTCTGGTTTGGAAAAATCTGGATGCACTTATTCACAGTAATGGTATCTACACAGGAAAAGATGTAAAACAGTACAGTTTTTGTATATTCCTCCAAATCCTCTTGTTCAAATAAATTCCAATTAGTATTTGAGAAACAATCCTGCAGTTGATCAAGTGCTCCCTCCGGCCAGATCTTGAAGAGTTTGATTTCAGGCTTAGTTTTCCTTCTGAGGGGGTGTATACTGGTATAAGGAACAGTGATAAATGATCTGAAAGTCCCAGATGTGGAAGGGACACTGTTTTATATGCATGTTTTACATTAGAATACACATGATCAAGTGTGATGTTTCCCCTGGTGGCATATGTCACATACTGAGTGAATTCAGGAAATGCAGTCTTTAAGCATGCCTTATTCAAATCACCAGTTATTATATGAGCCCCATCAGGATAAGCCCTAAGTTGTTTATTTATTGTAATATGCAAATATGCAAGTGCAGTGCTAATATTTGCCTCAGGAGGTATGTAAAAAGCTGTAAAATCACCACTGTCAGTTCTCTGGGGAGATAGAAGGGTCTACACATGATTGTCATCACTTCTAAATCAGGAGAGCAGATCTGTTTATAACACGGCTGTTGGTGCACCAGTTATTATGAACGTATAAAGAAAGTCCACTTCCTTTAGTCTTACCAGAGACCTTATTACGGTCTTGTCAGTGGATGGTACAACATGGCAGCTGTAGTGATGCATTGGGAATAGGTGAGTGAATCCAACTCTCTGTAATAACTATCACACAGCAGTCCTTTATCATATCATTGCTTGCTGCCATCAGATTAATCTCATCCATTTGATTGAGGAGTGACCGAGCGTTCGAGAAAAAGATACTTGGCAATGATTGTTTGTGTGGCTGTCTTTTTAATGAGTTAAAACTCCTGTTCTGCAGCCCCTCCTCCGCCTTCTCTCTCTGTGCCACCTACACTGTTTAAACGATCCCATTACAATCCAAGGGGAAGCTGAAGCTGAAGAAGTCATTGACAGGCAAGCAGACAATTTTGTGAACTATTGGTTAAATTGGACCCCGGCGGTGCAGTTCCAGATTTTCTAAGCCCAAATTTCAAGCCTGGAGGCATAAGGGATTCTATTGTGAATATAGAAATGAAGTACTCTTCTCAACAAATATCTCTGAACCTGCTCAGTCATGTTAATGTCTGATATACAGCGTATGTTCCAGGCAGACGAGCTGTATTTGAGAATTCTTCTGGTAAAGGTTTTGGTGTCTTAATTAGCAATTCAATATTACCAGAGAAGAAGCTTCACAAAATAAGGTGAACAACTCTTAATATCTTTTTTACAATGCTGTTACAATGAGCTCTGGGGATTAGATCCTTTGAGATGAGTACTCCTAGGTCTTTGACAGAGTGAGGGTTGTCTATGAGATCATTTCCGCCCAACTTGTATTTGGTGTTCTGATTTTTATTGCCAATGTGAAGGACAGAGCATTTATTTGTTGAAATTTGGAGTTGCCAATTACACAACTGTACTGACACATAGTCAAGATATGTACTTCTTGATATGTACTTCTTGCAGACAAATTATATCTAATTTCATTTTTTGCAATTTTGTAAAGGTTCTACTCCTTTTCATGGGAGAGTTTAGTCCATTTATATTAATTGACAATAAATTTGTTTCTTCTTCCATTTTTCACTTATAAATGGGTTTTGCCGATTTAGTTGTTCTTGTTTTTCTCTACTCTTTAGCTCTTGCTTCTTCTCACTCTCCTCATCTTTTTTGTTCAATTTCACTTTCTTCTTGTTGTTTACTTGTGTCTCCTACCATTAATTCCTGTGGTCCTCTATCCTCTATTTCCTCTCTTTTTTCTTGTCCCTCATCTGGGTTGAAATGGTAGTTATAGAATTCATATGCTTTATCTAGAGAATCCAATTTGTGTCTTTTATCATTTCATATCATGAAAATTCCTTTGTGTATCAGCCAGCTGAAATTTATCTGATGTTTAATCAACTGTCCTGTCAGAAATTGGTATTGCTTCCACAGGTCTCACTCTTTTGGGCATATGTTTTTAAACCACAATCTCTCTCCCTTTATATTTCAATGATTCCTTTCTTACTTTTTAAGTAATTTCTGCTCTTATTTTTTTTTTTTTGATAAATCTCTCATATGCATCTTCCTTGGGAATTTCCTCTTTCTTGCTTAGCTTGTTTGTATTCTAAACACTTCATCAAATTCCACCCTCATCTCCTGTTTAATTATCTGTAGGGTGTCAACTCATAAAGCATTCCTGGCCTGCTACAAGTTGCCATGGACAGGAGGAGGGAGAGCAGGTGCAGCAGCACAAGAGCCACAGCCAGATACACATACCTTTCTTCAGACTGTATCCCAGAGGCGTGACCTCTACAGCCCGCGAAGGTGCTCCATTGGAGAATGGGATTTATGACATACCCTGGGGGGAAGGAAGGAAACAGGGTCAAAGTTGAACTGTAAATTACGTGGGGAAGAACTGACCTTACTTGGGTATATGCAGACATGTTGCTCCTAATAAATAATTGTATTTCTTGATACAATTGGCTCGAGGCTCATGGTTTAATTAGGGCACCCATTGGAATCCTGACAGCAAAATCAGATCTCTTCCTAAACTAATCAAGGTTCCTGGGTCCTGGCCTCTCCAGTCACTCCCAGACACCTGGGATGCTTGGAGAGAAACTCAGGCAACCATGGCAGAGGGAGGACTATCCAAAGAGAGTCTGCTTCAGGTGACCCAGAGGGAGGCAGAGCTTGCCTTCAACCAGGGACTACCAGAAACTAGCAGACTATTTGCATCCAGAGGGCAGACCTCCATAAACTTCAAAACTGAGACTTCTGCCTCAGTGACTGAAGCAAGAAGGGATGAGTATTGGTGGAAAAAAATCCCTAAAGCTGAGGTTGAGTTCCCCCACCCTAATGCCCAGAAGGGGGGAAGGTTCCTGAATGAGCTGGGAAGAGTGGTTTGGATGTGGGACTGGGCACAGGCCAGGCTCCCAAAGCCCCAAATAGAGACCCCAGGGAATTCCATAGAGCAGCTGAGGGAGGAATTTGACTGGGACACCATTCATGATGAGGAGCTGTCATGCCACCCAAAAGAGATGGGAGGTACATCTGATCCTTTTGAAGTGAGGAGATGCAGATTGGAATGCAGCCCCCCTTCTCTAGCCATCAGAAGGAGAAGGAGCCTAAGACTGCAGCCAGTGCCTCTTCCATGCAGCAGGCAATCTGTCCAGGGCAGACAAACCCATCCTTCTCTCTGAACTAGAGCTGAGGAAGATGGCCAGCCACATCAAGTACAAGCTTACAGGGACTGATAGGAAAGGGAAGGAGCAGTGCTGAACAAACCAACCTGCTTCAGAGAAAAAAATTGATGGGAACTTAGACCAGCTAGCTCTATTCCTTGACTCAGCTGGGATACACCTGGAACACTATGGACACCTCTAGCCAGGATGAATACCATCACCGAGGGGCTTGAGGGAGAAGCAAGGGAATGGCTAGCAGCCTTCCACAACAGGGGAGCCCCCCAACTTCAGGACATAGATGACTTCCTACAGCTTCTAAAAGTAAGATTTAAGGAGGCAGAGGAAGACCCCTACTTGGAAGATGAACTCAGAAATTTAAGGCAGAGGGGTGACACATTAGGGAACACATCTGTGAATTCAGGAGAGTCATTGGGAAGCTACCCTATTTACCAAAGTGGCTGTTGGTGCATTTTCTTCAGAACAAGCCTGGACAAGCAAATTGCCCAAGTTACTGTTTACCGGGACATCCCAAACCTTACTGGGACATCCTATGAGTGCTTCTGAGTAGCCATGAAGGTCGATGGTAGATTACATGCCAATGACATGAGAAGCAACTGGACACCAAAGAGAGAGGTCAACCTGACAAGAGATCATCCAGCTGATGTGGAACTACAGTACCACAGCTGGCCCCTCTCACGAAGTGCTCTGAAATGCTACAGATGGAGAGGATAGGTCACATGACATCAGCATGTGCAACCCCAGCCCTGAAACCAAGGCCAGAGCCATCACCCAGGGCACGTCCAGAATGAGGCCCCAAGCATGCCACCAACACATCCCGAATGGCCTTCTAAGCTGCAGAGGTCCCTCCCCACCCAGCTGAAGGGGGACACACACCAGGCAATGATGACCAGTTGCTGGAATCCTATGATAGCAAGGATGAGGGCAAAAATGACCTAATGGTGAGTGAACTGTTCATCCTTTCATTTTCCCAATATTCCCACAGCCCCAAAAACAGGAATCTAGAGGACTTTTCAAGCCCTAATAGACTCAGATGACACTAGAAGCTTGATCAACCTAACTACAGTCCTGAAACTGGGGATCAGAGTGAAAAGATTGGCCCACCTGATCCAGTTCAAATAGGTTGATGGGTCCTTATTGGGTGGAGTCTATGCCACTTACCTGATTGAACCAGTAAGGTTAACTAATTACTGTGAAGTCATTCAATTCATAATAGCCCCCAAAATGACAGATGCAGTCATACTGGGACTCTCCTGGCTTGACAAGTGGGGACTGACCATCTGGTAGCAAGGGGGCAGCCACAAACTGAGGATAACAAGGGGATCCCAACCCACTTCGCACTAGCAAATAGAAACACTGCCCATGTAGGAAATCCTCCCAAAGGGCCCACCAGAACAACTGGCAGCCATCTCCAACCAAACCCAGATGCTGAAATCCCAGAGATCCTGAAGGAATATCAGGATCTTGCAGAAGTATTCAGCAAGGCTGAGTGCAATGTCCTGCCTCCCCACCATGAGACAGATTGCACCATTGAAATAATCCCTGGGGCAAAACTACTGAAGCTGTATTCCAAACTGTATTCCATTATGCCCCTGGAAATAAACGAAATGTGCAAATACATAGATAAAAACCTAGCAAGGGGGTTCATCAAACAAGCTAAGTCACGGGACACAATCCCAGTCCTATTCAAAGAAAAAAAAACATGGAACTATGAGATTATGCACTGAGGAATAAACTGCATGTGTGTACACAACCCATAACCCCGCCCTCTCATGAAGGACATGCTATCTCATCTAACCAAGGGAAAAGTCTTTACCAAATTAGACCTCAGAGAGGCATACTACCAAGTCCAGATCAGGGAGGGAGATGAATGAAAAACAGCATTAAAAACCCCCCATTCAAAGTGATGCCTTTCGGACTGCAGGGGGCCCCAACAGTGTTCATGCAGTTAATAAATGAGGTGCTGCATGAATACCTCTATAAAGGAGTTCTCATCTACCTGAACGATATCCTCATCTACACTGAGACCATGAACGGCCACACACCCCTGGGCCGCCAGGTATTGGAAAAACTTCTGCCAGTCAACCTGTACATCAAGCTATCAAAATGCGAACTCCACCATGCAGGACTAGACTACCTGGGCTACCTAGTGTTAAATGAGGGAATAGAGATGGACCCAGCCAAAGTACAAACTGTCCTAAGCTGGCAACCCCCTTGCACCTGCAGTTACAAAGCTTCCTAAGGTTTGCAAACTTCTACAGGCAATTCATCCCCTCCTTCATGAAGATTGCCAAACCCATGACAGACCTCCTAAAGACAGGGAGCTCAGGAACAAAACCTCACACAGGACAACTCTACAGTGCGACCTTATCTGCTAAAAGGCATTTAAAACACTAAAAGAATTGTTTGCTAAAGAACTAGTGCTGAAACATCCTGACCCCAAACAATCCTTCATCATTCAAGCAGATGTCAGCAACATAACAGTGGGAGCAGTGCTACTCCAAAGTAATAGCCAAGGAAACCTACAGCCCTGTGCCTATACCTCCTGCCAGCTCATGGACACAGAGAGGCAATGCTCTGCATGGAAAAAAGAGGCTTTCATAGTAAGATGGGCACTGCTAATCTGATGCCACCTGCTGGAAGGGGGACAGAGGCCATTCGAAGTCTGGGCTGACCATAAACATCTGGAGCCCCTTAGGACCCCGCAAAAACTATCACCCAAACAAACCCTCTGGACTCAATACTTCAACTGATTCAATTTCATGCTAATGCACATCTGGCGGGGGGAGGAACTTTCTAGCTAATGCCCTCTCCATCATGCCCCTGTACAAATGTAAGGTAGTAGATACCATTGTCCCCTTATCCAAAGAGCTGCCCAAGTGACCACCAGATGACAATGCTGCGACTGGCAAGACCAACCTGCAAGCTATCTAACCATGAAACTCAAAATCGAACTGCTAGCAGACCCCTGGAACCAAGACAATCAACACATCTTGACAAAAAGAGATGACCTAGCAGGGAAGGGATGAAATTCTACATCCCAGAATCACTAGGCACCCTAATCCTCCAGAGGAGCCATGATGTCAAACAGACAGGCCACTCTGGGTTCCTAAAGACTTTACACTTTGCACAGAGACAATTCTGGTGGCCCAGCATAAAAAAAGATGTGGACAGTTGTGTAAAAAGTTGCACCATCTGTGCCACAGTGAAGAAACAACCAGGAAAAAAACCCCAGACTACTATATCCAGTAGAAGAGCCAATGAGGCCATGGGAGGAAATCACAATGGACTTTATAGTGGAGTTGTCAGAAAGTGGGGGGAACATGTTGATCTGGATTGTAATAGACTTATTCTTTGAACAGGCACATTTCATATCTTGCAGCTGACTACCCTTAGACCACCAGTTGGCCAAATTATTCCTGAAACACATCTACCATCTGCATGGAGTACCACAAAGAATTACCTCAGACAGAGGGGTCCAGTTCATGGCTTAGTTCTGGAGGGAATTCTGCAGTCCATTGGGTCATCCCAGGGCCTTAGCTTGGCCTTTCATCCAAGCCATTGGAAGGGGGGCAAATGGCTATGGTAGAACAATACTTGAGGTGCTCCATGAACTATCAGCAATTGGGCAGACCTCCTGACTTTCACAGAGGTTGCATACAATAATGCTGTTCACAATAGCACAAGACGAACCCTGTTCAAAATAGTGAGCAGCATGGGCTTTGCCCCAATGCCTGTATGTCCAAGGGATCCCTCCTCCTTGATCAGCTTGACAGATTGGATGTCAATGCTAAAGGAACTTGGGAGAACATTTAAAAAGCATTAGGTAAAGCAGTGTAAACCTATAAGAAACAGGCAGATCGAGCTCTGCAAAAGCCATTCCATTTGGGAGAGAAGGTCTAACTCTACACAAAATATCTAATAGAAATATCAAAATATCCATAGCAAGAAACTGGGGCCAAAGTTTATGGGACCATTCCCCATAGTAAAGATCATCAATCCAGTCATGGTACAATTGAAATTGCTCCAACTGCTAGGAAAGATACACCTGGTATTCCACAGTGGCTTCTTAAAACCTGTGGTCAGATCAACCCTGAGGCTGCTACCCCATGAGCTCCTGGACCCCATGATTATAGGGGCCAAACCCATGTAAGGTGCAGCAAATCCTCAATTCGAGGTGGCACAGGAGATAACTCCAATACTTAATCAAGTGGAAAGGCTATTCCTAATCAGAGGCATCTTGGGTAAAGAGTAGGAACATCCAGGCTGACTGCCTTATAGCAAAATTCCACGCAGAAAATCCAAACAAGTCTGGGGGGAGGTCGCAGGCGTAACATTCTATACTTGTACTCAACTTGTTTTTGCTTTGCACAGGTCACCTTCAGGAAGTGAGGGGAGCCAAATGTCAACTCATAAAGCATTTATGATGGCGGTACACTCAGTAGCTGTGGCTTTTCACTCCCTGGTTTAGTGTGTGTGTTTGGTGATATATGTGTCTTGAGTCTTATTGCATGGGGAAGGTTTACATCAGACAAGAACTAATATGCTATGGACTGCAGTCTGCTGGAGCTATTGTGTTGGACTTTCAAAGGACTCACAGTATTCCTGAGGAGATAGCTAGTCCACCAGGATCTCTGTGGACTGTAGTGGGATCATTTAAATGGCGCAGGAGGTGCAGAGGGAGAAGGCAGAGGAGGGGCTGCAGAGCAGGAGTTTTAACTCATTAAAAAGACAGCCACACAAACCATCATTGCCAAGTATCTTTCTCTCAAACACTTGGTCCCTCCTCAATAAAATGGATGAGATTAATCTGCTGGCAGTGAGCAATCACATGGTAAGGGACTATGTGTGTTAGTTATTAGAAAGTTGGCTTCACTCAGCTATTCCCAATGCCTCACTACAGCTGGCATGTCATACCATCCACTGACAGGACTGTAATAAGGACTCTGGTAAGACTAAGGGAGGTGGACTTTGTTTATACATTTATAATAACTGATGCACCAATAACTGTGTTATAAACAGATAACTGCTCTCCTGATGTAGAGGTGATGACAGTCATGTGCAGACCCTTTTATCTACCTAAAGAATTGACAATGGTGATTTTTACAGCTTTTTACATACCTCCTGAGGCAAATATTAGCACTGCACTTGCATATTTGCATATTACAATAAATAAACAACTTAGGGCTTATCCTGATGGGTAATTACTGGTAATTTTAATAAGTCATGCTTAAAGACTGCATTTCCTGAATTTACTCAGTATGTGACATATGCCACCAGGGGAAACATCACACTTGATCATGTGTATTCTAATGTAAAACATGCATATTAAAGCAGTGTCCCTTCCACATCTGGGACTTTCAGATCATTTATCACTGTTCCTTATACCAGCATACACTCCCTCAGAAGGAAAACTAAGCCTGAAATCAAACTCTTCAAGATCTGGCTGGAGGGAGCACTTGATCAACTGCAGGATTGTTTCTCAAATACTAATTGGAATTTATTTGAACAAGAGGATTTGGAGGAATATACAAAAACTGTACTGTTTTACATCTTTTCCTGTGTGGATAATGAACTAGGACATAAAATTACTTCTCAGGACATGTGATATGGCATTCAGGTCTGAGGACAGGATTTGGTATAACAAGGCAAGAGCAGAACTGAGGTGGGGCATTAAGGAGGCAAAAAAGGACTATATGGGGAAGATTGATAACTATTTCACAAATAGTGATCCACGGCAGGCTTGGCAGGGAATTAAATGCATCACAAATTACAGGGGCAACAACCCCATATCAATCAATAAGGATGCATCACTGGTAGAAGAATTTAACCGCTTCTTTGCCTGATTCAAACTGAATAGGTCTTCAGACACACTGCCTCTACAAAGCACCAGTACTCAGCTGTTCACAGTACAAGAATATGATGGGAAGTGGGTGCTTAGAACAGTGAATGTGAAGAAGGCCACTGGCCCTGCTGGAGTTCCTGGGAAGGTACTCAAAGCATGTGCTGACCAGCTCGCAGGTGTGTTTACAAATATTTTTAATCTTTCTCTTACACAAGCCATTATTCCATCTTGTCTCAAAACTTCCATTATTATTCCAGTTCCCAAAAAGCCTTCTCCTGATACTTTAAATGATTATAGACCCATAATCATGAAGTGTTTTGAGAGACTGGTCTTAAAATATATACAGGATTGCCTCCCATCAAACCTTGACCCATACCAGATTGCTTATTGGAATAACAGATACACAGAGGATGCTGTTGTCATGGCTCTCCACATTGCACCGGATCATCTGGAGCATAGTGGGAGCTATGTAATCAACTTTTTGTTGATTACAGCTCGGCTTTTAATGTCATCATTCAGGTTATACTGATTAAGAAGCTGCTGGAAATAGGTCTCTCCTCTCACATCTTTTAGATAAAGGACTTTCTTACTGAGAGACCCCAAACTGTTAGGATTGGCAGCTATTTTTCCTCCACTCTTGTTTTCAGCACTGACTCTCCATGGGGCTGTGTGCTGAGCCCTCTTTTGTATTCACTCTACACCTATGATTGCACTCCCTCTTGTCTCATTAACTCTATAATAAAATTTGCAGACAACGCCACATTGGTGGGACTCATATCAGGAGAAGAAAATGGCCTATAGATCAGAGGTTCTCAGGCAGGTCTTGTGGTGCAAGAGTCATAACCTCACTCTGAACATCAAAAAGACCAAATAATTGATTATAGACTTCAGACAATGCAAAGCAGAGCCTCTTCTGCTATAAATCAATGGAGACTGTGTGGAAAGAGTTCACAGTTTTAAATTTCTAGGGACTTATATTTCTGACAACGTTACTTGGTCAGTCCACATGATGGCCATTGCAAAGAAGGCCCAATAGCACCTGCATTTTCTGAGGTTGCTGAAAAAAAGTGATCGGGTGAGAAGTTGCTGGTTGCTTTTTACCATTCTACCGTTGAGAGCATTTTGGCATACTGTGCAATGGTGTGGTATGCTGGATGCCCTGCAGTGGATAAGAAGATGCTCCAGAGCAGTGGTTTCCAAACTTTTTCAATTTGTAGTGCCCTTGGGACTACAAACTCATCCTCAGTGCCCCCACCCAGTGGTGGGATTCAAATTTCTGTGGGCATGACCTAATTTGAGGATGTGGTTTGCTGGTCATGTGACTGGGTGGACGTGGCTTGCTGGTCATGTTATTGGGTGAGCATGGCTTGCTAGTCATGTTATTGGATGGGCGTGGCTTGCTGATCACATGACTGGCCTGGCACAGCTTGCTGGCTGGGCATGGCTTGGTGGTCACATGACCGGGTAGGTGTGGTTTGGTGGTCATGTGACTGGGTGGGTGTGGCCAGGTGATTGGCAAATCAAATACAATTGATTCTCACTTAATGGCTGGTTGGTTAGCAAGTATTCTAATTTATGACTGGCCTCCCTGGAGCTACTTGACCTATTTTGGGAGTTATGACAGCCATGCACATACATACACACACTAACCATACTGGAGCAGGTCATTGGACTGGAATCAACTACAAGGGCTTCTTCAGCATCATCCACTTCGCCATGGTCGATGTTGACTACAAGTTCATGTACATCGATGCTTCAGCCAACGGGTCAGCTTCAGATGCCCAGGTATACAATGCCAGTGACCTCAAGGAGGGGCTGGAATGCAACCTAATCATGGGCTTCCCAGATCCAGACCCCTTGCCCAACGACGCACGAGATGTGCCCTACTTCATCATGGGGGATGACGCCTTCTCCCTCAGAACCTACCTCATGAAGCCCTATACTTCCAGACTCCTCACCCGTGAAGAGAGGATCTTCAACTACAGGCTGTCCAGGGCAAGGCGGGTGGTGGAGAACGCCTTTGGCATCCTGGCCAACAGGTTCCAGGTACTTCTCACCACCATGCAGCATCGCCCAGAGACCATGAGGAGGATCATGGAAGCTTGCTGCATCCTGCACAATCTCATGCACACCCGCTACCCAGTCCTGCAGAACAGGCTCGTGGACCTCCAACAAGGTATTGGGGACATGGAGTCTGGGAAATGGAGGCAAGGGCAAAACCTGATAGACACTAAGGATGTGCAAGGCCCCAACAGAGCTTCACATGAAGGGAAGAAGCAGCGCAATCTCCTGAAACATTGGTGCAACTCCCCAGCTGGAGCAGTGGAGTGGCAAGACAGGATGAGAGACGATTAATGGATGCTTCCTTCAGCCTGTCTCATCACACTGATGAGATTGGGCCATGTATATTGGGTGGGCCTACAATGAACAGGGCATTTAATAAAGAGTTCTGTTTATGTTGAAATGTGTGGATCAGTGCTTACATTGTTATTGATAACAAAGGGCCATAGGTGTGGCACCTGGGAGGGTGGACCATACAGTCCCACTATGCTTGCATTGGAGGTTTATCTATCCCACAGCTATTACCCATCCCACAGGTATCCCTGCCCATTCCACAGCTATCCTTACCCATCCCACAAGCATGCAAAGGCTTAAACCATTTCTAAAAGTTTCCACCAAGACTTTATTGACAAAAATAAATGAAGCAAGTGTGTGAAGCAAAGATAATCTTTATTAATAACAAGCTGTAAAAGAAAAATGACCCAAGTCAAGTGTCCAAAGCAAAAATAAAGTCAACAGGTAGCCACCCAGTCTCTGGCACTCTTCTTGGTCACTCGGAGGTGTGCCCAGTCTCAGGGGTGAAGGGTCCAGGTGCTGTGGAGGTGGTTGCTGCTGGAGTGCTGGTCTGAAGCACCACTGGGGTGCCTGGCCCCGAGAGGACAACAGGGGATGGTGTGTTGAGGAAGCTCTCAGAGAGCTGGCTCAGCCCCGTGATGTTGAGAGCCCCTTCCTCCATGACATGGGGTGTCAACCCCAATACCGATGACAGATGTATTGAGGCCGGGCTTGGCTGTGGGGTGAAGGAAGGAGCAGTGTAGTGGGGCTATCTGGTTTGCAGCTGGGTGAGGACTGGCGTGGATGGCATCGGTGGCGTGGCTGGCATCGGTGGCATCAGTGGCATCGGTGGCATCAGTGGCACCGGGGGCGTCCGATGTACCTTTGCCTGGATTGGAAAGGGCTGCCTGTGCTGCTGGAGCTCCTGGTAGCCGTAGCCTTGGTAGGGGAGGGTCTGTGGAAAGCCTTGGAAGGGCAGTGACATCACCTGGGGTGGAGGAGCAGGCCTGGACTGGGTGGGAGCAGGTTCATCTTCCAACATGTTCATGAGGGTCTGGTTGACATAGGTGAGGAAGGACTTGCGGTGGGAGGATGGGGCGTCAGTGTGTACCAGCTGAGAGAGATCTATGTTGCTCCTGATGGTGTCTCTTATCTCCAGCAGGACAATGTGGCTCTGCCCCTCCGGTCTGCCTCTCTGACTTTCTGTGGAGGTGGAGCTGGGGGTGGATGCGGGTTGGGCTGTGGTGGAAGTGCCATCTCCTTTCTCCCACTGCGTCAGGGGGTCCTCCACGCGCTCCGCCACGGGTAGTTCAGCCACTCCAGCACCTCCTCCTCATGTTCCTCTTCTATGGTGTATTGCCTCCTCTCCCTTTCACACGTCTGCCTCTTCCTCCCTTTGGCAGGGCCATATGGGCCCTCATCAGAGGGGCTTCGAGGTTATAGGGGCTGCTCCTCCACACCACCCCCAGCAGCAGCAGCAGCAGCAACAACAGTAGCAGCAAAAGCAGGACCAGCAGGACCAGCAGGACCAGCACCAGCAGCAGGACCAGCAGCACCAGCAGGACCAGGAGCACCAGCAGCACCAGCAGCACCAGCAGGACCAGGACCAGGACCAGGAGCAACAGCAGGACCAGGAACACCAGCAGGACCAACAGGACCAGGAGCAGCACCAGCAGACTAAGCACCAGCAGAAACAGCAGGACCAGGAGCAGTGCCAGCAGAGTAAGCACCACCAGAAGCACCAGCACCAGGAGCAGTGCCAGAAGAGTAAGCACCACCAGAAGCACCAGCACCAGGAGCAGTGCCAGAAGAGTAAGCACCACCAGAAGCACCAGCACCAGGAGCAGTGCCAGCAGAGTAAGCACCACCAGAAGCACCAGCACCAGAAGCAGCATCAGTAGAAGCACCACCTCTAGAAGCAGCATCAGCAGAAGCCCCAGCACCAGAAGAGCGAGCCTGGGCAGCAGAAGCCCCAGCAGAAGCAGAGTCAGGGCCAGGGGGTGGGAGGGTGGCCCTGTCCCGCTTGCCAGGGCTGGCAGCAGATGACAGAGGATTCCGTTTCTTCCCCATGGTTGTTGGGTTGCTGGCTGGCTGGCTGGCAAGCAGTGTCTGGAAGCAGGTCTTTCCTCTGAATGTTGACCTGCTTGGGAGCTGCTTCCCTTTATATCCACAGGGCTGACGCAATGCACCCTCCCCGCATGTGCAGTGAACACTAAGCATCCGCAAGGCTTCCGCTCTGCATCCACTCTGCACCCGCTTCATCCGCTCGGCATCCGCTCTTTCCATTTCGCGTCCGCTTTGCTGTGCTCCCTCGGAAGCCTTGCGGATGTGGCATCCGCTTCCATCAGCTAGGCTTCCATGGAGCATCCGCTTTCCATCCGTCCTACGTCCTCCCCCCATCCATTCCTTTCCGTGTTGTCCGCTCTGGTTATGCAAATTCGGGGCACTTTTGAGAGCGGATAACAATGGATGGAACATTTTTCTCGTCCGCTGTGTCCTTTTTACAAACGTTTTGCATCCATCGGGCAAGTGTGACAGGGCCTTAAAATACCCCTGTGTTTTAGTTTCCTTGTACCAAGGGAAAGCATACCATCCCAATAGCAAGTCATGCCCTTCTAAAGGCAATAGCCTACTGTTTCTTAATGTTATCCATTCCTTTTTTTTCCCCAAAAGTTTTATTGATTTTTTAACAACAAACATACACAAACAAAACACAAAACATGAGAAAACATAAAACATCTGTTTTGAAAGCAGCCTGATCCCGGGTTACATCTCTTCGTCCAGACACCAATTCAAGTTCGTGCTCATTTTTGTATACCATTCCATATATTATTACCATTCTACATTTTCTATATAGCTTCTCCC
>BLBF01000019.1:9381387-9394403 GCA_015471245.1 Laticauda colubrina | reverse complement strand
TATGATTTCACCTAAACCAGTTAGGGTGAACAATGTTATCCCTAACACAGGCCATCATCGAAGAATACAAGGAGGAGCTCCTCCAGTGCCCCTCCACTGAAGAAGGCTGGAAGAAAGTTGCAGAGCAGTGGTATCAGAGGTGGAACTTTCCCCACACCGTTGGAGCCATCAATGGCAAGCACATGGCCTGCAAAGCGCCAGCCAACTCAGGGTCCACTTATTTCAACTCCAAGGGCTTCTTCAGCATCATCCTCTTCACCATGGTCGATGCTGACTGAAAGTTCATGTACATCGATGCTTCGGGCAGCGGCTCATCTTCAGATGCCCAGGTATACAATGCCAGTCACCTCAAGGAGGAGCTGGAACGCAACCTCATCGTGGGCTTCCCAGATCCAGAACCCCTGCCCAACGACACACAAGATGTGCCCTACTTCATCGTGGGGGATGACGCCTTCTCCCTCACAACCTACCTCATGAAGCCCTACACTTCCAGACTCCTCACCCGTGAAGAGAGGATCTTCAACTACAGGCTGTCCAGGGCAAGGCGGGTGGTGGAGAACGCCTTTGGCATCCTGGCCAACAGGTTTCAGGTACTTCTCACCACCATGCAGCATCACGCAAAGACCATGAGGAGGATCATGGAAGCTTGCTGCATCCTGCACAATCTCATGCGCACCTGCTACCCAGTCTTGCAGAACAGGCTCATGGACTTCCAGCAAGGCAATGGGGACATGGAGCCTGGGGAATGGAGGCAAGGGCGAAACATGATAGACACTCAGGATGTGCAAGGCCCCAACAGAGCCTCACATGAAGGGAAGAAGCAGCGCAACCTCCTGAAACACTGGTGCAACTCCCCAGCTGGAGCAGTGGAGTGGCAAGACAGGATGATAGATGCTTAGTGGATGCTTCCTTCAGCCTGTCTCATCACACTGATGAGATTGGGCCATGTATGTTGAGTGGCCCTACAATGAACAGGGCATTTAATAAAGAGTTGTGTTTATGTTGACATGTGTGGATGATTGATTATATTGTTATTGATAAAAAAGGGCCATAGGTGTGGCACCTGGGAGGGTGGACCATACAGTTCCACTATGGTTGCACTGGAGCTTTATCTATCCCACAGCTATTACACATCCCAAAGGTACACCTGCCCATCCCACAAGTATCCCTGCCCATCCCACAGCTATCTTAACACATCCCACAAGCATGCAAAGGCTTAAACCATTTCTAAAAATGTCCAGCAAGACTTTATTAAAAAAAAAGAAATGAAGCAAGTGTGTGAATCAAAAATAGACTTTATTAACAACAAGCTATAAGACAAAAATGAGTCTCTGGCACTCCTCTTGGTCGCTCAGTCTCAGGGGTGAAGGGTGCAGGTGCTGTGGAGGTGGCTGGTGCTGGAGTGCTTGTCATCAGCTCCTCCAGAAGCAGAAGCAGCAGAAGCCCCAGCCCCAGAAGAGCGAGCCCGTGCTGCAGAAGCCCCAGCAGAACCAGAGGGAAGGCCAGGGGACGGGATGGTAGTCCTGTCCCTCTTGCCAGGGCTGGCAGCAGATGGCTGAGGCTTGCTGTACTTCAGCATGGTTGTGGGGTTGCTGGCTGGCAGGGAGGCTGGCAGGAACCAAGGCTGGCAGGAAGGCTAGCAGGGAGGTAGGCACCAAGGCTGTCAGGCAGACTGGCTGGCAGGCAGGCTGGCAGGCAGGCAGACAGCAAGGCTGGCAGGGAGGCTGGCAGGGAGGCTGGCAGCAAAGCTGGCAGTAAGGCTGGCAGGGAGGCTGGCAGTAAGGCTGGCAGGGAGGCTGGCAGCAAGGCTTGCAGGCAGACATGCAGGCAGACATGCAGGCAAGGCAGTTGATGTGTCTGGAAGCAGGTCTTTCCTCTGAATGGTGACCTGCTTCCGAGGTACTTCCGTTATATCCACGGGGCTGACGCAATGCATCCTCCCTGCATGCGCAATTAACACTCTGCATCTGCTAGGCTTCCGCTCTGCATCCGCTAGGCTTCCGCTCTGCATCCGCTTCATCTGTTGTGCATCCACTCTGCATCCGCTTCATCCGTTCCACGTCCGCTTTGCTGAGGCCCCCCGGAAGCCAACGGATGTGCCATCTGCTCCCATCCGCTTCCATCCACTGGGCTTCTGTTCCGCATCCGCTTTCCATCCGCCCTGCGTCCTCCCCCCGTCTGTGTTATTCGCTCCAGTTATGCAAAATTTTGCTCCTTTTGAGAGTGGATAACAACGGATGGAACATTTTGCTCATCCGTTGTGTCCGTTTTGCATCCGTTGGGCAGTGTGACAGGGCCTTAAAATACAGGGTTATTTTAAAAGACATCATATACGGGAATCTCTGTGGTTAAATTGGGAGAAGATTAAAAGACAATGTTATTTGAAAATTCCAGTCTGGTTATCGACTATTGAAGCATTTTCTTATCCCATAACATATAGGAAGGAACAAACAGTTAGATATGGGGAAATTTTGAATGAAAAGGTGAACTTAAATCTATGCAAAAACTATGTGCAAATACATTCAAGGTATGAAAAAGGTTTTAAAACAGAAGGTTTCTATAATAAATTGACTGATTTAGATAAGATTTTGACAGGTACTGATGAAAAGGTGATTAAAAAATTGTATGAATATTTATTAGAAATTAAACTGGAAGAAGAACAAGTTAAGAAACAATGATTGCTTGGGGGAAGAATTTTTGATATGGGATTGATCTAGAGAAATGGCAAAAATTGTGGTCTCAAAATTATAAAATGACAATGTCAACAGCATTTAAAGAAAATTTGTCAAAGATGTTTTACAGGTGGCATTTTCTCCTGACAAGAATAGCAAGAATGTTCAAGAACAAATCCGAAAGATGTTGGAAATGTCATCAGATACCTGGCTCATATTACCATATGTGGTGGACTTGTGTGGATGCAAAAAAATATTGGACTAAAATCCACACGTGGTTGGAAAAAATGACCAAAAAGCATATCAATATAAAACCAGATATATTTTTATTGGGAATTCTACCTGATACATACAGCAAAGATTTAAAATATTTGATTGTAAACGTATTAACTGCAGCTCGGATTGTATTTGCTAAAAACTGGAAAAATGAGAAAATAACCATTACAGGAGGAAATTATCAAGAAAATACTGGAATGTGCTGAAATGAGTAGACTGACATTTGAAATTAGAGAACAAGAGGATAAACAATTTTACAAAATTTGGGACCTTTTTTATCAATGGTTAGATAACAAAATATAGTTATAGAATATGTAGAATTTTAGAAAATAATGAATATATAAAGATGTATTTTTTTAATTATTATTACTACATATATAAAATGTTATTAAGATAGATTTGGATGGACTATATGAATTGTTATAAAATAAACTAAGTATAGCTATCTCACAAACTGTGAATGAATAAAATTATAGTCAAATGATTGATTAATAATAATACTAGGATATTAAATTTCTGATAATATGAGTTATTATGTAATGTAACTGTAATTGAGACTATGAAATTAATGCACAAAAAATTTGTAAACCAACCGACACACTGTTTGTATACTTATGGAAGAAAGCTGGATGTTTTAATGTTTGTTTTTTGTTTGTCCATAAAAATCAATAAAACTTTAAAAAAAAAAAATGAAGATTTTTTCATTTTTTCAAATCTATCGCAATCTGTTGTTGCAATCTATCATAGTTGTCCTCTTTAAGAGTTCCACACCTAGCTGTCATTTGTATCCCTAAGTATTTAACTTTTTTTTGTAATTTGAATATTTAATTTGTCTATTAATATTTTCTTTTGTTTTTCTGTCATATTTTTCACCAAAAAGTTCTTTTTTCCTTATTTATTTTTAGTCCTGCAACTTCACCAAATTCCTCTATATTTTCAATCAGCTTAGGACCTGTTTCCAACGGTTCTTCCAATATAAAAATCAAATCATCTGCAAAGGCTCTTCCTTTTTTATTTTCATTCCCTTTATTTCTTCATTTTTCCTAATATTTCTATTCAGTACTTCCAGAGTCAATACAAACAATAGTGGTGATAAAAGGCAATCTTGTCTAGTTTCTTTTTGAATATTAATATTTTCTGTCAATTCTCCACTCTTGCTATTTGCTTGTTATATATCACCTTCATTGCCTTTATAAATCTGTCTCCAAAGCCCATCTCTTCCAATTGCAACAGCATAACTTGCCAATTCACATTGTCAAAAGCTTTCTGTGCATCTAAGAAAACCAATGCCATTTGTTTCTCTTGGTGTATTTCGTAGTATTCCAGTGTATTCAATGTATTGAATACAGTGTATTCAGTGTATTCCAGTGTATTCCTTGTTCTGTTCTGAGAAGAAAGGTACGTGAGACTGCTGTTCCAACAAACAGCACTTTATTAAAACAACTCAGTGACTTGTAACAGAACATTTGCCGAAGCTGCGGCAGCCCTTTTTATAGCGGCTGCTCGTGGCTTGAGGCCAATGACAGTTCTTTAAGCTTTCCCGCTGTCAGGCAGGCCAATTGCATTGGTACTTTATTATCCAATCCTATTGCGGCCTCCTTGGCCAATCAAATTTAGGTATTTGGAGTATTCTCATTTCTCTATTTTGATCTGAGTGTATGAAATGATTTTAAAATCTTTTAAGTCTTTCTGCCATTATTGAGACAAATATTTTACAGTCAGCGCTTAGCAGGGATATTGTTCTGTAATTTTTTTTTTTGTAGGATCAGTAGTTAATTATTTTTAATATATAGAACAACTCTTTTATTTTGTTTTGCAAAGATGTATATAAATTGCCAGGTCTGGGGCAGTTCAACAGGTATGCATATTGTTTTTTAACATGCACTTCTTGTAATGAAATTATGTCCATCTTTAATTTTTTGAGTTTATAGAATATCTTTTTCCTTTTAATAGTCAAATTTAGTCAATTTATATTTATAGAGATTAGTTTCTTTTCCTCTTCCATTATTTACACTTTATATTTATATATCTTTGTTCTTGCCAAATAAACGTTAAGCCTTCAGGGATCAACCATCTGTAATTCACTTCTTTCTTAATTAAAATATTTGTCAGAAATTGATATTCTCTTCTTAGATCTCTCACTTTCCTTGGTATTTGTTTCAGAGCTTTAATTTCCTTTCCCTTATAGGCCCTGTCCCACTGCACCAACGGATGCAAAGAGGATGTAAAACATTAAAAAAAGCTTGCTATCCATTGGAAAACGCTATGCATCCATTGTGTACTCATTGCATACGTGTTTCATATGCTCTATCCGTCGAGCATCCTTCCACTGAGATTTCATCCGCACAAGAAGTTTTGAGCTGCAAAAACCTTTGTGAACGGATGAACTTTCTGCTGCGTACAATGTACATCCGTGACATATATGGGCAACAAATGTTCTATGTCCGTTATCATCTGTTAGACATCTGCTGTATCCTCTCTGCATCCTCTGGACATCCTTGCAACTCACATCCGCTGCAGCTGAAAATGGAAAGAGGGAGGAAACAAAAGGTACACGGAACGTCCACACAGCATTACTGGCACGGAAATAGAAAGGATATAAGCGGATGCATCTTGTATATAAAGGATTAAACGGACAAAATGTTTGTATCTGGGATGTATCTCAGACATTTATGATGTCTGCAGTATGTCTAGAGTATGTAGGAGGACACCTAGTGGAAAACCGACATTTCCTATAAAAAGGGGGAGGAAATCACCTGGATCTCAGTATGAGTCCAGCAGCAGTGGTGTACAAACCTCTTCACCGTTGGTCTTGCTCTTCCACATCATCCATTGTTTTCCACCATGGATCATGACACAATCCGTATGGTAGCTGCCATCATTCATCACCAGAACCAAGCCCTGTTCAGACTATTTCACCTTTTATACAGAAGGAGAAGAAAGAGACGTCCAAGAGCTGTGTGGGTCCAAGGATGGATCGTGAGAAGAATGCAGTTTGGACTGTATGACCAGCTGATGATGGAGCTGAGGAATGAAGACCCTCGTGCATTCCATCACTTCATGAGGATGCCACCAGCCATGTTTGACGAACTTGTAGAGCATATGAGACCCAGGTTGACCAAGCCTAGCACCAACTTCCATCCCAACCTGAAACCCTGGACTGAAGGTGGCACTGACTGTATGCCACCTGGCCTCTAGAACCACATACAAAAACATGCAGTATGCCTGGAGGGTGCCACACAACACCATCAGCAAAGTGGTCAGAGAAATGGTGCAGGCCATCATCGAAGAATACCTGTAGGAGCTCCTCAAGTGTCCCACCACTGAACAAGGCTGGAGGAAAGTTGCAGAAGAGTGGTATCAGAGGTGGAACTTTCCCCACACCGTTGGAGCCATAGATGGGAAGCACATGGCCTGCAAAGCTCCAGCCAACTCAGGGTCTACTTATTTCAACTACAAGGGCTTCTTCAGTATCATCCTCTTCGGCATGGTTGATGCTGACTACAAGTTCATGTACATCGATGCTTCAGGCAACGAGTCAGCTTCAGATAGCCAGGTATACAACGCCAGTGACCTCAAGGAGGGGCTGGAACGCAACCTCATCATGGGTTTTCCAGATCCAGACCCCATACCCAATGACACACAAGATGTGCCCTACTTCATCATTGGTGATGACGCTTTCTCCCTCAGAACCTACCTCATGAAGCCCTACACTTCAAGATATCTCATCCATGAAGAGAGGATCTTCAACTACAGGCTGCCCAGGGCAAGATGGGTGGTGGAGAACGCCTTTGGCATCCTGGCCAACAGGTTCCAGATACTTCTCACCACCATGCAGCATCACCCACAGACTGTGAGGAGCATCGTGGAAGCTTTCTGCATCCTGCACATTCTCATGCGCACCCACTACCCAGTGTTGCAGAACAGACTTGTGGACCATCAACAAGGGAATGGGGACATGGAGCTTGGTGAATGGAGACAAGGACGAAACCTGATAGACACTGTGGATATACAAGGCCTCAACAGAACTTCATGTGAAGGGAAGTAGCACAACCTACTGAGACACTGGTGCAACTCCTCAGCTGGAGCAGTGGAGTGGCAAGACAGGATGATAGATGATTAATGGATGCTTCCTTGAGCCTGTCTCATAACACTGATGAGATTGTGCCATGTATGTTGAGTGGTCCTACAATGAATAGAGCATTAATAAAAAGCTTTGTTTATTTTGAAATGTGTTGATCAATGAATAAATTGTTATTGATAATAAAGGTCCATATGTGTGGCAGCTGGGAGGGTGGACCATACAGTCCCACTATGCTTGCACTTGAGGTTCATCTATCCCACAACTACCCTTATCTATCCCACAACTATCCTTATCTATCCCACAACTACCCTATCTATTCCACAAGCATGCAAAGGCTTAACCATTTGTTAAAAGTTTTCACCAACACTTTATAAAGCAAAAAAAAATGAACCAAGTGTCTTAAGCAAAAATAACCTTTATTAACTTTCTTAGGTAACCTTTATGAGTTTATTAAATAAGCAAAATGAACCAAGTAAACTGAATTAAGTGTGTTAAGCAAAGATAACCTTTATTAACTGTCTTAAGTAAACTGTATGATGTTATTAAAAAAGTAAAATAACCCAAGTAAAGTGTCTTAAGCAAAGATAAAGTGAACAAGTAACAACTCAGTCTCTGGCACTATTCTCAGTCACTTTGAGTCATGTCCATGGTCTCAGCTGTTAAACAGCCAGGGACTTTGGAGGTGGCTGTGGCTTGAGGGCTGGTCTGAGGCGCCATTGGGGGGCTTGGCCCCGAGAGTACAACAGGGGATGGTATGTTAAGGAAGCTCTCAGAGAGCTGACTTCGTCCCTTCATCAAGTACCTGAGGCCCTTCATCAAGTACCTGAGATGTGAGGCACAAGACTGATGACAGATTGTCCGTTGATGGGCTTGGCTGTGTGGTGGAGGAAGGAGGAGTGTAGTGGGGCTTTCTGGTCTGCAGCTGGGTGAGGTGTGGCATCTGTGGTGTGCAATGAACCTGGGCCTGGACTGGGAAGGTCTGCTTCTGCTGTGGGAAGTCCTGGTAGTTGTAGCCTTGGTAGGTGAGGGGCTGTTGAAAGCCATGGAAGGGCTGTGACATCACCTCGGGTGGAGGAGCAGACCTGGACTGGGTCAGAGCAGGTTCATCTGGGCCTTGAGGGTTGTGCAGAAGTGCTGTGATCTTTTCCTTCATCACCTGGTACTGGGCCTCGGGCAGGTCCATGAGGGTGTGGCTCACGTAGGTGATGAAAGTCTGGCGGCTGGTGGATCCTCTGTCCAAGTGGACCAGCTGAGAGAGCAGTTCTGTGCTGGTCTACATTGTGTCCCTGATCTCCAACAGGACAGTGTGGCTCTGGCCCTCCAGTCTGCTTCTCTGCCTGCCTCCTGTGGAGCTGGGGTGGGGGTGAGGATACGTTGGTCTCTGGTGGCTGCCGCTTCATCCTCTATTTGTTACAGCAGGGCATCATCCTCCAAGTCCTCCGGCTTTGTGAGTGCAGCTGTCGGGGGGGGGGGGTTCTCTGCCTTGGGGCCCTCTGAAGACACCTGCCTGGACAGGGCAGCTGACTCCTAGCTGGAAGAGGACTGGCTGTCTGTGGGCTGTCTGAGGGAGAGGGGTGTCAGAGGGGCTGCTCCTCGGTGGTGGACCTCACCCTCCAGGAAGCTGCAGTTGGCCATGACATACATCTCCCATTCAGTGAGCTTGACAGTGGCCTGGCCAGATTTTTTGAGGTGTAGCTTGCCATACCAGGTGTGCATGTGCTTCCACCATCCCAGGAGTACATCTGTAGTGTAGCCCAGGCTCTCTGCCTTGTCTCTCCAAGCTGCCTGCTTCTTCTTGGTGTTGCAATAGAGTCTGTGGCCCTTTCTCCAGAGGTACTCTTTCTCCCTCAGCCATTCCAGCACCTCCTCCTCATGCTCCTCGGAAACGGTGTACTGTTTCCTCTCTCCCTTCTCCTTCCCTTGCTTCTTCCTCCCTCTGGCAGGGCTTTCAGCAGCAGGGCTTTGAGGGCCTTGGGGCTGGTCTACAGCAGCAGCAGCAGTAGCAGCACCACCACCAGCAGCAGCAGCACCAGCAGCACCAGCAGCACCAGCAGCAGCAGCAGCACCAGCAGCACCAGCAGCTTCAGAGTCAATGCCAGAGGGTGGGATGGTGGTTCTGTCCTTCTTGCCAGGGCTGGCATGAGTAGGCACCAGCTTTCTCTTCTTCTATACATCTGCTATGCATCCGCTTTGCTTCCTATAGGCGTCCATGATGCATCCGCGTCATCCCCTATGCATCCGCCCCTTCCACTATGCGTCCACTTCGCAATTCTCCCCCGGAAGCCCTTCGGATATGTCATCCACTTCCATCCACTGTCATCCTCTAGGCTTCCTCTGAATATCCGCTAAACATCCCCGCTATGTACTACCCTGTCCATTCTTTTCCGTTCTTTTCTGTTCTGTTTATGCAAATTTTCGCCACTTTTGGGAGCAGATGACAACGGATGGAGCCACCCTCGAAATTTTGCTCATCCGCTGTGTCCTTTATGTATACGTTTTGTGTCCGTCGGCCAGCAGGATCTAGCGGGATACTTTAATAAGTCATCTCTTGCTTCCCATAGTATTTCTGTTCTCATTATTTTCTTAATGAATCTCACATGTACTTCTCTAGGTAATTTGTTTCTCATTGCAAATCTAGTATATACTCGACATATTTCATCCATTCCATCCATCATTTTTCTTCAGTTATCTCCAAAGCTCCTGCCAATATTCCTGTCACAATTTCTGCAAGGTTTTCTCCTTTTTCTTCCTCAATATTTTGAAATCTTAGAAAGAAATCAGCCTTATCCATCTCCCAGAATATTGAATCTTTTCCTTTTTTATATTCAGCCTTTGTCTATCTGTTATCTATTTTTCCTACTTTCTTATCTGTTTTGTCACCTCTTCCATTTTCTGTATTCTTTCTCCATATGTCATAATTATTTGTTGTATATTTTCTTCCATCTTTTCTTCCATCTTTCCAATTCTATCATCTGTATGATTCCCTTGATCTTGTATTGCTCGGAACATTAACTTTATTTCTTGCATTGAACCCTCTTTTTCCCTTTTTGTTTCTTGTTGAATCATAGTTGTGATAGATCACTGAGTGTCTGGGCTCAGTGAGGAGGAGGTGGGGATCGATGATCCAGTAACAGATGTCTTTCTCATATCTAGTTAGTTATAATCCACTTGCAGGAGTTCAGGAAAGGTTAAAATGAATGATAAAATCTTTAGGTTCTTCTCTACCTTAATCCAATTTTATCCAAAAAGGATGGAGATAAATGATCCAAAAACAATAAAAAATATAAACCCCAAATAAAAATAGAGCAAAAATATATAAAATCCAAAAAATCTGATGCAAAAAAAAAAAGAAAGAAAGAAACCCAAAAGAGGAGTACAAATCCATCCACTTTTAGATAGAAGAGGGGAAAAAAACCCCAAAAGAAAAGGGAAATGTAAAAAAAAATCAAGAAGGCCAAGTTGTATCCACTTATTAGCTAGAAAATTGGTGAAAAAAGAATGGAAAAAGGAAAAGAAAAAGAAAAAAAAGAAATCAGTATTCCAAAACTAATCCAAACTGAAGAACTGGAACTAAAGGCCCAAAACACACACCAGCAGAAGAAAAAAAAAAGTGGAATAATAACAACTGCAGTTTATAAATTTATGTTACAAAAAACCTAATGTCTCAGTGTAAAATCCAGCAAGCTAAAAAGCCAAAATCCGAAACATGTGTATTATTCAAGGTCACAGTATTATTTATTTTTTCCTTTTCCTTTTCAACTTTCTGGTTATTTACAAAGTCTCTGAGAGCAGCACCTGTTTTCAGTGCTCACTCTCTATCTTTTTTCTCTTCTAAACAACCTGTAGTTAAAATAGCTTAATCTTAATCTTTAGTCTGTTATTTTTAATTTTTGTGACCTCTAGATGGCAGTATTGCTTAGCTTTACCTTTCACTTATATTCTGGTTAAACTGTATCCATATAGTTTAAAAAGTAAAAAATAAAAAAAGAATAAAAGGAAACAAAATACTCCAGAGATTTTTAACTTAAAAACAAGAGTTGAATTTCTTCTATAAATTATTGTTTTAAGGTCCAATCCAGTCCAGTTAGTCAAAGGCAAAAAAATAAAAAATCCAAATAAAATTTCACAGCTCACCATGCGTTTAACTTCGCTGCTGCCTTCTACTTTTCTGTCTTCTTTCTTTGATAATTCTTTTCCTTTAAGGTACTCTTCTATCTTTACTTAGTAAAAGAAATTTCTCACTCAAACCAACACACTTTCTTTTTCTGATCTTCTTCCATTTCAGCGCTGTCACAGCATCTTAGTGGCTTAAAGCTTCATGGCCGCTTTCCACCACTGCTGGGCTGCAGGAGCTTTCCTGGATCAACCAGGGACTTTGCAATGTTCCTGGGATCAACAGGATGTGTCCCCTTTGCTTACTATCACTCTGGAACGGTTTGGGACAACTGGGACTGTTCAGCTACGGGGGTCTGCTCTTTTAGCTTTCTCTTTTTATGTTTTTTTTTTTCTTGGAGAAGAATGAACCAAAATAGAAGTTATGTAACTCTTGCCTTTTCTTGGTTATTTTATTAGCACTTTGCCATCTTCCCTTGAGCAGATGTTGTAATGATGTGCTTCTTTCCATTTTGAGCATATTTAAATTATATGACATACAGTATTTTACTTTTATTTTGAACATATTTTTAATTATTCTTATCTTTTCCTAATTTCAGTGCTTTTGGTAGGTAAAGCTGATTTTGAAAACAGTTTAGAAACTGTGATAGCAAGAAAACTGCCTGGGACTGAATATTTACTTTATCATCTGCATGATTTCAATTTAAGAAACTGATTTTAACTCCTGAATCTCTTCATATTTTGGAACTGCCTAAAGACTACATAGATTTTTAGACTATCCTTCCCCATGCTGAAGTTTGACAAGAACCTTTCCATTTCCTCTTTTTCTCCCCAAGTTTTATTACATTTTTATTTTTAAGTACACATCAATATCAGTACATAAACAGTGTGGCCCCTGGGTATAATTCATTTTGATACAAACATCAATAATGATAATTGTAATAGCTCTTATATTAATCAAATTTATAAAATTAATATACATAGAGTAGTTTTTAGAATAGTTATTCAAAATTTCATTGTTCCATTTTAATGCCAATGATATTATAAGCAATTATCTTTCCTTAAATCTGCATGATTTCCTTAGGATATCTTGTGAGGTGAGTGAGATACACTTAAAGTATTTTTAAGTGGTGCAAATAGATCTAAGGATTGCTTCTCCTGGGTATGCTGTTTCTGGAGAACTTAAATGACCTCTCTGCTAAAGAGTTTCACTTTATGAGCAAAAGTTGGCTGCTGATAGTTATCATTGCATTTTTATTATTTTAATTTATTTTACATACACACACACATTTACACACACTCACACACACACATGACTAGAACAGAATAGATATATGTAGAAGAAGAAAATAGATAAACAGGTTTCTTCTATAAATTAATCCTGCTGAATCCTGAATCTCAGAAGGTGCTGTTGATGTTAAATAGTCTTGATGAAACGTGGTACATTTTTCAGCCATTTTTGAATGCTAACCAGAACAGGACTTATGAATGGAAGCCCTTACAGCCTGTTTGCTTTCTGAAGAAAACAAATGCCATTTTAGGAAAAGCTACAAGGATAAATTCCTGAGGTAGTGGCCCAAGGAGCAGAGAGAGAAAAACAGCATATAGGATGTCTGCAAAGACTAGACAGCCCAGAAAAGATTTTCTACAGAGAAAGAGAAAGAAAAAGAATGGCAGTATTTTATCTGTGGTAATAATAATCATTTGAAGAAAGAATGTTTGCAAGGAAGAAAAACAACAGATGCACATGCTGCTGTTGCAAAAGTTAGAATAGAATAGAATAGAATAGAATAGAATAGAATAGAAGAGAAGAGAAGAGAAGAGAAGAGAAGAGAAGAGAAGAGAAGAGAAGAGAAGAGAAGAGAAGAGAA
>BLBF01000019.1:9279459-9381377 GCA_015471245.1 Laticauda colubrina | reverse complement strand
AAGAGAAGAGAAGAGAAGAGAAGAGAAGAGAAGAGAAGAGAAGAGAATACCTTTATTGTTATTGCATTTAAAATGCAATGAAATTTGAAAGCTACTCGAGCACAGTGCCCCAAACACCACATCACAATCACACTACACAGTATTTAAAAAATAAAATAATTAAAGTAAATATAATAATAATTAAAAATCTAGTCTAAAACCTATTTAAAACATATATTAAGTTAGATAGTTTAAAAATGCCACTTCATACATAGAACTAAATCAGAAATGTACTGTTTGATTCAAGACAATTATTGCCTTGGAAAAGAAACTGTTTCTCAGTCTATTAGTCCTCATTTTAAGACACCTCTAACGTCTCCCTGATGGTAACAATTCAAAATATAATGACCAGGATGAGAACAGTCTGTGGAGATTTTTTAGTGCTCTAGAGAGGAGTCTGGTCTTCACAATCTCTTCCAAAGAAGAAAGAGAGCAATTGATGATTTTTTGTGCTGTGTTTATAACTCTCTGGAGCATCATCTTATCCACTACAGAGCATCCAGCATACCACACCATTACACAGTATGCCAAGTAATGCTCTTGATGGTAGAATGGTAAAAAGTAACCAGCAACTTCTCACCAGACCACTCTTTTGCAGCAGCCTCAGAAAGTGCAGGTGCTGTTGGGCCTTCTTTGCAGTGGCCATAGTGTGGACCAACCAAGTAAAGTGATCAGAAATATGAATTCTTGGAAATTTAAAATTATGAACTCTTTCCACACAATCTCCATTGATAAATAGTGGGAGAGGCTCTGCTTTGCATTGTCTGAAGTCTATAATCGATTCTTTGGTCTTTTTGATGTTCAGAGTGAGGTTATGACTCTTGCACCACAAGACCTGTCTGAGAACCTCTGACCTCTAGGCCATTTCATCTTCTTCTGATTATGAGTCCCACCAACATGGTGTCATCTGCAAATTTTATTAAAGAGCTAATGGGACAAGAGGGAGTGCAATCATATGTGTAGAGTGAATACAAAAGGAGCTCAGTACACAACCCTATGGACAGCCAGTGCTAAGAGCAAGAGTGGAGGAAAAATAGCTGTCAATCCTAACAGTTTGAGGTCTATTAGTAAGAAAGTCCTTTATCCAACAGCAGATGTGAGAGGAGAGGCCCAATTCTAGCAACTTCTTAATCAGTATATCCGGAATGATGGTATTAAAAGCCGAGCTTCCTTCCAACAAAAAGCTTCCTTACATAGTTCCCACTATGTTCCAGATGGTTCAGTGCAATGTGGAGAGCTATGGCAATAGCATCCTCTGTGGATTTGTTATTTCGATAGGCAAACTGGTATGGGTCAAGGTTTGATGGGAGGCAATCTTGTATATATTTTAAGACCAATCTCTCAAAACATTTCATAATTATTGGTGTGAGAGCTACTGGTCTATAGTTATTTAAAGTATCAGGAGAGGGCTTTTGGAGAACTGGAATAATAATGGAAGTTTTGAGACAAGATGGAATAATGGCTTGTGTAAGAGAAAGGTTAAAAATATTTGTAAACATACTTGCAAGCTGGTCAGCACATGCTTTGAGTACCTTCCCAAGTACCCCATCAGGGCCAGCGGCCTTTTTCACATTCATTGGTCTAAGCACCCACTTCACATCATACTCTTGTACTGTGAAGAGCTGAATACCAGTGGTTTATAGAGGCAGTGTGTCTGAAGACCTATTCAGTTCAAATCAGGCAAAGAAGCAGTTTAAGCCCCTGTCACACTGCACCAACGAAAGGAAAGAGGATGTAAAATGGAGAGAAACACTTGCCATACATTGATTAATGCGAAGCATCCGTTCTGTACTCACTGCATACGTTTTGCTTCCTCTCTATCCTTCCAGCATCCGTTTATTGATGTTTCATCCGCTCAGAAAGTTTTGAGCTGCTCAAAACTTTTGAGCAGAAAATGTATCCAATTCGTCTGTTCTGCATCCGCTACGCATCCGCTATATCTGCTAGGCATCCGCTGCGCATCCGCACAACTCCATCCGCTCCAGCAGTAAACAGACGCAGGGAGGAAGAGGAACGGACATGGAATGGATGCAGAATGGATGCCTAGCAGATGCAGCATGGAAATAAAGCATGTAAAACGGAAAAAACGTTCACAGAGGGGACCTATCTCGGATATTAAGGATGTCTAGAGGATGCCTAGAGGATGCAAAGGGACACCTAGGGGAAAACCTATACTGCCTATAAAAAGGGGGAGCAACTCATCTGGATCTCACTTTCAGAACAGCAACCCTGCGGTGCAGACCTCTGCAGCCTTCATCTGACTCTTCCTCTTCCACAGCATCCAGTCATGTCCACTGTGGATCATAACAAAATCCTTTTGGCAGCCACCATCGTTCTGCAACAGTGCGAAGCCATCTTGAGGCTCTGTGAACTCTACCACAGGAAAAAGAAGAGGCGACCAAGAAGGGTCTGGGTCCGAAGATGGATCGGGAGAAGAGCAGAGTATGGACTGTACAACAAGCTGATGGTGGAGCTCAGGAACGAAGATACTCGTGCATTCCAAAACTTCATGAGGATGCCTCCAGCCATGTTTGATGAAGTTGTGCAGCGCCTGACACCCAGGTTGACCAAGGCAAACACCAACTTCCGGCCCAGCCTGGAACTTGAGCTCAAGGTGGCACTGACTCTGCGTTACTTGGCCTCAGGGACCACAGACACGAGCATGCAGTACAGCTGGAGGGTGCCACACAACACCATCAGCATTGTGGTCAGAGAAGTGGTGCAGGCCATCATCGAAGAATACAAGGAGGAGCTCCTCCACTGCCCCTCCACTGAAGAAGGATGGAAGAAAATTGCAGAGGAGTGGTATCAGAGGTGGAACTTCCCCCACACCGTTGGAGCCATCGAAGGCAAGCACGTGGCCTGCAAGGCTCCAGCCAACTCAGGGTCCCCTTATCACAACTACAAGGGCTTCTTCAGCATCATCCTCTTCGCCATGGTCGATGCTGACTACAAGTTAATGTACATCGATGCTTCAGGCAACGGCTCATCTTCAGATACCCAGGTATACAATGCCAGTCACCTCAAGGAGGGGCTGGAACGCAATCTCATCATGGGCTTCCCAGATCCAGACACCCTGCCCAACAACACGCAAGATGTGCCCTACTTCATCGTGGGGGATGACGCCTTCTCCCTCACAACCTACCTCATGAAGCCCTACACCTCCAAATGCCTCATCCGAGAAGAGAGGATCTTCAACTACAGGCTGTCCAGGGCAAGGCGGGTGGTGGAGAACGCCTTTGGCATCCTGGCCAACAGGTTTCAGGTACTTCTCAACACCATGCAGCATCGCCCAGAGACCGTGAGGAGGATCGTGGAAGCTTGCTGCATTCTGCACAATCTCATGCGCACCCGCTACCCAGTCTTGCAGAACAGGCTCGTTGACCTCCAGCAAGGCAATGGGGACATGGAGCCTGGGGCATGGAGGCAAGGGGAATACCTGATAGACACTGAGGATGTGCAAGGCCCCAACAGAGCCTCATGTGAAGGGAAGAAGCAGCGCAACCTCCTGAGACACTGGTGCAACTCCCAGCTGGAGCAGTGGAGTGGCAAGACAGGATGATAGATGCTTAATGGATGCTTTCTTCAGCCTGTCTCATCACATGGATGAGATTGGGCCATATATGTTGGGTGGGCCTACAATGAACAGGGCATTTAATAAAGAGTTGTGTTTATGTTGACATGTGTGGATGATTGATTACATTATTATTGATAATAAAGGGCCATAGGTGTGGCACCTGGGAGGGTGGACCATCCAGTCGCACTGTGCTTGCACTGGAGGTTAATCTATCCCACAGCTATTACCCATCCCAAAGGTATCCCTGCCCATCCCACTGCTATCTCAACCCATCCCACAAGCATGCAAAGGCTTAAACCATTTCTAAAAGTTTCCACCAAGACTTTATTAAAAAAAGGAAATGAAGCAAGTGTGTGAATCAAAAATAGACTTTATTAACAACAAGCTATAAAACAAAAATGAGTCTCTGGCACTCCTCTTGGTCACTCAGTCTCAGGGGTGAAGGGTGCAGGTGCTATGGAGGTGGCTGGTGCTGGAGTGCTTGTCATCAGCTCCTCCAAAAGCAGAAGCAGCAGAAATCCCAGCCCCAGAAGAGCGAGCCCGTGCTGCAGAAGCCCCAGCAGAACCAGAGTGAGGGCCAGGGGCCGAGATGGTAGCCCTGTCCCTCTTGCAAGGGCTGGCAGCAGATGGCTGAGGCTTTCTCTTCTTCCCCATGGTTGTGGGATTGCTGGCTGGCAGGGAGGCTGGCAGGCACCAAGGCTGGCAGGAAGACTGGCAGGCAGGCAGGCACCAAGGCTGGCAGGCAGGCACCAAGGCTGGCAGGCAGGCAGGCACCAAGGCTGGCAGGAAGGCTGGCAGGCAGGCATGAACCAAGGCTTGCAGGCAGGCAGGCACCAAGGCTGGCTGGCAGGCATGAACCAAGGCTGGCAGGCAGGCAGGCACCAAGGCTGGCAGGCAGACTGGCTGGCAGCAAGGCTGGCAGGCAGGCAGACAGCAAGGCTGGCAGGGAGGCTGGCAGGAAGGCTGGCAGGCAGGCAGACAGCGAGGCTGGCAGGGAGGCTGGCAGCAAGGCTGGCAGCAAGGCTTCCAGGCAGGCATGCAGGCAGGGCAGGCAAGGCTGTCAATCCGTCCGGCAGCAGGTCTTTCCTCTGAATGGTGACCTGCTTCCGAGCTGCTTCCCTTATATCCGTGGGGCTTACGCAATGCATCCTTCCCACATGCACAATTAATGCTAGGCATCCATTAGGCTTCTGCTGTGCATCCACTAGGCTTCCACTGTGCATCCGCTTCATCCGCTTAGCATCCGCTGTGCATCCGCTGTATCCGTTCCGCGTCCGCTTTGCTGAGATCCCCCGCAAACCTTGCGGACGTGCCATCCACTCTCATCCGCTTCCATCCGCTGGGCTTCCATTCCGCATCCACTTTCCATCCGCCCTGCGTCCTCCCCGTGTCCGTTCCTTTCCGTGTTATCCGCTCTGCTTATGCAAATTTTTGCCCCTTTTGAGAGCGGATAACAACGGATGGAACATTTTTCTCATCCGTTGTGTTCTTTGTACTAATGTTTTGCATCCGTTGGGCAGTGTAACAGGGCCTTTAATTCTTCTGCCAGTGATGCGTCCTTATTGATCGATATGGGGTTGCTGCCCCTGTAATTAGTGATGTGTTTAATTCCCTGCCAATTGTGGATGGTTATTTGTGAACTAGTCCTCAATCTTCCCTTTGTAGTCCTTTTTTGCCTCCTTGATGCCCCATCTTAGTTCCGCTCTTCCCTTGTTATACCAAACTGTCCTCAGATCTGAATGCCATATCATGTGTCCTGAGAAGTAATTGCACATCCTTGTTCATCTAGAGCTTCTGGTTTGGAAAAATCTGGATGCGCTTATTCACAGTAACCGTATTCACACAGGTCAAGATGTAAAACAGTACAGTTTTTGTATATTGCTCCAAACCCTCTTGTTGAAATAAATTCCAATTAGTATTTGAGAAACAATCCTGCAGCTGATCAATTGTTCCCTCCAGCCAGATCTTGATGAGTTTAATTTCAGGCTTTCTTTTCCTTCTGAGGGGGGTGTATGCTGTATAAGGAACAATGATAAATGATCTGAAAGTCCCAGATGTGGAAGGGACACTGTTTTATATGCATGTTTTACATTAGAATACACATGATCAAGTGTGATATTCCCCTGGTGGCGGGGAAAGCTGATGCTGATGCTGATGTTGATTCTGACTAAAAGTTCATGTACAGCGATGCTTCAGGCAATGGGTCTGCTTCAGATAGCCAGGTATACAATGCCAGTGACCTCAAGGAGGGGCTGGAATGCAACCTCATCATGGGTTTTCCAGATCCAGACCCCCAACTCAATGACACACAAGATGTGCCCTACTTCATTGTGGGTGATGATGCCTTCTCCCTCAGAACCTACCTCATGAAGCCTTACACTTCCAGATACCTCACCCGTGAGGAGAGGATCTTCAACTACAGGCTGTCCAGGGCAACACGAGTGGTGGAGAACGCCTTTGGCATCCTGGCCAACAGGTTCCAGGTACTTCTCATCACCATGCAGCATCACCCACAGACTGTGAGGAGCATCGTGGAAGCTTGCTGCATCCTGCACAATGTCATGTGCACCCGCTACCCAGTGTTGCAGAACAGGCTTGTGGACCATCAACAAGGGAATAGGGACATGGAGCTTAGTGAATGGAGGCAAGGATGAAACTTGATAGACACTGGATGTACAAGGCCCCAACAGAGCTTCACATGAAGGGAAGAAGCAGCGCAACCTCCTGAAACACTGGTGAACCTCCCCAGCTGGAGCAGTGGAGTGGCAAGACAGGATGATAGATGCTTAATGGATGCTTCCTTGAGCCTGTCTCATAACACTGATGAGATTGTGCCATGTATGTTGAGTGGCCCTACAATGAATAGGGCATTAATAAAGAGCTTTGTTTATTTTGAAATGTGTTGATCAATGAATAAATTGTTATTGATTAAAAAAAAGGGCCATATGTGTGGCAGCTGGGAGGGTAGACCATACAGTCCCACAATGCTTGCGCTGGAGGTTTATCAATCCCACAGCTATCCTTACCTATCCCACAGCTATCCTTACCCATCCCACAGCTATCCTTACCCATCCCACAGCTATCCTTACCCATCCCACAAGTATCCTTACCCATCCCACAAGTATCCTTACCCATCCCACAACTATCCTTACCTATCACACAAGCATGCAAAGGCTTAACTCTTTTTTCAAAGTTTTCACAAACACTTTATTAAGTAAATAAAATGAACCAAGTGTGTGAAGCAAAGATAATCTTTATTAACAACTGTCTTAAGTAAACTGTATGACTTTATTAAAAAAGCAAAATGACCCAAGTAAAGTGTCTTAAGCAAAGATAAGGTGAACAGGTAACAACCCAGTCTCTGGCACTATTCTTAGTCACTCTGAGGCATGTCCATGGTTTCAGCTGTCGAGAGGCCAGGAACTGTGGAGGTGGCTGTGGCTGGAGTGCTGGTCTGAGGTGCCATTGGAGTGCCTGGTACAACAGGGGATGGTGTGTTCAGGAAGCTCTCAGAAAGCTGACTCAGTCCCATGAGGTTGAGAAGCCCTTCCTCAAGGACCTGGGATGTCAGGCACAGTACTGAAGACAGATTTTCTGTTGTGGAGCTTGGCTGTTGGGTGGAGGAAGGAGGAGTGTAGTGGGGCTGTCTGGTCTGCAGTTGTGTGAGGTGAGGCGCCTCTGGCATGCGATGTACCTGGGCCTGGACTGGGAAGGGCTCCCTCTGCTGTGGGAAATCCTGGTACTCATAGCCTTGGTAGGTGAGGGGCTGTTGAAAGCCGTGGAAGGGCTGTGACATCCCCTGTGATGGAGGACCAGTCCTGGACTGGGTTGGAGAAGGTTCAGCTGGGCCTGGAGGGTGGTGCAGCAGTGCTGTGATTTTCTCCTTCATCACCTGGTACTGGGCCTCGGGCTGGTCCATGAGGGTCTGGCTCATGTATGTGTTGAAGGGCTTGCGGTTTGAGGATGGTATATCAATGTGGACCAGCTGGGAGAGATGATCTGTGCTGCTCTTGATGGTCCCTGATCTCCAGCAGGACAATGTGGCTCTGGCCCTCCAGTCTGCCCCTCTGCCTGCTTTCTGTGGAGGTGGAGCTGGGTGTGGGTGTGGGTTGGTCTCTGGTGGCTGCTTGTTCTTGCTCCATTTGAGACAGGGGATCCTCCACATCCTCTGGCATGGGGAGTGCAGCTGTCGGGGGGGGTCTCTGCTGTGGGGCCCTCCAAAGACACCTGCCTGGACACAGTAGCTGTCTCCTGGCTGGAAGAGGAGTGGCTGTCTGTGGGCTGTCTGAGGGAGAGGGTTGACAGAGGGGCTGCTCCTCGGTGGTGGACTTCACCCTCCAGGAAGATGCACTTGGCCATGACGTACATCTCCCGGTCAGTGAGCTTGACAGCGGCCTGGCCAGATTTCTTCAGGTGCAGCTTGCCATACCAGGTGTGCATGTGCTTCCATCATCCCAGAAGTACGTCTGAAGTGTATCCCAGGCTCTCCGCCTTGTCTCTCCATGCTGCCTGCTTCCTCTTGTTGTCGCGATAGAGCCTGTGGCCCTTTCTCCACAGGTACTCGTTCTCCCTCAGCCATTCCAGCACCTCCTCCTCATGGTCCTCGGAAATGGAATACTGTTTCCTCTCTCCCTTCTCCTTGCCTTGCCTCTTCCTCCCTCTGGCAGGGTCTTCAGGACCACAGCAGCAGCACCAGCAGCAGCAGGAGAAGCACCACCAGCAGCAGCACCACCAGCAGGAGAAGCACCAGCAGCACCAGCAGCACCAGCAGCACCAGCAGCACCAGCAGGAGAAGCATCAGCAGCACCAGCAGGAGAAGCACCAGCAGCAGCAACACCAGGAGCACCACCACCAGCAGCAGCAGCAGAAGCACCAGCAGCTTCAGAGTCAGTGCCAGAGGGTGGGATGGTGGGTCTGTCCTTCTTGCCAGGGCTGGCAGGTGTAGGTACCGGTTTCCTCTTCTTTCCTGACTGACGAACCATTGTGTTCTTTCAAGATGTCTCTGGCAGCAGGTCTTTCCTCTGAATGCTGACTACTTGCGAGCTGCATCCTTTTATATCCATGGAGCTGATGCAATTCATCCTCCCCGCATGTGCAATGACCGCTTTGCATCCGCTACGCATCCACTACGCATCCACTATGCATCCTATAGACGTCCGTGATGCATCCGCATCATCCGCTATGCATCCGCTCCTTCCGCTACGCGTCCGCTTCACTATTCTCCCCCGGAAGCCCTTCGGATGTGTCATCTGCATCCATCTGCTTCCATCTGCTAGGCTTCCTGTGAACATCCGCTTACCATCTTTGCTACGTACTACCCCCGTCCGTTCCTTTCTGTTGTTTTCCGTTCTGTTTATGCAAATTTGGGGCACTTTTGAGAGCGGAAAACAATGGATGGAGCCACCCCCGAAATTTTGCTCATCTGCTGTGTCCTTTTTGCATACGTTTTGCATCCATCGGCCAGTGTGACCTAGCCTTTAGCGAATGGCCAGAAGGCTAAAATCACAGCAAAAGGCAGTGTGCTGATTCTATGTCTAGAGGAAAAGTTTAGTATCATATTATGTGTCCCTAAAATGGAGCATAATTTCCTGAGTGTTTCTAGTCTAGACCAAAAGGGGCTTGAGACCACATTTGTAAATGGGAAGTGTCTCATTAAAAGGAATGGAAGTGCATGTGCACAGGGCATAAAAATGGATAATCTTTGTGTGTTGCAGGGACAAAAGGTTCAGTGTGCCCAAGCATTTGGAAACATGGCACAACATGATTCATGCTTTCATCTCTTGCATAGAAAGCTTGGCCGTCCCAGCTTCAGATTTTTACAACACAGGCAAATTTGGAGAAAGTTTGAACATAAAGGGATGTAAGGCATACTTGGACTGTGCAGTATCAAAATTCAAGGCATTCTCAGTAAGCAAAAGTAGGACAAGGCAAAGAACAAATGCTTTAGAGCTGGTACATGTAGATTTGGTGGAGCCAATGCAAGCAGGTTGGGAGAAATAAAGTATTCACTTGTCATTGTAGATGACTACAGCAGATTTGATTTTTGCTATTTACTAAAGGGTAAAATTGAAGTGCTAGAGAAATTTAAGCAATGGATATTTAAGCTTCATAGAAAGGAAGTATAAACAACAGGTATGACAGAGTTTCAGTATTCATGTCAGCAAGTTTTCAACAGTGGTTGGGATAGTTAAGAATAAAACATAGACATACTAATTCATACAGATGAGAATGTTGTAGCTGAGAGGCATCTTACAAACAATGATGGATTTACTGCTGCAGGATTCTGGTCTGAGCAGGTCATATGGGGTGAAGCCATGTTGACTGCTAATTATTTAATCAATAGGCTGTGCAGCTCCTCAATTAATGATACTCCGTCTGCAGTGCTATATGGGAGAAAGCCATCTCTGGCACATTTAAGGGTGTTTGGAAGCAATGCATGGCAAAGACAATCAGGAGAAAAGGTCAACCAAAGGCTAGAAAGCTCAGGTTTACAGGCTATGAGCCTGGCTCAAAGAGGTATCGCTTTAGCGATGGGAGCAAAAGAATAGTAATTTCAAAGTCTGCTAGCTTTGTAGAGCTAAATTGGAACATAATTGATATCAAGTTTTGGAATGATCCACTTAGTCATGGTGATTCACTAAATGATGATAACTCACTTAGTGATGGTGTCAGCATTCAGGGAAGAGAAACTAAAAAAGAACAAGAAAAGGAGTAAGGAGAAGATGAAAATTCAAATATGAAACCCGAGAGGGTTGAAACACTGGAGCAATCAATGCCACACAAGTCAGAGTGATGGAACAAGGGGATTCCACCTGACAGGTATTCTGCTAGTGAAGTAAAGATATGTAATCTGTGCCAAGAAACTATCAGGAAGTATTGGCACTACCCAAAATTGAACAAGTAAAGTGGAAAGAACCCATGGATAAAGAAATGAAAACCATGGGTGACCATAAAGTGTTTACATCTATGACTTTGCCACAAGGTTGCAAAGCTGTAGGATGTAAAAGGGTGTACAAAAAGAAAGCATTAGCCAATAAAGAGATACACTATAAGGCAAGATTAGTGACACAAGGTTTTTCAGAGGAAAAATGTGCAGTATAATGAGGTATTTGCACCAACAGTGAATAGTGAAAGCCTTAGGTTGGCACTAGCATTGGCAGTGGCACATGACTATAAAATATGGCATTTTGATATAACCACAGCATTCCTCAATGCAGAATTAGAGGAAGAAATTTACATGGTTCAAGCACCAGGGTATGAAAGTAAAAAGACTAACGTTGTGTATAAATTGAACAAAGCCATTTATGAGCTGAAACAATCAGCCAGGAATTGGAATATCTGTTTATTTATATATATTTATTTTGAAGTTTTAAAAACAATTTTATTTACAAATTTTAAAATGTACAATTTCAAAAACACAGAAACAATAATAACACATAGTGTTTTACATTTGTTGTCGAATTTGATGAGTCCTAAAAATCATTATTGGCTAGTATTAGTCACATATTCACACCTTATCACATCCTAAGTACTAAATAATTCTCAATATACTCCATTTAATTTCACGTTGGATTATAACCACTGTTCTCTTACTAATACATTCATGTTTTTTAACTAATAAACACAAAAAATATTATAAATAGCTAATACTAATAATAGTAGTAACAAAGAAAATAAGATTTAAAACCTTTAATTGTACTTAATATATTATGAATCGCTGGATATAATTTGTATCTTAGGTTCATTTATATGTTTCCCTTTTTATTGTCTACCCACTTGTCCCATATCTGGTAATAATCTGTATCCTCCTTCCTGTTAATTTTAAATGTAAGCCTCTCCAGTTGGGCACATTCATGTTTTCTTAATAAGAACCTGTATTGGTGGTACATTTGGGTTTTTCCAATATTCTGCTAGTGAGATATGTGCCTCAATTAATAAATGGATGGTCAGATATTTTACTTTAGCTGGGTAGTCCCCTTTAATCATTCCCAACAAAAGTAGTTCCGGTTTCCACTCCAGTCTACTCCCTATATTTTCTTCTATCCAAGTTTTTATTTTTATCCAATATTTCTTTATCTCAGGACAAGTCCACCAATGAATGAAAGTATTTACCAAATTTCCCTTTACATTTCCAACAGCAAGGATTGGCTGTCAGAAATATTTTGGCCTATCTGGAGGGCGCCAGATGCCATCTATACTTCATTTTGTATAAATTCTCCTTGTGTGCTACTGATATGGTTAGTGTCAAATTTTTCTGCCAGATTTCTTCCCAGTCATCCAGATCAATGCTATAACCAAAGTTTTTTTCCCAAACTAACATGGGACCTTTCACAATTTTCTCGGTCATTTCATATTCTAATAAATAATTATATAATTTGAAAATTTTCTCAGGATTTAGAAGTATTTTACCCAAATATGTATCTTTTAGCTCAATTCCATATTCTTATTTGAAAATATGACTAATTATCAATAGCTATCTTTTGCAATTCTAATTTCTGTTTCGTTTTAATTCTTCCCTCGCTATCTAATATTTGGTAGTATTTAAGTTTTTTACTGATGTCCATCGTGTTTAAATGAAACATTACCTTCATCGTTGAGAACCACCTCGGGATTTTAGTGTAATGATTCTTTCTTATTTCAGTCCAAACTTTAATTAAAGACTTTCAGAATACATGTCTGGTAAAATATAAATTGTTTATACTATTCAGGTTCCATAAAAAATCATGCCAGCTGCAAATCATGTCCCTCCAATTGTAAAATCCTGTTATTCCTTAAGTCAACCCAATCTTTTATCCACACTAATGCCGCTGCTCTATAATATGTCTCCCAGACATGTAGTCCGAATCCACCTCTGCTTTTATTATCTTGTCAATAATTGTTTTTATCCTTGTTTTCTTCTTTGCCCAGATAAATTTCATTACAATTTTATCTAAATCTTTAAAGAATTTTTTGTCCAGCAATATCGGAATTGTTTGAAATAAATATAATATTTTAGGTAGAACATTCATTTTGATTATTGTTATTCTACCTAATAATGAAATTTGCATCTTATTCCAATTTTCCAAGTTCTTTTCAATCTGTTTCAGTAATTTAGTATAATTATCCTCTCGCAGTTTTAATATTCTAGCTCTTAACCAGATTCCTAAATATTTAATTTTATTTACAATTTGTAATCCCATGTTTTCTTCCAATTTTTTTGTTTACTATTTGTTATGTTTTTAACTAACATTTTGTTTTTTTTCCTTATTAATTTTTAATCCTGCTAATTTACCAAATTTGTCTATTTCATTTAGTAGAGCTGGTCTTGAGCCTATTGGGTCATCTATGACAAAAACCATATCATCTACGAAGGCTTGTAATTTATATTCTTTAATTCTTTTATATCCTTTTAATTCCTTTAATTTCCTCATTTAATTTAATTCTATCCAGCAAAGTTTCCAAAACAGTTATAAAAAGCAGAGGTGAAAGCAGACATCCATGTCTGACCCCCTTCCTTATCTTTAATAATTTGGTAATTTCTCTGTTTATACATTGGCCTTTTGTGTGGGCATAGATTGCATTCAACATTTTTATGAAATTGTCTCCAAAATCTATCAAATTAATCTGCTTTTTCATAAAGTCCCAATTTAAATTGTCAAAGGCCTTTTGTGCATCCAGGAAGACCAAAGCCATTTGGCTTCCTGGATGCTTTTCAGAATATTCCAACATATCTATTATTGTTCTTGTGTTATAACTGATCTGCCTTGTGGGAAGAAATCCATGTTGGTCTGGATGAATTTTATTACTATTTTCTTTAATCTTTCCACCATTACCGCCATAAAAATTTTGGAGTCTGAGTTTAAAAGGGATATTGGTCTGTAATTCTTTGTTTGATTGGCAAACAATTTGTTTGATTGTGCCCTCTTTCGGAATTAATGTTATGTATGCCTCCTTCCAAAATTCGGGTATTTTAGCATCCAGTAAAACCTCATTGCAAACCTATAATAATATTATCTCTAATATATCACCTATTTCTTTGCATAGCTCATTTGGTAACCCATCTGGGCCTGGCATTTTATTCCTTTTTTGTTTTTGGATTGCCACCTTTAACTCATCTAGAGTTATTTCTTTGTTCAACATCTCTCTTTTGTCCTCTGATATTGGGTGGGGAGTTCCTTCTTTCAAGTATTCTTCCATTTTCTTTAAGTTAACTGCTTCTTGTTTAAGCCCCTGTCACACTGCACCAAGGGATGCAAAGAGGATGTAAAATGGACAAAAAAGCTTGCCATCCATTGGTTAACGCGATGTATCCGTTCTGTACTCACTGCCTCCGTTTTGCTTCCTCACTATCTGTCCAGCATCCTCCAGTGCCCCTCAACTTAAGAAGGATGGAAGAAAGTTGCAGAGCAGTGGTATCAAAGGTGGAACTTCCCCCACACCGTTGGAGCCATAGATTGCAAGCACGTGGCCTGCAAAGCACCACCCAAGTCAGGCTCCACTTATTTCAACTACAAGGGCTTTTTCAGCATCGTCCTCTTTGCCATGGTCGATGCTGACTACAAGTTCATGTACATCGATGCTTCAGGCAACGGATCATGTTATACAACGCCAGGTATACAACCCCAGGTATACAACGCCAGGGACCTCAATGAGGGGCTGGAAGGCAACTTCATCATGGGCTTCCCAGATCCAGACCCCCTGCACAACGACACACGAGATGTGCCCTACTTCATCATGGGGGATGATGCCTTCTCCCTCAGAACCTACCTCATGAAGGCCTACACTTCCAGACTCCTCACCGTGAAGAGAGGATCTTCAACTACAGGCTGTCCAGGGCAAGGCGGGTGGTGGAGAACGCCTTTGGCATCCTGGCCAGCAGGTTCCAGGTACTTCTCACCACCATGCAGCATCGCCCAGAGACCGTGAGGAGGATTGTGGAAGCTTGCTGCATCCTGCACAATCTCATGCGCATCCGCTACCCAGTCTTGCAGAACAGGCTCGTGGACCTCCAACAAGGCAATGGGGACATGGAGCCTGGGGAATGGAGGCAAGGGCGAAACCTGATAGACACTGTGGATGTGCAAGGCCCCAACAGAGCTTCACATGAAGGGAAGAAGCAGCGCAACCTCCTGAGACACTGGTGCAACTCCCCAGCTGGAGCAGTGGAGTGGCAAGACAGGATGATAAATGATTAATGGGTGCTTCCTTCAGCCTGTCTCATCACACTGATGAGATTGGGCCATGGATGTTGAGTGGGCCTACAATGAACAGGGCGTTTAATAAAGAGTTGTGTTTGTGTTGACATGTGTGGATGATAATTACATTGTTATTGATAATAAAGGGCCATAGGTGTGGTACCTGGGAGGGTGGACCATACAGTCCCACAATGCTTACACTGGAGGTTTATCTATCCCCACAGCTATTACCCATTCCAAAGGTATCCCTGCCCATCCCACAGCTATTACCCTTCCCACAGGTATCCCTGCCCAACCCACTGCTATCTTAACCCATCCTACAAGCATGCAAAGGCTTAAACCAATTCTAAAAGTTTCTACCAAGACTTTATTAAAAAAAAGAAATGAAGCAAGTGTGTGAATCAAAGATAAACTTTATTAAACAACAAGCTGTAAAAGAAAAATGACCCAAGTCAAGTGTCCAAATAAAGTCCACAGGTAGCCAGCCACCAGTCTCTGGCACTCCTCTTGGTCACTCGGAGGTATGCCCAGTCTCAGGGGTGAAGGGTCCAGGTGCTGTGGAGGTGGGTGCTGCTGCAGTGCTGATCTGAAGCACCACTGGGGTGCCTGGCCCCGAGAGGACAACAGGTGACGGTGTGTGGCTCAGACCCGTGATGCTGAGAACTCCTTCCTCCATGCCATGGGGTGTCAGCCCCAGTACTGATAAGAGATGTACTGAGGCCGGGCTTGGCTGTGGGGTGGAGGAAGGAGTAGTGTCGTGTGGCCGTCTGGTCTGCAGCTGGGTGAGGACTGGCATTGGTGGCATCTTTGGCGTGGGTGGCATCGGTGGCATCAGTGGAACCGGTGGCAACGGTGTCACCCGATGACTCTGTGCATGGACTGGGAAGGGCTGCTGCCTGTGCTGCTGGACCTCCTGGTAGCCGTAGCCCTGGTAGGTGAGGGCCTGTGGGAAGCCTTGGAATGGGAGGGACATCACCAGGGGTGGAGGAGCAGGCCTGGGTCTGGGGGGTTGTGAAGCAGCTCGGTGATCCGGTCCTTCACCACCTGGTACTGGGGTTCCGCCATGTACCTGAGGGTCTGGTTGACATAGGTGAGGAAGGGCTTGCGGTTGGAGGAGGAGGAGTCGGTGTGGACCAGCTAAGAGAGTAGATCTATGCTGGTCCGGATGGTGTCCCTGATCTCCAGGAGGACAGTGTGGCTCTGCCCCTCCTGCTGTCTGGCTCTCTTGCCTTTCTGTGGAGGTGGAGCTAGGGGGGGTGGATGCGGCTATGGCTGTGGTGGACGCGACGTCTCCTTTCTCCCACCGCACCAGGGAGTCCTCCACGCGCTCCACCACGGTTACAACACCTGTCCGAGGGTTCTCTGCCGTGGCACGCTCCACAGAAACCTGCCTGGAGACAGGGACTGACTCTCGGCCAGAAGAGGACTGGCTCTCAGCAGGCTGACAGAGAGAGAGGGTAGTGAGAGGGGCTCCTGGTGCTCCTCGGTGGTGGATCTCACCCTCCAGGAAGCTGCACTCGGCCATGACGTAGCTCTCCCGGTCGGTGAGCTTGACCGTGGCCTGGCCAGACTTCTTGAGGTGCAGCTTCCCGTACCACATGTGCATGTGCTTCCACCAGCCGAGGAGCACCTCCGATGTGTAGCCCATACTCTCCGCCTTCTCTCTCCAAGCAGCCTGCTTCCTTTTGGTGTCCCTGTACAGCCGGTGTCCCTTCTGCCACAGATAGTCATTCTCTCTCAGCCACTCCAGCACCTCATCCTCGTGTTCCTCCTCAATGGAGTATTGCCTCCTCTCCCGTTGTCGCATACGCTTCTTCCTACCTTTGGCAGGACCAGATGGGCCCTCATCAGAGGGGCTTCCAGGTAGTAGGGGCTGCTCCTCCACACCACCACCAGCAGCAGCACCAGCACCAGCAGGATCATCATCATCATCATCATCATCACCAGCAGGATCATAATCAGCATCATCATCATCAGCAGCAGGATAATAATAATAATAATAATAATAATAATAATAATAATAATAATAATAATAATCATCATCATCAGCTGCAGGACCAGGATCAGCAGCAGAAGCAGCAGCAGGACCAGGATCAGCAGCAGCGGAGTAAGCACCAGCAATGCCAGCAAGACCAGGAGCACGAGCAGGACCAGGAGCAAGAGCAGGACCAGGAGCACGAGCAGGACCAGCAGGACAAGCAAGACCAGGAGCACGAGCAGGATGAGCAGGACGAGCAAGTCCAGGAGCATGAGCAGGACGAGCAGGACCAGCAGGACCAGGAGCAGCTTCAGCAGAGTAAGCACCAGCAGAAGCACCACCGCCAGGAGCAGCTTCAGCAGAAGCTCCAGCACCAGAAGAGCGAGCCTGAGCAGCAGAAGTCTCAGCAGAAGCAGAGTCAGGGACAGGGGGCGGGAGGGTGGCCCTGTCCCTCTTGCCAGGGATGGCGGCAGGTTGCTGAGGCTTTCACTTCTTCCCCATGGTTGTGGGGTTTCTGGCTGGCAGGGAGGCTGGCAGGGAGGCTGGCAGGCACCAAGGCTGGCAGGCACCAAGGCTGGCAGGAAGGCTGGCACCAAGCCTGGCAGGAAGGCTTGCAGGCAGGCAGTCAGGCAGGCACCAAGGCTTGCAGGCAGGCAGGCAGGCACCAAGGCTGGCAGGAAGCCTGGCAGGAAGCCTGGCAGGAAGCCTGGCAGGCAGGCAGGCAGGCACCAAGGCTGACAGGCAGACTGGCTGGCAGGGAGGCTGGAAGGCAGGCTGGCAGCAAGGCTGGCAGGCAGGCAGAGAGCAAGGCTGGCAGGGAGGCTGGCCAGGAGGCTGGCAGGCACCAAGGCTGGCAGGAAGGCTGGCACCAAGCCTGGCAGGAAGCCTGGCAGGCAGGCATGCACCAAGACTTGCAGGCAGGCAGGCACCAAGGCTGGCAGGCAGTCAGTCACCAAGGCTGGCAGGAAGGCTGGCAGGAAGCCTGGCAGGAAGGCACCAGGGCTGACAGGCAGACTGGCTGGCAGGGAGGCTGGAAGGCAGGCTGGCAGCAAGGCTGGCAGGCAGAAAGAGAGCAAGGCTGGCAGGGAGGCTGGCCAGGAGGCTTGGAGGCAGGCTGGCAGGAAGGCTGGCAGCAAGGCTTGCAGGAAGGCATGCAGGCAGGGCAGGCAAGGACTCGATGTGACGGCTGTCATTCATCAGCAAGCTAGGTTTCACCTGGGTGCCTGGTGGGGGGGTGTTTGAGTTGGAGCTATCAGAGGGAGTGCTCAGGTGTTTGTCTGTTTTGTGTTGTGGAGATCTTTCTATTTCTACGAAATTCCCTGTACATCATGCCCGGCCACATACATTGGATAGACCAATAGAAGAATAAGTACCCGCCTAGATGAACACAAAAATGCAGTAAAAAAGCTGGAACACACCTTCCCACTAGTCCAACACATGAAAACCACAGGTCACAACATCAACTTCAATGACACTAAAACCCTAGCCACTATAGAAAACCCCAACCACAGAATCATTAGAGAAGCCATAGAGATTGAAAAAAGACCTGACAGCATGAATAGAAGAGATGATTCCACCAGACTGTCAATCATTTGGAAGCCTGCACTCTCAAATAGAAAGATCCCCATACCAGAAGCCAGGCAAACACCTGGGCAAAAACAGACTCCCTCTGATAGCTCCAACCCAAACACCCCCCCACCAGGCACCCAGGTGAAACCCAGCTTGCTAATGAATAGCAGCTTGCTAATGAAGAGCAGCCGTCCCTTCACACGGAGCCAAGCTGCACTGAAACCCTCCTACACAAGGACAGAGTGTTGCCAGCCAATCAAAGCCACAAAACAGACAGAAGAAACCAGAAACACCAATCAATCAAACTCCAAGTCCAATGAACACAGATTCAGGCTCCCAGCCAATCAGAATGGACCAGCCTCAAATTTGAAACCAGGAACTAACTCTATACAGAAGCCTGAGGATGGCAGATGAGATTCTGCTGAAACGTTGCTACAACTTTAACAGAACTACAATGACGTGGGATAATACATATATATATATATACATACATACATACATACATACATATATCTTTGTTTATTGAAGTACCTTGACCTTGGAGGCTTCCATCAAAAGGTCCAATAAACCATAATTTGGGGATGTATTGAGGAATTTCTATTAAAGATCTCTTCTGATATTGGGAGAAGTATTCTTTATTAAATCAGTTTCAACCTATTGCATATGTTATTACTCTTTTTCAGGTTTTAGCATATTAAAACAACGTTAGGACAAAATGTAACTTTCTTGTGCTTTTTTCTCTCTTGCTCTAGAACATGTTTTTTTGATGTTAATCTCTAACATTTGGGTCTATTATGGTGGAAGATCTAGCTGACCTTGGCTGATCTCTAAAAACTAAATAATATTGCACCTGTTTATGATTTGGTTAGAGATCATTAGGAATTAGTAGAACTATATAGGTCATGCTTGGAAATAAAAACAGATTCCAGAAGAAACAATAGTGATTCTGTTTGGAAGTGTTGTCAAGAATACCAAATTGGATGCCAGTAAAATTTCCCACAGCTGCATAGAGATTTCAGTCTCCTAAATTTTAGAATAGAAAGGAACAAATACCAACAATTCTCTGTATTAGGAGTTATTAAATATTACAGATAACTATTAATAATACTAATAGTTATTCCATATAATAGTTGTAATTATTATTAATCACAATTACATTTTGATTGTAATCAAATTATTTGAATTGTAATTATGTTTCCTTCCAAAGAATTATACATTGGTATGAAACATACTGATTATTGATTATCATGTTCTAAGTATAAAGCAGAGTTATTAATCTGACCATTCATGCTGACTTCTCTTGTTATCTTTTCTTGTTGTTAGAAGGTCCAGATAGAAAGTGCTGAAGAAGTTAACCCTACCCATTGCTCCCTGAAAGCCTTCTGCTGTGTCTGTTTGTTTGCAGAGAGCTTGTATTAACACTCCATGCTGACTGAGACTAAGCAAAGTAATAGACTCTTTCAGCACCTTCATTGTACTGCCTGCTGTGCTAATCATTCAACAGCCTTGGTTCACTGCAACAGCAGCATTAAACTCGCCTTTCAATTACTGGTTTATTATTCTAAGATGTCTTGAGAGGTGAGTGGTGATAACCACATGCCAATACTGCTAGGGACTCTGTGTGAAGTTACTCATGGGATATTGCCAACACAAACAAGGGTCTAAACAGGTCTCTTATGCTGGTGACTGACAACCTCTCACATGGCTTTAAAACAACAACCCTGAAAGGAAATCAGAATCAATTCCAAGTACAGAATTCATCAGAACTTAGCAGTTCAGCACTGTATCGATATCAGGTTTTCATTCTCTTGCCTAGATTTTAAGGCCAAGGGGAAAGTGCGATCACTTAAAAGAAAACTATTATACAAGATCATGGACACTATTTCACAATATCTCTTGGAAGAATTTCATTTAGATATTTTTAGAAAAGAAAACCAGCTTCTGAGGTGCAAAGTAATTGTATATGGATACATGTGCTGAAACAAATGGGGCGGTTTCTGAAGCAACAGTGGGAATATGAAAAAGAAGCACTAACAATGCAAAAAAAAAAGAGAGATTTTATATAGGCTGTTTCAAAAAGATCTAAAAGATTGTGTAGGTCTTGTGTGAAAAGTACTACCTACATCTGTATCCTTAGAGAGTTCTTAAACATATCAAGTCTAGAGATGGATTAGTATGGGGTCATCACTCCTAGGTTAGAACTTTTGTGAGAGACTTACTCTATTAGAGAAGTCAGTTATCAACCAGTAACTTTTGATTTCTTTTTCAAAAACAGAGACTTTGGCAAGGTGCATATCAGTTTTGTATCATGCCAAGGTATATTAAATTAATCAGATATATGTGTGAAAAGAATATTTTTTATATCCTACAATCAGAAATCTGTTTGAGAGAATAGTGAAATTCTCATCAGTACATTCCTGAGAATACAGTAAAAGCCAAGAATCCAAACTAATGGATCATCAAATGAATCAACCCACAGTTCTCACTTGAGGAACCAATGACTGGATTCAACTTATCCAACTTCAGCATCTTAAATGAAAACCTAACTTTCTGGATAAGGGCTCTAAATACTTGTTCTGTTGCTAAATAAATCATGTTTGACTGTGACTCCATGGATCATACCACACCAGGCTCCCCTGTCCTCCCTTATTTTCTGGAGTTTGCTCAAATTCATGTTCATTGCATCGATGAAACTATTAAAGCCCCTGTCACACAGCACCAACGGATGCAAAAAGGATGTAAAATGGAGAGAAACACTTGCCATCCGTTGGTTAACGTGATGCTTCCGTTCTGTACTCACTGCGTCCGTTTGTCATACTCTCCATCCGTCCAGCATCCGTCTACTGAGATTTCATCTGCTCAAAAGGTTTTGAGCTGCACAAAACTTTTTGAGCGGAAAATGTATCCAATGCGTCCATTCTGCACCCGCTACGCATATGGGGAACATCCATTAGATGTCTGTCATCATCCGTTACACGTCCACTATATTCGCTAGGCATCCGCTGCGCATCCGCGCAACTTGCATCCGCTCCAGTGGAAAACAGACACAGGGAGGAAGCAAAACGGACATGGAATGGACACGCAGTGTTAGTAGCACGGACGGGGAAAGGATGAAAGCAGATGCAGCTCACATACAAAGCATTAAAATGGAAAAAACATTCGTATAGGGGACCTATATCGGATATTTAGGATGACTGCAGGATGCCTAGAGGATGCAAAAGGACACCGAGCGGAAAACCTATATTTCCTATAAAAAGGGGGAGAAACTTACCTGGATCTCACTTTCAGTCCAGCAGCCCTGCTGTGCAGACCTCTTCAACCTTCATCTGGCTCTTGCTCTTCCAAAGCATCCAGTCATCTCCACCATGGATCATCACACACTCCTTTTGGTAGCCACCATCGTTCTACAACAGTGCGAAGCCATCTACAGGCTCTTTCACCTATTCTACGGGAAGAAAAGGAGGTGTCCAAGAAGTGTCTGGGTCCAAAGATGGATCACCAGAAGAGCAGAGTACGGACTGTATAACAAGCTGATGGTGGAGCTGAGGAATGAAGACCCTCGTGCATTCCAGAACTTCATGAGGATGCCGCCAGCCATGTTTGACGAAGTTGTGGAGCGGCTGAGACCCAGGTTGACCAAGCAGAGCACCAACTTCCGGCCCAGCCTGGACCCTGGGCTCAAGGTTGCATGGACTCTGTGCCACCTGGCCACAGGGACCATGTACAGGAGCATGCAGTATGGCTGGAGGGTGCCACACAACACCATCAGTATTGTGGTCAGAGAAGTGGTGCAGGCCATCATCGAAGAATACCTGAGGAGCTCCTCCAGTGCCCCTCCACTGAAGAAGGCTGGAAGAAAGTTACAGAGCAGTAGTATCAGAAATGGAACTTCCCCCACACCATTGGAGCCATAGATGGGAAGCACGTGGCCTGCAAAGCTCCAGCCAAGTCAGGGTCCACTTATTTCAACTGCAAGGGCTTCTTCAGCATCATCCTCTTTGCCATGGTCGATGCTGACTACAAGTTCATGTACATCAATGCTTCAGGCAACGGGTCATCTTCAGATGCCCAGGTATACAACCCAAGTCACCTCAAGGAGGGGCTGGAATGCAACCTCATCATGGGCTTCCCAGATCCAGACTCCCTGCCCAACGACACACAAGATGTGCCCTACTTCATCGTGGGGGATGACGCCTTCTCCCTCAGAACCTCCTAAAACACTGGTGCAACTCCCCAGCTGGAGCAGTGGAGTGGCAAGACAGGATGATAGATGTTTAATGGATGCTTCCTTCAGCCTGTCTCATCACACTGATGAGATTGGGCCATGTATGTTGAGTGGCCCTACAATGAACAGGGCATTTAATAAAGAGTTCTGTTTATGTTGAAATGTGTGGATCAATGATTACATTGTTATTGATAATAAAGCGCCAAGGTGTGGCACCTGGGAGGGTGGACCATACAGTCCCACTATGCTTGCACTGGAGGTTTATCTATCCCACAGCTATTACCCATCCCACAGGTATCCTAACCCATCCCACAGCTATTACCCATACTACAGGTATCCTAACCCATCCCACAGCTATTACCCATCCAACAGGTATCCCTGCCCATCCCACAGCTATTACCCATCCCAAAGGTATCCCTGCCCATCCCACAGCTATTACCGATCCCAAAGGTATCCTAACCCATGCCACAGCTATTACCCATCCCACAGGTATCCTAACCCATCCCACAGCTATTACCCATCCAACAAGTATCCCTGCCCATCCCACAGCTATTACCCATCCCAGAGGTATCCCTGCCCATCCAACAGCTATTACCCATCCCAAAGGTATCCCTGCCCATCCCACAGCTATTACCCATTCCAAAGTTATCCCTGCCCATCCAACAGCTATTATCCATCCCAAAGGTATCCCTGCCCATCCCACAGCTATTACCCACCCCAAAGGTATCCCTGCCCATCCCACTGCTATCTTAACCCATCCCACAAGCATGCAAAGGTTTAAACCATTTCTACAAGTTTCCACCAAGACTTTATTGACTAAAAGAACTGAAGCAAGTGTGTGAAGCAAAGATAATCTTTATTAATAACAAGCTGTAAAAGAAAAATGACCCAAGTGTCCCAAGCAAAGATAAAGTCATCAGGTAGCAACCCAATCTCAGGCACTCTTCTCAGTCACTCTGAGGCGTGCCCATAGTCTCAGGGGTGAAGGGTCCAGGTGGTGTGCAGGTGGCTGCTGCTGGAGTGCTGGTCTGAGGTCCCATTGGGGTGCCTGGCCCCAAGAGGACAACAGGGGACGGTGTGTGGAGGAAGCTCTCAGAGAGCTGACTCAGTCCTGTGATGTTGAGAGCCCCTTCCTCCATGAAATGGGGTGTCAGTCCCAAGACTGATGACAGATGTTCTGAGGCCGAGCTTGGCTGTGGGGTGGAGGAAGGAGGAGTGTAGTGGGGATTTCTGGTCTGCAGGTGAGCGAGGTAAGGCGTGGGTGGCATCTGTGGTGTGGGTGGCATCTGTGGCATGGGTGGCATGGGTGGCATCGGTGGCATTGATGGTGTCGGTGGCATCAGTGGCATCGGTGGCACCGGTGGCGTATGATGTACCTGTGCCTGGACTGGGAAGGGCTGCCTGTGCTGCTGGAGCTCCTGGAAGCCATAGCCTTGGTAGGTGAGGGCTGTGGAAAGCCTTGGAAGGGCAGTGACATCACCTGGGGTGGAGGAGCAGACCTGGACTGTGTGGGAGCAGGCTCAGCTGGGTCTGGAGGGTTGTGAAGAAGACCGGTGATCCTGTCCTTTATCACCTGGTACTGTTATTCGGACATGTCCAGGAGGGTCTGGTTGACTCTCCTGGACATAGGAGGTAAGGAAGGGCTTGCGGTTGGAGAATGATATGTCGGTGTGTACCAGCTGAGAGAAGAGATCTACGCTGCTTCTGATGGTGTCCCTGATCTCCAGCAGGACAGTGTGGCTCTGCCCCTCCGGTCTGGCTCTCTGCCTGCTTTCTGTGGAGGTGGAGCTGGGAGTGGATGTGGGTTGGCCTCTAGTGGAAGTGCCCTCTCCTTGCTCCCACTGCGTCAGGGGGTCCTCCACTCACTCCGCCACGGGGAGTGCAGCTGTCGGGGAGGTCTCCATTGTGGCACTCTCCACAGATACCTGCCTGGACACAGGAGCTGACTCTTGGCCAGAAGAGGTCTGGCTCTCTGCGGGCTGCCTGAGAGAGAGGGTAGACAGAGGGGCTGCTCCTCAGTGGTGGATCTCACCCTCCAAGAAGCTGAACTTGGCCATCATGTAGGTCTCTCGGTCGGTGAGCTTGACCGTGGCCCGGCCAGATTTCTCGAGGTGCAGCTTCCCGTACCAGGTGTGCATGTGCTTCCACCAACCGAGCAGCACCTCCGAAGTGTAGCCCAGGCTCTCCGCCTTCTCTCTCCAAGCAGCCTGCTTCCTTTTGGTGTCTCGATAGAGCCTGTGTCCCTTCTGCCAAAGATTCTCGTTCTCCCTCAACCATTCAAGTACCTCATCCTCATGTTCCTCTTCGATGGAGTATTGCCTCCTCTCCCGTTGTCACGTATGCCTCTTCCTCCCTCTGGCAGGGCCATCTGGGCCCTCATCAGAGGGGCTTCGAGGTTGTAGGGGCTGCTCCACCACACCACCACCAGCAGCAGCAGCAGCAACAACAGTAGCAGCAAAAGCAGGACCAGCAGCACCAGCAGCACCAGCAGCACCAGGATGAGCAGCAGAGTAAGCACCAGCAGCACCAGCAGCACCAGGATGAGCAGCAGCAGAGTAAGCACCAGCAGCACCAGCAGGACCTGCAGGACCAGGAGCACCAGCAGGACCAGTAGGACCAGGAGCAGTGCCAGCAGAGTAAGCACCAACAGAAGCATCAGCACCAGGAGCAGTGCCAGTAGAGTAAGCACCAGCAGAAGCCCCAGCACCAGGAGCAGCGCCAGCAGAGTAAGCACCAGCACCAGGAGCAGCGCCAGCAGAGTAAGCACCAGCAGAAGCACCAGCACCAGGAGCAGCGCCAGCAGAAGCTCCAGCACCAGAAGAGTCAGCCCGAGCAGCAGAAGCTCCAGCAGAAGCAGAGTCAGGGCCAGGGGGTGGGAGGCTGGCAGCAGATGGCAGAGGCTTCCTCTGTTTCCCCATGGTTGTTGGCTGGCTGGAGCTGTGTCTGGCAGCAGGTTTTTCCTCTGAATGGTGACCTGCTTGCGAGCTGCTTCCTTTTATATCCGCGGGGCTGACACAATGCATCCTCCCTGCATGCGCAGTGAATGCTTTGCATCCGCTAGGCATCCACTAGGCATCCTCTATGCGTCCACTCTGCATCCGCTTCATCCGCTCAGTATCCGCTCTGCATCCACTGTATCCGTTCCGTGTCCACATCACTGTGCTCCCCCGGAAGCCCCGCGGATGTGCCATCTGCTTCCATCCACTTCTATCCGCTAGGCTTCCATGGAGCATCCGCTTAACATCTTGGCTGCTTCCTCCCCCCGTCCGTTCCTTTCCGTTGTTGTCCGCTCTGCTTATGCAAATTCGGTGCACTTTTGAGAGAGGATAACAACGGATGGAACATTTCTCGTCCGCTGTGTCCTTTTTTACATACATTTTGCATCCGTCGGCCTATGTGACAGACCCTTAAACTATATCATCTTTTACCATCCCCTCTCCTTTTCCCTTCAGTCTTTCTCAACATTGGGGTCTTTTCCAATGTGTATTTTTTCTCATTAGAGAGCAAAAGTACTTGAGCTTCAGTTTCAATATTGTCCTTCCAAAGAACAAGGTTGGTTTCCTTTAAAAAGAAGAAGAGGATGGTCAGTAGCAACATGTATACTATTGAAAGACCTAAAGGACCAGATTAGGGAATAGATTGTCATGAAAAAAAATGTATAAATCAACAATGTCTTGATGGCACATAATCAATTAATCTCTGGGAACATATCCAAAGTTAAATGACATTAGACTTTTAAGAAGAGAGGAAGGAAGAAAACATTTTTCTCTAAACACAGTGGATTAACTATACAATTATTTTTTTAATACAGTTAGAATTACAGTTATATCCAACAAGCTGTAATTATTAAGAATCAATAAATTCTGCCAGATCCTATTTCTTAAAGTCAGCTATTAGAAATGAATTGAGATGCTTCTAAAAGTTAAGCCTCTTTCCTTTGATATAGCTTTCCTCTCTTTAACCACCCTAGGATTTGAGTATTTCTCAAAATGAGTTCAGCCCATTTCAAATAATTGCCATCTTTCAGCAGAGAGGTCTTTTATCTTGCTAACCCTGAGGCAACTTCATTCAGCAATAGATAAGAAATATAATGAAAGTAATAAAATTTAGTAATTTGTAATGCTGCCTTTGCTCAATGTTTTTTTACTCCTTTATCTTGGGTATATAGTGGCATCCAAAACTAAGTTTACTGATCAGAACTCAGCAGTAATTTCCAAACTTTTTTGTCATTATATATATAGCTCTTAGACTCGAACTCAACTGAAGACTTTCAAATACAGGACACATAACATCTAAATATGAATCTATTTAATGCACATTTGGCTGAAACCACTCAAATAAATACACAGTTGCTCTATCAGTCAGGATGAAAATGCAATTCTTATATCTACTGAAGCTTAATTCTGGTGCTTCTCCCCCACTCTTCCCATAGTTTAATGGATTCCTCTCTATTTGCATTTCCCTGAAGCTGGGTGATTAATTGTTTTCCTGATAAATTCTGACTCTCAATTTAACTGCCACACCTAGGACTCTGCCTCAAAGTTTTGTTCTGGTGACATAATTGATCCTTCCAGATCAAAAGAATTCATGTAGATGTAATAGGCTACTTTCTCTATTACACCTGAAGAAAGAAATTGCAGCAAATTTAAATAAAGAAAATGAAAAATAATTGAGAATAATCTCAGTGTTCATGCCTAAGTCTTTATTTATTTTATTTATAGCATAAATAATCACTATCTTATACCAAATTCTTGACAATTCACCATAAAATAAAATCTAGCTACAACAAAACATATTTAAACAAAGAGATTTGGCCCCCACAACTAAACTTTTGCATGCATCCCACAACTAAGTCATCTCACAAATCTCACCATATCTCTTTAGGGACCAGCATGAGGAAAAGTTGAAGGAACTGAATACTTTTATTCTGGAAAAGGTATAAATTTAAATGCAAATGTAAATTTTGCACCACTAGATAATGAATATCTTTGTCTTACATTATTATTTTTATACTACATATCTATATATAATCAAAGGCTTTGAACAGTTGAAACACAACTACCTTAAAAATCTCAGGTTTTGCCCCCATTAAATTGGAAACCACTAATACTGCATTATATAACTAAAGTAATTTAGAAATATGTCCTGAAAAAAAACTCTTTTTCTTAAAAGAACCACACACGCATATTTGTACTGTCTGAGAATCAGGAAATTAAATCATTATATTTTAGATAAATAATGAACAACTTACAAATACTTCCACTTATATTACATAGACACTTTACAGGTCATTATAATTAAATGCAGCCATTCATTTGATCTGAACTTGCTGTTGCCAGAATATATGGGGATCAGTAAGTGGAATGGGAGAACTCCCTGCAGTCAAATCTCTGCAGCCATTTTGCCATGGCCAACCCAGTATGGCCACCTCGCTGCAGCCAACTCACTGCAGGACAATTTGCTGAGGGACAATATATTTGTAATATATACAAATAAATATTTGTAATATATTTCATTTTTCTATTTTTCTATCTAACCATTGATAAAATGAATCCCATATTTTATTATATTCTTTTTTTTCTTGCTCTTTAATTGCCAATGTTAATCTACTTATTTTGCACATTCCATTATTTTCTTAATCACCTCCTCCTCTATAGGGATTTTTTCATTTTTCCAATTCTGAGCAAATACAATTTTAGCTGCAATTAAAACATTAATAATCAAATATGTCAATTCTCTGTTGTATCCTTCAGGTAAAATACCCAATAAAAATATATCTGGTTTCAAGTCTATATGCTGTTTTGTCATTTTTTCCAGCCATGTATGAATTTTAGTCCAGTATTTTTTGGTTTCTACACACATGCACCACATATTGTAATATAATCCAGGTATCTGATGACATTTCCAACATTTCACTGATTTGTCCTTGAACATCCTTGCTATTCTTGCAGGGGGTAAATGCCACCTGTAAAACATCTTATAGAAATTCTCTTTATATGCTATTGATATTGTTAATTTATAGTTTCAAGGCCATAGTTTCTGCCATTTTTCTAAATCTGTCCCATATCCAAAATTCTGCCCCCCAAGCAATCATTGTCCTTATACCATAAAAATGCATGTCATCCCAATTGTAAATCTTGACCTTCCAATGTTAACAATCTAGTATTTCTCAAAACCTACATTCTTTTACCTACATCAGTGTTACTGCTTGGTAGTAGTATATATGATGTAATTCAATTTTTCAAAGTTGTATCTGGATTCTCCTGTTGATTCCTGTTGAACCATTGATTCAGGAAAAAGCAGTCAAGAGATTTTTCTGCCTTCTTTGGCTCTCTGTAAGACTGCTTAAGACTACTTAGCAATCCCTACCTAAGGCTCTAGCCTTGTATTGTTTTCAACTTCAAAATCAGAGATTATATCAGTTAAATAAACAATCTTGTTCTATTCTGAGAGCACTAACTTTCAGTTACTTGTCCTATGAAATCATGTTAATTTGAGACAATGGACAACAATGACCTGCTAGGTCTTTGCAACTATTTCCAGAGACACAGCACAGTTGGTTGTCTGAGAATAAAAAAAAGTCTTGGGTCATCTTAAGACAAATTGAAACTCAGATGTTTCCACAGGCTTTAAAGCAGTTAAAAAATAAAATTAAAATTAGTTAAGTGCCATGGGGGGAAAAAAAATTGAACACAGCAGATAAAAATATTCAGACAATATGGCTGTGGTGATTTCAAGATCTTATTTATAATCCTATCATAACAATAGAGATTGACAATATAATTGACTGTCAGGTGGCTTGGAAAGTAAAGAGGACCCACCTAAGGAAAAAACATAAAACACAAACCACTGCATAAACAGAGTGGTTGCAGCCTATAACCAGTGGTGGGCTGCTGCCTGTTTGGATTGTTTCTAGCAAACCAGTAGTTCCAACCATCAGCTGGCCTCGCTCATCCACCCTCATCATATCCGGTCCTATATTTCCATCTTTCTCAGCTCAGCTGATTCTCTGGTCATAGCTGATTTCAGCGCCTTAGCTGTTCTACTTACTGGGGCTGCCCTAGAAGATAAGCTGTTGAGGTTAAAACCGGTGTTTTTTGAGTGCACACACTCACCAAACCAGTTGCTAAACCAGTTGCAGCCCACCACTGCCTATATAACTGAAACATTCCATGTATCTGAAGAAATGTCAAGAAGCTTATTAAATGTTTCTCTGGCTGTTGCTACCTGCCCAAATTAAATATGCTTTGCACCATCAGCAAATACTTTCAGGAGGAAGAGAAAGAGAAGTTCTACGGTTCACATGCATACTGGATAATCTCTAGCTCCGTGTCCACAGCTTAATTGGTAAAACTCAACTTTGCTTTTAATTCCCTTCCCCTCTGTCTTCTTGGTCCTGCTTGCTATGCTTCTTGCATTCATTCAACATAATGGCTACTACCTGCCAATGTGCTTTGAGGGATATTGTTAGCATTAAATTTGCCATTTACATTTTCATGTTTGACATAATTGAAGAATGAATGCTCTTATGAAAATTAAACTTGTGGTCCTCCCGGGCTGCTGTAACCCTGTTAAAATGTAATGCGATTCTTGATGTGGCTTCTTTAGGTTTTTATTAAATAGAATATCAGTATGACTAATTCCCCTGGTCTAAAAGTAAGCTGGGAAGCAGCATTATTGATAGGCCTGAGTACAAATGGTCCTCAATCCTCAGCCTCTAATGGCCTAATAATGCATTATACTGGAATCAGAAATACTCTGAGTTATAGTGCTTATGGCCATTATTGAAAACACCTGGATGCACCATTCGTCAAGGTTACATTGAGATGGGTCCATTTGTTTATTAGTCTGTCGGTAAACATCTTTATGTAGTTTCACATTCACCATTGGGGTAATGCTTGATAAGAGGATCTGGGTTGCACTGATTCTCTTTTTTGTGGTTTCTCAAGATTAGTTTTTCTTCAGAAAGAAAGATAATCAAATGCTTAGGTGGAACTCTGTAAAGAAAACAGTGTTTCCTCTTCTCTCCTTTGAGCACTGATGCTGGCCAAGTAGCTTCACATAAATTTCATAGTAGCTTGCAAGATAGCAGTATTATTAAAATATTGTGTTGATGCACATGAAGTTTGTTTTGATGCTTTGAAAAAATCTGTTGGCATGAGAAATTAGAGCAAGAGAGCTGGACAGGAAGGTAAATATGAATAGAAATCTTTGTTGGGATTACAAGCTCACCTGCTTCAGCCTTCAATGGCAGAAACCATTTGTGGCAATTGATAGCTCCCATTGTAGAAGATCATAGAATAAAAATAAAAAGTACTGGCCAGAGCACCTACAATCTGTGATGTTTCTCAAGCTGAATTTCCAGAAGTTTAAAGACTGCCACTCAAGATTTATAAATTAAATAATCTTAATATAATTGAAAACCCTACTTTGTCTTTGTATTTATGGGAATAGAAAATAATTAGAGATCAAGATATAGAAATAAAGAAAAATATAGATTAACAAATTATGAAGAATGGAAGAAAGCAATAACAAAAGAAAAAAAGAAATAAGATATAATTCAGATAATTTATCTTTGCATCCCATGAGACTAGCTTATTATTTTTGCTTAATAAAATTTAAAATTGTCACATCATTAAATTCAATCATGGGCATAAAATCTGAGCTATTCTAGTGTCCACACTGGTGGAATTTTACATGTGGTTTTAGACATGAATTTAGAAGAGAACTATGCCTTGACAGTTTGGCTAATTGTTCTTTTCCCAATAAACTGAGGTATGTATGTTTCTGATAAGGTATATGGTGTAGCAAGCAGAAAATGAGCCCAGGAAAAGTGCAATGTCCATGTAAGATTTTTCTCAATTTTAGAATATTCTCTTTTTGTTTTCCTAACCCAACACAAAATGGAAAGAAATAATCTATCTTCCAGGATGCTCTACTTTCAGATTGCTTTATTTTGGCAACTTTTGTAAAATAAGAGTATCTGATTCATATTTTATCTGCTGTGCCTATTATATTTTATTATGTCCTTTCATTATTGTAATAAATTATTGCCAAACCTGTCAAAAAGTACAGTAGAATCTCAGGTCATGAACACAATCAAATCAGGTGCTGACCAAAAAATCCACAAAATGTTCATCTGGGTCACAAACACATTCACGGGTGGCAATCAAATAGCCATGGTGATTTTTCCTGCTACAGTGATTTTCCCTTGCCCCATTTTTTTATATGTGCATGTGCAGTCAGTCTCACTTCCGGTCATGACCAATCGGGTTGCAACCAAATTCCTGGAATGGATTACAGTTGTGACCCAAAGTTCCACTGTGCATTTTTCTTCTCTCTCTATTTTTCTATATGCAATCTTGAACTGGTCTTTGGTATAGAAGAACATGATACAGATGCCAGAACAAATAGATAAATGAGCCTATTTATTCATTGAAAATAATATAGCAGATAATCACATATAACTACATCTCACTGTATTAATACCATGTATGGCATCACCCTGGATTATTCATCACATGGTTTTATCTGGGCTGAAGTAAGCAAACTAAGAAAGACAGTACTGAAGTGTTCAGATGCCTAAGTACCAATGTGCAGAGTATGAGAAACAAACAGGGAGAACTTTAAGTCCAGGCATGGGGGCAAGAGTGACACTGTTCACATTTGTAAATCAAATGACCATAGCCATTTTCTTGATAACATGAATTTTTTTTTGAATGGATAGTCCCAGCCCTAGGTATATTTGCAGTTGGTTAAATAACTTCACTCTGTTTGTTCTTAGTGAATTGTTGTCTGCATGAACCAAAGGTGGTATGTAGGGAGGTACCCATAGTTTCTTTTCTCTAGGGCCAGTACTCACTAACATTTTTATAGATGATTTAGGCAAGTGGAGAAAAGGGAAGTCTATCAAACTTGCAGTTGATACAAGGTAAGGGAAATACTAATAGCTCCAGAAGGCAGAGCAAATGTACAGGATGTTCTTCCAGTTGTCACCGGGACAAGAGGGTTTTTGTCTTCTGAGCTTTGGGATTCATGCTGGATGGAGGCCATCTTCCGGGAACTAGCAGAATGTGTACTGTTCTGTGTGTGGTATAGTTATAGTGCCTATTGTAACATTCATCATTGTCTTGACCCTTGGGTTCCACCCCACAGTATGCAGTTCAGCTGTTAGAAGTATAAGATTATACACCTAGGTTGGAAAAATCAGATGTGTTAACAGAAGATAATTTGTTCTCAGGCTCAGCAATAATATTTGTAAGAAGAGTCTAAGTATCTGTAGATTACAGATTAAATATGAATTAGCAGTGCTGCAGCTGATGCCAAAAGTGTAAATGTAAATAGAGGGGTAGAGTTAGAAGTATGAAAAGTGATGGTTCTTTTTTATGCTGGTAGCACTGGGCAGAATATACTTGGAGTATTGCATCTAGTTCCAGCACAAGAAGGATGCTGCACAATTTGAAAATCTATAGAGAAAAATGCCAAGGATGGTGATGGTTACAATATAACTATCTATTGACTCTCTTGAGGTTTTTATTTTATTTTTATATAGTGGTTTTATTTTCCCAGAGAATACAAGTATCCTTTAAAATGAAAAAAATAATATTTTTAAATTAAAATCCCTCCTGAAGTTTTAAAAATGATTTATAAAGACAGGTACTTGGCAACCCAGGAGATCTTATTTTTGTTTAATGGCCACTAGGTGGTGGCAATATATCATATCAGTTTGTCTCACCATATAATGAACTACATTTGGATCCTCTGGAAGCCCGATGTAAGGATTTATGGAAAAGCAGTCTATTCTAAACAGACAACCAAGTTATTACTCCATTAGTGCAGACTTGCAGAATGGAGGAGAAGTGATCTCACTTCATATATATCAGTATATAAAATAAGCTATAAAACATACAGATGTATACTTACACAGCCAAGAACAATGGCATAACACTGTCAAAACAGAGCCAGTATCAGTATTTTTAAAGACTTACTAATTTATTTGATATATTGAGTAAACGCATACAATTATAAAATCAAACGCACACAATTATAAAATCAAAGAAAAATATTTTTGGAAGATTCCAAAATTCGTTTGAACCTGGCAAGTCCAAAACAAAATCAAACCTTTGGATATTCAGGTTCTCTTCTTTTATTGTTATCAAAGAGCACATTTTGAGAACCCCTGATCTAGACTATAATACTGAAGCAAACCAAATACGCAAGCAATGTTCTTTTTTTCAATAACATTTTCATCTGTCATATCTATTAGTGCTGGACATACTGCAAACCTTTCTGCATTAAGCTTTGTTCTGGGCTGTTCCTATATTATATTGTAATCTTTACATCATTCTCCATTTCCTTTGTCCTGACTTACTGCCACAATTGTGCCCAACATTTCTGTTGTTATGAGATATTTGCATACAAGTTCTTCATCATTAGTTGATTCTTCTTGTTCGGTATGGTTTTGCTGAGCTATGGCTGTTTGATGCAAGAAATTTGTCTAGCTCAGGGGTCGTCAACCTTTTGGACCTCGGGGCCCACCAAACACATAATTTTAAATCTCAGGGACCACTAACTGGTTCTCTGGGCATGGCCTAATTTGTGGGTGTGGCTTGGTCATGTGGCTAGCTAGGCCTGGCTTGTATGTAAATATTATAAATATTTATATAAATATTGAATTTTGTATAAAAAAACAGCAACTTTTACCAAAATCAGGGAAAGCAGGAAGGCAGAATGAGTTGCTCACAGATTCATTCAGTGATCTATCTATCTGAAATTGGCTACCTGAGTCTGTCACATAAAATTTGCTTACCGTGAGTCTGCACTGAATAAAAGAACCTTCAGTCCTAAGGGAGGTTCGGCTGTGCTTAAAAGCAGAGACAAAGATCTAATGGCTAGGTCACACTGGCCGACGGATGCAAAACGTATGCAAAAAGGACACAGCGGATGAGCAAAATTTCAGGGGTGGCTCCATCCGTTGTTATCCGCTCTCAAAAGTGCTCCAAATTTGCATAAACAGAACGGAAAAGAACGGAAAGGAACAGATGTGGGGTGGATGTAGCGGGGATGTAAAGCGGATGTTCATAGGAAGCCTAGCGGATGAAAGTAGATGGAAGTGGATGACACATCCGCAGGGCTTCCGGGGGAGAATAGCGAAGCGGATGCGTAGCGGAAGGAGCGGGTGCATAGCAGATGACGCAGATGCATCACAGACACCTATAGGATGCATAGCGGATGCATAGCGGATGCAAAGCATTCACTGCGCATGCGGGGAGGATGAATTGAGTCAGCTCCGTGGATATAAAAGGATGCAGCTCACAAGCAGTCAGACGAAAGACCTGCTGCCAGAGACATCTTGAAGGAACACCATGGGGAAGAAGAGGAAGCCTGTGCCTACTCCTGCCAGCCCTGGCAAGAAGGACAGAACCACCATCCCACCCCCTGGCGCTGACTCTGAAGCTGCTGGTGCTCCTGCTGCTGGTGCTGGTGCTGGTGCTGCTGCTGCTCCTGGTGTTGCTGCTGATGGAGCTTCTCCTGCTGCTGGTGCTGCGGGTGCTGCTGGTGCTTCTCCTGTTGGTGCTTCTCCTGCTACTGCTGGTGCTTCTCCTGCTGCTACTGCTGTGGTAGACCAGCCCCAAAGCCCTCAAAGCCCTGCTGCTGAAGGCCCTGAAGCCCCTGCCAGAGGGAGGAAGAGGCAAGGCAAGGAGGAGGGAGAGAGGAAACAGTACTCCATTTCCGAAGACCATGAGGAGGAGGGATGGCTGAAGGAGAACGAGTATCTGTGGAGGAAGGGCCACAGGCTCTATCGTGACACCAAGAGAAAGCAGGCAGCTTGGAGAGAGAAAGTGGAGAGCCTGGGCTACACTTCAGATGTCCTCCTGGGGTGGTGGAAGCACATGCACACCAGGTATGGCAAACTGCACCTGAAGAAATCTGGGCAGGCCACTGTCAAGCTCACTGACCAGGAGACCTATGTGTCATGGCCAAGTGCAGCTTCCTAGAGGGTGAAGTCCGCCACTGAGGAGCAGCCCCTCTGTCAACCCTCTCCCTCAGACAGCCCACAGAGAGCCACTCCTCTTCCAGCCAGGAGACAGCTACCATGTCCAGGCAGGTGTCTTTGGAGGGCCCCACGACAGAGACCCCCATGACAGCTGCACTCCCCGTGCCGGAGGACATGGAGGATCCCCTGTATCAGATGGAGCAAGAAGAAGCAGCCATCAGAGACCAACCCACCCCCACCCCCAGCTCCACCTCCACAGAAAGCAGACAGAGAGGCAGACTGGAGGGACAGAGCCATACTGTCCTCTTGGAGATCAGGGACACAATCAAAGCCAGCACAGATCTTCTCTCCCAGCTGGTCCACTTCGACATACCATCCTCAAACCACAAGCCCTTCATCACCTACGTGAGCCAGACCCTCATGGACATGCCCGAGGCTGAGTACCAGGTGATCAAGGAGAGGATCACAGCTCTTCTGCACCACCCTCCAGGCCCAGCTGAACCTGCTCCTATCCACTATAGGTCTGCTCCTCCACCCCAGGTGATGTCACAGCCCTTCCATGGATTTTAACAGCCCCTCACCTACCAAGGTTACCACTACTGGGACTTCCCACAGCAGAGGCAGCCCTTCCCAGTCCACACCCAGGTTCCTCGGATGCCACAGATGCTACAGATGCCTCACCTCACCCAGCTGCAGACCAGACAGCCCCACTACACTCCTCCTTCCTCCACCCCACAGCCAAGCCCTTCGTCAGAACATCTGTCATCAGTCTTGGGCCTCACATCCCAGGTACTTGATGAAGGGCCTCTCAACCTCATGGGACTGAGTCAGCTCTCTGAGAGCTTCCTGCACACACCACCTCCTGTTGTACTCTTGGGGCCAGGCACCCCAATGGCGCCTCAGACCAGCACTCCAGCCACAGCCACCTCCACAGTCCCTGGCCCCTTTACATCTGAGACCATGGGCATGACTCAGAGTGACTGAGAAGAGTGCCAAAGACTGAGTTGTTACCTGTTCACTTTATCTTTGCTTAAGACACTTTACTTGGGTCATTTTGCTTTTTAATAAAGTCATACAGTTTGTTATTAATAAAGGTTATCTTTGCTTCACACACTTAGTTCATTTTTTTTACTTAATAAAATGTTGGTGAAAACTTTCAAAAATTGGTTAAGCCTTTGCATGCTTGTGGGATGGGTAAGGATAGTTGTGGGATGGGTAAGTATAGCTGTGGGATGGTTAAGGATAGTTGTGGGACGGGTAAGGATAGCTGTGGGATAGATAAACCTCCAGCGCAAGCATAGTGGGACTGTATGGTCCACCCTCCCAGCTGCCACACATATGGACCTTTATTATCAATAACAATTTATTCATTGATCAACACATTTCAAAATAAACAAAGCTCTTTATTAATGCCCTGTTCATTGTAGGGCCACTCAACATACATGGCCCAATCTCATCAGTATGATGAGACAGGCTCAAGGAAGCATCCATTAACCATCTACCATCCTGTCTTGCCACTCCACTGCTCCAGCTGGGGAGTTGCACCAGTGTTTCAGGAGATTGCGCTGCTTCTTCCCTTCATGTGAAGCTCTGTTGGGGCCTTGCACATCCACAGTGTCTATCAGGTTTTGTCCTTGCCTCCATTCACCAGGCTCCATGTCTCCATTGCCTTGTTGACGGTCCACAAGCCTGTTCTGCAACACTGGGTAGCCGGTGCACATGAGATTGTGAAGGATGCAGCAAGCTTCCACAATGCTCCTCACAGTCTGTGGGCGATGCTGCATGGTGGTGAGAATATCGGTTTTCTACTAGGTGTCCTTCTACATACTCTAGACATCCTCCAGACATCCTAAATTGTCCGTTTTAATGTTTTATATCCAAGCTGAATCTGCTTTTATCCTTTCTATGTCCGTGCTACTCACGCTGCATGGACGTTCCGTGTACCTTTCGCTTCCTCCCTCTTTCCGCTTTCTTCTGGAGCGGATGTGAGTTGCGCGGATGCCCAGAGGATGCTGAGAGGATACAGCGGACGTTTAAAGGATGACAACAGACATAGAACGTTTGATGCCCGTATGTGTCACGGATGTAGATCGTACTTGGGGGAAAGTTCATCCGTTCAAAAAGTTTTGTGCAGCGCAAAACTTCTTGAGCGGACGAAATAGCAGTAGACGGATGTTTTACGGATAGAGCGTATGAAAGACGTACGCAGTGAGTACACAATGGATGCATCGCGTTTTCCAACGGATGGCAAGTGTTTTTCTCCGTTTTACATCCTCTTTGCATCCTTTGGTGCAATGTGACATGGGCTTAAAGACTAGCTAGAAAGCAAGAAATCCAACCATTTCCTGCTTCCTAGCTAACCTAAATCTCCTGGTACAGCAGAACACCTGAGGGTCTGAAAAATAGCAATTTAGCTGGCAAGTTTGCCGGGTAAGGAGTGAGTGGGCAGAGGGTTCCCACGGGCTATGTGGGTGGTGCAGCCTTGTGTTTCTGTGCAGCCTGGATTAATTGTTTTTTGGGGTGCTCTGGGGGTAAGATTTCTCTGCGGCCTACCAAAATTTCCTCACGGCCCACCAGTGGGCCATGGCCCACCGGTTGGCAACCACTGGTGTAGATGAATGTCTATTTTTGGAGCGCAAGGCAAGAGACAACCTGTGGGCTTAAGCCTTATTGAGGTGACTTGAGTATCTAGATTAAATGAAATAGGGGTCCCCACATACTTGCCCAATCTGTCATCAAAAACATCCATGAATTCCTGGAGCAGTTCCTCTATGCTGTCATCTGGTATCACGTGGACGCCAGTCACCCTGAGTCCCAGGGAGTCAAACCAGTCCAGCAGGCTCGGCAGGTTGCCTTCTACAATGGTTAGTTGAAGGGGACCTCTAAATTATTTAAATGCCACTTGGAAGGTTCCAATGCCCAGGACAAGAATATGATTCCTTTGGTAATCTTTCAGATGTATGCGATGAGTCTTTATTTAAAGAAAGCGGTGATGTTTGGCACCAGTTTCTTTATTGTCGCCCAGAATAGAGACTATTGAAAGAGTAGAATCCATGTCAACCTCCATGTCACATGCTGCACCCTCTAAGGAAACAGTTATGGTGATTTTCTTTGCCTGTGGCGAGGTGGCTTTTCCAATCGTTGTTTGGAATGTCATTTTCGGTTCATCATAGCAGTCTTCCTTCTTCCTTGGCTTCCAGACTTGTCCTCTTTGAAATGCAATCTGTGGTGGTCTGACCTGTGCAGTGTGCCACTGGTTGATTAGCCCAGCAGACTCTAGCCAAATGCTCTTTTTGATCACAGTGCTGTTAGATGGCATCTTTGAATCAGCAGTTGAATGATTTTCATTACATCTGGCAAATGTGGATTGCAATGCTTCTGTTTCAGTGGCCTTCTTATTTACTTTAAGGTGGCATACTTCTTCTTCATTTGATGATTCTTCTTGTTCAGTATGGTCTTGCTGAGCTGTGGCCATTTGGGATGAGGAATTTTCATTGTTATTTTTTTGAATTGCTTCCGTTCCCTTAATCAATGTTTCAGTAGCTCTGACCCCATCTAGTGCTGTCTTCAGCACTGAGGTTAGGCTTGAGGTTAGGCTAACCACATGAGGTTAGGCTTCACAAGCAGGTACTGCTGCAGGTTGAGATCTTTTACTCCACAGACAAGCCTGTCTAGCAGAATTTCTTCTAACTCTTGTAACTCACAGTATAAAGCAGCTTTTTTTAGGGCTGTGATGTAGTTGTTTATGGATTCACCTTTGTTCTGGTTGTGACTGTGAAATTCATGGTTTCAGACAATCTTGGACAGTGCTGGTGCATAGTGCATTCTGAGCGCATTTAGGATCATGTTCCAAAGCACTGTTTGCACAGCAGTTGAAGCCACCAATTCTTTTGCAGCATCAAACATTTCCGAGGCATGGTAACTCAGGAACAGGGATCACTTTTGGTTATCCAAGAGTGCCTGGAGGTCGTTGGCTTTCAGGAAGCGCTCAAATCATATGAGGTAGGAATCCCAATGTTCCACGGCTAGTTTGAACAGTGTGCGTGGAGCATGCATGGTCATTCCTGCTGAAACCTGAGTTTAGGATCTCCTTTTTGGTGACTGTTTGCAACTTGTTCCACTGTCCTGGCTGTGATCATAGTCAGCTCTTTTTGTTAATTTTCTTCCTGTCCCACCTTCATCACCAGTTTTGAGTAGTGGGAGAAAAGAAGAGATGGAGACACGGCAACAGCTAACTCCTTTATTGCAAACATCAATCCATCAACTTTCCCGCCTGATAGTTCTCCTTTTATAGGAGCTGTCAGACAGGCCAATCAATCATTCTAAAGTATATTTCCACCTGATAGGTGGACCAGAGTGAAAACTCACTCCCTTCTTCAGAATACAACAGGGTGAGCCTTTTAACTGGCTGGGAAGCAAGTTTGCCTACTTGCTGGGCAGTGATTATATTTTAAATTCCTGATTAACCAAGAGAAGCACATTTTCTCAATATGGAGATGTAGCCATCTTGTTTTACTTGCGTGAAAGGGAAAGATTAAACATCAGAAGAACTTCTTCATTAATTGTGAATTATTGTTGTGAGGATGCCTGACTATAAACTAATCTATGTGATACATTTATGTGGAGTTTTCTGTCTGTATCAAGGAACAGAATTTGGAAAAGAACAGTAAAATGAGCAACTGTTTAATCCCTCTCTTTGCATGTAAAGAAAAAGTCAGTTTTAGTAAATGAGAGATTGTTTAAATCCCTCTCTTTGCAAGTAAATGGAAGACTCCATTTCAATGAAACAAGGCTGTAAAGGCTAGGTCACATTGGCCGACGGATGCAAAACGTATGCAAAAAGGACACAGCGGATGAGCAAAATTTCAGGGGTGGCTCCATCCATTGTTATCCACTCTCAAAAGTGGCCCAAATTTGCATAAACAGAATGGAAAAGAACAGAAAGGAACGGACGGGGGTGGGATGTAGTGAGGATGTTAAAGGATGTTCATAGGAAGCCTAGAGGATGTATATAGGATGCAAACCATTCACTGCTCATCCTTTCTATTTCCGTGTGTAGACGTTCCGTGTACCTTTTGTTGTGTAGACGCTGTGTAGACGTTCCGTGTACCTTTTGTTTCCTCCCTCTTTCTGTTTTCAGCTGCAGCGGATGTGAGTTGTGAGGATGCCCAGAGGATGCAGAGAGGATACAGCGGACGTTTAACGGATGATAAACGGACATAGAACGTTTGTTGCTCGGATGTCACGGATTTACATCGTATACAGCGGAAAGTTCATCCGTTCAAAAAGTTTTGTGAAGCTCAAAACTTCTTGAGCGGATGAAATCTCAGTGGACGGATGCTCAAAGGATAGAGCGTATGAGACACGTATGCAGTGAGTACACAATGGATGCATAGCATTTTCCAATGGATGGCAAGCGTTTTTCTCCATTTTACATCCTCTTTGCATCCGTTGGTGCAGTGTGACATGGGCTTAAATTCCTTCTCTTTGCAAACAAAGAGAATCCCTTTGAGTTGCAGAGGTCTCCATGGAAACAAATTATCTGTAATCTGCAAATTATAGGTCTGTATTCAAATTACCTGCACTGACATCTCCTAAAGCTTGCAGCATACCCTAGTGGTCAAGGAGTGAATCTCATTGACATCTCTGAAAGCTTACAGAGCACCCTTGCATTCAAAGATTAAACAGCACTGATGTATCTTAAAGCTTGCAGAGCCTCCTAGTGTTCAAAGAGTGAACTTCACTGACATCTGCTAAAGCTTACAGAGCACCCTAGCATTCAAAGATTAAACAGGACTGACATATCTTAAAGCTTGCAGTGCCCCCTAGTGTTCAAAGAATGAACTTCACTGACATCTCTTAAAGATTGGAGTGCACTCTAGTGGTCAAAGATTGAACCGCACTGAGATTTCCTAAAGCTTGCAGCTCACCCTAATGTTTAAAGAGTGAACTGAATTGACAGCAACAACAATCTGCAGTGCACCCTAGAGGCTAAAAGATGAATTACATTGGAAATTCCTATAGTATTCAGGAATTTTCCCTTGTTATTCTTAAGTCATGGAATCTTCTCCAATCATGGCAGAAGTCCCTGAGGTGCCAGAAAAGCCAAAGCCATCACTTAACCTTTGTTAGGGATAACATTGTTTACCCTAACTGGTTTAGGTGAAATAATAACTATGAATCATAGTTAGTGTATGTTAGAGTGTATGCAGCTTTAACTGTGAAATAGCAATTAAAGGAGTGGTTAAGAAAACAATATAAAAGTAGCAAGACTACGGCTTGCTCACTCTCTCTGGCTTTGATGATCCCTGATTACTGCTTGGAATCAAGACTGCATTGCTCGAACGGGAGAGACAACAAAGGACTGATTTTGTAAGTGAACTGACATAGGATATTCTACATGGACTTTGCTAAATGAATACCCCTGAATGGACTGACTACATGGTAAATGAATATTGGACTGATATTTGACTATGCCATAAACTTATACTGGAATAAAATATATTCTTGATAGCACAAGCGTATCTGTTATTTTTACTGTATGTTAATAAACATACAAGCTTAGCTCACACATTTATCTGTGTGCCTATCTGACTAACGCTGCACATTCTGTTTAGCTTGTCTACCTAACCCTGGTTGGGGAACCCAGGCTTAACAACCTTGATCCAAACTCAGAATTGGATGTCAGAAATCCAGAGGAGGCAGAGGCATCTTGAAAAAACTATGAACTGAGGTGGCATAGAAAGCTTATTGAGGCCATGCAGTCAAGCCTGAGGGAGAACTGGGACATGTGCTATGAAGAATCCTGGGAGAGGTTACAGAAGCTCTGCCACAAACCCAAAGATGAGTTTTCCCCTGAACGCATCCACTCATTGGTGAATAAGATGGATGGGCTCTGTTGAGGTAATTCCCTGTTAGGAGAATGAGCGCAAACAGGGAGACGTAGTGAGAGTAGTGAAGAATAGCACACAACTAGCACACAGATACACTGTATAGTAAAGTGTAGGTTTTTACTTCCAATAAACATTTAAGCAAAGTCCAAACGAGCAATCCAAGTCATTCACGATTAAAGTAATTAGTTTTCAGTCCAGGGATAATCCAAATATCAAAGTCCAGTATCACAAACAGTTCAGTAAATAGACTTATATCAACAATCAGCAACAGTTAATAGAGGAATGGCAACACTCTCCAGAAACACCATAACAGAACAACCCAGGTTTCTGGCTCCATCTTATGGCCATTTGAGGAACCTCACCCAATTACACTTTTAGCTTTCCTTTAAAGAGACAGTATTAAAATGTCTATCCTGGTTTATATATTTTCCAACCCAACAATTAGGTGACTTACATTACTAACAGGCTCTACTTACAATGGACAGGTTGTGAACAATGCCTCATCACTATCCAGTCACTAGAAGACCGAGAGCTTGAAGGGGACATGCAACACCTAGAGATGATGAGCAAAGAGCATAAGAAGCTCTTTCAAAACAGCCAAGATTCTCTCTATGCTGCTGTTCAGGTGAAGGACATACCAAACGAGAAGGATGGTTCCGGAGTAATCCATTGCTCCAATGCGCCATCCCAGAGGTCACATGAGGCTTCTTCTCACTATTCTAAGAAAGCCTCCTCCAATGTGCCTTCCCAGTGGTCACATGTGGCTTCCTCTTAAGCTTTTAAAAAAACTTCCTCCTTCCATCTCAAGTCACCCTGGTCTAAAGGGAATACCAGTGTTTCACAACAACTTTCTGTTGGAGGTTCTTCCTATCCTTCCAAGGCTGACTTGCATCACAGCCAGTCATCCCATGCTTCAAGAGCAGAAACTCTTGCAGCCCAAGCTGCAGAGGCATGAGTCAAAGCTGCAATGGCTGCTGCAACTCTATATATGGCAAAAGAAGAGAAAATCCAAAGGGAAGAAATGGCTAAAGCCGAAGCCAATCTTGAGTTTCTTCAACGAGAATGGGAGGCAACAGAAAAGGCAGCACAGATTGCATCATTACAGGTGGAGGTTGAAAGCGCTTCCCTCAACTTTGATCCTAGAAAGTTAGAAAACCCATACAAATGTGTCAGAGCCTATGTAGATGATCAGAACTCACTTCAGGATGAGCAGAATGTGCTATGGCACAAAAAGGAAGAAGTGATGCAGTTGACTGCAAAATTCCCAAAACCAAGGGAACAAGGAGAATTTCAACCAACAGATCTACAAGCTAGTCAGAAAGCAGACATTGCATGATCTGGACCATGAGACTCCTTCCTTAAAACTAGAAAACTTATCCTGACTAACCAAGACACACATGGCAACCAGATTAGCTCATCTGCAACAGCAAAGGCTCCTCATTAGGCAGACATACAAGAAGCCACAATTTCTAAACTCAGTGCACAAGCAGGAGTATTCCTGACAGGCCCTCAAGGCAATTCAAGCATGGACAAAAGGCCCAATGAATGCAGTCGGCCTGCCCAGCAGAGAGGAGAACAGCCAATGTATGTGTCATGGGGAGATGTCTGCATATGAAGCACCCTATGGAAAACTATGAGCCATCTCTGACAAACACCCCTGCTCCTGGGAGTTATGCCTGCATGGATCCAGGGTAAGGCCCTAATCATACTCATACTAATTCCAAACAGCACACTGTACTGCCTCATCCTGGCTACAACTCATCCACAGACCCAAGGGATGCGTCACCATCCTTTAGAGGAAGGAGAGAATGGTCACCATGGTGGAAAAGGTTGGATCTGGTATCTTGTAGTGTGTATAAATTCTCTGACAAGCCGGGCAGAGAATATTTATTATGGAAGCATATTTTTATGAATACCATTCATCCTGAAGGATTGCTGCCAGCCAAAGAGCTCAGACTTATGACAGCATGGCTGGGACCAGAATCTGCAAAAGTAGTAAAAGACATCTATTCAGCCCAACTAGGTAACCCAGTTATTGCCCTCAGTTGAGCTTGGCATATGCTCAATCGGCAGCATGGTGCATCTATACTGCAGAGACCTCACTCCTGGATCATATCAACAATTTTCCTGACATCAGTCTCGCTAGCTATGGAAGTTTTCTGCCATCCTTACACATCTGTGAACAGCACAAGAAAATCCTACCTTGCTTGGATTTATCTGTTTCAACCAGTTCAGGATGCAAAGGACTATCATTCAAAAACTACCATGGCAGTTAGGTGAAGACTGGATCTGATGCCTTCAGGGCAAAGGCCAATCTTGAAGAATTTGTTGTCCATCAAACAAAGTTTGATGCAATAAAATCAAAATCAAGGTTATTATTATGCAATAACCCACAAAGTCAGAGAAAAATGGTATCAGAGAAAAATGGTATCCAGTTGACAAAAGTGCCAGTCAGAATTCCAGTTCAACCAAGAGTCCATCGTGAATTGCAAGGGGAAAAACCTATGTCTCTGTGTATAAAACAGAGGTCACCACTTTGCCCATGAAGAACACAGCAAATGTCAGAGAAAGCTCAACACAAACCCCACAAAGCTCAATGCAAACCCCTGAAAACAAAGAAAGATCTGATATGTCCACTTCATAAGTCCTCACATGCGCTGAACAAGTGCAGAGAATTTGGAAAGAAGTCTCTGGATGAAAGAAAAGGGGTTGGTTAGGGAGTATAAAGTCTGCTACAAATGCTATGAGTCTATGGAACACATGGCCAAAGCTTGTGCAGCAAAGGTGCAATGCCACCTATGCAAAAGTGACAAACACCCAGGTGCTCTGCATCCAGATGCTAAGCTGTCACAATGGACAACTCCTATCCCTCTTTCAATCAAGGAGTCCTAGTGTGGCACCAAACTACATCCAGAGGTGGCCACAAATGTCAACTGCATGACAGTATGTAGTGATTCACCACTCCCTCACTCATGCCACCAAAACTGTTTAGCCAAAGTCTATCCCACAGGATGCCCAGAAGAAGCCGTTAATACACATAGTGAATACACAAAGCAACCACTCATTAGCCAGATCAGCATTCTTCAACCTCTTTGATGTCCAAAATGAGGTCACATACTTCAATATGCACTGGGCCTCAGCGCATGGTGGAGAGGAAAGTTACTGGAATCTGCATAGAATCGTTAGATAGGAGTTCATGGTTCCCGCTGCTGCCATTGCTAGAATGGGACGCATTACCAGATAACCACAGTCAGATTTCAACACCAGAGGTAGTAAACACCATACCTCATCTGAGGCACATGGCTAATTACTTTCCTGCCCTAGATCCTGAAGCTGACATCCTGCTTTTGTTGGGAATGGACGTCCTTGATGTCTTTGCTTGCCATAGAATGGTCAGGAGACCAACAGTTTCCCACTTGCCCTCAAGACAGAACTTGGATGGGTCATCTCAGGGATGGTTTGTGTCAATCGGCTGCAGGTCCCAACCCAGGTGAATGTCTTCATGACTTCCATTCTCAGTAATGGGAGAGTATCCCACTTGATACTATGCTAAAAACACTTCACGCTTTCAACAAACAACAATGTTCCAGACCAGCAAAGAAGACTACTTGGCCTTGTAGATAGAGGACACATAATTTCTGCAACTCATAAGGAGCTTCCATAAGGAGCTTCAACAGGATGCCACTGGGAGCTGGGTAGCACCACTACCATTTCTCATACCCAGGCAGTGCCTGCTGAACAATCATGAGCAAGCGCTCTCTTGCCTCTTCAGTCTGAGATTAATCCTGAACCAGAAGCCAGAAATGAAAGCTCACCTGGTGGAGTTCATGGACAAGATGGTACAGAACGGACATGCCAAGCTTTCCCCACCTCTGGAGAAAGATGAAGAATGCTGGTACCTGCCATTCTTTGGAGTATATCATGCACAAAAGCCAGGCCAGATGCAAGTAGTCTTCGAAGCCACCGTGCAGTTTCAAGGCCTCTCTCTGAACAAAGTTCTTCTTAAAGGGCTTGATCTCACCAACAGTCTGCTCGGTGTGCTCATCTGCTTCAGAAAGGAAGCCACAGCCGAAAATTACATATATTTATAATCCTTTTTTTTTTTTAAAGAACATAGTGTGTATTTTAAGAATGTACCAAGCAGAATCCAAATTGAAATTATGTATTACATTGATTGTTAAACTTTAAGGTATATATTGAAACTTAAGGCCCTGTCACACTGCCCAACGGATGCAAAACGGACACAACGGACGAGAAAAATGTTCCATCCTTTGTTATCCACTCTCAGAAGGGGCAAAAAAGTGCATAACCAGAGCGGATAACACGGACGCGGGGAGGACACAGGGCAGATGGACAGCGGATGCGGAACGGAAGCCCAGCGGATGGAAGCGGATGGGAGCGGATGGCACATCTGCTAGGCTTCCAGGGGACCTCAGCAAAGCGGATGTGGAACGGATACAGTGGATGCAGAGCGGATGCACAGCAGATGAAGCGGATGCACAGCAGATGCAGAGCGGAAGCCTAGCGGATGCCAAGCGTTAATTGCGCATGCAGGGAGGATGCATTGCGTCAGCTCCGTGGACATAATGGGAGCAGCTCGGAAGCAGGTCACCATTCAGAGGAAAGACCTGCTTCCAGATACAATGACTGCCTTGCCTGTCCTGCATGCATGTCTGCCTGCAAGCCTTGCTGCCAGCCTTGCTGTCTGCCTGCCTGCCAGCCTTGCTGCCAGCCTCCCTGCCAGACTTGCTGTCTGCCTGCCTGCCAGCCTTGCTGCCAGCCAGTCTGCCTGTCAGCCTTGGTGCCTAGCTGCCTGTCAGCCTTGGTTCATACCTTCCTGCCAACCTTCCTGCCAGCCTTGGTGCCTGCCTCCCTGCCAGCCTTCCTGCCAGCCTTGGTACAAGCCTTCCTGCCAGCCTTGGTGCCTTCCTACCAGCCTGCCAGCCTTCTTGCCAGCCTTGGTGCCTGCCTGCCTGCCTGCCAGCCTTGGTGCCTGCCTCCCTGCCAGCCTTCCTGCCACCTTGGTTCCTGCCAGCCTCCCTGCCAGCCAGAAACCCCACAACAATGCTGAAGCACAGCAAGCCTCAGCCATCTGCTGCCAGCCCTTGCAAGAGAGACAGGGCTACCATCCTGCCCCCTGGCCCTCACTCTGGTTATGCTGGGGCTTCTGCAGCACGGTCTCGCTCTTCTGGGGCTGGGGCTTCTGCTGCTTCTGCTTTTGGAGGAGCTGATGACAAGTACTCCAGCACCAGCCACCTCCACAGCACCTGGACCCTTCACCCCTGGGACTGAGCGACCAAGAGGAGTGCCAGAGACTCAATTGTGTTTTATAGCTTCTTGTTAATAAAGTCTATTTTTGATTCATACACTTGCTTTGTTTCTTTTTTTTAATAAAGTCCTGGTGGAAACTTTTAGAAATAGTTTAAGCCTTTGCATGCTTGTGGGATGGGTTAAGATAGCAGTGGGATAGGCAGGCATACCTTTGGGATGGGTAATAGCTGTGGGATAGATAAACCTCCAGTGCAAGCATAGTGGGACTGTATGGTCCACCATCCCAGCTGCCACACCTTTGGCCCTTTATTATCAATAACAATGTAAGCATTGATCCACACATTTGAACATAAACACAACTCTTTATTAAATGCCCTGTTCATTGTAGGGCCACTCAACATACATGGCCCAATCTCATCAGTGTGATGAGACTGGCTGAAGGAAGCATCCATTAAGCATCTATCATCCTGTTTTGCCACTGCACTGCTCCAGCTGGGGAGTTGCACCAGTGTTTCAGGAGGTTGCGCTGCTTCTTCCCTTCACGTGAGGCTCTGTTGGGGCCTTGCACATCCTGAGTGTCTATCAAGTTTCTCCCTTGCCTCCATTCCCCAGGCTCCATGTCCCCATTGCCTTGTTGGAGGTCCACGAGCCTGTTCTGCAAGACTGGGTAGCGGGTGCGCATGAGATTGTGCAGGATGCAGTAAGCTTCCATGATCCTCCTCACGGTCTGTGGGTGATGCTGCATGGTGGTGAGAAGTACCTGGAACCTGTTGGCCAGGATGCCAAAGGCGTTCTCCACCACCCGCTTTGCCCTGGACAGCCTGTAGTTGAAGATCCTCTCTTCACGGGTGAGGAGTCTGGAAGTGTAGGGCTTCATGAGGTAGGTTGTGAGGGAGAAGGCGTCATCCCCCACGATGGAGTAGGGCACATCTTGCGTGTCATTGGGCAGGGGTTCTAGATCTGGGAAGCCCACAATGAGGTTGCGTTCCAGCTCCTCCTTGAGGTGACTGGCATTGTATACCTGGGCATCTGAAGATGAGCCGTTGCCTGAAGCATCGATGTACATGAACTTGTAGTCAGCATCGACCATGGCAAAGAGGATGATGCTGAAGAAGCCCTTGTAATTGAAATAAGTGGATCCCGACTTGGCTGGAGCTTTGCAGGCCACGTGCTTCCCATCTATGGCTCCAACGGTGTGGGGGAAGTTCCACTTCTGATACCACTGCTCTGCAACTTTCTTCCATCCTTCTTCAGTGGAGGGGCACTGGAGGAGCTTCTCCTTGTATTCTTCGATGATGGCCTGCACCACTTCTCTGACCACAATGCTGATGGTGTTGGGTGGCACCCTCCAGCCGTACTGCATGCTCCTGTAGGTGGTCCCTGAGGCCAGGTGGCGCAGAGTGAGTGCCACTTTGAACCCAGGTTCCAGGCTGGGCCGGAAGTTGGTGTTTGCCTTGGTCAACCTGGGTGTCAGCCGCTGCACAACTTCATCAAACATGGCTGGAGGCATCCTCATGAAGTTCTGGAATGCCCGAGTGTCTTCGTTCCTGAGCTACACCATCAGCTTGTTGTACAGTCCGTCCTCTGCTCTTCTGGCGAACCATCTTCGTACCCAGATGCTTCTTGGCCGCCCCTTTTTCTTCCCGTAGTAGAGCTCACAGAGCCTGTAGATGGCTTCGCACTGTTGCAGAAGGATGGTGGCTGCCAAAAGGACTGTGTTATGATCCACAGTGGACATGACTGGATGCTGTGGAAGAGGAAGAGTCAGATGAAAGCTGCAGAGGTCTGCACAGCTAGGCTGCTGGTCTGAAAGTGAGATCCAGATGAGTTGCTCCCCCTTTTTATAGGCAGTGAAGGTGTCCCTTTGCATCCTCTAGGCATCCTCTAGGCATCCTCTAGACATCCTTAATATCTGAGATAGGTCCCCTCTGCGGACGTTTTTTCTGTTTTACATGCTTTGTTTCTGCTAGGCATCTGTTCTGCATCCGTTCCGCTTCCTCCCTGCATCCGAGCGGATGCGAGTTGCACGGATGTGCAGCGGATGCCTAGCGGATATAGCGGATGCATAATGGATGCATAACGGATGAGTCACGGATGCGTAGCGGATGCAGAACGGACGAATTGGATACATTTTCCGTGCAAAAGTTTTGAGCAGCTCAAAACTTTCTGAGCGGATGGAACGTCCATAAACGGATGCTGGACAGATAGAGAGGAAGCAAAATGGAGGCAGTGAGTACATCGCGTGAACCAACGGATGGCAAGCTTTTTTGTCCGTTTTACATCCTCTTTGCATCTGTTGGTGCAGTGTGACATGGGCTTTAAATAAGAGTTTAATGGATAACATTAAAATATATAAAGGTGTCATTCTCCAATCAGCAACTACAGGAGAAACTTTATTTAATGAGAAAAGATAATAAGAAATTGAAACAGGACAGACAAAAAGTATAAATATAAGGATTTGAATCGAGATGAGATAATTAAAATAAAATTAAGAAAATTGAAAGAGGGGAGAAGCTATATAGAAAATGTAAAACAGTAATAAGATATGGTATTGAACATAAAAACGAGCATGAAACTGACTTTGTGTCTGTATGAAGAAATGTAACCTGGGATCATGCTACTTTCAAAAAAGATGTTTTATTTGTATTTCTTTGTGAAAACTCAAATAAAATGTACACAAAAAAAATATGAAAATATGCAAAATACAATTAAATTATATTAATGTATATCAAGGATTTATAAATTGTGATTGAAATGAATTATGAGAAGGATTGTAATGAAATTAATACTAGTCTTTTTTTAGGATGAATTTGAACTGATTAATTATTTTCTTCCATTTTATTCTTTTTTTCTTTCATTTTCTTTTTTTAAACTTAAAGTTGTTTTAATTTAAAGGGGAAGTACCACACAGAATCTGACTAAAAATGGATTTATGCTATAATATTACAATATTTTGTATAATATATAATATTTGGAGATTATAATTGTTTTATTTATTTATTTTTTTGATTTGTCAATCGCTTATAAGATACAGATATAAGAATAAACATAATTTTGAATACATGAGATAGATACTTATAGGAAAAAAAAAAAAAAAAGGACAGGGACGGTAGCCACAATTGGTGCGCTTATGCACACCCCCTACAGGCCTCTTAGAAAGGGGGTGAGGTCAATAGTAGACAGTCTAAGGTTAATGGGATAATTTAGAAATAGAATATTTAATGGGATGTGAAAGGGAATTAGCGATAAAATATGAAGGTGACACACTTTAATTGCCAATGATAGGAGAAACCTTGTTTTGTAATGTTTGAAATGTGGATATGGATTGAAACTGTACACAGGACAGATAAAAGTATAATTATTTTGAAAATATGAAAACCTTGAAAAGGATATGTAATTGATTTAGAAATGAACAAGAGAATTATAAAATAAGCCTGAGGGGAATATCTGAGGGAAAAAAACTAATAAAGAATAATTAAAGTAGTGATAAGATATGAAACTGAATATGAAAGATGAAAGATGAATATGTAACTGAGACTGTATCTGTATGGAGATTTGAAAACCTGGAACCAAGCTGTTCACAAAAAAAAGATGTTTTATGTTTGTGTGTGTATGTTTTGTGAAAACTGAAATAAAATTGTTTAAAAAAGGAGAAGAAAGGAAGCCACAGCCATCATGGCTGACATTCAGCAGATGTTTTATTCATTCCTCATTGGGGAAGATCACTGCAACTACCTATATTGCCTGTGGTTCAGTGATGAACAGCACAACCAGCAGGTAATAGAATACAGAATGCGGGTGCATGTCTTCGAGAATGCTTTTCCCCTGCAATTGCCAATTATGGCCTGCAACATACTGCTCATGTGGGTGAAGCCAAATATGGCACAGATGCCAGACACTTCATGGGACAGGACTTCTACATTGATGATGGCCTAAAAGCTGTACTCACCCTGGCTAAAGCCATAGATGTATTAAAAAGAATGCACCAAATGCTAGCGGCAGCCAACCTCAAGCTGCACAAAATCGCATCCAACAGTGAAGAAGTGTTAGAAGCCTTCAATCCTGCCAAGGGTCTAAAGGATCTCGATTTTGGCACTGATACCCCTGTCATCCAATGCAGTCTCAGTCAGTGTTAGGACTTGAAGAAGGAGTCTTTGCCTTCAGAGCTGCAACCCAGAAAATCATTTTCACAAGGAGAGGAGTTCTTTCAACAGTGAACAGCCTGTTTGACCCTCTAGGATTTGCTGTGCCTAATGATCTAAGGGAGGTTCCTTTTGTGCATGCTTTCCCAAAACACTAAAGATTGGGATGAGTTGTTTTCATCAGAACAGAAGCAAGAATGGGAGACGTGGTGTGCTTCCCTGAGTTGTCTCCAAAACATCCGTGTGCAGTGTACACATGTTCCCACAGCTGCATCGAAGAAAGAATTGCATGTCTTCTCAGATGCATCAACAAAGGCAATAGCAGCTGTGGGATACCTCAGGTTCTACGATGGGGAGAGTGATATCCACATTGGTTTTGTCACGGGAAAGATGAAACTAGCACCACAACAAGGTCACACTGTACCAAGATTGGAATTCTGCAGTGCCATCCTGGCTGTAAAACTCACAGACTTGATAATGAAAATGATAGACCTTGAGCTACAACCCACCACTTTTATATGGACAGCAAGATGGTTCTGGGCTACATTCACAAAGAAAGTAGATGCTTCTATGTCTATGTAAGCAATAGGGTGGAACGGATCAGAAGATCTTCAAATCTGGAGCAGTGGCAGTATGTGACAACAGACCAGAACCCAGTAGACCATGCTACACTGTTTACCCCTGCATTCCAGTTGAAACACCAGTAATCATCCAGGCTACCTGCTTGTCGACAATGGTCAAGAACACAGAAAAACTGCCCCTTGACCATGCTCTAGAACCAGCTCACTTTGGGCACTTTTCCAGGTGGAAGCCTCTTGTAACAGTGATCATCCGCTTTTTTCATCACAAGATGAACAGCTGTCTCCAAGCAGAGAGAGGAATCTTATGCAGTGTACAACAAGATGCTTACCCAGTAGAATTCAAGTGTCTAAAAGCCAAGAAGCCTATCCCAAAGTCCAGTCCACTTCTGAAGTTTAACTCATTCCTTGATAACAACAACTTACTTCGAGTAGGGTGGTGTGTAGATAAGGCTGAAATAACCCTAAATACCAAACACCCTGTAATCCTTTCCACTTGTCAACATGTGACAAATCTGAAACCATCCACCATCAAGACTGGCACTTCACAGAAGGTGAGCTGCTGGACTCTGGATCATGGGATCATCACCACTGTCTTGCACAGGTACCTTCATTGTTGCAAACAACAGGGTGCAACACAACACAACACAACACAACACCAGCTGATGGCTGATCTTCTGCCTGAGCATCTAGTCCTGGACCGCCATTCACCAATGTAGGTCTAGATGTCTTTAGCCCTTGGTCCATGTCTTCCCATGGGACCAGAAGTGGTCAAGCTAACAGCAAATGTTGGGCCGTTCTCTTCACATGTCTTAGCATTTGAGCTGCCCACATTGAAGTCATTGAATCCATGGACACTTCCTGCTTTATCAACACTGTAAGAAGGTTCCAAGCCTACAGAGGCCCAGGCAAAGTATTTAGATCTGACCGTAGAATGAATTTTGTAGGAGCTTGCAAGGAATTACAGATTGATGAAGGCATTTGCCCCAATTCAGTGATTGATGGCTACCTAAAGGCCCATAATTGTGTATGAATATTTAATCCTTCCCATGCATCCCACATGGGAGGAGTGTGGGAATGCATGATCAGCATAGCCCCGATATCCTGGATTCCATGTTGACGAATAAATCAATGCTGATGCATGAGATCCTTATCACCCTCATTGAAGAAGTGGCAGCTGTCATCAACACTTGTCTTTTGGTTCCAGTTTCCTTGGATCCTGACAATCCAACCATCTTTACCCCAGCCACCTTGCTAAACCAGAAGACAGGTGACTGGCCAGCACTGTTAGGGAACTTTGTTCCCAAGGGCATATACAAACAACAACAGAGACAAGCCAAACTGCTTGCCAACAGCTTCTGGAACCAATGGAAGCAAGAATACTTGTCTACCCTACCATAAGTGGAAGACCAAAGAGCCTAACCTAGAAGAAGGAGACTTTGTTTTGTTAAGAGACAAAGATGCGCATTGGAACTCATGGCTCATGGGGCTTGTGCACCAAGTCTTACCCAGCTGATGGACTAGCTCACCAAGCTAAAGTTCAGATCGTGAAGTCACAAGAATTATGCCATGACCCACAGATTTTCGCCATGAATATCTACACTAGACCAATCACCTACCTGGTACTGCTGCTAAGGAAGACCACACTCGAAGATTGAATCTCAAGCTTGTTGTATAGAGAAATGTTATAATTCCAGGTGGGGAGTGTGCTGGTTAGATATAGTTAGTTTAGGAATTAAGAGCTGTCTCCTTAAGGGATTGCTTTCCGGGAAATGTAGTTTTACGTCACGTGGTCATATCTGTATTTTTATTTTTTATTTTTTAAAAAACAAACATACACTTACAAAACATAAAAACATAAAACCATCTTCCATTTTATACATACAGTGTGTCAGTTGGTTACATATCTTTTGTGCTATCCTTTTGTAGTCATTTATTCACAATTTATATCAGTCTTCACATTGTCGAATATGCTTATATATTTATCAGTTATTAATCATCCATGACTAAACTATTTATTCCATAATTTTATATAAGATGTTCCAAATAAAATTTAAAAAAATTATCTTAAAATTTGTGTTATACTTTCAACCAGTGGTTTTATATATATATATTATGTTTTATATCAGTCTATTAAATTTCTATCACAAAATTATCAAGTCTATTACATTACCATGCTTTTTTAAATCCAACCATTGATAAAACAAATCCCATATCATATAAAATTGCTTGTCTTCTTATTCTCTAATTTCAAATGTCAGTTTACTCATTTCAGCAAAGTCCATAATTTTTTTGATAACATCCTCCTATTTTAAATTTTTAAATTATCTTGTCATCAGTACCAATCAAAATTTTATCTAAATGAGTCAACTTGTCCTAAATACCTTCTGCCTTAGAGACCTTATCAAACCTAGATTGTATTTACAAATATGAAAACCAATTCATTTTTACACCTTGTTCTCCCAACACTTGCATAGATTTAAGTTCACCTTTTTCATTCAATATCTCCCATATCTAACTGTTTGTTCCTTTTTCTATATTATTGGATAAGAAAAAGCTTCAATAGTTGATATCGATGTTGGAATTTTTAAGTAATATTGTCTTTTTATCTTCTCCCAGTTCAAAAACAGTGCCTCACAAATATAATGTCTTCTGAAATACCCCTGTGTTTTAGTTCCCTTATTCCAGAGAAAGGCATGCCATCCCAGCAGCAAGTCATGACCTTCTAAAATCAATAATCTACTGTTCCTTAGTGTTATCCATTCCTTTACCCACATCAAACTTGTTGCCTGGTAATATAGCTCCCAATTGGGCAAGGCAAACCCTCCTCTTATTCTTGCATCTTGTAACAGTTTTAATTTTATTCTTGCTTTTTTACCCTGCCAAATATATTTCGACACAATTCTATTTAAATCTTCAAAAAACTCTTTCCCTAATCGAATAAGAATTGTCTGGAATAAATATAAAACTCTAGGTAATATATTCGTCTTAATTTGGATATTCTCCCAATCAATGATAGTTGCAATTTTTCCCATTTCATCAAATCTGTCGCAATCTGCTCTTTGAGTTTAACATAGTTATCTTCCTTCAGCATATTACATCTTGGATTAATATGAATCCCTAAATATTTAACCTTATTCGTGACTGTATTTTTAAAATTTCTTCCAATTCTTTCTTTCATCTTGCTAACAAATTCTTTGTTAATATCTTTGTTTTGTCTTTGTTTATTTTCAAACCTGCTATTTTTCCATATTTTTTTCTATTAATTTGGGTGCTGTTTCCAATGGGCCTTCTAATATAAATACCAGGTCATATGCAAAAGCTTGCAATTAATACTCCTCCTTTTTAATTTTCATTCCTTTTATTTCCTTTTCTTCTCTGATATTCCTATTCAAGACTTCCAATGTTAACACAAACAGCAGAGGTGACAATGGACAGCCTTGCCTTATCCCTTTTCTTATATCTATGGATTCTGTTAATTCTCCATTCACCATCACCTTTGCAGTTTGTTCATGGTATATTGTTTCAATGGCTTGGATAAATTTCTTATCAAAGCCAATTTGTATCAATTGCAGTAAAATAAATTGCCAGCTCACATTGTCAAAGGTTTTTTGAGCATCTAGAAACATCAAGGACATTTGCTTCTCAGGGTGTGCTTCATAATATTCCAGAGTACCCAAAATGATTCTCACATTGTCTTTGATTTGTCTTTTTGGCAGAAATCCATTTTGATCAGTATGAATAAAATTATTTATCTTTTTAGTCTTTCTGCCAAAATTGAAGCAAAGATTTTATAGTCTGAGTTCAGTAAAGATATAGGTCTATCATTTTTAACTTGCTGTAGGTCTGTACCTTCCTTTGGTATAATGTATGCTTCTGACCATGTTTTTAGTATTCTTTTCTTTAACATAATTTCATTCATAACTTCTAAAAGATGAAAATTCAATTATTTCCTGAAAAGTCTTGTAAAATTCCCCTGGCAAACCATCTGGACCTGATGCTTTGCCAGCATTCTGTTTTTTTAAAGCTTCTGTTAATTCCATCATTATTATACTTCCTTCTAACATTGTTTCAGTGTTTTTGAATATCTGAGGTAGGTTCGCTTTTTGTAAATACTGCTTAACTTTTTCTTCTTGAATATTCTCTTTTAAAGTACAGTTTTCCGTGGTAGTCTTGTACACTTTTTTTCTTCTCCTCATTTTCATAGCAAACCTGTCCTTTATTTATCAATTGACTAATTCTTCTTGATTCTCTTTCCTTTCTCAGTTTATAAACTATCCATCTGGTTTATTTGCATCTTCAAAATAATTCTGTTTAGCATTTTTAATTTTTTGTGCTAATTCCTCTTTTTCCATTCGTCCAATTTTATGTTTAATTATATCCATTTTATTTTTAATGTCTTTTTTGTGGGAAAATCTGTAAATCTTTTTCCAGTCTTTTATAGTCATCCTCTAATGTCATAAATGTCTTTTACTGTTTTATGTTTCTTCTCCTAGTATAATCTATTATCAAGCCTCTTTTGTCGGCCTTCATCGTGTCTCAGAGATTCTGTAAAGATGTATCCTCTTTTCTGTTTTCTTTGAAGAAGAAAACAAGTTCTTTCTCTATTTTCTGTTTAAAGTCTTTTTCTTTCAGTATCATATTATTTAAAGTCCAACTAGATCTCCTCTTATGTCCTTTCCGAATAACTGACACTGGGTTATGATCTGCCCAAGTGCTTGTTTCTGTTTCAATCTGTCGTACATTAGTCAATAATTCTGCTTACATACATATCTTATCTATTTTGGACCAGGATGTGTGCCTTTTTGAATAAAAAGTATATTGCTTACTTTCCGCATTTCACTCTCTCCATGCACCTTTTAAACTAAATTTTTCTGTTATTCAAAGGAAGGATTTTGGTAGTGTCTTTCCAACATTCTTTATTGTTTTCTGTGTTTTATAGTCCAACCTGTTGTTAATTATTCCATTAAAATCTCCCATCATACAAATATTAACATAGTCCAATTCAATTATTTTTGTATGTAATTTTCTATAGAATTCTTCTTGTTTATCATTCGGGGCATAAATTGCAATTAAAAGTGTTTTAAAATCATTGTCCATTATTTCCACCATCAAAATCTTTCCATCGTCATCTGTATCAATTAGTTCTGCCAAAATTGTATCTTTAATATTTAATACCACATCTCTTTTTTTAGATTGTGCCAGCAACGTAAATAATTTCCCCAGTTTTCCTTGTTTTAGTATATATTCATATTGTTTTTTAATATGTACCTCTTGTAAGCAGATTATGTCAAATTTTAATTTTTCTAATTTGTAAAATACTTTCCTTCTTTTGGTAGCCAGATTAAGTCCATTAATGTTAATCATAATCAATTTTCTTTCATCCATGTTAAGCTTTATAAGAGGGTTTTATTGCTCTAGTAGGTCTCATTTCTTGTTCTCTGGGCTCACCGCCTACTGCATCTTCTTCTTTTTCAATTACTGTTCCTCTTGGAACTCAATTAGTGACTCTTCCTTTTTTCTTCTTCCTCCTTTTCTCTAAAGTATTCTAAGTAGAATAGCTCAACTTTTCCAACTGTGTCAATTCTGTGTCTTTGTTCCGGCCAAGTGAACAAGAGGCCTTCTGGCATCAGCCATCTATAGTTTACTTTTCTTTTAAGTAACTCTTTAGTCAAGAATAAATATTCTCTTCTCATTTCTCTTACTCTTCTTGGTATCTGTTTCAGCACCACGATTTCTTTATCTTTATATTTTAGTGTTGTCTCTCTCACCACCCGGAATATCTGTGTCTTAATAATCTTCTTAGTAAATCTAATGTGAACTTATCTTGGTAATCTATTCCTTGTTGCATATCTTGTGTAGACACGAAACACTTCATCCATCCCATCCATCATCTTTTCTTTGGTTATTTCCAGTACTTCTGCCAATATTCAGCAAGATTTTCACCTTTTCCTGCTTTCTATATTTAGAAATCTTAAATAAAATTCTGATTTGTCTATTTCCCATCCTAATGGTTCACATCTGCCCTTCTCAACATTGCTCAAATGAATATCAGTATCTCCAATTTTCTTATCTCTTTGTATATCTTCTTCAATTTTTTTGAATCTGTCTTCATATTTCATCATCATCTGCTGAATATTTTCTACTTTTTCATCTGTCTTTTCAATTTTTTGCTCAATTTTCTGAATTCCTTGCATAATCATCTGTAATGTCACTTTCTTCTCTTTCTCTTTTTCCTATTACAAAGTTGTAATATTGTTTGTTTTGATTGTTGTCTTCCAGATGGTGAGGGAGTTGATATTGAATAATCTGGGGCTGTTGTCTTTCTACTCATCTTATAATGCTTATTTGTAAAGAAATAGAGAGAAAAAAGAAAAAAAGATGAAAAAAGAAAAGAAAAAAAAATGAAGGCAAGCAATTGCCACTCCAAAGGAAAAAAAGAAAAAGAAAATCTTCAGGCACTTGTATATCTTAATCCAATTAGTTGCAATAGTAGATGTAAAAAGTAAAAAATAAAAAGGGAATAAAGAAAAATGTTCTGTATGTTCCTCTTAATAAAGAAAAAGAAAACCAAAACAAAAGGTTTACATTCTAGTTCCTGGTTTAAAAAGTTAAAATCCAATTAAAGAGAAAAAAAGAGCCCCACTATTGGGGGGGGGGGGTAGAAAGGGAGGCAAAAGGTAAAAAGCAATTCTAATATAAAACAAGCCTCTGCTGCCAAATATTCAAGGCTCTTTGATAAATCAGCTCAGAATTTTTCAAAGTCAATTCAATCTTCTTTCTTTCAACTTCAACTCCAGACTCTAGCTATCTGTTCACAAATGAGCACCTGAATTAGCAAACTGCCATGCTCATCTCTATCTTTTCCAATACAAAGTTCCAATACAAATTATGAGTCCTTGACTGTAACACAAGCTAGTAAGAGAAAAAAGAAACAATGTATCCAAGTCTCAGGGTGGCAGTGCTACTTATTTTCCTTCACTTTCACTCCCTCCTCCTCAATCTACAACCAGGAACTAAAAAAAGAGTAGTCTTTTCCCTTTTTTCAAAAAAGGAAAAAAATCTTAAGTCAAGCAGAAGAATTTTAGTCAAAAAGAGATTTTCAAAAGGGTTGTTAAAAAAAGGGAGAAAAAAAAATGCAAACAAAAATAAAAAGATTAAAAAGTACCAGTTCAACTTAAAGTTAAACAGCTTTGCCAAATTCAAAGTTGCAATAAAAAGGGAAAAAAGAAAAAAGCTTTCACTTTGACAATTAATCATGCCACTTAAATTCTTTTCTCTTAACTTTTAGTCTATTTTAATTTTTTCAGGGTGTTCTCTCCAAGAAATAACAAGAAAAAATTCATCTCACCAAACTGACACGCTTTCTTTCCAATCTCTTCCGTTCCGGAGCTGTCCCAGCTTCAGCAGCTTGGAAGGCTGTCTCTCTGCCACTGGCAAAAAGGGCTTTTCCTGGATCAAGCAGGGACTTTGCAATGTTCCTGGGATTGACAGGATGTGCCCTCCTCAATCACCAGTTTAGGTCTGATGAGACTGACCTGCAACGGAGATGTCAGTGGTGATCTTGGAGCTTCAAAATCGCATGCTGTATTGCTGAAATGCCAGCTCTGCCCCCGTCATATCTGTATTTCTGATTGGCCACTGGGTTAGTCTTTTAACTGGCTGGGGAGAAAGTTTGCCTGACTTCAGCCCGGGCTTTGGGTGCACAATCCAGCGGAGCGCTTTGACCTGGTCACCCTGCCGCATTTTGGGGAATCGGGTGAGTTTTCCCTTCTCTTCCCCCAAAAGTGGTGTATTTTTCAGTGGGAGGAAGGAGCGGGTAAACGGCTTGAAGATTTACTGTGGAACCAAGTCAGAAACAACTTAAAAAGCAAAGACTCCAGAGAGGAAGCGGTGAGTGTGGAGATTAAGTGGCAGCAGCTTAATTTATGTTTTTACCCTCTAACTCTGGAAGTTAAATGGCAGCTTGAGAAAAGAGTGATTAAAGGAGGAAAGAAAAAAGAAGAGAGGGGGACTAGACAAGAAGAGGTGTGAAGAAGGCTTTTATTCAGGAAAACTGCCTTTTGAAATTGAGATTGATTGTGAATTCCAATGATGGAAGAATTGGAATGATGTTTACAGTCTCCATTTAAATCAAATCACCAAAAATAATTCTAAACAGCCACCAATTGGGGAGAACAAATTGAATTGATAGTTTCCACATAAATCATCTAGCTCCATTTAAACAACCCAGATGATTAGTTAGCCTGAATTTAAATTCCCACTCATCTGATTGGACAACCTCCACTAAACCCCCACCCAAATCTCATCCTTTCCAAACTCCAAAGTAGATGATTGGTGAGCTCATTCAAATCTTCTCCATTCAGATCTATCAAATAGCAACCTCTAAAGCCTATGTCACACTGCCCAACGGATGCAAAAAGGACACAACGGATGAGCAAAATGTTCCTTCTGTTGTTATCTGCTCTCAAAAGGGGCAAAAATTTGCATAACCGGAGCGGATAACACGGACTGGGGAGGACGCAGGGTGGATGCAAAGTGGATGCGGAACGGAAGCTCAGTGGATGGAAGCGGATGGGAGCGGATGGCACATCCGCTGGGCTTACAGGGGGCCTCAGCAAAGCGGACGCGGAACAGATACTGCGGATCCACAGCAGATGCGGAACAGATGAAGCGGATGCACAGCGGATGCACAGCGGAAGCCTAATGGATGCCTGGCATTAATTGCGCATGCGGGGAGGATGCATTGCATCAGCCCCGCGGATATAACGGAAGCAGCTCGGAAGCAGGTCGCCATTCAGAGGAAAGACCTGCTGCCAGATGGATTGGCTGCCTTGCCTGCCCTGCCTGCATGTCAAGCTTTGCTGCCAGCCTTGGTGCCAGCCTTGGTGCCAGCCTTGCTGCCAGCCTTGCTGCCAGCCTGCCTGAAAGCCTTGCTGCCAGCCGGTCTGCCTGCCAGCCGGTCTGCCTGCCTTCCTGCAAGTCTTGGTGCCTGCCTGCCTGCCAGCCTTCCTGCCAGCCTTGGTGCCTGCCTTGGTGCCTGCCTCCCTGCCAGCCTTGGTGCCTGCCTTGGTGCCTGCCTTGGTGCCGGCCTCCCTGCCAGCCTTCCTGCCAGCCTTGGTGCCTGCCTTGGTGCCTGCCTTGGTGCCGGCCTCCCTGCCAGCCTTCCTGCCAGCCTTGGTTCCTGCCAGCCTCCCTGCCAGCCAGCAACCCCACCACCATGCAGAAGCACAGCAAGCCTCAGCCTTCCGCTGCCAGCCCTGGCAAGAGGGACAGGGCTACCATCCCAGCCCCTGGCCCTCACTCTGGTTCTCCTGGGGCTTCTGCAGCACGGGCTCGCTCTTCTGGGGCTGGGGCTTCTGCTGATGCTGCTTCTGGAGGAGCTGATGACAAGCACTCCAGCACCAGCCACCTCCACAGCACCTGGACCCTTCACCCCTGAGACTGAGCAACCAAGAGGAGTGCCAGAGATTCATTTTTGTTTTATAGCTTGTTGTTAATAAAGTCTATTTATGATTCACACAATTGCTTAATTTCTTTCTTTTAATAAAGTCTTGGTGGAAACTTTTAGAAATGGTTTAAGCCTTTGCATGCTTGTGGGATGGGTAAGGATAGCTTTGCGATGGGTTAGGATACCTGTGGCATGGGTAATAGCTATGGGATGGGCTAGGATAGCAGTGGGATAGAAAACCTCCAGTGCAAGCATAGTGGGACTGTATGGTCCACCCTCCCAGGTGCCACACCTATGGCCCTTTATTATCAATAATAATGTAATAATTATCCACACATGTCAACATAAACACAACTCTTTATTAAACGCCCTGTTCATTGTAGGCCAACCAAACATACATGGCCCAATCTCATCTGTGTGATGAGACAGGCTAAAGGAAGTATCCATTAAGCATCTACCATCCTGTATACATCCTACCATACCGTGTATACATTTATTGAATAGACATCTGGGACACATTAATTTCAAAATGTTGAAACAAACTGTTGAATTGTCAGAGGGAGTAAAATTGAAACCCTGTAGCAAGTATTTAAAGGGCCTGGCACATTGGCTGACAGATGCAAAACGTTTGTAAAAAGGACACAGCGGACGAACAAATTTTCCATCCGTTGTTATCGCTCTCAAAAGTGCCCCGAATTTGCATAAGCAGAGCGGACAACAACGGAAAGGAACGGACGGGGGGAGGGTGTAGCCAGGATGTAAAGCGGATGCTCCACGGAAGCCTAGCGGATAGAAGCGGATGGCACATCCACAGGGCTTCCGGGGGAGCACAGTGAAGCGGACGTGCAGCGGAAGGAGCGGATGCATAGTGGATGCCGAGCGGATGAAGCCGATGCATCACGGAAACCTAGCGGATGCATAGCGGATGCCTAGCGGATGCAAAGCGTTCACTGCATATGCGGGGAGGGTGCATTGCATCAGCCACGCAAATATAAAGGGAAGCAACTCGCAAGCAGGTCACCATTCAGAGGAAAGACCTGATGCCAGACACAGCTCCAGCCAGCCAGCCAGCCAGCCAGCCAGCCAACAACCATGGGGAAGAAGAGAAAGCCTGTGCCATCTGCTGCCAGTCCTGGCAAGAGGGACAGAGCCACCATCCCACCCCCTGGCGCTGACTGCTTCTGCTGGGGCTTCTGCTGCTGGGGCTGACTCTGCTGGTGCTGGGGCTTCTGCTGGTGTTTACTCTACTGGTGCTGCTCCTGGTGCTGGTGCTTCTGCTGGTGCTTACTCTGCTGGTGCTGCTCCTGGTCCTGCTGGTCCTGCTGGTCCTGCTGGTGCTCCTGGTGCTCCTGGTCCTGCTGGTGCTGCTGGTGCTCCTGGTCCTGCTGGTGCTGCTGCTGATCCTGGTCCTGCTTGTCCTGCTGGTGCTGCTGGTGCTTACTCTGCTGCTACTGATCCTGGTCCTGCTGGTCCTGCTTTTGCTGCTACTGTTGTTGTTCCTGGTGCTGCTGGTGGTGGTGTGGTGGAGCAGCCCCTACAACCTCAAATCCCCTCTGATGAGGGCCCAGATGGCCCTGCCAGAGGGAGGAAGAGGCATACACATGAACGGGAGAGGAGGCAATACTCCATCGAAGAGGAACATGAGGATGAGGTGCTGGAATGGCTGAGGGAGAAGGGACACAGGCTCTATCAAGACACCAAAAGAAAGCAGGCTGCTTGGAGAGAGAAGGCGGAGAGCCTGGGCTACACTTCGGAGGTGCTCCTCGGCTGGTGGGAGCATATACACACCTGGTACGGGAAGCTGCACCTCAAGAAATCTGGCCAGGCCACGGTCAAGATGATGGACCGAGAGTCCTACGTGATGGCCAAGTGCAGCTTCTTGGAGGGTGAGATCCGCCGCCGAGGAGCAGCCCCTCTCACAACCCTCTCTCTCAGGCAGCCGGCAGAGAGCCAGTCCTCTTCTGGCCAAGAGTCAACTCCTGTGTCCAGGCAAGTATCTGTGGAGCGTGCCATGATGGAGACCCTCCCAACACCTGCACTCCCCATGGCGGAGCGTGTGGAGGACCTCCTGACGCAGTGGGAGCAAGGAGAGGGCACTTCCACCAGAGACCAACCCACATTCACCCCCAGCTCCACCTTCACAGAAAGCAGGCAGAGAGCCAGACCGGAGGGGCAGAGCCACACTGTCCTGCTGGAGATCAGGGACACCATCAAAAGCAGTGTAGATCTCCTCTCTCAGCTGGTACACACCGACCTCCCATGCTCCAACCGCAAGCCCTTCCTCACCTACGTCAACCAGACCCTCCTGGACATGTCCGAATCACAGTACCAGGGGATCAAGGACAGGATCACGGGTCTTCTTGACAACCCTCCAGACCCAGCTGAACCTGCTCCCAACCAGTCCAGGTCTGCTCCATCACCCCAGGTGATGTCACTGCCCTTCCAAGGCTTTCCACAGGCCCTCACCTACCAAGGCTACGGCTACCAGGAGCTCCAGCAGCACAGGCAGCCCTCCCCAGTCCAGGCACAGGTACCAGCGATGCCACCGATGCCAGCTACGCCACAGATGCCACCCACACCACAGATGCCACCCACACCACAGATGCCACCCATGCCACAGATGCCACCGACGCCAGTCCTCATACAGCTGCAGACCAGACAGCCCCACTACACTGCTACTTCCTCCACCCCACAGCCAAGCCCGGCCTCAGTACATCTGTCATCAGTATTGGGGATGACACCCCATGTCATGGAGGAAGGGGCTCTCAACATCACAGGGCTGAGCCAGCTGTCTGAGAGCTTCCTCAACACACCGTCCCCTGTTGCCCTCTCGGGGCCAGGCACCCCAGTGGCGCTTCAGACCAGCACTCCAGCAGCAGCCACCTCCACAGCACCTGGACCCTTCACCCCTGAGACTGGGCACACCTCTGAGTGACCAAGAAGAGTGCCAGAGACTGGGTTGCGACCTGTTGACTTTATTTTTGCTTTGGACAATTGACTTGGGTCATTTTTCTTGTACAGCTTGTTATTAATAAAGATTATCTTTGCTTCACACACTTGCTTCATTTATTTTATTAAATAAAGTCTTGGTGGAAACTTTTAGAAATTATTTAAGCCTTTGCATGCTTGTGGAATGGGTTAGGATAGCAGTGGGATGGATAATAGCTGTGGGATGGGTTAGGATACCTGTGGAATGGGTTAGTACAGCAGTGGGATAGATAAACCTCCAGTGCAAGCATATTGGGACTGTATGGTCCACCCTCCCAGGTGCCACTCCTTTGGCCCTTTATTATCAATAACAATGTAATCATTCATCCACACATTTCAACATAAACACAACTCTTTATTAAATGCCCTGTTCATTGTAGGGCCACTCAACATACATGGCCCAATCTCATCAGTGTGATGAGACAGGCTGAAGGAAGCATCCATTAAGCATCTACAATCCTGTCTTGCCACTCCACTGCTCCAACTATGGAGTTGCACCAGTGTTTCAGGAGGTTGCGCTGCTTCTTCCTTTCACGTGAAGCTCTGTTGGGGCCTTGCATATCCACAGTATCTATCAGGTTTCGCCCTTGCTTCCATTCACCAGGCTCCATGTCCCCATTGCCTTGTTGGAGGTCTACGAGCCTGTTCTGCAACACTGGGTAGCGGGTGCGCATGAGATTGTGCAGGATTCAGCAAGCTTCCATGATCCTCCTCATAGTCTGTCGGCAATTCTGCATGGTGGTGAAAAGTACCTGGAACCTGTTGGCCAGGATGCCAAAGGTTTTCTCCACCACCTGTCTTGCCCTGGACAGCCTGTAGTTGAAGATCCTCTCTTCATGGGTGAGGCATCTGGAAGTGTAGGCTTCATGAGGTAGGTTCTGAGGGAGAAGGTGTCACCCCCCCCACGATGAAGTAGGGCACATCTTGTGTGTCATTGGGCAGGGGTTCTGGATCTGGGAATCCCATGATGAGGTTGCGTTTCAGCCCATCTTTGAGGTGACTGGCGTTTTATACCTGGGCATCTGAAGCTGACCCGTTGCCTGAAGCATCAATGTACATGAACTTGTAGTCAGCATTGACCATGGCGAAGAGGATGATGCTGAAGAAGCCCTTGTAGTTGAAATAAGTGGACCCTGACTTGGCTGGAGCTTTGCAGGCCACGTGCTTCCCATCTATGGCTCCAATGGTGTGGGGGAAGTTCCACTTCTGATACCACTGCTCTGCAACTTTCTTCCAGCCTTCTTCAGTGGAGGGGCACTGGAGGAGCTCCTCCAGGTATTCTTCGATGATGGCCTGCACCACATCTCTGACCACAATGCTGATGCTGTTGTGTGGCACCCTCCAGGCGTACTGCATGCTCCTGTACGTGGTCCCTGAGGCCAGGTGGTGCAGTGTCAGTGCCACCTTGAGTCCAGGGTCCAGGCTGGACTGGAAGTTGGTGCTCTGCTTGGTCAACCTGGGTCTCAGCCGCTCCACAACTTTGTCAAACATGGCTGGCGGCATCCTCATGAAGTTCTGGAATGCATGAGGGTCTTCGTTCCTCAGCTCCACCATCAGCTTGTTATACAGTCCGAAAAACGGACGCAGTGAGTACAGAATGGAAGCATCGTGTTAACCAACGGATGGCAAGTGTTTCTCTCCGTTTTACATCCTCTTTCCATTCGTTGGTGCTGTGTGACAGGGGCTTTGTACCATATTCAAAATCTTACATACAGGCCAACATAGTTTCTTTTACTCTTTCCTCTTCCAATTTGCATTCCAATAGCATTTTATAAATTTTTTAAATCAATTTCTCATCTCTTCCTAATAGTATTTTATCTAATTCTGTTTTCTACCTACTCATTCCCCATTCTTTCATATCTTTACCATACCTTGATTGTAATTGCAAATAAGCCAACCATTCTATCTCGAATCCCAAATCTTTCAACTCCTGTCCCATTTTTAACTCTCCCTTCTCATCTGATAAATCCTCATATATAATGACCTCCCCTCGACGAAGTAGATGTGGGTACATTAATGCTTCTAATGTAGATAACCAAGATGGAATTTCAATGTAAATTTATGATTTAGTTTCATTCCATACATTTAGTAGAGTAATTTTATGCCTTTGGAAATATCCATGAATTTTTTGCTTGACTTGCCACAAAAAAGCATATAATCTGTAGATTATATCCTTCTAATGTTAACATTCTTTTGTTCTTAACACTTATTCAGTCTTTAACCCAAGTCAGAATAGCCGCTCTGTAATACAATTGCAGTCAGGTAGGCCAAATACTCCTCTTTTAGTAGCATCCTGCAACAATTTTAGTTTGATTCTGGCCTTTTTTTCCTGTCATATACCAACTTATTCAATTGATAAAAAAAAATTCTAATTTTACAGGAGGATTTTGAGATAGGAACAATAATTTTGGTAGTATGTTCATTTTTATGGATGTGATTCTCCCCATAAAAGAAAGTCTTAAATTATTCCATTTCCTAAAATCTTCCATTTTTTTAATCAATGGAGTATAATTATTCTTCTTAAGTATTATACATTTCACCGAGATCACAATCCCCAGTATTTTGGTCTGGATGTCCATAATGGTCTGGATGTCCATTATCCTAGTTAAAGTTTCTTTTTGTACATTTGTCATATTTTTTTAAAATATTTTAGTCTTTTCTCTATTAATTTTTAGCTTCACGACTTCTCCAAATTTCTCTAATTTCTCTATAAGTTTGGGTCCCAAATTTTGTGGATCTTCCAAAATAAAAACCAAATCATCAGCAAAGGCTTGTAATTTATACTTTTCTTTTTTTATTTTTAATCCCTTTATTTCTGATTATTTCCTAATTATTCTTGTAAGTACCTCTAGTGTCAAAATAAATAACAATAGTGATAATGGACATCATTGTCTTGTTCCTTTTTGTATCTCAAATTTATTTGTTGTATGGTCATTTATCAATATCCTGACTTCCTGTTTGTTATATGTTATATATGGAAATTTGGCTAATACACCAAAGAATATAAAGAACCAAACTGAAGCCATTTTGTGTTCGCTATCTGCATTTTTTTTAAAGAATTTTTATTGGTTTGTAAAACAAACATAAACAAACAAAACATAAAAACATCAAGCCATCTTCCATATATATACATGCAGTGTGTTGGTTGGTTTACAAATTTTTTTGTGATTCCATTTGGTAGTCTTCAATTACAATTATATTATATATGATCTCGTATTTTCAATCCAATATTAAATGCATTAATATCATTATTAATCAATCATTTGACTATACTTATTATTCATTCATGCTTTAAGAAATAATCATATTTTACTCAATTTATTTTGTGACAATTCATATTATCATCCCAAATCTATCCTAAACTCAGTTTGTAGATATAATAAGAAAAAAAATACATCTTTATGTATTTAGTATTTTCTAAAAGTCTACATATTTCATTACTATATTTTATTATCTAACCATTGATAGAATAGATCCCAAATTTTATAAAATTGTTTATCTTCTTGCTCTCTAATTTCAAATGTCAATCTACTCATTTCAGCACATTCCAATATTTTCTTAATAATTTCCTCCTGTGATAGTATTTTCTCATTTTTCCAGTTTTTAGCAAATGCAATCCGAGCTGCTGTTAATACATTTACAATCAGGTATTTCAAGTCTTTACTATATATTTCAGGTAAAATTCCCAATAAAAAATCTCTGGTTTCAAATATATATAGCTTTTTTGTCATTTTTTCCAACTACGTGTGGATTTTAGTCCAATATTTTTTCTCATCCGCACATATGGTAATATGAGCCAGGTATCTGATGACATTTCCAACATCTTTCAGATTTATTCTTGAACATTCTTGCTATTCTTGTCAGGGGAAAATACCACCTATAAAACATCTGACACAAATTTTCTTTAAATGCTGTTGACATTGTCATCTTATAATTTTGAGACCACAATTTTTGCCATTTCTCTAGATCAATCCCATATCCAAAATTCTTCCTCCAAGCAATCATTGTTTCTTTAATTTGTTCTTCTTCTAGTTTAATTTCTAATAGATATCCATATAATTTTTAAATCACCTTTTCATCAGTACCTGTCAAAATCTTATCTAAATCAGTCAGTTTATCATAAAAACCTTCTGTTTTGGAATATTTATCATATCTTGAATGTATTTGCGCATATGAAAACCAATTAATCTTTATATCTTGTTCCTCTAGTTTTTGTATAGATTTAAGGCAAGATTGAAATTTGTATAGATTTAAGGCCTTTTTCATTCAATATTTCCCCATATCTAACTGTTTGTTCCTTTTTATATATTATAGGATAAGAAACTGTTTCAATAGTCGATAGCCAGACTGGAATTTTCAAATAACATTGTCTTTTAATCTTCTCCCAGTTTAACCACAGAGACTCCCATATATGATATCTTCTAAAATACCTCTGTATTTTAGTTCCTTTGTACCATAAAAAAGCATGCTACCCCAACAACAGATCATGTCCTTCTAATCCCAACAATCTAGTATTTCTTAATGTTATCCATGCCTTAACCCACATCAAATTTGAAAATTCTAAATTGGATTAAAGCCCATGTCACACTGGCCAACGGATGCAAAACGGACACAACGGACGAGAAAAATGTTCCATCCGTTGTTATCTGCTCTCAAAAGGGGCAAAAATTTGCATAACCGGAGTGGATAACACTGACGCGGGGAGGATGCAGGGCAGATGCAAAGCAGATGCGGAACAGAAGCACAGCGGATGGAAGTGGATGAGAGAGGATGGCGCAACCGCAGGGCTTCCGGGGGACCTCAGCAAAGCGGACGCGGAACAGATACAGTGGATGCAGAATGGACGTCGAACGGATGAAGCGGATGCACAATGGAAGCCTAGCGGATAAAGCGGATGCACAGCGGAAGCCTAGCGGATGCACAGCAGAAGCGGAACGTATGTCGCACGTTAATTGCGCATGTGGGGGGGAAAGTATTACGTAAGCCCCCCGGATATAAAGGGAAGCAGCTCGCACGTGGCCAGCATTCTGAGGAAAGACCTGCTGCTGGACACTTCAAGTTCCTTGCCTGCCCTGCCAGCCTGCCTTCCAGCCAGCCTTGGTGCCTGCCTGCCTGCCTGCCTTCCTGCCAGGCTTTCTGCCAGCCTTCCTGCCAGACTTGGTGCCTGCCAGCCTCCCTGCCAGCCAGCAACCCCACAACCATGGGGAGGAAGAGAAAGCCTCAGCAACCTGCCGCCATCCCTGGCAAGAGGACAGGGCCAACCTCCCGCCCCCTGCCCCTGACTCTGCTGGTGCTGGGGCTTCTGCTGAAGCTGCTCCTGGCGGTGGTGCTTCTGCTGGTGCTGGGGCTTCTGCTGTTGCTTACTCTGTTGAAGCTGCTCCTGGTCCTGCTCGACCTGCTCGACCTGCTCATGCTCCTGGACTTGCTCATCCTGCTCGTGCTCCTGGTGTTGCCCGTCCTGCTCGTGCAACTGGTCCTACTCATGCTCCTGGACTTGCTGGCCCTGCTGGTGCTTACCCTACTGCTGCTGATCCTGGTCCTGGTGTTCCTGCTGCTGCTGCTGCTGATGATGATGATGATGATGATGATTATGATCCTGCTGGTGAGGATGATGATGCTGATTATGATCCTGCTGGTGAGGATGATGATGATGATGATGATCCTGCTGGTGCTGCTGTTGCTGGTGGTGTGGAGGAGCAGCCCTTACTACCTGGGAGCCCCTCTGATGAGGACCCATCTGGTCCTGCAAAAGGGAGGAAGAGGTGTATGCGACAACGGGAGAGGAGGCAATACTCCATTGCGGAGACGCACGAGGATGAGGTGCTGGAGTGGCTGAGAGAGAACAACTATCTGTGGCGGAAGGGACACCGGCTGTACAGGGAGACCAAGCAGAAGCAGGCTGCTTGGAGAGAGAGGGCAGAGAGTATGGGTTACACTTCGGAGGTGCTCCTCGGCTGGTGGAAACATATGCACACCTGGTACGGGAAGCTGCATCTGAAGAAATCTAGCCAGGCCACTGTGAAGCTGACAGACAGAGAGACCTACGTCATGGCCAGTGCAGCTTCCTGGAGGGTGAGATCCACCACCGAGGAGCACCAGCAGCCCCTCTCACTACCCTCTCTCTCCGGCAGCCTGCTGCCACCCAGTCCTCTTCCAGCCGAGAGTCAGTCCCTGTCTCCAGGCAGGTTTCTGTGGAGCGTGCCACAGCGGAGAACCCGCGGACAGGTGTGGTAAGCGTGGTGGAGTGCGTAGAGGACTCCCTGGTGTGGTGGGAGAAAGGAAACATTGAGTCCACCACAGTCCTAGCCGCATCCACACACCACAGCTCCGCCTCCGCAGAAAGGCAGAGAGCCGGACAGCTGGAGGGGCAGAGCCACACTGTCCTGCTGGAGATCAGGGACACCATCCGCACCAGCATAGATCTCCTCTCTCAGCTGGTCCACACTGACTCCTCATCCTCCAACCGCAAGCCCTTCCTCACCTATGTCAACCAGACCCTCAAGGAAATGGCAGATCCACAATACCAGCAGGTGAAGGACCGGATCACCAAGCTGCTTCACAACCCTCCAGATCCAAGAGGAACCTGCTCCCACCCAGTCCAGGCCTGCTCCTCCACCCCAGGTGATGTCCCTCCTATTCCAAGGCTTCCCACAGGCCCTTACCTACCAGGGCTATGGCTACCAGGAGGTTCAGCAGCACAGGCAGCAGCCCTTCAAAGTTCAGGCACAGAGTCATTGGGCGACACCGTTACCACCTGTTTCACTGATGCCACCGATGCCACCCATGCCAATGATGCCACCCACGACAGCAATGCCACCCACGCCAGTCCTAACCCAGCTGCAGAGCAGACAGCCCCACTACACTGCTCCTTCCTCCACCCCACAGCCAAGTCCGACCTCAGTACATCTGTCATCAGTACTGGGGCTGACACCCCATGACATGGAGGAAGGACCTCTCAGCATCGCGGGGCTGAGCCAGCTGTCCGAGACCTTTCTCAACACACCGTCCCCTGTTGTTCTCTCGAGGCCAGGCACTCCAGCACCACCCACCACCACAGCACCTGGACCCTTCACCTCTGAGACTGACCAAGAAGAGTGCCAGAGACCAGCTAGCTGGCTACCTGTGGACTTTATTTGGACACTTGACTTGGGTCATTTTTTTTTAACAGTTTGTTGTTCAATAAAGTTTATCTTTGATTCGCACACTTGCTTCATTGCTTTTTTTTAAATAAAGTCTTGAAGGAAACTTTTAGAATTGGCTTAAGCCTTAGCAAGCTTGTGGGATGGGTTAAGATAGCAGTGGGGTGGGCAGGGATACCTGTGGAATGAGCAGGGATACCTTTGGGATGGGAAATAGCTGTGGGATAGATAAACCTCCAGTGCAAGCATAGTGGGACTGTATGGTCCACCCTCCCAGGTGCCACACCTATGGCCCTTTATTATTAATAATAATGTAATCAATCATCCACACATGTCAACATAAACACAACTCTTTATTAAACGCCCTGTTCATTGTAGGCCCACCCAACATACATGGCCCAATCTCATCAGTGTGATGAGACAGGCTGAAGGAAGCTTCCATTAAGCATCTACCATCCTGTCTTGCCACTCCACCGCTCCAGCTGGGGAGTTGCACCAGTGTTTCAGGAGGTTGCGCTGCTTCTTCCCTTCCCGTGAGGCTCTGTTGGGGCCTTGCACATCCTGAGTGTCGATCAGGTTTCGCCCTTGCCTCCATTCCCCAGGCTCCATGTCCCAATTGCCTTGTTGATGGTCCACGAGCCTGTTCTGCAAGACTGGGTAGCGGGTGCACATGAGATTGTGCAGGATGCAGCAAGCTTCCACAATCCTCCTCACGGTCTGTGGGTTATGCTGCATGGTGGTGAGAAGTACCTGGAACCTGTTGGCCAGGATGCCAAAGGCGTTCTCCACCACCCGCCTTGCCCAGGACAGCCTGTAGTTGAAGATCCTCTCTTCACGGGTGAGGAGTCTGGAAGTGTATGGCTTCATGAGGTAGGTTGTGAGGGAGAAGGCGTCATCCCCCACGATGAAGTAGGGCACATCTTGCGTGTCGTTGGGCAGGGAATCTGGATCTGGAAAGCCCACGGTGAGGTTGCCTTCCAGCCCCTCCTTGAGGTGACTGGCATTGTATACCTGGGCATCTGAAGCTGACCCGTTGCCTGAAGCATCAATGTACATGAACTTGTAGTCAGCATCGACCATGGCGAAGAGGATGATGCTGAAGAAGCCCTTGTAGTTGAAATAAGTGGAGCCCGACTTGGCTGGAGCTTTGCAGGCCACGTACTTGCCATCTATGGCTCCAACGGTGTGGGGGAAGTTCCACCTCTGATACCACTGCTCTGTAACTTTCTTCCATCCTTCTTCAGTGGAGGGGCACTGGAGGAACTCCTCCAGGTATTCTTCGATGATGGCCTGCACCACTTCTCTGACCACAATGCTGATAGTGTTGTGTGGCACCCTCCAGCCGTACTGCATGCTCCGGTAGGTGGTCCCTGAGGCCAGGTGGCGCAGAGTGAGTGCCACCTTGAGCCCAGGGTCCAGGCTGGGCCAGAAGTTGGTGCTCTACTTTGTCAACCTGGGTGTCAGCCTCTCCACAACTTTGTCAAACATGGCTGGAGGCATCCTCATTAATTTCTGGAATGCACGAGGGTCTTCGTTCCTCAGCTCCACCATCAGCTTGTTGTACAATCCATACTCTGCTCTTCTCCTGATCCATCTTCAGACCCAGACGCTTCTTGGCTGCCTCCTTTTCTTCCCGTAGAACAGGTGAAAGAGCCTGTAGATGGCTTCGCACTGTTGCAGAACGATGGTGGCTACCAAAAGGAGTGTGTTTCGATCTATGGTGGACATCAATGGATGCTGTGGAAGAGCAAGAGCCAGATGAATGCTGCAAAGGTTTGCACAGCAGGGCTGCTGGACTGAAAGTGAGATCCAGGTGAGTTGCTCCCCCTTTTTATAGGCAATGTAGGTTTTCCACTATGTGTCCTTTTGCATCCTCTTGGCATCCTCTAGACAATATTCGAGATAGATCCCCTCTGCGAACGCTTTTTCCATTTTATATGCTTTGTATGCGAGCTGCATCCACTTTCATCCTTTCTCCGTCCATGCTACTAACGCTGCGCATCCGTTCCGCGTCCGGTTCGCTTCCTCCCTGTGTCCACTTTCTGCTGGAGCAGATTTGAGTTGCGCAGATGCGCAACGGATGCCTAGCAGATGTAGCGGACACATAACGGATGACGATGGATGCAGAATGGATGTTCCCCGTATGCATTGTGGATGCAGAACGGACGTGTTGGATACATTTTCCGCTCAAAAAGTTTTGAGCAGCTCAAAACTTTTTGAGAAGATGGAACCTCAGTCGATGGATGCTGGACAGATAGAGAGGAAGAAAAACGGACGCAGTGAGTACCGAATGGATGAATCGTGTTAACCAACAAATGGCAAGTGTTTCTCTCCATTTTACATCCTCTTTCCATCCGTTGGTGCAGTGTGACATGGGCTTAAATTCTTATCTTTTGCTTTACAAATTAATATCCATCTCCCAACTCTGGCTGTTGATGCTGGAGTTGGCGTTTCCCATTCATTAGGGGCTAGTGGCAATCACACTGTTGGTCTTGGTTTTGGTCATGTTCCTTTTTCCAGGTTCCTAAATTGTTCACGTGTTCTTAGGCCACTTTGGTCCCATTAAAAGTTGGATACAAAGCTCCTCTCCTTCCTTTCTATTGAAAGTCCTCACTCAATGTAATTTCCCAACTCCCACCATCCAAACATTTAGTATTTACACCAGTCTCAAGACAATGATAAGATCAGGTAAACTTAGCAGTGGGGTTTGTTCTGTGGTTGTTTATTATGTTGGGGAAATAACATTGGCAACCACTCAGTCCTAAATAGAAAAGGAATGTACAGTTCCCCCCCCCCTCCCCCGGATTTTATCAAAGCCCACTGTTCTGCCTTAAATTTATGTATAACGAAGCCCAAGGTGGTGTTTGTGAAAGGACCCCTTTTTGTCCTTAAAAAAAAAAAAGAGACTGGGACAATTCAAAATATATTTTTTCACAATTTTGTCTGTTAGCTAAGTTCTAGGCAAACCCTCCTTCCCACAGTATGGGATCCCCAACAACATCTCATCTCTCCTTCCACTACTTTGGCACTTCCATCTATAAAGTAGTGCTACACAATCATGTTCGTTTCCTTTGCTTATTCCCTCTCTCAGCAAGGTTCACATCATTGCTTATGGAGAGTACCAAATTAAAGTCTCCTATGAGGATTTCTTCATACTTTAGGATATGAGAATTGGTTAACCATCTATGAGCTCATTGAGGCTGGATGTTCCTGATTTGATGTTGGGTTGTAACCACCAAAGCCCCCTCCCAAAATGTGGGGTTTCTTCTTTCTTGTACTAAGAGAGATGTGATAGGAATAGCTTGAATACACACGGGCCTCCCCCATTAATTTGGATAGGAAGGCTACTGGTTTTAAGAGACATCCCCATATTTTTTTTGAGCTAAGAACCCTTTTTGTTCTAGTGTTGACCATTGCCTAACAGTCCCAAAAAACTTTCCCAAGTCCCTCTTAGTTCCTCAATTCTGGCAGGAGTTATTTTTCTACTCCCTTCACTAATCAAGTGTCCAAGATATTTGATCTCTCTTTCTACATACCATAATTTTAAATTTGATGTGGCATGGGTTGAGTTTTTTTTTCTTGATTTTGAAATTGGAATTCTGGCTAATGTGGCATCCCAGATGGGACTATTCTTCAAGATGTCCAGGATGTCCCAGTATCTACTAAAAATTCAATTTTGCAATTTCTTGGTCCCAGTCGCCATTTTATCCAGTGTTCTTGGTAGAATCTCAGATGCAATGTCTCCTGACATATTTTATTTTTCTATCATCTAATTTTCTCTGTTCCTTCCTCTCTCTAACTTTAGTAACTCACACATATTTCTCTATGAGAGCTTTCTCATTTCCGGGTACATGTACTTTCTTTATATGAAAGTACTCTCCTTTTAATCTGGGATGGGGGTCAACACACAGACATTTACACCAATGTTTTTTTTTCTTCACCATCAACGTACTCACACATTTATACTATAATCAGACTGCTTGCATAACCAATGTTTCACACAAAAATTTCATTGCATTCTTTCATTCGTTCTCCAAGCAAATCAATCGTTACTTACAATTCTTTTCTGAGAGCTTTTTCTCACAAGCCAATGAGCTCCATTTCTCTCTCTTTTTTTTTTTCTCCTGTTGTTAGAGGGTCTCATCCTCTAGGTTTGGAAATGATTACACACAGACACATTCACACACACAACATTTCCAGACCTGGGGAGGTTTTGTCCCTTTAAATCTCCACTTTTTCTTTCATTAGCAATGGATTGTTGCCACTTCCCTTTTTCTTGAGTCAGGAGTCCAAGAGCCATATTATTCTTTGAGTCCACATACAAATTGAAAGATTTCTCAAGGTTGGGAAATCCCATAACAGGAGCTTGAGATGTTAATTTTTTTTTCTTTAAGTCTCAAAACCCTGTTTTTGTTCACATGTCCAAACAAAGGGTTCCCTTCCGCCCCCCTCTGTGGACTCATAGAGTGTTTTAGATAGCAGGGCAAAATTTGTTACAATAGCCTGCTGCTTAAAATAACTCCTGTTGGTTGGTTCTGCAATTCAGCACACAACTTCCTTTTTCTCATGTCCTATAGTTCTGTGGCTTTAACTTATAGTAACCTAAGTATTTATCTTGGGGTTTCACTAATTCGGCTTTCTTTCTTATTGCCTTAGTGAACTAATCACTTTTAACTGGTGAATCAGGAGGGATTCTACTTTCCAATGGGTAGGTGCGGCCAATTTACCTCGAGACCAATGAATCCAAGGTTTTGTTTCAACCACCTGAACAGCAAGGGGGGAGACAGTGTACGTTCCTCTTCCTAGGGTACCGTTACTTTAACCCTGCCATAACCCGTTGCCATAATCCCATCCTCTTCAAACGAGAGATGTGCTCGAAGGTTGCACAGCAAATCTCTCCCAGGAGTGGGACAGGGCAATCAGGCATATACACAAATTGGTGCATTATACTCTTTCCTTTAGCCGTACATACAAGGGGCTTCAAAACAAGGACGTTGTAAAATACTTCCAGTTGCCCCCCTGAATATTCATGGTATGAGAGGAGGGCTGTGTTAAGACCCTGTCACATTGCACCAACGGATGCAAAGAGGATGTAAAATGGAGAAAAACACTTGCCATCCGTTAGTTAACGCGATGCTTCCATTTTGTACACACTGCATACGTTTTGCTTCCTCTCTATCCATCCAGAATCCGTCTACTGACGTTTCATCCGCTCAGAGGGTTTTGAGCTGCTCAAAACTTTTGCGCAGAAAATGTATCCAATGCGTCTGTTCTGCATCCGCTAGGCATCTGCTAGGCATCTGCTAGGCATCCATTCTGCATCCGTTACGCATCCGCTATATCCGCTAAGCATCTGCTACACATCCGCACAACTCAATCCGCTCCAGCGGTAAATGGATGCAGGGAAGAAGCGGAACGGACGCGGAATGGATGCAGAACGGATGCAGAACGGATGGAGAAAGGATGAAAGCAGATGCAGCTTGCAAAGAAAGCATTCAAAATGGAAAAAACATTCCCAGAGGGGACCTATCTCGGATATTAAGGATGTCTAGAGGATGCCTAGAGGATGCAAAGGGACACATAGTGGAAAACCTATACTGCCTATAAAAAGGGGGAGCAACTCATCTGGAGCTCACTTTTAGACCAACAGCCCAGCTGTGCAGACCTCTGCAGCCTTCATCTGGTTCTTTTCCACAGCATCCAGTCATGTCCACTATGGATTGTAACAAAGTCCTTTTGGCAGCCACCATTGTTCTGCAACAGTGCGAAGCCATCTACAGGCTCTGTGAACTCTACTACGGGAAGAAAAGGAGGCGGCCAAGAAGCATCTGGGTCCGAAGATGGATCAGGAGAACAGCAGAATATGGACTGTACAACAAGCTGATGGTGGAGCTCAGGAACGAAGACACTCGTGCATTCCAAAACTTCATGAGGATGCCTCCAGCCATGTTTGACGAAGTTGTGCAGAGGCTGACATCCAGGTTGACCAAGGCAAACACCAACTTCCGGCTCAGCCTGGATCCTGGGCTCAAGGTGGCACTCACTCTGCACCACCTGGCCTCAGGGACCACCTACAGGAGCATGCAGTATGGCTGGAGGGTGCCACACAACACCATCAGCATTGTGGTCAGAGAAGTGGTGCAGGCCATCATCGAAGAATACATGGAGGAGCTCTTCCAGTGCCCCGCCACTGAACAAGGCTGGAAGAAAGTTGCAGAGCAGTAGTATCAGAGGTGGAATTTCCCCCACACCGTTGGAGCCATAGATGACAAGCACGTGGCCTGCAAAGCACCAGCCAAGTCAAGGTCCACTTATTTCAACTACAAGGGCTTCTTCAGCATCGTCCTCTTCGCCATGGTCGATGCTGGCTACAAGTTCATGTACATCGATGCTTCAGGCAACGGGTCATGTTCAGATGCCCAGGTATACAACGCCAGTCACCTCAAGGAGGGGCTGGAACGCAACCTCATCGTGGGCTTCCCAGATCCAGACCCACTGCCCAACGACACGCAAGATGTGCCCTACTTCATCGTGGGGGATGACGCCTTCTCCCTCAGAACCTACTTCCTGAAGCCCTACACCTCCAGACTCCTCACCCATGAAGAGAGGATCTTCAACTACAGGCTGTCCAGGGCAAAGCGGGTGGTGGAGAACGCCTTTGGCATCCTGGCCAACAGGTTCCAGGTACTTCTCACCACCATGCAGCATAGCCCAGAGACCGTGAGGAGGATCGTGGAAGCTTGATGCATCCTGCACAATCTCATGCGCACCCGCTACCCAGTCTTGCAGAACAGGCTCGTGGACCTCCAACAAGGCAATGGAGACATGGAGCCTGGTGAATGGAAGCAAGGGCAAAACCTGATCGACACTCAGGATGTGCAAGGCCCCAACAGAGCCTCACGGGAAGGGAAGAAGCAGCGCAACCTCCTGAAACACTGGTGCAACTCCCCAGCTGGAGCGGTGGAGTGGCAAGACAGGATGATAGATGCTTAATGGATGCTTCCTTCAGCTTGTCTCATCACACTGATAAGATTGGGCCATGTATGTTGGGTGGGCCTACAATAAACAGGGCATTTAATAAAGAGTTGTGTTTATGCTGACATGTGTGGATGATTATTACATTAGTATTGATCATAAAGGGCCATAGGTGTGGCACTTGGGAGGGTGGACCATACAATCCCACTATGCTTGCACTGGAGGTTTATCTATCCCACAGCTATTACTCATCCCAAAGGTATTCCTGCTCATTCCACAGGTATCTCTGCCCATCCCACTGCTATCTTAACCTATCCCACAGATATCCTAACCCATCCCATAGGTATCCCTGCCCATCTGACAGGTATCCCTGCCCATCCCACAGCTATTACCCATCCCAAAGGTATCCCTGCCCATCCCACTGCTATCTTAACCCATCCCACAAGCATGCAAAGGCTTAAACCATTTCTAAAAGTTTCCACCAATACTTTATTAAAAAAAAAGAAATGAAGCAAGTGTGTGAATCAAAGATCGACTTTATTAACAACAAGATGTAAAAGAAAAATGACCCAAGTCAAGTGTCCAAATAAAGTCCACAGGTAGCCAGCCAGCCAGTCTCTGGCACTCCTCTTGGTCACTCGGAGGTGTGCCCAGTCTCAGGGGTGAAGGGTCCAGGTGCTGTGGAGGTGGCTGGTGCTGGAGTGCTGGTATGAAGCACTACTGGGTTGCCTGGCCCTGAGAGGACAAAAGGTGACGGTGTGTTGAGAAAGCTCTCGGACATCTGGTTCAGACCTGTGATGTTGAGAGATCCTTCCTCCATGCCATGGGGTGTCAGCCCCAGTACCGACGACAGATGTACTGAGGCCGGGCTTGGCTGTGGGGTGGAGGAAGGAGCAGTGTAGTGGGGCTGTCTGGTCTGCAGCTGGGTGAGGACTGGCGTCGGTGGCATCGGTGGCGTGGGTGACATCAGTGTCATGGGAGGCATCGGTGGCATCTGTGTCATGGGTGGCATCAGTGTCGTGGATGGCATCGTTGGCATCATTGGCATCTGTGTCGTGGGTGGCATCGGTGGCATCAGTGGAACCGGTGGCAACGGTGTCGTCCGATGACTCTGTGCCTGGACTGGGAAGGGCTGCTGCCTTTGCTGCTGGACCTCCTGGTAGCCGTAGCCCTGGTAGATGAGGGCTTGTGGGAAGCCTTGGAATGGGAGGGACATCACTTGCGGTGGAGGTGCAGACCTGGACTGGGTGGGAGCAGGTTCCTCTGGGTCTGGAGGGTTGTGAAGCAGCTCGGTGATCCGGTCCTTCACCACCTGGTACTGGGGTTCCGCCATGTCCGTGAGGGTCTGGTTGATATAGGTGAGGAAGGGCTTGCGGTTGGAGGATGAGGAGTCGGTGTGGACCAGCTGAGAGAGGAGAGCTATGCTGCTCCGGATGGTGTCCCTGATCTCCAGCAGGACAGTGTGGCTCTGCCCCTCCGGTCTGGCTCTCTGCCTTTCTGTGGAGGTCGAGCTGGGGGTGGGTGCGGGTAGGGCTGTGGTGGACTTGCTGGTTAAAACACCTCTCCGTGGGTTCTCCGCCATGGCAAGCTCCACAGAAACCTGCCTGGAGACAGGAGCTGACTCTCGGCCGGAAGAGGACTGGCTCTCAACAGGCTGCCGGAGAGAGAGGGTAGTGAGAGGGGCTGCTGGTGCACCTCGGTGGCGGATCTCACCCTCCAGGAAGCTGTACCTGGCCATGACGTTGGTCTCTCTGTCCGTCAGCTTAACTGTGGCCTGCCCAGATTTCTTGAGGTGCAGCTTCCCGTACCAGGTGTGCATGTGCTTCTACCAGCTGAGGAGCACCTCCGAAGTGTAGCCCAGACTTTCTGCCTTCTCTCTCCAAGCAGCATGCTTCCGCTTGGTGTCCCTGTAGAGACGGTGTCCCTTCTGCCACAGATAGTCATATTCTCTCAGCCACTCCAGCACCTCATCCTCATGTTCTTCCTCAATGGAGTATTGCCTCCTCTCCCTTTCCCGCATATGCCTCTTCCTCCCTTTGGCAGGACCAGATGGGCCCTCATCAGAGGGGCTCCCAGGTAGTATGGGCTGCTCCTCCACACCACCAGCAGCACCAGCACCAGCAGGATCATCATCATCATCATCATCACCAGCAGGATCATAATCATCATCATCAGCATCAGCAGCAGCAGCAGCAGCAGCAGCAGGACTAGCAGGACCAGGATCAGCAGCAGCAGAGTAAGCACCAGCAGCGCCAGCAAGACCAGGAGCACGAGCAGGACCAGGAGCACAAGCAGGATGAGCAGGATGAGCAAGACCAGGAGCACGAGCAGGACGAGCAAGTCCAGGAGTACGAGCAGGATGAGCAGGACCAGCAGGACGAGGAGCAGCTTCAGCAGGGTATGCACCAGCAGAAGCACCACCGCCAGGAGCAGCTTCAGCAGAGTAAGCACGAGCAGAAGCACCACCGCCAGGAGCAGCTTCAGCAGAGTAAGCACGAGCAGAAGCACTACCGGTAGGAGCAACCTCAGCAGAATAAGCACAAGCAGAAGCACCACCGCCAGAAGCATCATCATCAGCTCCTCCAGAAACAGAAGCAGCAGAAGCCCCAGCAGAAGCCCCAGCAGAAGCCCCAGCAGAAGCAGAGTCACGGACAGGGGGCGGAAGGGTGGCCCTGTCCCTCTTGCCAGGGATGGCGGCATGTTGCTGCTTTCTCTTCTTCCCCATGGTTGTGGGGTTGCTGGCTGGCAGGGAGGCTGGCAGGGAGGCTGGCAGGCACCAAGGCTGGCAGGAAGGCTGGCAGGCAGGCAGGCACCAAGGCTGGCAGGAAGGCTGGCAGGCAGGCACCAAGGCTGGCAGGCAGGCAGGCACCAAGGCTGGCAGGGAGGCTGGCAGGCACCAAGGCTGGCAGGAAGGCTGGCAGGAAGGCTGGCAGGAAGGGCAGGCAAGGCAGGCAATGCGTCTGGCAGCAGGTCTTTCCTCTGAATGGTGACCTGCTTCCGAGCTGCTTCCCTTTATATCCGCAGGGCTTACGCAATGCATCCTCCCCGCATGCGCAATTAATGCCAGGCATCTGCTAGGCTTCCGCTCCGCATCCGCTTTCCATCCGCTCTGTGTCCTCCCCGCGTCCGTTCCTTTCCGTGTTATCCACTCTGGTTATGCAAATTTTTGCCCCTTTTGAGAGCGGATAACAATGGATGGAACATTTTTCTCATCCGTTGTGTCCTTTTTACTAACGTTTTGCATCCGTTGGGCAGTGTGACAGGGCCTTTAGGGGTTGGGTTAAAACTGATCGTGTGGCTCCAATATCCACTAAAAAGAGATTGGTCTGCCTCCTATATTTAGCTGGACCTAAATGTTCTGGGAGGCACTCTGAACCTGATCGGCCTCAATCCCATTCTTCCACCTCTGCCAAACCTGTCGGGGGATTCTCCCGCATCCTTGTCCTCCCAGGCTTCCTCCCAGGGGTCTTTGAGGGTCCCTCTGGCCTCTCTTCCTTACCTCTTTCAGGGCACTCTCCTTTTTACAAATAGCACACTGGGTGCACCCCAACCCTGATCCATTTCCCTTTGCCTGGCTACTTCCCCTCTCCCTAGGAGTCCACATCATGGCTGCCACCATTAATTCAGCCTTTCTTTGCATCTTCTGATCCTTCTTCCATTCTTCCCTTTTTACAAACACCTTTTGTGCTCCTTCCATGAGCTCGCTCATTGGTTAAGCATTGGAGTTTTACTACCTGTCTCTGCCCTGGGAGTTCTGTCTCTTATCTTTCTAGTTTGGATCTCCCAGATGACGCTGGCTTATTTTTAAAGATCCAAATTGTTCTCTATCTATCTTAGAATCTCCCAGCAGATGCTAGCTTATTTTTAAAGATCAAGTTCTATAGAGACCTCTTTTTTTTTTCTTCACACCTCGTTTGCATCAGGCCAAGGTTCCCCTGAGCAGGATTGAATTCCACTGCTCTTTTTAAAGACAACTTTTACTGTTTTAATGTGTCCCCATGGGCACCATGGAGAACATGGCCCTATTCTTATCAGTTCCAGATAGACACTCCTTTGCCTATTTCCAAATATAACACTAACCATACCTATTTCTCAGTCCTTAAGGAGTTTCACATTTCTTCTTCTTTAGCCAAAAGCATTTTACTATCTGCTTCCTCACAAAACACCTGTAGTTTATGCCTACTCCACAATCTAATCCTGAGATTTATATACATCCTTAAAGTGTTTTAACATGCCCCTTAAAAGAGTCGGGGGCTTATTTTTCCCTCCACCCATGATCCACCCGGGTCACCAGACAAGACAATTGGGAACGAGGTTGGGGGAAGGTATGGGGTCCTTCTTCTCCAGGTGACAACAGGGATTTCCACATACTCACACCCGACACAGGAAGCCGGATACACATGGTCTCCAATGGGAACTGCAGATGCCACTCACTTTCTACTGGCCCACGGCGCTGGACACTCACAGTCACCAATGGGAACCACAATAGTCACTCACTTCAACCATTCTTGACAATTCCTCCCACCTTTACCTTTTACCTTTACCTTTACCTAAGAGAGGGTGATCAGTCCTCTCATCCATCCCTGCTTACAGAGAGGGCTTATTACCGAAGTTCAACACTTGCCTGCAGGCATCTTCCTTCTCCATTAGCCAGCTACAAGATGTCCTGGTCTCCTTACCTTTCACCAGTGGTTCTTGGGGGTGTCGACCGCCGTCGCCAGAACAGGGCAGTCTCAGGAAGTCCCTTGGATTCAAAGGACCGATGGTGCCTGGGATGTTCCCTTCAACTTACCCAGTCACTGGCACCCAGGGTGGACCCTCCAGCAAGCCTCAGGGCCCTTTGTGTCCCGGCGGAGTTGCCATAAATGTTGCAGCAGATCCTATTTCTAAATCAGGACACAAGATCACAAAAGGTTGGAGAATACAGGTTTATTTTGCGCAAAAGGTGCAGAGCATTCACATGACAAATTCTGAACCCCTGGCTCTTTCTTAGGCATCACTTTTATACATATCATGACCTCAGGCTAGGCTGGGGCATTCTTTTTATTAAGTTTTACCAAAAAAAGGATTTATAACATACATATAGAGCAAAGGAGAAGTACATTCTCAATTATCTTCAATTGTTATTTTCCATATCCACCCTTGATTCCGGGAACATAGCTGGTTCCTTATTCCCGTAATTTTATGGTTTTACACAATATTGTTGTTTTTAAGCAAAGCTCAGAGTCAGGGGACTTCTGCTAAATGAATACATATTTTCTGTTTAATTTTCCAGACTGCTTCAATATTGTCTTTAATTTGTCTCTTTGGCAGAAATCCTTTTTGATCAGGATGAAGAAAATTATTTAAGTAGTTTTTAAGTCTTTCTGTCAATACTGAAGCAAAAATTTTATAGTCTGCGTTTAGTAGGGAAATAGGTCTATAGTTCTTGATTTGTAATGGATTGGTCTCCTCTTTTGGACCAAGTGTGATATAAGCTTCTGACCATGATTTAGGTATCCTCTTCTTTAACATAACTTCATTCATAACTTCTAGCAATGGAAAGTTCAATGATTCTTGAAATGTTTTGGAAAATTCTGCCGGGGGATGGAGCTGGTGGCGCGACGATACGGCATGCGATCTTGGAGGTCTGAGATCGCTGCCGATATCTTTGCTCCTGGACGGTCCAATTGGATCTAAACTGTCCCGAAGAGACAGTGAAAGTGAAGAGTGCATCCTGTCGATCCCAGGGACACCGCAAAGGCCCTGGTAGATCCAGGAGAAGCTCTTCTTGCCAGCGGCAGAGAGGCAGCCATTAAAGCTGCTGAAGTTGGGACAGCTCCGAAATGGAAGAGAACAGAAAGAGAGAGTGTGCCGGTTTGGTGAGAATTTTTTCTTTATTCTAAGATCTGAAAGGACACCCTAAGGAAAAGAAAGAATCTGTAAAAATTTTGACAGAAGTGATTAAGCGGCAGTTTTAAACAGGAATGTCATTGCTGGATTTTCTATACATGATCTTATATTTTGAAACTGGACTGTTTTTTTTTCCCCATAAATTTTCTTTCTCCTTTTTGATTTTGCAACATCTTAGGCTAGAGACTCCCTTTAGCTAATTCTCTTTTTAAATATCTTTTTCTTTTTTTTCTTCTTAATCCTTATTATATTTTGTTGGGAAAGGAGGGGGAAAGTGAAAGCAAAGAAACTTTGTAACACTGCCAACTAGAGGCTTGGAAATATTCAATTTCTCTTGTGACCAGACAAAGCTGAAAAAGAAAGAACTGAGACTCTTTTTTTTCCTCAAGGACATTGCTATTTGATAAGATAGAGGGAAGAGCACGGGAGAGTATTATTGCAGGTGCTCTCCTGGTTTTCTTTCGACAGCTGGAGCCTGGTGTTGAAGTTTATAGGAAAAGAAAGATGATAAGTCTGTGGAGAATAATGCTATAATAAGAGCCTTGGATAATTAAACAAAGTGCAGTTTGTTTGTTTTTAATTTCTCCAAAGCTGTGCTACCCCTCCTGAACAGTTTATATTTTGAAATAAGTTAATTTTTTATGCTTGCTTTTTATTTTATAACAAAATAATTATTTTTTAAGGGAGTAGCCTTTTTTCTCTCTCTTTTTCTCTTTCTGCCTTGCTGGTATTTTTGTTTTTCCATCTACCTCCCATACTGATTTTTTCCTTTTTTTATCTTCTTGGCCTTTTTTCTTTTCCTCTTTTCTTATGCAGCTTTTTATATTTGAGACCTTTTAATTTGGATTAAGGTGTTGAAGAACCTGAAGAATTCTTCCTTTTTTTTTTTTTTTTAGCTTTTTATTCCTCACTTTTCTGTCTTCTTTGGGATTTTACAACTTTTTCTCTTTTGTGTGTGTTTATGGTCTTTTTCTCCATTTTTGAATTTTTACTTAACCAATTGGATTAAGGTATATAAGAACCTGAAGAAATTTCTCTCTCTCTCTCTCTCTTTTTTTAATCATTATCACTATTTGGCTTTTTTCCTCCTACTATTCTTATTTGGAATTGCAATTGGTTATTTCATAATTGGATTAAGGTCTAGAAGACCCTGAAGATTTTGAATTGTTTGAAATGAGTAGGAAACTAACAGCTCCTGGTTCTTCAACTTCTACTTCCTCCTCTCCACCATCTGGAGGACAACATTCAATACAATGTTAAGGCAAAAGAAAGAACAAAAAAAAAGAAAAATCGACCCTGCAGATGATTTTGCAAGGAATTCAAAACATTCAAGCAAGATCTGAGAATATTGAAAAGAGAATTGAGAACATCGAACAAAGAACAGAGAACATTGAACAAAGAACAGGGAAAACCAATGAAAAAGTGGAGAACATCCAACAAATGATGATGAAGTATGATGAGAGACTACTGAAAATTGAAGAAGATAAACAAAGAGATAAGAAGATTGGAGACATTGATAACAGATTAACAGTGGTTGAACAAGATAAAAGTTGTATGTTGCGATGGGAGATGGATAGATCAGAATTCTACCTTAGATTTCATAACATAGAGGAAGAAAAAGGACAAAATTTAGCTGAGATAATGATAGAAATGTTGGCAGAAGCTTTGGAAATATCTGAAGAGAAGATGGACGGAACAGATGGGGTCTATTGAGTTTTCACAAGATACACAAAGAGAAATAGCCTACCAAGAGAAGTTCACAGATTTATAAAGAAAGCCTTTAAAATGCAAATATTGCAAGTGGCAAGAGAGAAAAAATTGAAATATAAAGATAAGGAGATTGTGGTTTTGAAACAAGTACCCAGAAGAGTGAGAGAGATGAGAAGAGAATACCGATTTTTGACTAAATTGCTACTTAAGAAAGAGGTGAATTATAGATGGCTGATTCCAGAAGGTTTGATGTTCACATGGCAAGAATAGAGATACATAATTGACTCAACTGAGAAAGCTGAATCATTTTACACAGAATTTTTCAGAGAGAATGAGGAAGAGGCAGAAAAAGAAATTTCACCAATTGAATTCCAAGAGAACTGCCAAATGATGACTGAAAAAGAAGAAGGTGCAGTAGGTGAAAAGGAGGAAGCCAAAGAACAACATGAACTAAGATCTACGAGAGCTGCCAAACCTAATTATAAAATATAATCATGGAAGAGAAAAAAATTGATTACAATTAATATAAATGGACTTAATTCAGCTGTTAAAAGAAGGAAAACATTTAATAAATTAGAGAAATTAAAATTTGATATAATTTGTCTTCAAGAAGTACGTATTAAAAAGCAATATGAACAATTGTTGATACAGCCAAAATTAGGGAAAATATTTACCTCCTTGACACAATGCAAGAAAAGAGGAGTGGTTTTATATATTATATATAAGAAACCATTCCAGCGAAATTGATTTATACTGATGACAACGGATGAATCCTAATGATGGAAATAATGGACAACAATATGAAAACACTCCTCATTGCAATTTATGCCCCGAATGACAAACAAGAAGAATTTTATAAAAAATTACATATGCAAATAATTGAACTGGACTATGTTAATATTGTTATGATGGGAGATTTTAATGGAATTGTAGACAACAAATTGGACTATATAGCACAGAAAACAATAAAGCAAAACAGAAAGACTCTCCCTAAATCTTTCTTTAAAATGGTAGATGAAATAAATTTTAAAAATACATGGAGAGAAAGAAATGCCAAAACTACACAATACACTTTTTATTCAAATAGACATTTAACATGGTCCTGAATAGATATGATATGGATGTCAACAGAATTGTTAACTAATATTCAAGAAATAAATATTGAATCAAGTACTTGGGCAGATCATAATCCACTGACAATTAAATGGAAAGGACAAAGAAGATCTAGATGGACGTTATATAATACTATTTTAAAGGAAAAAGATTTCACACAGTGTATGGAGAAAGAATTGGCTTTTTTTCTCCAGAGAAAACAAAAAAGAAGATACATCAATTCAGAATATATGGGATACAATGAAGGCATATACCAGAGGCTTGGTAATAGACTATACAAATATATATACAATATATATATAATATGTGCTGTTCAGCTTCCTTCAGATATTATCCCACATCATTGTAGTGCTTTTAAAGTTGTAGCAATGTTTCAGCAGAATCTCATCTGCCATCATCAGGCTTCTGTATTGAATTTGTATGTAAAAACAAACAAACAAATATATATATAATAGACTATACAAATATTATGAAAAGATTAGCCTCTAAGGCATTAGAGGATGAGTATAAAGGACTTGAAAAAGAGCTTCAGAAAATGCCATAGAAAAAGGGCATTAAGCTAAAAATGGATATAATTAAACATAAAATAGTTTAATAGAAAAAGAAGAATTAGCACAGAAAATTAGAGGTGCTAAATAGAACTACTTTGAAGACGCAAATAAACCAGGTAGATGGTTAGCATACAAACTGAGAAAGGAGAAAGAATCAAGGAAAATATTGCAATTTTTATTACCAAGGTCAAGTTTGCTATGATAGTAAAGAGAAGAAGGAAATCATTTGAGACTATTATGGGAAACTATATACACATGAGAATATTGATGAGGAAAGAGTTAATCAGTATTTACAGAATGCTAATTTACCCCAGATACTTAAAGAGATTGAAACAATGTTAGAAAGTAATATAACGATGATGAGTTTACTGAAGCACTCAAGAAGCAAAATAATGGAAAGGCACCAGGCCCAGATAGACTTCTGGCTATCTGAATTTTTTAAGATCAGAACATTTACGCAGTATGTTTACTGCTAAAAGTTATACAGGATTGCAAAACTTTCTCCTTGGCTTAAGTTGAGATATGTACTTGGGTGCTTTGACATTATAAGTCATATTAAAAGATATTAATGATCACTTGTATAATCTTTTTTGAAGAAATACAGGAAGTCTGGAGATAAATGGTGAAGTGAAGAAAGTTGGGGAATTTCCAGGGGCAAGTGGGGGAAGTTATGTAAAAAGACCCACAACTTTCTTATGGGATTCTCTGTAACTGTTATTTGAAAAACAGGAAGCGTTATGTAACCATTTATTGCTATATAATGTTTTTACTGAAAGGGGTGTCTCCTTTCTCTCACATTGTGTTCAGTTTGGGTTAAAGGTGAACAATACTGCAGTATCTATATTAATAAATCCAGTTACGGATTTCAGAATATCAAAGTCTGTTGTTTCATTTTTGGGTATCATCTCTCAAATGGCAAGCCAGCCAAGTGCAGGACATTTTTCTTCTGGATGGATTTTGTTTTTTCTGGATTGCAAAAAGGGCACCCCCGCTCTTTCTTTTTTGCAGTTTTTGTGATTTGGAGGAGCCTCTGTCCAAGGAGGAAGATTGCTCCTAACAGCTTGTATTTGTTTGACGGATAGTCTGGGACTGTGCTGGCTTGCAGTGGCCACAGTTTGAGGTGCACTGGGGAATCAGGTGAGCTCTATCTGTTGTTGTGTGTTTTTTTTACATACATCCATTGTGTTGCAACATTTTTTAAAATTAGACTCAGTTTGTCTGGAATCTGTATATCTCTGTGTGGAGTGTGTGTGTCTGCATTGTTTCACTGTTTTTCTTTCCCTCTCATGTCATTCCTTTATGGAAGGGGGGCTAAATGGGGAATTTCTGGTTTAAGAAACCAGGTATTACTTGTGAAGTTCCATCAATTCTGACATTCTCTGCTCTTGGAGAGCTGATCCATCAATGGAATGAGGCTTGGCTAATTAAGTATACAACACCCCTGGATAAATTGCAAATGATTGAATTTTGCACAGTGGAATGGCCATATTATATTTTAAAATGTCCAAATTATGGATGGATGAAATTTGGAGAGTCAGATGTGTATTGGATCGATGCCTTGAAAGCTGTTTTGACTATAAAGAAATTAGATTCTCAGTTGATTTATGTTACTCCTTGGTACTATACGCAGTATACTGATCCCTTTCCCCTCTTAGTAAAAAAGATTTTATACAGCAAGGAGGGGGATAAGTGGGAACCATTGGACTATACTGGTTGTGCACATCCTCCCCCCATAACATAGCAGAGTTTGCTCAGGATACAGCTACAGGGGAAGAGAAGGGGGAGTTGCCTGCTGTTTCACAATATAGAGAGTTAAAACGTGAGCTAGATTCAATGACAGAAGTTGCTGGACCTTCAAGTGGAGCTGTTACTAGATCTAGAGCGAACAGTGAACAGACACCACTTTATCCATTATGTGAAATGCCTAATGGTCTTACAATTGAGGGTATTCCTGTGACAACCTTTGTGAATGTGCCACTTACATCCCCAGAATTAAGGAATTATATATGCCTTCTTTACAGAGTGAGCCAATTGGTCTCTCAGAATCTCTAGGCCAAAATATTGATACCTTTGTGGAATTGTAGCATATTTTGGGTTATTTATTTATTCCAGAAGAGAGGGGTCAGATTAGAAGGCAGCCATTGCATATTGGAATAAAACTCAAGAACGTGTACTGAATGCTGTAGCTGGAGAGATGAAATTTCCTCTGGCAGATCCTGGGTGGGGTAGCCAGAATCCAGAGCATGGAATACAGATGATGGATTTGAAAAAGATTATTGTACAAGGTGTTAAGACTGCAGTGCCACAAGGGCAAAATCTGGCTAAAGTTTTTGAGGTACGCCAGTTAAAAGATAAATCCCCAGCTGAAATCTTGAATAGAATCAAGGATAGTTTGAATAAGTATTCTGGTCTTGCTCCAGAGACACCAGAATACCAGGCTTTAATGAAATTGCAGTTTGTAACTAAGACGTGGGCTGATGTCCAGCATAAACTGCAGAAGATAGAAAAGTAGACAGAGTCAGACATTGCTACCTTGTTGCAAGAGGCTACTAAAGTTTATATAGGTCATGACCTTGCCAAATCTCGTCAAAAGTCCCAGATAATGTTTTCTGCATTCAGAGTGGCTGCTGGGGAAGAGTGCTGCTGAAAAATAGCCAGAAGCTGGAGACAAGTCAGTTGGACTTGTTACAGTTAGAGGTAGTAGCAATAGAAGGGTTGGAGCTCCATCTACTGGGAGTAGATGGAGGCATTTTGAAAAGGAAGAGGATTTCTTTCCTGGAATAGGAATAGAGAGATGAAGGGAAGTAAGCATTGTTTTGCTTGTGGCAAGGAGGGGCATTTTGTGAGGAATTGCTCAGACAAGCAGAAAATGCAGAGAAGGGAGCAGAGTCTGTATACCCTAATTGAAGATTAGGGGGGTCAAGGACTCCCAACACTCGAGTGTCACCAGGAGCCTTTCGTAAATTTAAAGGTGGGACCTGAGGAAGAAGATTGTGTTTTCCTGATAGATACTGGTGCTGCCAGAACTTTTTTGTGTAAATTACCTGAAGGTATTACCCAGGTAGAGAAAACTATGATGGTATCTGGTGTGAAGGGAGAGCCTTTTGATGTTGTTATTGTTGAAAATGTGTCTCTAAAAGGAGGACACTCTGAGATAACATTGGATGTTTTGTATATACCTGAAGCAGGTATGAATCTTTTGGGAAGATATGCTTTATCCTTATTTGGTTGTGAACTTATATTTTCTGCAGAGAATTGCACTGTTCATTTACTGACTGATGAACAGGAAAGATTTATAGATCCCATAGGGTAGGAAGCGAAAGGAAATAGAGGTGTGTTGAATATTGCACCTCTGGAGGTGATTTTGAAACAGGGTGTTGAGCCAGTGAGGCAGAAGTAATACAATATTTCCCTGGAAGGGAGACGTAGCTTGAAGGCAGTGATAGAGTCTCTGTTAAGGGATGTGTTAATTGAGCCTGCAGTGTCACCATATAATACACCTATCTTACCTGTGAAGAAACTTGATGATTCCTGGTGCCTGGTTTCTGACTTGAGGCCTCTTAATCACTTGGTGGTTGAAAGACATATTATTACACCTGATTCCTATACCTCGTTAGGGAGAATTCCACATGAACACAGATATTTTAGTGTGATAGATTTGAAGGATGCTTTTTGGACCTGCCCTCTAGTGGAGAAATCACAAGATATTTTTGCTTTTGAATGGACAGATCCTGATACACATCGAACTCAACAGTATCAATGGTGTGTGTTACCACAGGGGTTCTCAGAAAGCCCTAATTTGTTTGGACAAGCATTGGAGCAAGTCCTTGGGGGGGTTGAACCACATGTGGAGATAACAGAGTTGAAATATGTGGATGATTTGTTAGTTTCAGGTGAGAAGAAATGGGATGTTGAGAAAGGCATGAATGCATTGTTGAATTTCCAAGGACAACAAGGCCTAAAAGTTTCAAGGAAGAAATAGCAATATGTGAAGTCTGAGGTTAAATAGCTGGGACATTTAATTAGTCATGGAATCAAGAGAATCAATCCAGAAAGGATTGAGGGGATAGTTAGATAACCTATATCAAAAACTAAGAGAGAAGTTCGGAAATTGTTAGGGTTGTAAGACTATTGTTGCCTCTGGATAGATAATTATACAGACATACTTATGTTTCTGTATGAGAAATTGTTAGATGATGAACCAGGGGGAAGTTGTTTGGAATAGTGAAGAGGTGAATAAAATAGAGATGCTTAAGAAAGCATTGATACAAGTTCCTGTGTTAAATTTACCTGATTTGAAGAAACCTTTCAATTTATTTGTAGCAGTGGAGAACGGAATAGCTAAAGGTGTTCTAGCTCAAGTGTGGGCTGGGCAGAAGAAACCTGTAGCATTTTTTTGTCTAAACAGATGGATCCATTAGAGCGTGGTTGGCCTTTGTGTATACAGGCAGTAGCAGCTATGGCTATATCAGTGGAGGAAGTGGAGGAAGCACTTTTGGAAGTGCTTTAGTGGTAAGCAGTCCACATCAGGTGAGAACAATTTTAATGCAGAGAGTGCATAAATGGCTTACACATGCTAAATTATTGAAATAAGAAGCAATTTTATTGTCTCAGGAGGATTTGCTTCTCTCAACTGACAGGAATTTAAATCCAGCTGAATTCCTTTCAGGAGAAAAACAGGAATGGGACAATATAGAACATGATTGTATTGAAGCTATAGATCTACAGACTAAGGTGAGAGATGATTTGGAAGATAGTCCAATAGAGAGAGGAATTAATTTGTTTAATGATGGATCTTCTCGGGGGGAGAAAGCGGAGCTACGTCTCGGTGTTACAGCTGCGATCTCGGGGCTCTGAGATCTCAGCTGATATTTTTGCCTCTGGTCGGTTCTAACGGACCTAAACCGTCCCGTAGAGACGGGGATTGTGAAGGGCACAGTCCCAGGATCCCAGAGATATCGCAAAATCTCTGGTTTGATCTGGGAGAAGCCCTTTTGCTGGAAGCAGAAAGGCAGCCTCCAAAGCTGCTGAAGTCGGGACAACTCCGGAAAGAAAGGGATTTAAATGAGCGTGTATCGGTTGGGTGAGAAATTCTTTTGCATTATAAATTGATTAAGACTTGAAAGGACATCCTGAACAAAGAAGAAATCTGTGGCTTTATTTTTGTTTTGACTGAACCTTGGTTGAGCGGCGTTTAAGTGATGTCAAATTGAGACTTGGATTTTTTTTCTTATTTTCTTTGAGGACTTTAAGGTGACTTTGTAGGTAACCGGATTGAATTTTCTCTTATATATATTTTTATTTTTTACTTGATTTTTATTTTTTAACTTTTTAACTTTCTTTTTAGGATAGAGGCTCCCTTTGACTATCTTTTTTTTTTCTTTTGTTTGAGTTCTTTATAAATATTTTTTCTTTTGGCTGGGGGGGGAAAGAGTATTAAGAGATGCTGCAACACTGCCAACTAGAGGCTTGAAAATATTTTATTTGAATTGGGGAGAAAAGCACTTCTTTCCAAGGACATTTTAATGTGATAAGATAGAGGGAGAATACAGTAAAATATTATTACAGGTGCTCTCTTGGACTCTTATCAATATCTCAACATTTGAGGCTTGGCTTTGAAGCTGCTGGAGAAGACAGTCATAATAAGAGCCTTGGATAAAGAAATAAAGTGCAGTGTACAGTGCATATATATATATATATATATATATGTATCTACTACTTGCCAGCCTTCTTTTTGGTAAATTTTAACTCTAGTATTTTTGCTTTTTATTTTAAAGGGAAAGCCTCAGAGTTCTTTCTTTTTTCTTTTCTTTCTTTTTTTTTTCTCTTGCTTCTTTGCTTCTTCCATTTATTTTAATTGGATTAGGGTCTAGAAGAACCTGAAGACCTTTCTTTTTCCTTTTTCCTTTTTTCTTTTTTGGTTTTGGGCTTTTTACTATTGGATTTTTTTTTCTTCTTTTTGATTTTTTTGGACTATATTTGGTTACTATACCAGCTGGATTTAAAGTCAAAGAGAGCTTGAAGCCTTGGAAATATTAAAATGAGCAGGAAGCCAAAATCATTCGGCGTTTTTGCTTCTACCTCTGCTTCCCCACCACTTGAAGGACAACTTTTAATTCAGACAATGTTGAAGCAAGATAAGGAACAAGAAAAAGTAAATTTACAGATGATTATGCAAGGAATTCAAGATATTAAGATAAAAATAGATACCATGGACAAAAAAATAGAGAAATCTGATGAAAATTTTAAACAAATGATGGGAAAATATGAGGAGAGATTCCAAAAAATTGAGGAAGAAGGAAAACAAAGAGAGGAGAAGATTGGAAATATTGACACTAGATTAACAGTGATAGAACAAGAAAAAAATGGGATGTTGAGGTGGGAGATGGAAAGATCAGAATTTTATCTTAGATTTCAAAATATAGAAGAGGAAAAAGGAGAAAACTTGGCTGTGATAATGATAGAAATATTGGCAGATCTTCTGGAAATTACTGAGGAAAAAATGATGGACGGAGTAGATGAGATATACCGAGTTTATACAAGATATGCGATGAGAAATAAACTACCAAAGGAAGTACATATTAGATTTACTAAAAAATCCATCAGAACACAAATATTACAAGTGGCAAGAGAAAAAGCATTGAAATATAAAAGCAAAGAGATTGTAGTTTTAAAACAAATACCTAGAACAGTGAGAGAGATGAGAAGAGAATATCGATTTTTGACCAAAATGCTACTGGAAAATGAAGTGAACTACAGATGGCTGATACCAGAAGGACTAATTTTTACGTGGCAAGAGCAGAGACATAGAATTGACTCGATTGAAAAAGCAGAACTTTTTTATGCAGAATTTTTTGGAAGAAAAAAAGAGGAGGCAGAGAAAGAGATCTCATTAATTGAGCTTCTGGAGGAACAACTGGAGATTGAAAAAGAGAAAGGAGTTGTAGGTGGACAGGTAGACAGTAAAGAACAACGTGAAGTGAGAGCTACAAGAGCTGTTAGACCTAAATATAAAGCATAATCATGGAAGAAAAAAAACTGATTACAATGAATATAAATGGACTTAACTCAGCTGTTAAAAGAAGGAAAACCTTTCACAAATTAGAGAAATTAAAATTTGATATAATTTGCTTACAAGAAGTTCATATTAAAAAGCAACATGAGCATTTGTTAGTACAGCCAAAATTAGGGAAAATATTTACTTCTTTGATTCAATGTAAGAAAAGAGGAGTGGTTCTCTACATTAAAGAAGATATTCCAGCAAAACTGATCTACACGGATGAAGATGGAAGAGTATTAATGGTGGAAATAATGGATAATAATAAAAAAATACTCTTGATTGCAATTTATGCTCCGAATGATAAACAAGAAGAGTTTTATAAAAAACTACATATGGAAATAATTAGACTGGACTATGTTAACATAATCATGATGGGAGACTTTAATGGAATTGTGGACAATAAATTGGACTATATAACAACAACAACAAAACAAAATAGAAAGATTCTCCCTAAATCTTTTTTTAAAATGACAGATGAATTAACCTTAAAAGATATTTGGAGAGAAAGAAATGTTAAAACTAAACAATATACTTTTTATTCTAATAGACATTTATCATGGTCCAGGTTAGATATGATTTGGATCTCAACAGAATTAATATCTACTATTCAAGAAACAAATATTGAAATAAGTACTTGGGCAGATCATAGTCCAATGACAATTAAGTGGAAGGGACAAAAAAAAAAGATCGAGATGGACATTAAACAATACCATTTTAAAGGAGAAAGATTTTATACAATGGATGGAGAAGGAATTGGTTTTTTTTTTTAAAGAAAATAAAAAAGAAGATACTTCAATACAGAATGTTTGGGATACAATGAAGGCATATGTAAGAGGTTTGATAATAGACTATACAAGAAAAAAGAATATTAGGAAAAGACAAACCTCTAAGGCCTTGGAAGATGAATATATAAGACTTGAAAAAGAATTACAGAAAATACCACAGAAAAAGATATTAAATTGAAACTGGATGTAATTAAGCATAAAATGGAATTAATAGAGAAAGAAGAACTGGCACAGAAAATTAGAAATTCTAAACAGAATTATTTTGAAGATGCAAATAAACCAGGTAGATGGCTAGCATATAAACTGAGAAAGGAGAAGGAATCAAGAAAAATATTGAAACTAATAGATGATCAAGGTCAAGTTTGTTGTGGTAATAAGGAGAAAAAGGAAATTATTCGAGATTATTATGGACAACTATATAAACAAGAGAATATTGATGAGGAAAAAATTAAACAGTATTTACAGAATGTTAACTTACCGAAGATACCTAAAGAGACTGAAGAAATGTTAGAAAGCAATATAACAATGATGGAATTAAATGAAGCATTTAAAAGACAAAATAATGGGAAAGCACCAGGTCCAGATGGGCTGCCGGCAGAATTCTATAAAAAATTTCAAGAATCATTGAACACTCCATTGTTAGAAATTATGAATGAAGTTATGTTAAAAAAGATGACACCCAAAACATGGTCAGAGGCTTATATTACACTTATTTTAAAGGAAGAGGCTGACCCGTTGCAAATTAAGAACTATAGACCTATTTCCTTATTGAATGCAGATTATAAAATCTTTGCTTCAATCTTAGCAGAAAGACTGAAAAAATATTTAAATAATTTTATCCATCCAGATCAAAATGGATTTCTACCAAAGAGACAAATTAGAGACAACATGAGAGTAATTTTGGATACCTTGGAATATTATGAGGCTCATCCTGAAAAACAAATGGCTTTGATATTCCTAGATGCTCAAAAAGCATTTGACAACGTGAACTGGAGATTTATGTTATTATTATTGGAACAGATGGGCTTTGCCAGAAAATTTATTCAAGCAATAGAAGCCATATATAATAAACAGACAGCAAAGGTAATGATGGAGGGAGAATTTACAGATCTTATTAATATAAGAAGAGGTACAAGACAAGGATGTCCCCTATCTCCTTTGTTATTCGTATTAACTTTGGAAGTGTTGAATAGAAATATTAGAGATGACAAAAATATAAAAGGAATGAAAATCAAAAAGGAAGAATTTAAACTACAAGCTTTTGCTGACGATTTAGCTTTTATTCTGGAAGACCCGTTAGAAACCGCTCCAAAGTTATTGGAAAAGGTAGAGACATATGGTGAGATGGCTGGCTTGAAAATAAATAAAGATAAAACAAAGATTTTGACAAAATTTGTTTAATGATGGATCTTCTCGAGTAGAGTATGGTAAATGAATGAATGGATATGCAATTGTGAATGGAGATACATCTGAAGTGTTGGAGATGGGTCATTTACCTGTTGAGTATTCTGCTCAGGTGTGTGAAGTAGTTGCTTTACTGCAGGCATTGAAGCTTCTAGAAAATGAAGTGGGTAATAGATTACACAGATTCAAAATATGCCTATGGAATCTACAAACCTTTGGGAAAATTTGGATTGAAAGAGTAACGAGTAAAGGAAAGGAGGTGAGGCAAGTATATCTAATAAAATCAGTACTGAAAGCAGCTGAAGTTCTGGAACTTTTGGCTATAATACATGTTGAAGCTCATAAGAAGGAAAATTCCAAAGAGATTTTGGGAAATAGATTAGTAAAAGGCAGCAAAAGAAGCTGCACATATGGGAAGAGCAGTGAAGATAAAGGTTTTAGTTCCTATTTTGGAATGGGATGTAAAACCAGATTTCACTGATGAAGAAGATAAACAGATGAAGTTAGAAGGTGCTGAGTATGTGGATGGAAAGTGAGTAACAGAGAATGGATTGCAGATAGTTAATAAGCCTATTATGAGAAACATAGTGGAGAAGGTATATGAGGGAACACAAGCACTTATGGATTTTGTGAAGAGAAAATATATTTGTAAAGGTATGTGCACAATAGCTATGCAATTGAGTAGAAAATGTATACATTGTGTGTGAATAAATAAGAAAATAATGCATAAAAACCTGAAAGAAGGAAGAGATTTGGTCGTTTGGCCATTTCAAAGAATATAAGTAGATTATACTGTAATGCCAGCAGTAGGTACATTGAAATATCTGTTGGTAATTGTTGATCATTTGACTGGATGAGTGGAAGCTTTTCCACATGCAAGAATGAATGCACAGATGATTGTGAAGTTAATTGTGAAGTTAATATTAGAACAGAAAACACCTAGATATGGATGAGTAGAATCCATTGATAGTGATAGAGGTACACATTTTACTTCTTATGTGGTAAAGGGAATTATGAAAGAATTGGAAATAGATTGGCACCTTCATCGTACACGCCCCTTCTTCAGGTAAGGTGGAGAGAATGAACCAAACTATAAAAAACACCTTAAAGAAATTAATGTTAGAGCTTCAGTTACCTTGGATGAAATGTTTACCTCTACCTTTATTGCGAGTGCGTACTTGTCTGTAACTGTTATTTGAAAAACAGGAAGCGTTATGTAACCATTTATTGCTATATAATGTAGTTTTTACTGGAAGGGGTGTCTCCTTTCTCTCACATTGTGTTCAGTCTGGGTTAAAGGTGAATAATACTGCAGTATCTATATTAATAAAGCCAGTTACGGATTTCAGAATATCAAAATCTGTTGTTTCATTTTTTGGTACCGTCTCTGATTATATATTGCTGATACTACATTTAAGATTTTTTGCCCAAAATCCATATACTTAATTTGTTGCAAAACAAAACTCCATTTTACATTATCAATTTTTTTTTAGCATCCAAAAACAATAGTGCTACCTGTTCTCCACTATGATTTTCATAATACTCTATGATGTCTAAAATTGTCCTTATGTTGTTGCTGAGATGTCTGTATGGGAGAAAGACATTTTGAGCTGCATGAATAAATTTGCTTAATATTTTTGAATCTTTCGGCTATTATGGTTACAAAGATTTTGTAGTCCACATTTAATAGAGATATTGGCCTATAATTTCCTATGTTTGTTTGGTCATTTTTTTCTTTTGGTATAATCGTAATCATTGCTTCTTTCCACAATTGTGGAATTTTTGCCTCATCCAAAACCTCATTAAATAATTTAAGCAATCTGTTGCCTAGTAATTCTTGTTGAATTTTGTATAGTTCAGTGGGAAGTCCATCTGGCCTGCTGTCTTATTATTTTTTTGTTTCTTTATTGCTCAAGTCACTTCTTTGAGATTTATTATTCTATTCAATGTACTTTTTTCTTCTTCCTATATTCTTGGGAGATCGGTTTTCTTTAGGCAATTTATCCCTTTTTCTTCTATTATGGCTTCTTCTTGATAGCATATCTCCCCCTGTTCATTTTGTAGTTTAGTGATCCATCTTTTTTCTGCTTGTTTTTTCAGTGCAGGCTAGCCATCTTCTTGGTTTATTGGCATTCTCAAATGTATTTTGTTTTATTCTTTTCAGTTTGGGGGCTAGTTCTTCTTTTTCCAGAAAATTTGTTTCATGTTTCATAAAGTCCATTCATAGTTTTATATCTTTCTGTTTTGGTTCTTTTTGTAGCTTCATCTCCAAGTTTCTATATTCTATTTCTAATATTTTTCATTGTTTCTTTTCCTTGTTCTTATTCACCATATAGCATATCGCCACACCTCTCATAAATGCTTTCACCATATCTCAAGTGTTTTATAGTGATGTGTCTTCTTCTTTGTTCTCTTTAAAGAAGAGCTTCATTTCCTTTTCCAATTTGATTTTAAATTCCTCCTCCTTTAGAATTGTTCTTTGTAAGGTCCATCTTGAGACCTTGGATCAGCCCTTCCAACTAAACTTAATATAGTTATGATCTGCCCACAAGCTTGGTTTAATTTCTATCTCAGTTATTTCTGAGATAATCTTCTTCAGCATCCATGCCATATATAATCTCAAGAATGGCTGATGTTTATTAGAATAAAACATAAATTGGAGGCACCATATAGAGGCGGTGTGAAGGAATGGCTGTCCATTCTGAATGCCTGAAAGTTTGCACTTGGCAATCCATAAGGGTGAAGTTGGACTCTGGAGGGGCTGTCAATAGAGAGGAGGACCCAGGGCATTGGGGGAGATCCGTGACTCCCAGATCCTGTGGGGGGGAAGTCCTGAAAACCAGCACGAAAGAGATCGGTCTTCATGACCAGATCTGGAAACATGGCTTCTCAACTGACTAGTGGAGGAAGCAAAGATTGAAAATGGCATGAAATAGAGGTGAGAAGTTGATTAAAAGGGGATACCAGTGAAGAAAGTTTCTGAAATTGATAGAGAGTGAAACTCTGAACTGAGAAAGTAGGCAGCAGACTCAGTGGTTGAAGCTAGCATGTCGGACGGATTAAATAGCAAGGTGCAGAGATTTTGACAGATAGTAGATTGGGTTGGAGGAAGGAAAAAATGTCTTTTTGCCTCAAGTTTTTGAGACTGTGAAAATGGTGATCTACAACTAGAATGACTGTGCACTTTGAGAGGAGGGAAGACATTTTGAAGAAAAAAGAAGTGATCTGAGTAAAAGACAACTGGGACTCTGTAACCAAATTATAAGTGACTATACATATTGATATATATCCCAATTGAGAACTTTATAGAGACTATTATAATTGTACATTTATAAAATAGACATCTACAAACAAATGAATAAGATATAAGAACTAATGGTTTAAAAAACCCAGATGTTTATTAACTGCTGATTAACTAATCTGATTTTTCTTACTAATTGATTGATAAATTTTTGATTATTGCTTACTAAATGTTGATCATTAGAATTGATTTGAAAAATAAAATTTAAATCTGATAATTAATTTTGAATAACTATTGACAGTGAATATTGAATTGACTTAAATTTTAAATATATATATAACTTAATCCAAGAGATATAGTAGAAAAGAGTAAATAAGAGATAGAGTACAGAATATAAAAAAAAGTGAGAGGTAATCCTTAAATGAACTTGTGAATGGTAGACTGGAACAATTTATTTAAAACATTGAGAATGGCAACAACAGCCACCACAAAAACTGCAGAAAAGATGACAATGGATATACCCTCCCCTGCTGGGCAAAGATGCCTGGACACCATGTTGGGAACAGAAAAACCACTATCTACCCCAACTCTGCAAGCCATCCAGTCATCCCTAGCAATGATGCAAGAAATGATAGTAAGAATACAAGAACTCATAGCAAGAAACCATGAAAATCTGAAAAGCAAAATGAAGAATGATATAGCAGAAGTGAAAGCAGACATTCAAATGCTGGACAACAGATTTGGAACAATCCAAAAGGTAGTAGTAAAAAATGAACAGAAACTAATGATGATGAAACTCAGGACTGAGAATGTAGAAAAGAAGCTTGAAAAAACAGAACAAAACTGGAAAATTCTTTATTGTGAACTCCAAGTGGCAGTTGTTCACCTAGAATTAGAAAAAGCAGCATTCTTGTGCTGAGATGAGTAGATTGACATTCGAAATTAGAGAGCAAGAAGATAAACAATTTTATGAAATTTGGGATCTTTTTTATCAATGGTTAGATGATAAAATACAATAATAGAGCATTAGTATTATATCTATGAAGGGTTTTTAGGATTGATTTGTTATGACTATATGATTTGTTATAGAATAAACTGTTTGAAGTATTGTTATCTCACAAAGCATGAATGATTAAAAGTATAGTCAGAAAAAGACTTTATTTTAA
>BLBF01000019.1:9239842-9266327 GCA_015471245.1 Laticauda colubrina | reverse complement strand
CCCCCCCCCCCCCGGTTGTTTTTTTCATTGGATTTTATTATTTTTGGTTCTGCGGCGGTTTTTCTTTCGAGGTTGTGGGAATGAAGCTGGTCTATGTGCCGCTTCCATTCCCTCCCATCGTCTAGTGTTAGTCGGTAGGACCGGGGGCCTGTGACTTGTGTGATGATGGCTGGCAGCCATAGAGGATCCCCGGTCAGGTCCTTGGCATAGACTAGGTCACTGATTTTGAAGGTACGTTATTTGCATGAGGAGTCTGGGGGCTTATCCCATGTATAAGTGGGATTTAACCTGTCCAGGTAGGACCAGAGTTTCCTACCCATTAATAGTTCAGCTGGGCTTTTATTTGTAGTGCTACTAGGGGTGATATGTTGCAATGTTCATAAATGGTTGAGTTTGTCTTGCACGTCCCCCTAGTCCATTCTCTGTAGGCCTTCTTTAGCATATCTAACCATGCATCTGACCCTGCCATTTGCAGCTTGATGGGCCGGTGCTGTTAATGCATGATGGACACCCTGGGCAGCCAGGTATTGTTTGAACTGCAAGGTGGTAAACTGAGGCCCTTTGTCCGAAACCAGTACATCTGGTAGCCAGTGCATCGCAAATAGTTTGTCGAGCTGTTTCATGACAGCCTCGGTGGTTGTGGAAGCCATGAGGATGACTTCCAACCAGTTTGAGTATGCATCGACAACAATCAAAAAGGTGTTCCCCTTCGTTGGCCCCGCAAAGTCAATGTGCACCCTAGACCATGGGCCCCAGTGAGTTTCCCAGTCTCGTATAGGTGCCTGTGGGGGGGGGGGTAGGCCTTGCTTTCTGACAGGCATGGCATGTTGCAACCCAGCGTTCTGTCTTTGTCCAGCCCTGGCCACCAGATGTAACTCCTGGCCAGAGCTTTCATCTTGACTATGCCCAGGTGACCCTCATGCAACATGCCTAGGACGGTTTCTTGTAGGCTGCATGGGATTACCACCCCGTCACCCCATAATATGCACCCCTTTTCGATAGACAGCTCAGTCTGTCTGGCACGGAAAGGTTTAAAAGTCTCAGTTTTTTTATTTTCCTCCAGCCAGCCTTTACTTACCCAGTTCAGTATACATGCTGTCAAAAGGTCTTTGGCGGTGGCTCTTGCGACATCAGCGGCAGTCAGCGGTAGCTCCGGGCAGGTCTCCAGTTGGAATGTGGAGGTAGTAGGAGCAGGGTCATCTTCTGTGACAGGCAACGGGGAACGGCTCAGGGCATCGGTGTGCAAGATGCCTTTGCTGGGTCTGTGGAGTAGTGTGTAGGAGTAGGCAGCGAGGAATTCAGACCACCTCGTCATTCTAGGAGACAGAATGTTCGGGGTTGGCTTGTTTCCTGCCAAGATTCTAAGGAGAGGCTTGTGGTTGGTTATGACAGAAAAGGGTCTACCGTAAAGGTATTTATGGAATCGTTTGACCCTGGCGATGATTGCCAGGGCTTCACGATCGAGTTGGCTGTAATTGTGTTCCTCTTTGGAGAGCGTCTTTGAGTAAAAGGCCACTGGTACTTCTCTGCCATCTGGAAGCCAGTAACTCAGGATGGCGCTGACCCCAAAAGGTGAAGCATCGCAGGTAACTGTCAATGGCAGGGTGTTGCTAAACTGGATATGAACGGTGTCTGACATTAATAAATCCTTAAAAGCTTTTTGTTCCCGGTAGCCCCAAGTCCAAATGGTTTTTTTTTGTCTAGCAGCCGATGTAGGGGTTCTGCTATTGTCACCTTGTAAAAGTTTATGAGGCCTAGGAACGCCTGGAGATCAGTTTTGTTTCTTGATCTGGGAACGTCTCTGGCAGCCTTTACCTTCTTTTCAGTTGGGTGAATGCCATGCTCATCGATTAAATAACCCAATAATTCGACCCGGTTAGTGGCCACTTCACAATTCTCTTTTTTGTCTTTTAGGCCTGATTTTCTAAAGCAAGTTAAGACTTCTCTTAGCCTGGTCTCTAGCTGGTTAACGTTTTTTGCTGAGACCAAAAAAGTTGTAGGGGATGACAACTTTGATTCCATTTAATAGGCATTCCATGAGGCTTTGGAAAATGCCTGGGGCAACGCTAACACCGAATTGGAGGCAGTTACATTTGAATGCCCCTCTATGCGTTACTATTGTTTGTGCCTCTGCTGTTATTGGATCAATGGGTAGTTGCTGATAAGCTTGTGCTAGGTCGAGTTTTGCAAATATTTTTCCTCCCCCTAGCGAGTGTAATAAATGTTGCACCACTGGCACTGGGTATGCGTTTTGTTGGAGCGTGTGGTTCAGGGTTGCTTTATAGTCCCCACAGATGTGCACTGACCCATCTGGTTTTACTGGTGTTACAATAGGGGTTTCCCACTTGGTGTGGTCGACTGGTTCTAAAACCCCTTGTGCCATCAACTTATTCAACTGTTCGTCAATTTTTGGTTTAAGCATGAATGGAACGTGTCTGGCCTTTAAGCGAATGGGGGCTATTTTCAGGTCTAGGCTAAATGAGATTGGGGTCCCCTGGTACTTGCCTAGAGTCCCGTTGAATACACCTTGGAATTCGTGGAGTAGGTTCTCCTCCCAGTTGGTAGTAGCGATGTGGTTGATACCCGTCATCCCAATTCCAAGAGGCGTGAACCATTCACCTCCGAGCAGGCTAGGGCGGTCACGGTCGACAGTCGTTAGGGGCAAGACTTTGGCATGTTGTTTAAATTCGACTAAAAAATGTCCAAGGGCAATTACAGGGATTCGATTTCCCTGGTAGTCTTTTAGCACGAGTTTTTGTTTCTTTAGTTCTTTCTGCTTGATGTTTGGAATTAAGCGCTGGAGGGTATTCCAGGATACTATCAATAAGAACAACCCTGAGTCAACCTCCATCTCGCAGGGTCTCCCCTCGATGCTCACCTCTATCTGAACCTTCTTCCCGGTTTCTGCCCTGGCATTATCAATGGTGACTGTCTGATGCATTTCTTCTCTGTCACCGGTTCTTTTATTTCGGTTCCATCGGTTGCCGGCTTGTCTGTCGTCATGTCTGGGGGGGCTGCTGCCGTGTCTTTTTGAACTATGGCTCTTTTTGTTGTGGCAGACCCTTTCAATATGCCCCCTTTTATTACAAGCCCGGCATATTGCGTCAAGGAATCTGCATTCAGACCGCAGGTTATTGCCTCCGCAGCCCGCACATTGAAATTCCCACTGATTCTTCCTCTTTTCATGCCATTTTATATCTGAATGGAGTCTATGGACATCTTCGTCATCATCTTCGGTGTCACTCTGGGTTTCGATGTCCTCGTGGTGGGTTGTCGCTGTGGGCTGTTTCTTTCCTCCTTTTGCCTTCTTCTCCCTCGTTTGGGTTGGCAGATCGGAAACTGTGTTCATTTGTCTCATGGTGGCTGCTGACTTTTTTCTGCTTTGGCGGCAGTTGCCTCAGCAATGGCCTCGGCCACAGTTATATTCGGCCTGTTGAGTAGTTTGCTCTGAAGGGTAGAGTCTTTCAGGCCGAGGACTACATGGTCTCTCATAGCTTGGTCCATGTTTTGAAAATCACATGCCCCTCCAATGTGTCTCAAGGCTGCCACAAAGTCTGTAATGGTTTCATCCTCTTTCTGGTCCCTTTTGTAAAATTTATGTCGTTTGATGAGATTTGAGACCACCGGTGCATAGTGTGTTCAGAGCATTCAGTTCAGGTCAGACCAGGTCATCTGCTTGATATCTCTGGGTTTTGCCAGCGCCTTCACCATTTTGAATACGGCCGGTCCACAGTGTGTAAGGAGGACAGTCCTCTTCCTTTGATCTGAGATTTCTTCCATCTTGTTGCTTTCTAAGAACATAAGAAAGCGATCAATATACGATTCCCAAACCTTTATATCTGGATTGAAGGGTGCGGGCGGTGCATTGTTACCAGCCATCTCTTTTGCTCGGTTCAGATCACTATGTGCTTCGGTCTCTGCTTTTATGACAATCCCATCCTCGTTGCCAGTGTTCTGTCCAGAAAGAAGCACAGGAGACCGGGTTCCAAACAACAACTCTTTATTACAAACCACTAGGTAAAGAAACGGAACATAGCCCAAGCCGTAGCAGCCCTTTATATAGCAGCTAGCCTGTCGGCTTGTGGCCAATGACAGTTATTTAATTCTTCCCGCCATTTGGCGGCTTCCCGGATTGGTTCCTAACAAACCAATCCTTAAGTGGCCTTTTCGGCCAATCAAAATGGAGTATTTGGAACCTACCAAGTTCCATACAGAACAGGTTTAATTTGGACAAAGTCTTGGAAGAAGCAGAAACATTACAACCCCAAATAAAACCTAATGTTAATGTCTGTATGTTCTTTCCATGGGCCATCTGAATTCTACATGAAGACTCACCATCAACAATTGATTGGTCTTTTCCATTCCCTACCAACTGCTTTCATTTTATAGCATTTTTCCAAATGATCAAATCAGTGAAACTCCAAATGTTTTTTATTGTTGTAACTTCTCAGAGGGGCCTAATAAAAAAATTGCTGTAAGATTGTTTTGACATTTTTTCTTTTGCCAAATGCAATTATTCTGTCAGTGAAGGAATCATATTGCTATTTAAAAAGGTTTCTTGTGAATGTACTTACCCATGCTTATATCCCCTATAAACCATTATCTAAGGGAATTATTATTTTTGTTCTATCACTGGTAACATATTTGAATTGACCCAGTTATCAAACAATTTTCCTGTCCCTATATCATTGTAAAATGTGGACATTTGATCCATGCTTTGTCATATTTAGCCAATATATTAGTGTTATGTCAAAACAAAAAGGAAGCCAGGAAAGCAAAAGGGAAAAGAATCTCTGCATGCAGGTAAATAAAGAACCAGAAAAAAATGTAGCGGATCTAGTTGAAATCTTAGTAGATGATTTAAAAATTATGCTTACACTGTCAACTTTGTGCAGAATCATTTCTTTATTCATTTCATTAAAAGGTGAGTACAAATTTTAATTTAATAACACTGGAAATCAGCAGCAGTTGTCAAGGGACAGATTTGTAATCTACATTGTGTTATCATGTGTTTTATTCAGTTGCAATATTATAAAAGCAGCAAAATGTAACATTTCATTTGAAATTCAAGCTGCTTCAACATAACCATGTTCTAATTGATACATCTCCTATTGGGATCTAATGAGAAGCTTTACACCCTGGAACTTATTTTAAAGTCAAGATAGATGTTGCATTTAATGTGCAGCACACAGGAGACTTCAAAGAATTTAATTAGCACAGGAAAAATATGGAATTTTTCTTTGCTTGTGTGTTATCTATTCATTTACAGATTAATTCCCCCCTCTCCCTACTGACTTCTTGGGTCTGGAGGTGCACACTGATTTTGAATATAAAAGCTTATTTAAATTTTTGATATTACCTAAACCAGGGGTTTTTTTTACATATGAATGAGTGCTTTAATAATATTTATAGTATTTTTTTTCTTTCTTAAAATCTGGAGACAAATGAACTCTTGAAGAAGAATATTGTCCAAATGTTCCTTTTCTGTTAATCAGAGTAGTAATCTACAAACTTTGTCCGACTACAGTAAGTATTCTAGAAAGCAAATGGTTCCTCCTTCAGTATCTGATGGGAAACAAGGAAATGGGGAAGGAGAGAGAAAAAGGATTCCCCCAATTACTTTGGCTTTAGCCTTTAAGGCCCTGTCCCACTGGCCGATGGATGCAAAAGGTATGCATAAAGGACACAGTGGATGAGCAAAATTTCGGGGGTGGCTCCATTCATTGTCATCCACTCCAAAAAGTGGCGAAAATTTGCATAAACAGAACGGAAAAGAACAGAAAAGAATGGATGGGGGTAGGATGTAGCGGGGATGTTAAACGGATGTTTATAAGAAGCCTAGCAGATGACAGCGGATGAATCATCCACAGGGGTTCCGGGGGAGAATAGCAAAATGGATGCATAGCAGAAGGGACGGATGCATAGCGGATGACACGGATGCATCACGGACACCTATAGGAAGCAAAGCAGATGCATAGCAGATATATATCGGATGCAAAGTGTTCACTGCGCATGCAGGGAGTATGAATTGCATCAGCTCTGCAGATATAAAAGGATGCAACTCGCACACAGTCAGCATTCAGAGGAAGGACGTGCTGCCAAATACATCTTCAAAGAACACCATGGTTCGTCAGTCAGGGAAGAAGAGAAAGCTGGTGCCTATTTGTGCCAGTCCTGGTATGGTAAGCTACACCTCAAGAAATCTGGCCAGGCCGCTGTCAAGCTCACTGACCGGGAGATGTACGTCATAGCCAAGTGCAGCTTCCTGGAGGGTGAGGTCCACCACTGAGGAGCAGCCCCTCTGTCAACCCTCTCCCTCAGACAGCCCACAGACAGACAGTCCTCTTCCAGCCAGAAGCCAGCTGCCCTGTCCAGGCAGGTGTCTTCAGAGGGCCCCAAGGCAGAGAGCCCCCTGACAGCTGCATTCCCTATGCCGGAGGACCTGGAGGATGACGCCCTGGTGTCACCAATGGAGGAAGAAGTGGTAGCCACCAGAGACCAATGCACCCCCACCCCCACCTCCATCTCCACAGGATGCAGGCAGAGAGGCAGACTGGAGGGCCAGAGCCACGCTGTTCTGTTGAAGATCAGGGACACAATGAGAACCAGTGCAGAACATCTCTCTCAGCTGGTCCACTTGGACAGAGGATCCTCCAGCCGCCACACTTTCATCACCTACGTGAGCCACACCCTGAGGGATATGCCTGAGGCCCAATACCAGGTGATGAAGGAAAAGATCACAGTAGCTGCTCCAACCCAATCCAGGTCTGCTCCTCCACCCCAGGCGATGTAACAGCCCTTCCACAGCTTAAAACAGCCCCTCACCTACCAAGGCTACGACTACCAGGACTTCCCACAGCACAAACAGACCTTCCCAGTCCAGGCCCAGGTTCATCGCACCCCACAGACGCCACACCTCCCCCAGCTGCAGACCAGACAGCCCCACTATACTCCTCCTTCCTCCACCCCACAGCCAAGCCCGTCAATGGACAATCTGTCATCAGTCTTGTGCCTGACATCTCAGGTACTTGATGAAGGGCCTCACGGGACTCAACCTCACGGGACTGTGTCAGCTCTCGGATAGCTTCCTGAACACACCATCCCCTGTTCTACTCTTGGGGCCAAGCACCCCAATGGCTCCTCAGACCAGCACTCAAGCCACAGCCACCTCCACAGTCCCTGGCTGCTTAACAGCTGAGACCATGAACATGACTCAGAGTGACTGAGAATAGTGCCAGAGACTGAGTTGTTACTTGTTCACTTTATCTTTCCTTAAGACACTTTACTTGGTTCATTTTGCTTTTTTAATAAAGTCATTCAGTTTACTTAAGACAGTTATTAATAAAGGTTATCTTTGCTTAATACACTTGGTTCATTTTTTTTACTTAATAAAGTGTTGGTGAAAACTTTGAAAAAATGGTTAAGCCTTTGCAGGCTTGTGGGATAGGTAAGGATAGTTGTGGGATAGATAAGGATCATTGTGGGATAGATAAGGATCATTGTGGGATAGATAAGGATCGTTGTGGGATAGATAAACCTCCAGTGCAAGCATAGTGGGATTTTATGGTCCACCCTCCCAGCTGCCAAACATACCTTTTGTATCAATAATAATTTATTCATTGACCAACACATTTCAAAATAAACTAAGCTCTTTATTAATGCCCTATTCATTGTAGGGCCACTCAACATACATGGCACAATCTCATCAGTGTTATGAGACAGGCTCAAGGAAGTATCCATTAACCATCTATCATCCTGTCTTGCCACTGCACTGCTCCAGCTGGGGAGTTGCACCAGTGTCTCAGTAAGTTGCGCTGCTTCTTCCCTTCATGTGAAGCTCTGTTGGGGCCTTGTACATCCACAGGGTCTATCAGGTTTAAGCCCCTGTCACACTGCACCAATGGATGGAAAGAGGATGTAAAACAGAGAAAAACACTTGCCATCCGTTGGTTAACGCGATGCTTCCGTTCTGTACTCACTGCCTCCGTTTTGCTTCCTCTCTATCCGTCCAGCATCCATCTATTGACATTTCATCCACTCAGAAGGTTTTGAGCTGCTCAAAACTTTTGAGCGGAAAATGTATCCAATGCATCCGTTCTGCAACCTCTAGGCATACGGGGGACATCCATTCTGCATCCATTACGCATCTGCTATATCTGCTAGGCATCCACTGCGCATCCGCACAACTCAAATCCGTTCCAGTGGTAAACGGATGCAGGGAGGAAGTGGAACGGATGCAGCGTTAGTAGCACGGACGGAGAAAGGATGAAAGCGGATGCAGCTACGCATCCGCGTCATCCTCTACACATCCTCTATGTATCCTCTACACATCCTCTACGCATCCGCTCTGCATCCGCTCTGCATCCGCTCTGCATCCGCTCTGCATCCGCTTCCATCCGCTCTGCATCCTCCCCCTGTCCATTCCTTTCCATGTTATCCGCTCTGTTTATGCAAATTTTTGCCCCTTTTGAGAGCGGATAACAATGGATGGAACATTTTTCTTGTCCGCTGTGTCCTTTTTACAAACGTTTTGCATCCGTTGGGCAGTGTGACAGGGCCTTTAGTCCTTGCCTCCATTCACCAGGCTCCATGTCCCCAATCCCTTGTTGATGGTCGACAAGTGTGTTCTGCAACACTGGGTAGCGGGTGCGCATGAGATTGTGCAGCAAGCTTCCATGATGCTCCTCACAGTCTGTGGGTGATGCTGCATGGTGGTGAGAAATATCTGGAACCTGTTGGCCAGGATGCCAAAGGCATTCTCCACCACCCATCTTGCCCTGGACAGCCTGTAGTTGAAGTTCCTCTCTTCACGGGTGAGGTATCTTGAACTGTACGGCTTCATGAGGTAGGTTCTGAGGGAGAAGGCATCATCCCCCACGATGAAGTAGGGCACATTTTGTGTGTCGTTGGGCAGGGGGTCTGGATCTGGGAAGCCCATGATGAGGTTGTGTTCCAGCCCCTCCTTGAGGTCACTGGCGTTGTATACCTGGGCATCTGAAGCTGACCCGTTGCCTGAAGCATCGATCTACATGAACTTGTAGTCAGCATCAACCATGGCAAAGAGGATGATACTGAAGAAGCCCTTGTAGTTGAAATAAGTGGACCCTGAGTTGGCTGGAGTTTTGCAGGCTACGTGCTTACCATCTATGGCTCCAACGGTGTGGGGAAAGTTCCATCTCTGATACCACTCTTCTGCAAGTTTCCTCCAGCCTTGTTCAGTGGTGGGGCACTTGAGGAGCTCCTCCACGTATTCTTCGATGATGGCCTGCACCACTTCTCTGACCACTTTGCTGATGGTGTTGTGTGGCACCCTCCATGCATACTGCATGTTTTTGTATGTGGTTCCAGAGGCCAGGTGGCACAGAGTCAGTGCCACCTTCAGTCCAGGGTCCAGGCTGGGATGGAAGTTGGTGCTCGGCTTGGTCAACCTGGGTCTCAGACACTCTACAACTTTGTCAAACATGGCTGGTGGCATCCTCATGAAGTTCTGGAATGCACGAGGGTCTTCATTCCTCAGCTCCACCATCAACTGGTCATAGAGTCCAAACTCCATTCTTCTCACGATCCATCCTCGGACCCACACAGCTTTTGAATGTCTCCTTCTTCTCCTTCTGTATAAAAGGTGAAACAGTCTGAACAGGGTTTGGTTCTGGTGATGAATGATTGCAGCTACCATATGGATTGTGTCATGATCCATCGTGGAGAACAATGGATGATGTGGAAGAGGAAGACCAAGGGTGAAGCGGTCTGTACACCATGGCTACTGGACTCATACTGAGATCCAGGTGATTTTCTCCCCCTTTTTATAGGAAATATCGGTTTTCCGCTAGGTGTCCTTCTACATACTCTAGACATACTCCAGACATCCTAAATATCCGAGATACATCCTAGATACTAATGTTTTGTCCATTTTAATCCTTTATATACGAGATGCATCCGCTTACATCCTTTCTATTTCCGTGCTACTAACGCTGTGTGGACGTTTCGTGAACCTTTTGTTTCCTCCTCCTTTCCAATTTCAGCTGCAGCGGATGTGAGTTGCGAGGATGTCCAGAGGATGCCGAGAGGATACAGTAGACTTTCACGGATGATAATGGACATCAAACGTTTGTTGCCCGTATATGTCACGGATTTACATTGTATGTAGCGGAAAGTTCATCCGTTCAAAAAGTTTTGTGTGAACTCAAAACTTCTTGGGCAGATGAAATCTCAGTGGACGGATGCTGGAGGGATAGAGCATATGAAACACGTATGCAGTGAGTACACAACGGATGCGTCACGTTTTCCAATGGATGGCAAGCTGTTTTTAACATTTTACATCCTCTTTGCATCCGTTGGTGCAGTGGGACATGGACTTTATCAAGGACTGATGTATGGCTGCTGAAATTACCAATGAAAGAAAATGGTCATCTGAAAGTTACATTTTCCAAAAGGAGTTTTCATTGTCAAGAATCACAATTTGCAATTGTAACATGCAACTTTAATCACTCTGATAGTAAAGGTAATCTTGTTTACCAATGACAATTGGGACCAGAAATTCATCCCTAAGTGATGCAGTCATTAAGTGAGACATCACATGATAACAATCTATAATTATATTGTTGGCTTGTTGATTCTTCTTGCCAGAAGTTAATTGTGAAGACACAAATGATATCACATGACTGTGAGATTCTTCAATCACTGAAACATCTGGCAACTTTGAAGTTCCCTCTTACAAAGGTCCTGTTTTTTGCAGGGAAGGTCAGATATACCAGTGTCAGCCTTTTCAGGTGGAGAGGGAATATGTTGAGATAAGCTAATTCTATTTTACTATAAGGCCACGTTAACAAAATCTTGCAAGCCTGAAAATACAAATCTCTCATCTTCACTTATTACAGCTTGATAAATTGGGGAAGATTTTTCCTGAGTTTCTTTCACTGCTCTTATACACTTGCAGGCTCTCCCCCACCTCTTATTTGATCACTTCCTAGGTAGCATCTCTTCCTGCTTTCTCCTCCTGTCTCCCATTTCTGATTGGAGATGGACAATGGTATCTATAGTACCTGATTTTTCTTTTAGGAATTGTTTCCTAAAATTGTTTCATAGCCCTTGTGTGACCTTCAAAATGAATCAGACCTTTTCATCTTTCTGTTTCTCAGCAGTCATCTTTCTGTTTCTCAGCTTGCCACAAGGGGGTGGGAGGAGGAAGTATGGAATGTCAACAGATCATCCCTTGGATACCAAGGTCATCCCAACTGGCCAGAGACTGAAGAGTTGTCAAGGAGATGCCAGAACACCTAATTGGACAACATAACCATGTTCTAATTGGACAATGTGACTGTGAGGGAGAGAATTATTATTCTTTAATTATACTAAAACCATGGGAAATATTTTGAGCTGCTTTTGTTTTTATTCATGCTAAAATGATGTACTCAATAAATCAGTTCTTTGAGAAAACTGAAATTCTTGGAGTTGCTGAATTAGTGGGGTTAATTAGTTGGAACCTTGCCACCTTGTGCATTTTTATTCAGGGTGAAGTGGGATAACTTCACCTTCGTTTCCCATTTTATATCTTTTGATACTAATGCAACCCTTTTTTCTTTTTTTTTCTTTTTTTTCTTTATGGCACTATTATAGCTCCAATGTTAAAGCAAAGCAGTGGGGAATAGATGAGTCTTTCATTTCTACTGCCTTTGTAGTTCATCGTCATCTTATAACAAGGAAGAACTGAGAATTTATAGAAGCAAAATGGCATTGCAGCATAAATATGTTTTTTTTTTTAAATAAAGGAAGGAGAAGGAAAGGAGGAAGGAGCAGAAAGCAGTCTGGATAAAAAGTGAAGAGTATGTGTTGGGAGATGTACAGGTTGGATGGAGCCTGATTGTCTATGACTGCACACAGTTCATTAATTTAATGAACTATTGTTGGACCAACTTCAATATTGTTAAAACAATATCAATTGTCAAACAGCAGGGACCATAGGAACCTAGCATCCCAGAACAAAATGGTTGGAGGGAAGACGGAATGTGAGCACTGCAGCCAATCAGAGCTGGATATGTTTCCAGAATGAAATGAAGTGATAGAGATCATTTGCTCTGAAGTACCTAAGACAGCTCAAGTTGTAAAATAGTTTTAAATGAAAGCTGGAAAACCTGGGAACGGGCCATATTTCAGAACCAATAAGTGGAAATAGAATAATGTCACCTTTTCTACCCTTAAGAAAGAACAAGAGACCCACAACAAGGATGAGGAGATAAGAAGAAAGTAAGGATCTGTGCAATGCTCCAAACTCAGAAAATGACAAAAATAGGCCACGATGAAAAATAAAACAATGGTTTTGTTTTTAAAATAGATGGTTGTGATTTTGAAATGATCATTGTTTTTAGCATTTTTCATATCTCTACAGAATCCTACCTGACAAAGTACCTTCAGGGATACTGAGAAGCTACAGAATGGACAAAATTCAGATCCAGTCCTTCACTTTTAAGTGCTGAAATAATAATATCCATAAAAGATAGCATCTTACTGGATGTAGAAGTGCAATCTGGAAGAATAGAATTCTGTTATAAAAAGTGCTTGTTTTCCCCCTTATAAACTAAACTAGATATAGTTGCAGCCAAAATATGATATAAAAAGCAAGTCCAAACTCTATTATTAATTAACTTCTTTGTCAAAATAGATTGAAAGTGTTCCTTTATCAGTAAAAGAGGGGGGATACCCATGAGGATTGCAAGAAATTGCTTTTTCTGCTTGAGATTATGCGACTTTGCTATATAGGCTTAAGGCTTTTAATTTGCTTACAACATAAATAGACTGGTTGAGCTCTATACTTCATGCGATCAATGAAAAACAGTTTACTTTGAAATTTGTCTGATTTTAAAAGAATTCCATTAACCAGTAATAAAGGCCTTCTATTGATATGATTACTACAGGGGGTTGAGCAAAGAGGGAAATACATTTTATCCTTAGTGTGGATATTAAATATTTTTTTTTAAACAAATGGAATTGAAAACAAGGGAGGCATTGTCCTTGTGTCTTTTTTTTTTTTTTAAAGCCATAATTGTCTATGTACCCATCAAGAAGAGGCCATATTTCCCTTTTCTGAAAAAAATGGACTCTTGGAACTCTAACAGCTTTAATTGTAAAAGTTGTACTAACTTATATAATTGCAATAGTACTATCTTACTAAGTTTAGCTTTTGAAGCCAATTTAAGTTCATTGTACATTCAGTAAGTTGACTGGAATAATTAGGTTGTTTTTTTTCCCAGTTAGACACGATGCGATTTCATTCTTGGATCAGAGATCTAGATGATGTTGGTAGTGATGATTATAATGAAGAGCATCATCTACTAACATATTTTAGCATATTAAAAATAATTCAGATACATTACTGTGTAGCCATATTTATAAGATTGATATATAAATGAGTATTAGTATCCCATAACTCATTGGAGCTTGAAGATGAGTGAAAGTGAATAATTGAAGGACATTTAATGGATTTTTGCAGGGGCCTGAGAAAATGCTGTTTCTTTGCTGACATTGTAGTCATCCAGAGTAGTATAGCCCATATCTGGGACAGTTGTAGACAAACTGGGAAAATCTTGGTTTATAGCTCTGGGGGTTTTTTTTAGAATAAATTTAGAATAACAGAGTTGAAAGGGATTTGGTAGTCATCTAGTCCAATGCCCTTACAGATGGCTGCCTAGTCTCTTCTTGAAAGCCTCCAGTGATGAAGCACCCACAACTTCCATTATTCTTTGTCTGGCCTTCAGTTGCATTGGAAAATAGGTTGAAAATAGGTCCTCTCTGTGGCAGCCTCTCAAATATTAGAATGCTGATATCCCTTGGTTCTTCTCTTCACTAGATTAGCTATGCCCAGTTCCTGTAACTGTTCTTCATATATTTTAGTCATCAGTCCCCCAAATCATCCTGGTTGCTCTTCTCTGCACTCTTTCTAGAATCTCAACATCTTTTTTATAGTGTGGTGACCAAAACTGGATGCAGTAATCTAGGTGTGGTCTTACTAAGGCTTTATAGAGCAGTATTAGTACCTTACATGATCTTGATTGTATCCCTCTGTGAAGAAATTTAGGATTGTACTGTTTTTTTTGGTCTGTCTCCTGCACACTGCTGGCTCATATTTAATTTGTTGTCCACTAAGACTAAAAGATCCCTTCTCACAGTTATTGCTATTAAACCTGGTTTCACCTATATGTACTTTTGGTTTTTTTTGCCTAAGTGTAAGCAGTGGTGGATTGCTGGGTGGTCGGCGAGGTTTGGGTGAACCTCTAGCTGTGATCTCTGGCTGGGCCCACCCACCAACCTTGTGCTATGATTTCCCTAAATAACTAACTTTTTCCCCACTCAGGCTGCCCAGGTGAATTCCGCACTGCCCTGCTGTACTCACCAGATCTTCCTGAGTCAATTAGCTGCCTATTTGAAGCAGCATTTCAGCCCCAAAGTGGTGCATGCGAGCGAAGCGAGTGAACTCTTTGTCAGTGAAAATGCAGCTCAACTCTGAGTATAAGACTTTACTTTTCTCTACGTGGAAATTCATTTTGTTGGATAGGGACCATTGTTCAAGTTTGTCAAGATATTTTTGGATCCTGAGTTTGTTTTTTGGGGTTTTGACTGTTCCTGCCAGCAAATTTGATGAGTCCCCTTTCTATTCCCTCTTACTAGAATTTTATACAGCAGTACTTACTAGGGTTTTATAAAGTAGCACTTCATGTGATCTATGCTTTTGTTTATACTACTCAAGATTGTATTAGCTTTTTGGGTGGCTGCTGAATGCTGCTGGCTCATATTCTAGTGATCATCTACTAAGGCTCCAAGATCCTTCTCACAATTATTGTTTTCAGCCAGGAGGCTGTTTGGAAGGTTTAATATCAGGACCACATGGCCTGGAGCTCTAGAGTAAAAAGGAAGAGATCAAAAAAGAAAAAAAGGACTGAGGTGCTGAGAGTGCCTGGGTTTTATACCCTCTGTTGGGATTTGAATTTGAGCTTGTATTCTGATTGGTTGTCAGACTCCCATGGAGCCATGCAGGGACAAATCTGTAAGTTCCAGGCTTGGTTGAGCCTTATTGGATGATTTATGTCCTTAAAAGGGCTTTTGGCAATTGCTATAGTTTTATTGGAGATTTTTGTTATGTAAAGTATTCTGGCCCAGGCCTTAATGGCCCACCCATTAACAAAAGTGGGGGTGAGTTTTTGTTCTGAGTTTCTACTCTTTTTAGAGGAAATATTCTGTCTTTTTAATATCTCCTATGCTATTTCAATTTTCTTGGAGAGGGGTGAGTGCTAACTTCCTACAATGGAAACCACATCAGCTTTTTTCCAATCCTCTGGTAGTTCCCCAGTGCTCCAGGATTTTTTGAAAGATGTGATACAGTGGTTCTGAGATGACATCTGCCAGTTCCTTTAGAACTCTGGGATGTAATCCATCAGGTCCTGGTGATTTATATTCATCAAGATCAGACAGGTGTTCTCTTACCATCTTTTTTTCTTATTTTAACTTTTATTTCTAGTCTGCCTTTTACAGTTATGTTTTTGATGGGTTGGGCTATAATTTCTTTTTGCATGAAGACTAATGTAAAGAATGAGTTAAGCAGCTCTGGTTTCTTTCTACTGCCTTTTACTTCCTTGCTGTCTTCTTTAGTCAACTGACTGTTTACTTGATTCCCCTTCACACTTTATTGCATTGGAAGGAAAGAATATTCTATGCTATTATTATCGTTCATTTTTTAAGATGATATACAATTTTTATTGTTGTAATAAAAAAAGATAAAGTTTATATTGTATATGCTTGCTCAAAAGGAAATCTGATGAGTGCTTAATCCCAACTAAATATATATAGGTTGCAGTATTAGCAGCGGCAGTGCAGTGATTAGAATGCAGTACTACAAACTACTTCTGCTTACTGCTGGTTGCCTGCAATTTGGCAGTTTGAAGCTCACCAGGCTCAAGGTTGACTCAGCCTTCCATCCTTCTGAGGTAGGTAAAATGAGGACCAGATTGTTGGGGCAATATGCTGACTCTGTAAAACTGCTGTAGGGCTGTAAAGCATGGTAAAGCAGTATATAAGTCTAAGTTCTATTGCTATTAAAAGTGCAAGGTTGCAAAAGTTCGTGGATGGAACTACAATCTAGATCAGGGGTAGGCAACCATGGTAACTTTGTGATCTGTGAACTTCAACTTCCAGAATTTCCAAGCTGGCATGACTGGCTCAGGAATTCTAGGAGTTGAAGTCCAAAGGTTATAAAATTGCCATAGTTGCCCACCCCTGACATAGATATATTTATTTCAGATCTCCAGAGATTCATTCTAGCAGCATACACAGTTGGTTTGTGCTCCTATGAGATTTTGTTTTTTTAAGTGGGGATCCGTATATTTGAAGTGTGAAGGTCAGTTTTCCAGCATTGGCTCTGAATGCAGTCAATAATTCAATGATTCCCACATGAACTTTTCCACTTTGAAGTTTTAAACTATTCATTCCTTTTTCATCTTTTCAAGTTCTATCCTCCACTGTACCCACTTTAGGGTGCTAAAATATTGATTCTTGTTTGCTGTATCACAGGACTCTGTCTATCTCCTAGAGGTTAGACTTGCAATCTGTAATGAAACTGTAATGTTGCGATTCCAGATTTAGATGTGGTAGTATATTGTATGCTGTATAGTTTGGGAGCAATTTAAAACTCTTGGTTTACAATTTTGGACAATGTTTAGGGATATGAAAAAGCTTCATTAAGACAGGTTTACCAGAAGATCAGGATGTTACATATAATGTAGGACTCTTATTTCTCTGGGGTTCTGCAAACCTCTGTACATCCAGTCTTTTATATCTATTCCTCTCTTTTTAGGTTTGGTCTGAAGTGTAAATTGTTTTGTTACTATTCCTATTTCAGCTCAGAACTAGATAGCTGAAAACTTCAGTTATTTTTGGATTTGAACTTGCAATCCAAGAAAGATGTGAGTTTTAGTCCATCAATATTTGGAAGACTATGTATTCCCCAATTTAAATGCAGAAAAGTAAGAAACAATTGCCCTGATGATTGAACTCATACTACAAGAAAATCAGAATGCTCCTAAACTGAATTGTCCTGAAATAATTAAACTAGTCTTTGCATCTAGATTATGTCTGCACCAGCCCACTTCCGTTGGAAATATTAGTGTATTGCTTATTGTATAATCACTACAATTTGATTGACTGCTAAGTTAAGTTTAATTGACAGTTTTCTATAGTTTTGCAATATCAAGTTCTTAGAATTACTATGTGACTCCTTGTTACCATCAGGCCTTCTTACATTATTTGGCAATCCATGAGAGAAATATGGGAAATGACACATATACATACATGTAAGTATTGTAGCATATTCTGAGTCATTCATTTCTATATATTGCTTAATGCCATTCTCGGTACTCTTTTAGTTCACACAATTCCCCCAAACATGTGACATGAAATCAGTCTGAGATTATAGCAAATGTTATATGGAAACTGTGAGCCACGTTACAGAATGTGGGCCAGGAGACATAGTCAAATTAGGTGAGCCATCCAGTTGCAGATAATTAGCTGGGGTCACAGAAGAGATTGTTACAATTCTTTTACAATTTAAAACCTCATTGTTCAGGTAAGATTGGAAAATCTTGTATTCTGATTGAATTCTTAATTCTTAATTAAATCTTAATTAATTATTAATTAATTATTAATTCTAAATTAAGATTGGAAAAATTATGAATAAAAACTAATGCAAAGATAGCATAAACTATGAAGAAACATAATCAAAGCACATTCATAACTAATCACACAAAAGCATGCAACAATGCCTGGAAGTAACATATAAAAATGTGATAAAAATAGCAAGAGATAAGAGCTAGAAGCCACTGGGAAATGTCCTACTTCCATTTTTATCCTTGATTATGAATCCCACTTTCTCAGAAAATGACTTACTGGGCCCTTAACATTTGAGTTACCATATTGGAGATCAGATTTGTCCTGTGCTCTAGTGTAGGGTGGTTGGCATATAATAGCTATTTATCATCTCATTGTGCCTAACTCATTTAATGTAATAATGTCCATCAAGTTTTAAAACCTAAATAACTGTTTTTTTGCTGAGTATTCCAAGTTACACTACACAACTTCCCTTTCCTTCTGCATTTCAGACACTCAAATAAGCAAAGAACAGCATTAGCAATTCTGTCTGCTTTTCTCTTTTGCCCTCACATTCTCCTCCCTCAGCTCCACACCTCTCTGTCGCTGGTTGCTTCTAAAAGGATTAATGAGAAAGATGTGAGCAGAGGTTGGAACATAAAGAAACAATCATCACTTTCCTATCTGACCCCTATCACCAGCTGCAGAATTAACAAATTGAATGTCGTCAGCAAACAGGAGTTGCAGATGATATGAAGTTTATTACTAGCAGTGCAGGACTTGTTGTTCAAAGCCCATTTTAAACAACTTTGACTGATTAAATTCCTTGCAAGGACTCCTGCCAGACACAGTTAGAAAAGAGAGACATCTAGCAACTCTCTTTCTGTCTTTCTTTTTAACATATGCCAATTATTTGTCTCCTATCTGCAGGTGCTGGAAAGGATCAACATTTTGGCTCTGCTGTCTACAGTTTTATCCATTTGGCGCCTGATATAGCACTCTCATATTACCAGCAGTTGGTTCTGGTATGTTATGAAAAACTGTAAGAATTATCTCCATTTCTCCCCACCTGCCTTCCAATTTCCCTTCCATCTTCCCAGTCTCATAACTCTCTAAAAGTCTCAGAGTGACCCTTATCCTATCTAGGAGGCTTCTCAGATGACATAGACTGAGGAAGGAGGAAGACAAAACTTTCACTGAATGAATTGCTCAGGTGTACTTTCACAGGGGTTCCCCATTTTTTGCTTGCCATGAGGGCTGGTTTTTATTTCGCTCTCCTTATTTTTTTAAAAAAGAAAAATAGCTGGTCCAAACAGGTATTTATGCTGTGAATTATTAAGAACTTAAAAAGTCTGTTCTTCGGATGGAAAATTATGCCTTTAGATTTGGCAATCCTGGCTTATTGTAGTTTCATGTTGGGGATGGGATAACCAACCAAAGTTATACTAGGGCCATATTAGGAATGATGTTAAGTATGACTTTGCACATCACAAAAGTAAGTAATTTGGGGCTCTAATTCCTATTTTTCTGAAGATTCTGTAGCCTCAGCAACTGGAAAATCATCAACACAATTCCCTTGTCATTTTTGGAGAAATAATCAATACCTTTTTTAAAATTTCTCCAAGTTACAAAAAAGGTTAACATCTCAAAATACAAATATATTAAAGTATAAAAAGAAAACAACTTGTTTAATCTTAAAGAAAATTAAAAGCTTGCCCTCTCTGCCATTCATATTAGGGATAGAGAATAATTTGGTCCTATGAAGATGCTAAATGCTCATATTATGTTGCTGCAAATCCAAATAAATACAAGCATATGTCCTTCTCTTCTGCAGAAAACACATTTGTAACAATATCCAGGAAAATGCAAATTTTATTCAACTTTAGTTTAGAGCTACTGGTAGATAAAAAATACATAGATGCTTCTACAAACTGTCCCCCTTTTTCTGCCTCTAAAATGGAATATGATCGCTCTATGCATTCTACTTCCTTTCTTCTACAAATATCAACTAATGAAGTGGAATAAAATTTAGGAATTTTAGGAAATATAGAAATTTGCATCACTCCACATCCTAGTTTTGGCTATACAGGTATTAGAACATGGAACATAGCATAATAGGTTGGAAGGAACCTTAAAGATTTTGTAGTCCAAGTTCCTGCTTGCACCCTATACCATTTCACATAGTTGGCTGTTCAATCTCTTCTTGAAAACCTCTATCATCTTGAAAATGATAGAGCACCCACAATTCTGATGGCAAGCCACTCCACTGATTAATTGTTTTCACTATTAGGAATGTCCTTAATTGTAGATAGCATCTCTCTTTAATAATCTTCCACTCATTAGTTCTTGCCCTACCCTCAAGTCAGGGGCCCATTAACTTTTTAAATAGGAGGCTGATTCACAATCCCTCAGACCATTGGGGGTCCAGACCAGATGGGTGGGTGTGGCTAGGTGGTCATGTGATGGCTGGACATGGCCAATTTAGCAATCCATTTTGCCAATTAAGCAGTTCCTTAAATAATACACACAAATTAAATTTTAATTTGTTTTGCTCCTGGGGGTCTTTTATTTGCTTTTGTCTGCATGTTGCTCTTTTGGTTGACTTTTTTTTTAAACTAGATAATTTTTTTAATTGTTTAGGAGTCTAGTGGTCCACTTCAGGAAACTCGGTTTTGCAGCAAATCTCAGCCCCAAGGACCTTACAATCAACAAATCTCTTCCTCCACCTCTCTGTGTGTATCTTTTTTCTCTCTTTCTCTCTTTCCCTCCCCCACTCTTTGGTTCTTGTCTTTTTCTCTGTTTCCCTCCCTCTCTCTTTCTTGTCTCTCTCTCTTTCCCTCTCTCTGTCTCTTGTCTCTCTCTTCCCTGTCTCTTCTCTCTCTCTTTCCCTCCCTCTCTCTCTTTCCCTCTCTCCCTTTCTCCCTATAGAGCACCATCTAATGGTTAAAGGCACTTTTTCCTGTATGATTTTATGGAATATTACTGGTCTTATAAATGTGTGAATGAGAAATGAAATAAAATAAAAGACTGTGTTATAACACTAACCCCAGAAGTACAAAAAAAAAAAAAAAAGATTGTAGCAAAAGGACAAGAAAAGATAATATCTTGGGACTGTTTGGTGTTGATTGTGACAAGGAGAAAGAAGAACTAACAAGAGGAATTGAGATAAACAGATATCTTTGGCAATGATGAAAATAAAAGACTCTGACTTTTAATAAAATAAAGAATAACTCAACTGATTAAAAAATGGAAGAAATAAGCAAAAAATTCAAGTCAGAACTGCAAACTTTGAGAGGGAATGTTAAAAGAAAGAATGGAATTATTGGACATACTGGCAGAAAAATTAATGGTGATGCAGTTCACAGAAGAACAAAGAAAATTCAAGGAGGAGGAGTTAAAAGAAGAGGAAAGCAGCTTAGAAGAGCACAAAGAACAAGGGACATTGCAAAAAGACATGAAAGGAATCAAAATCAAAACACTGATGATAGCTGTTATAAATAAAAGGGAAAACACACCCAAGACTAAGCAGAAGAAGAAACAGCATAAGAAGAAACTTCAAAAGAGAGAAAGAGTGGGGAAAGGGTGGGGAAAAAAATAAGGGATTGGTGGATGAAAATAAAAACAATACTAGAGAGAAAAAGAGGAGCCAAGAGGAAAGACCGGGAAAGCTTAGAAAAGGGAAAGCTAGTTAGAATTATAAGAAACTACAAGGCCAAGAGATTTAGAGATAAGGGTTAATGATACTATAAAGGGGGGATGCCAAATGGAAATATATTTTGTTTTTGGTTTTTTTAGAAATATAGATTGGGGAGATTTGAAGTTTAAAACTTATTGAGAATTACCTTAGGATTATTATATAATTATACATGAGAAAAATGATGATAGAGTAAAAGAAATTAAGATGGTTTTATTGTAATCAAACTCTTTTTTTTATATACATATACATTAAAACTGTAATTAATTATTCAAATGATATTACAAAAACAGAGAATATGGTGAACTAGAAAAAATAATGCTATTATGGCCAAAAAGGGTGCAATGAAAATTAAGTAAAATTGTATAGGTTAAACTTGGCTAAATGGAAACAAAAAGGAAACTTAATTTTCTCTTTTTTTCTTTTTCTTTATTGTATACATTTTATATTAGACATAAAATAGAAAATGTAATTGATTATATAAAGGATATGAGCAAATAGAGAATATGGTAAACCAGAAAGGATTACAGTGGAAAGTAAAGTATTTGTAATGAGAGTATTATATTATGAAATGGTATGAATATATCTGGAATAAATATAAGATTTATTGTAGATTGGGGATATACAATGTGGATCCTGAATATATTAGTTTTATTTCATTTTTACCCTTTTTTGTTTGTTTATTATATGTCAACTTTGACAAAGTTAATGAAGATAATAATGAATAATGTAAAATAAAATAGGTGGTAAGCTGAAAATGGAAATAATAGGGGATAAAGACTGGAAAATATATGTGAGGATGAAATGTTTTTAATATTGAATTGAAATAGTAAGAACTTGTTAGGAATAGCTATTTGGGTTAGAAATATATAAACCAGGATAAACATTTTAAAACTGTATCTTTAGGAAAATGAAAAACTGTAATTAGGTGTGGTTTCTCAAACGGCCATAAGATGGAGCCAGCCAGAAACCTGGGCTGTTTAGTCTGAGTCTCAGAAGAGAGTGTGAGTCAGTCTCTGTTTCCTTCTGTTGAAGAGTATTGCTGTTACATTTTTCCTAATTGACTGATATTACTGGATTTGATGTAAGTCTGATACTGAACTGTTTTTGACACTGGACTTTGATATTTGGATTATCCCTGGATTGAAAAACTGACTGATTTACCTGTGAATGACTTTGGACTGCCTATTTTGGACTATGCTTAAACCTTTCTGGAAGTAAAAACCTACATTTACTGTGCAGTGTATCTGTGTGATGTGTGTGTATTATTCAAATACTACTCTCAGATACGTCTCCCTATATGCGTTCATTCTCCTAACAGGGAATTACCTCAACAGGACTTCTTTAAAGATCAGTGGAATAGATAATGATTTGATATGAAATTGGATAAGAAAGTTGGAAATATAAATATGACTGTGTATAAATGTTGTAACCTGAAATCATGTTGCCCACTTGAAGAGATGTATAAAAAATAAAAAATGTTTTATGACAAGAGTCCTTCCCAAGGAAGTCCAACAAATCAATGATTGTGTACAAATTTTATATTTTTGAAGATTTCTGAAGTAATTAATCGATCAACCTGTCAGAGCATTTCAAATGATTTAGTTGATCTCAGCACAAGTTTTTCGGCCTTTATGGTGTTGGTATTTCTTCCTTGCGGTGCATTTGACAGAAGAATATCAATCATCAATGCCAAATCATTTTAAAAATATATGTTTTCTGTGTATCAGGTAGAATTCCCAATAAAAATTTCTCTGGTTTTAAATCTATATGCTTTTTAGTTATTTTTTCCAACGACGTGTGGATTTTAGTCCAATATGTTTTTGCATCCGCACAAGTCCACCACATATGGTAATATGAGCCAGGTATCTGATGACATTTCCAACATCTTTCGGTTTATTCTTGAACATTCTTGCTATTCTTGTCGGAGGAAAATGCCACCTGTAAAACATCTTATACAAATTTTCTTTAAATGCTATTGACATTGTCATTTTATAATTTGGAGACCACAATTTTTGCCATTTCTCTAGATCAATCCCATATCCAATATTCTTCCCCCAAACAATAATTGTTTCTTTAACTTGTTCTTCTTCTAGTTTAATTTCTAATAAATATCCATACAATATTTTAATCACCTTTTCATCAGTACCTGTCAAAATCTTATCAAAATCAGTCAATTTATTATAGAAACCTTCTGTTTTAAAGTCTTTTTCATACCTCAAATGTATTTGCACGTAAGAAAACCAATTCATCTTTATACCTTGTTCCTCTACTTTTTGCATCGATTTAAGTTCACCCTTTTCATTAAAAATTTCCCATTTCTAACTGTTTGTTCCTTCTTATATGTTATAGGATAAGAAAATGCTTCAATAGTCGATAACCAGACTGGAATTTTCAAATAACATTGTCTTTTAATCTTCTCCCAATTTAACCACAGAGACTCCCGTATATGATGTCTTCTAAAATAACTCTGTATTTTAGTTCCTTTATACCATAAAAAGGTATGCCATCCTAACAACAAATCATGTCCTTCTAATCCCAACAATCTAGTATTTCTTAATGTTATCCATTCCTTAACCCATGTCAAGTTTGTAGCTTGGTAGTACAACTCCCAATTAGGCAGACCAAATCCTCCTCTAATTCCAGCATCTTATACGATTTTTAACTTTATTCTCGCTTTCTTACCTTGCCATATATATTTCAACACAATTTTGTTTAAATCTTCAAAGTAGTCCTTTCCAAGCCTAAATGGTGTTGTTTGAAACAAGTATAGAATTCTGTGTAAAATATTCATTTTGATTGTTGAAATTCTCCCTATTAGTGACAATTGTAGGTTTTCCCATTTTGTCAAGTCTAGTGCTATCTGTTGTTTAAGTTTAATTTAATTGTTCTCTTTTAATGTACTAATCTTGCTGTCAAATGTATCCCCAAGTACTTTACCATATTCGTGATTTGAATTTTCAATACATCTGCCAATTCTTCTTTTTGTCTTAGTAACATATTCTTTGTCAAAATCTTTGTCTTGTCTTTGTTTATTTTCAGGCCGGCCACCTTGCCATATGCCTCTATTTTTTCCAATAGTTTTGGTGCTGTTTCTAGAGGGTCTTCTAAAATAAAAGCCAAGTCATCCACAAAAGCTTGTAATTTAAATTATTTCTTTTTAATTTTCATTCCTTTTATACTCTTTTCATCTCTAATGTTTCTATTTAACACTTCCAGAGTTAATATGAATAGCAAAGGTGATAGTGGGCAACCTTGTCTTGTACCTTTTCTTATATTGATAGAGTCTGTTAATTCTCCCTCTATCATTACCTTTGCCATTTGCTTTTAATTTATGGCTTGTATTGCTTGAATAAATTTTCTGGCAAAGCCCATCTGTTCCAACAATAATAACATAAATCTCCAGTTCACATGATCAAATGCCTTTTGTGCATCTAAAAATACCAAAGCCATTTGTTTTTCAGGGTGAGCCTCATAATATTCCAAAGTGTCCAATATTACTCTCATGTTGTGACTCCGAATCCTGAGCTTGCATTCTTGGAGGAGGAGGACACGGAAGATGAGAAAGAGGAATTGGGAATGCCTTCCTCCCCAGGACCTTCCTCTTCGGCAATGCCTTCCTCCTTGATTATGCCTCAGATTTCGGCAGATAACCAAGAGGCATAGCCTGAGGCTAATCAGGCGGAGGAGGAGGGCATATCGGAGCAGCCTCTGACAGAGAATCAAGTAGACGAATGCTGGCTTGATGCTAGGCAGAGTCACAGGAAGAAGTGTGAGCTGCAATGCAGGAGATGTGGACAAATCAGAGACTGAGTTGAGTGAGTGACACACCCCACAGGGGATAAAAGTGGGTATATTTTCTTTGAGAACTCTGTATGGGACAAAGTGTGAATTTTCTGTTGAGCTGCAGTGTATCTTGTTTCTTGAAATCCTCCGTGATTAATGTATCTAGTTAGCTTGTCGGACTTGACAGGCAGTGTGTGTGATACTGCCAAGAACATTGCCTGTTTAAAGGAATTAACTCTATAAATACTGAATCTTCTTGCCTGCCTGTATTTGATTGGAGTTTGGACTTATCATCTTCCTGGGAAAGGTGAGACATAACATTCTTGTCCCGTACCATGGAAACCATCTTTTGACCAAGATGGACCACCACCAGCAGCAGCAGCAGCAGCAGTTTCACCAACAGCTGCAGACTGAAAACCAGGCCCTGCAACAGCAGGTGGCCCAACTGACTAATCAACTTGCTCTGCTACAGGATCATGCTGCTCCTCCTGCCTCTCTCCGTCGGAAATGTCCAGTGGCTGTGCCGGATAAGTTTTCTGGGCAGCCTGAGATGTTCCCGGCTTTCATGGGACAGTGCCAATTGTTTATGGCTCTGAGGCTGGAGGATTTCCCAGATGATCAGGCTCGGGTGGGGTTTGTAATAAGCCTCCTTTCGGGCTCGGCTGCCAGATGGGCCACTCCTTTGTTACTCCAGAACAGTCCGTTGTTAAAGGGCCTGTCACATTGGCCAAAGGATGCAAAACGTATGTAAAAAGGACACAGCAGATGAGAAAATGTTCCATCCATTGTTATCCGCTCTCAAAAGTACCCCAAATTTGCATAAGCAGAGTGGACAACAATGGAAAGGAATGGACGGGGAGAGGATGTAGTGGGGATGTAAAGCAGATGTTCCACAGAAGCCTAGCGGATGGAAGCGGATGGAAGCGGATAGCACATCTGCAGAGCTTCCGGTGGAGCACAGCGAAGCGGACGTGCAACAGAAGGAACGGATGCGTAGCAAATGCCTAGTGGATGAAGCGTATGCAGAGCAGAAGCCTAGCGGATGCGTAGCGGATGCCTAGCGGATACAGAGCATTCACTGCGCATGTGGGGAGGATGCATTGCGTCAGCCCCGTGGATATAAAGGGAAGCAGCTCGCAAGCAGGTCACCATTCAGAGGAAAGACCTGCTGACAGACACAGCTCCAGCCAGCCAGCCAGCCAACAACCATGGGGAAGAAGACAAAGCCTATGGCATCTGCTGCCAGCTCTGACAAGAGGCCACCATTCCACGCCCGGGCCCTGACTCTGCTTCTGCTGGGGCTTCTGCTGCTCGGGCTGACTCTTCTGGTGCTGGAGTTTCTGCTGATGCTGCTCCTGGTGCTGGGGCTTCTGCTGG
>BLBF01000019.1:9199417-9239832 GCA_015471245.1 Laticauda colubrina | reverse complement strand
TGCTGCTCCTGGTGCTGGGGCTTCTGCTGGTGCTTACTCTGCTGGTGCTGCTCCTGGTGCTGGGGCTTCTGCTGGTGCTTACTCTGATAGCGCTGCTCCTGGTCGTGCTGGTCGTGCTGGTCCTGCTGGTCCTGCTGGTGCTCCTGGTGCTGCTGGTGCTGCTGGTGCTGCTGGTGCTGCTGGTGCTGCTGGTGCTCCTGGTGCTGCTGGTCCTGCTGGTGATCCTGGTCCTGCTGGTCCTGCTGGTGCTGCTGGTACTTACTCTCCTGCTGCTGATCCTGGTGCTGCTGTTGCTGCTGGTGCTCACTCTGCTGCTGCTGATCCTGGTCCTGCTGGTCCTGCTGGTCCTGCTGGTGCTTACTCTGCTGCTGCTGATCCTGGTCCTGCTGGTGCTGCTGTTCCTGCTGGTGCTCCTGCTGCTGCTGGTCCTGCTGGTGCTGCTAGTCCTGCTGGTGCTGCTGGTCCTGCTGGTGCTGCTAGTCCTGCTGGTGCTGCTGGTGCTTCTGGTCCTGCTTTTGCTGCTACTGTTCTTGTTGCTGCGGCTGGTGGTGGTGGTGTGGAGGATCAGCCCCTACAACCTCGAAGCCCCTCTTATGAGGAGCCAGATGGCCCTGCCAGAGGGAGGAAGAGGTATACGCAAGAACGAGAATGGGAGAGGAGGCAATACTCCATCGAAGACGAACATGAGGATGAGGTGCTGGGATGGCTGTGGGAGAACTAGTATCTTTGGCATTAGGGACAGAGGCTCTATCGAGACAACAAAAGGAAGCAGGCTGCTTGAAGAGAGAAGGCGGAGAGCCTGGGCTACACTTCAGAGGTGCTCCTCGGCTGGTGAAAGCACATGCACACCTGGTACGGGAAGCTGCACCTCAAGAAATCTGGCCAGGCCACGGTCAAGCTGACGGACCAAGAGACCTACGTGATGGCCAAGTGCAGCTTCTTGGAGGGTGAGATCCGCCACTGAGGAGCAGCCCCTCTGACAACCCTCTCTCTAAGGCAGCCCACAGAGAGCCAGTCCTCTTCTGGCCAAGAGTCAGCTCCTGTGTCCAGGAAGGTATCTGTGGAGTGTGCCATGACGGAGACCCCCCCCCCAACAGTGGAACTCCCCGTGGCGGAGCGCGTGGAGGACCCCCTGATGCAGTGGGAGCAAGGAGAGGGCACTTCCACCAGAGACCAACCCACATCCACCCCCAGTTCCACCTCCACAGAAAGCAGGCAGAGAGCCAGACCGGAGGGGCAGAGCCACACTGTCCTGCTGGAGATCAGGGACACCATCAGAAGCAGCGTAGATTTCCTCTCTCAGCTGGTACACACTGACGTCCCATCCTCCAACTGCAAGCCCTTCCTCACCTACATCAACCAGACCCTCATGAACATGTCCAAATCACAGTACCAGGTAATCAAGGACAGGATCACGGGTCTTCTTCACAACCCTCCAGACCCAGCTGAACCTGCTCCCACCCAGTCCAGGTCTGCTCCTCCACCCCAGGTGATGTCACTGCCCTTCCAAGGCTTTCCACAGGCCCTCACCTACCAAGGCTACAGCTACCAGGAGCTCCAGCAGCACAGGCAGCCCTTTCCAGTCCAGGCACAGGTACATCGAATGCCACCTGTGCCACCGATGCCACTGACGCCACCGATGCCACCCACACCACCGATGCCACCCATGCCACAGATGCTACCCACGTCACAGATGCCACCCATGCCACAGATGCCACCCACGCCTCACCTCGCTCAGCTGCAGACCAGACATCCCCACTACACTCCTCTTTCCTCCACCCCAGAGCCAAACCCGGCCTCAGAACATCTGTCATCGGTATTGGGGCTGACAGCCCATGTCCTGGAGGAAGGGGCTCTCAACATCACAGGACTGAACCAGCTCTCTGAGAGCTTCCTCCACACACCATCCCCTGTTGGCTTCTCAGGACCAGGCACCCCAATGGCACCTCAGACCAGCACTCCAGCAGCAGCCACCGCCACAGCACATGAAACCTTCACCCCTGAGACTATGGGCACACCTCAGAGTGACTGAGAAGAGTGCCAGAGACTGGGTGGCTACCTGTTGACTTTATCTTTGCTTGGGACACTTGGGTCATTTTGCTTTTACAGCTTGTTATTAATAAAGATTATCTTTGCTTCACACACTTGTTTCATTTATTTTATTAAATAAAGTCTTGGTGGAAACTTTTAGAAATGGTTTCAGCCTTTGCATGCTTGTGGGATGGGTAAGGATAGCAGTGGGATGGGCAGGGATACCTTTGGTCTGGGTAATAGCTGTGGGATGAGCAGGGATACCTGTGGGATGGGCAGGGATACCTGTGGGATGGGTTAGTATAGCAGTGGGATAGATAAACCTCCAGTGCAAGCATAGTGGGACTGTATGGTCCACCCTCCCAGGTGCCACACATATGGCCCTTTATCATCAATAATAATGTAATAATCATCCACACATGTCAACACAAACACAACTCTTTATGAAATGCCCTGATCATTGTAGGGCCACCCAACATACATGGCCCAATCTCATCAGTGTGATGAGACAGGCTCAAGGAAGCATCCATTAATCATCTATCATCCTGTCTTGCCACTCCACTGCTCTAGCTGGGGAGTTGCATCAGTGTTTCAGGAGGTTGTGCTGCTTCTTCCCTTCATATGAGGCTCTGTTGGGGCCTTGCACATCCTCAGTGTCTATCAGGTTTTGCCCTTGCCTCCATTCCCCAGGCTCCATGTCCCCATTGCCTTGCTGGAGGTCCACGAGCCTGTTCTGCAACACTGGGTAGCGGGTGTGCATGAGATTGTGAAGAATGCAGCAAGCTTCCATGATCCTCCTCACGGTCTCTGGGTGATGCTGCATTGTGGTGAGAAGTACCTGGAACCTGTTGGCCAGGATGCCAAAGGCGTTCTCCACCACCCGCCTTGCCCTGGACAGCCTGTAGTTGAAGATCCTCTCTTCACGGGTGAGGCATCTGGAGGTGTAGGGCTTCATGAGGTAGCTTCTGAGGGAGAAGGCATCATCCCCCATGATGAAGTAGGGCACATCTTGTGCGTCGTTGGGCAGGGGGTCTGGATCTGGGAAGCCCATGATGAGGTTGCATTCCAGCCCCTCCTTGAGGTGACTGGCATTGTATACCTGGGCATCTGAAGATGAGCCGATGCCTGAAGCATCGATGTACATGAACTTGTAGTCAGCATCAACCATGGCAAAGAGGATGATGCTGAAGAAGCCCTTGTAGTTGTGATAAGTGGACCCTGACTTGGCTGGATCTTTGCAGGCCACGTTCTTCCCATCCATGGCTCCAACAGTGTGGGGGAAGTTCCACTTCTGATACCACTGCTCTGCAACTTTCTTCCAGCCTTCTTCAGTGGAGGGGCACTGGAGGAGCTCCTCCAGGTATTCTTCCATGATGGCCTGCACCACTTCTCTGACCACAATGCTGATGGTGTTGTGTGGCACCCCCCAGCCATACTGCATGCTCCTGTAGGTGGTCCCTGAGGCCAGGTGGCACAGAGTGAGTGCCACCTTGAGCCCAGGGTCCAGCCTGGGCCGGAAGTTGGTGCTCTGCTTGGTCAACCTGGGTCTCAGCCGCTCCACAACTTCGTCAAACATGGCTGGCGGCATCCTCATGAAGTTCTGGAATGCACGAGGGTCTTCGTTCCTCAGCTCCACCATCAGCTTGTTATACAGTCCGTACTCTACTCTTCTTGGACGGCTCCTTTTCTTCCCGTAGAACAAGTGAAAGAGCCTGTAGATGGCTTCGCAGTGTTGTAGAATGATGGTGGCTACCAAAAGGAGTGTGTGACGATCCATGATGGAGATGACTGGATGCTGTGGAAGAGCAAGAGCCAGATGAAGGTTGAAGAGGTCTGCACAGCAGGGCTGCTGGACTGAAAGTGAGATCCAGGTGAGTTCCTCCCCCTTTTTATAGGAAATATAGGTTTTCCGCTTGGTGTCCTTTTGCATCCTCTAGGCATCCTGCAGACATCCTAAATATCCAAGATACGTCCCCTCTGCGAACGTTTTTTCCATTTTAATGCTTTGTATGCGAGCTGCATCCGCTAGGCATCCTTTCTCCATCCGTGCTACTAACTCTGCCTGTCTGTTCCGCATCCTTTTCACTTCCTCCCTGTGTCCTTTTTCCGCTGGAGTGGATGTGAGTTACGCGGATGTGCAGCAGATGCCTAGCAGATATAGTGGATGCGTAACGGATGACGACGGATGTAGAACGGATTTTCCCCGTATGCGTTGCGGATGCAGAACGGACGCGTTGGATACATTTTCCACTCAAAAAGTTTTGTACAGTTCAAAACTTTTTGAGCGGATGAAATGTCAGTAGACGGATGCTGGATGGATAGAGAGGATGAAAAACAAACGCAGTGAGTACAGAACGGAAGCATCGCGTTAACCAACAGATGGCAAGTGTTTCTCTCCGTTTTACATCCTCTTTCCATCCGTTGGTGCTGTGTGACATGGGCTTAACGGATTATCAGGGGTTTTGACAGTACATGCGGCATATGTATGAGGACACCATACAGGTGCAGATGGCAGCCAGACATCTGAAGGAACTTCATCAAGAGAAGCGCCCCCTGCAGGAATTCATTTTGGAATTTTGGTTGATATGTCTGGATTCCAATTGGAACGATGCTGCCATGATGGACGCTTTTCAGGATGGCCTGTCAGATGAGCTGCAGGATGAGTTGGTTCGAGTGGAACCGGCCCCGACCCTCGATGCTCTGGTGGTGCAATGCTTGTGCATTGACGCCCGACTTCAATGGTGCAAGACTCGACGCCCCATCCAGGAGCAGCTATCCACATCTCTGCCACAGCTCCCTGTGCAACCAGTGCTCCAGGTCACCCAACGTGTTGTGGCAATGGCCGAGGAGCCAATGGAGTTGGGAGTAGTCAGACCTTGCCTGACAGCCCAGGAGTGAACATGGAGACTTCAAGGAGGTTTGTGTTTGTATTGTGGGCGGCCAGGACATTTTGCAAATTCTTTTAAGCGACTCAAGCCTATGCCTGAATCTCGGCCTGATCAGTCGGGAAATGGGGTAGGCCTGACCTTGGGGAAACCCTAGGTCGGGCATGTATCAAACACCCACCTAAAGTAGCGGAGGTTGACTCTGGGCTCCCTCGGCATCTACTTCTTGACACTCGGGTTTTCTGGGTGACTCAGTCGAAAGGGATTCCAGCGATTGTGCTGGTGGACTCGGGGGCAACGACTAACTTTATGGATCAGGCCTTTGCCCCTCATTTTGATGTCCCTTTGGTTCTGGTAGACCCTCTGATGAGGGTCGAGATTATTGATGGGTGGGAACTTCTTGCTTGACCCATTCAATTCGCTACCCAGCCTTTGCACCTGATCATTGGAGACCATGAGGAGGCAATCCGCTTTTATGTCACCGTGGACCTCCATCTCCTATTAGTCCTCAGCATGGCCTGGCTTTGGATTCATGATCCTCAGGTAGCATGGTCATGGAATGCCATTTCTGTTCTGAGTTTGCAGTGCGTGGACCATTTGTGCCACACCTGTGCTGGCCAGGACATCACCACCCCTGCTGTCTCCATACCTCCTGAACTATTGGATTTCTCGGATGTGTTTAGTGAGAAAGAGGCGGACCGGTTACCCCCGCATCAGCCCTATGATTGCCCAGTGGACCTTCTGCCCGATGTACCACTGCCCAAGGGACATTTGTATTCCATGTCTGAGCCCAAGTTGGCTGCCCTACATGACTTTTTGGACAAGAAATTGGCCCAAGGGTTCATCCAGCTGTCCTCGTCCCCTCTCTCAGCTCCCGTTCTTTTTGTCAAGAAGAAGACAGGAGACTTACGCTTGTGCTGTGATAACCACTGTTTGAACGCCATCTCGGTGTGGAATAGCTACCCCTTGCTGCTCATTCCGGAGTTGCTGGAGAGGTTGAGGGAGGCCATTATCTTCACCAAGCTCAATCTTCAAGGGGCCTACAACCTGGTGCAGATGCGAGATGGGGACGAATGGAAGACGGCATTTGGCACCTAATATGGCCATTTTGAATGCACCGTGATGCCATTTGGGTTGACCAATGCCCCCACGGTCTTCCAGCACCTGATGAACGATGTGTTTCGGGACATGTTAGATCAGTTAATGGTGGTGTACCTGGGTGATATTTTGATTTATTCCAGGTCCAGGTCAACGCATTCATCTGGTCTTGCAACGTCTTCCGGAGCATCAACTCTATGCAAAGCTGGAGAAATGCCTCTTCTTCCAGACTTCCATAGAGTTCTTGGGGCACATCATCTCTCCCGAAGGTATCACCATGGTCCCATGGCCCTAAAATGGAGGCCTTGTGTAGTTGGAAACCCCCTCATCACGTGAAGGATGTTCAACATCTCTTGGGGTTCGCTAACTATTACTGGACCTTCATCCCAGGTTTTGCCAGGCTGATGGATCCAATAACCCAGCTCCTTCGAAAGAAGGTCCCATTCCAGTGGGGCCCCCCACAGCAATAGGCTTTTGAGGCTCTCAAGAAGACCTTCATCGCATGTCAGGATGTCTTGAGGCATCCTGATCCACATTGTCCTTTTGTGGTGGAGATGGATGCATCCAACGTGGCTATTGGGGCAGTGTTGTTGCAAGCCCCGGCAGGTAGTGCAACTCTTTTTCCCTGCACTTACTATTCCCAGAAACTCACTCCTTCTGAACGCAATTACGCCATCTGGGAAAAAGAGTTGCTGGCTATCAAGGCTGCATTTGAGACTTGACGACATCATCTTGAGGGGGCCCGACATAAGGTGGAGGTTTGGATGGACCATCCGAATTTGGAATACTTGTCCACAACGAGGAAGTTGAACCAGCGGTAGATCCGATGGTCGTTTTTTGCCCGGTTCAACTTTTCTGTGACCAAACTTTCCCCAGTGGTCACAATCGGAAGGCGGATGCACAGTCCTGAAAACCTGAGTACCTTTGCCCCGAGGACCCCCTTCCTCTGAGGACAATACTGCCAGCAGAATCCTTGGCCGTAGTCCAGGAACCGGTGGATTTGCGGACTCAGGTGCAAGAGGTACAACACTTGGTTGCAGCAGAGGATGGGGGAGGTTGGACCCGACTCCCCATGGACTTTGGAGGAGGGTTTACTCAAGCATCAGGGCCAGTTGTACATGCCCACAGGACCGCTTCGAGCCCTTATTATGACTCAGTGTCACGACAACCCTGCAGCCAGTCATTTTGGGTTTTTTAAGACCCTCCATCTTGTCACACGGACTTTTTGGTGGCCTCAAGTCTGGCATGATATCCACGCCTATGTCACATCCTGTGTACTGTGCAGGCAGATGAAAGCCATGACGGGTGCACCTCCTGGTCTTCTTCAACCTCTGCTGACTCTGGAAAGACCATGGGGAGCAATTTCCATGGACTTCTTGACTCATTTGCCATCATCGTCCGGATTTATGACTGTACTTGTGGTGGGCGAGATGTTAACCAAAATGGCCCACTTTATTCCATGTCGTACATTGCCTTCGGCCCATACTACTGCCTGGTTGTTCTCGCAGCATGTGTTTCGTCTCCATGGTCTTCTGGACAGGGTAGTTTCAGTACGTGGTGTCCAATTTACTGCCCAATTTTGGAAAAGCCTGATGACCGTGTTGCAGGTGCAGGTGTGCTTATCGTCGGCACACCATCCAGAGACTGATGGCGGGACAGAGAAGGTGATTGGCATTCTCAAACAATATTTACGTTGTTTTATATAAAACCACTCATCTTTTCTTACATTGAGTCAAAGAAGTAAATATTTTCCCTAATTTTGGCTGTATCAACAATTGTTCATATTGTTTTTAATATGTATTTCTTGTAGACAAATTATATCAAATTTTAGTTTCTCTAATCTGTGAAAATTTTTCCTGCTTTTAACAGTTGAATTAAGTCCATTTATATTCATTGTAATCAGTTTTTTCTCTTCCATGATTATGCTTTATAATTAGGTTTGGCAGCTCTCGTAGATCTCGGTTCACCTTGTTCTTTAGTCTCCACCGATCCACCTACTGCGCCTTCTTCTTTTTCAGTCTCCATTTGGTCATCTTGGAATTCAATTAGTGAAATCTATTTTTCTGCCTCCTCTCTCCTTCCAAAAAATTCTGCATAGAATGATTCTGCTTTCTTGATTGAATCAATTCTATATCTCTGTTCTTGCCATGTAAACATTAACCCTTCTGGGATTAACCATCTATAATTCACCTCTTTTTTTCAATAGCATTTTAGTCAAAAATCGATATTGTCTTCTCATCTCTCACACTCTTCTGGGTATTTGCTTTAAAATCACAATCTCTTTGCCTTTGTATTTCAATGTTTTCTCTTTTACTACTTGTAATACTTGTGTTTTAATGGCTTTTTTTCATCAGTTTTCTTTGTTCTTTGCTCAATATTTTCTATGGTCTTTTCAATGGTGTCTGATTTTATTTTAAGGTCTTGGATTCCTTGCATAATCATCTGTAGAGTCACTCTATCTTGATCTTTGTCTTGCTTTAACATTGTCTGAATTGAACATTGTCCTCCAGATGGTGGGGAGGCGGAAGTAGAAGTTGAAAAGCCAGAAGCTATAAACTTCCTACTCATTTTAAACAATTCAGGATCTTCAAGTTCTTCTAAACCCTAATCCAATTATGAAATAGCCAATTATAATCCAAAATGAAAAATAAGAATGGTAGAGAGAAAAACCCAATAATAATAAAAAGAAACGGAGAAAAAAAATTCTTCAGGTTCTTCTTAACCTTAATCCAATCAGTAATTAGGTAGAAAGGAAGGAGAAGAATAAAAAAAAGTTTAAAAAGAGCAAAAAGTAAAAAAGAATTTTTAAAAAATAAAAGTAATTCTTCAGGTTCTTCAACACCTTAATCCAATTGAAAATTTTCATATAAAAAAGAAGCATATCAAAAAACAAAAAATCCCAAAGAAGAAAGGAAAAGAAAAATAAAATTTTGAGGCTTTCCCTTTAAAATACAAAGCAAAGATGGAAATATTACAAAAATAAAGTTTTTAAAAAGAAAAAATGAACAGTACAGCTGGTGTGGGGTGGGTGGGTGATCCAACTTAAGAAAAAACAACAACACTGCACTTTATTTAATTACCCAAGGCTTTTGTCATAGTTCTCTCCAAACTTCAAAGCCAAGTTTCAACTGTTAATAGAAATCCAGAAGAACATCTGCAGAAACACTCTTCTGTGCTCTTCCCTCTATCTTATCACGTAGCAATGTCCTTCAAAAAAAAAATTTCAGAGCTTTCTTTCTCAGCTTTCCCAGCTTCGTCTAAGATATTTTCAAGCCTCTAATTGGCAGTGTTACAAAGTTTCTTTACTCTCACTCACCCCCTCCTTTCCTAGACAAAACGTAATAAAAGTTTTTTTATTTTAAAGTATAGCAAAGGGAGCCTCTAACCTAAAATATTGCAAAGTCAAAAAAGAAGAGAAGAGAAAAAATAAATATAAATAGAGAAAAAACCAGTCCAGTTAGCAAATGCAGAATCACCATAGAAATCCAGCCATGAAAAATATAAAACAAAGCCTTACTTTGACACTTCTGTTTAAAAACCGCCGCTTATTCAGTTCTGTCAAAACTTTTCCAGATTCTTTTTCTCCTTAGGGTGTCCTTTGAATTCCTTTTAAGTCTTAGAATTATAAATGAACAATTCTCCCCAGACCGACACACTTTCTCTTCCAACCTCTTCCATTCGGAGCTGTTCCAACTTCAGCAGCTGTGGTGGCTGCCTCTCTGCCGCTGGCAAAAGGGCTTCTCCTGGATCAACCAGGGACTTTGCGATATCCCTGGGATCTACAGGACGCGCCCTTCACTATCACCATCTCTTAGGGATGGTTTAGGTTCGTTTGGACAGTTCTGGGGCAAAGATATCGGCTGCAATCTCAGACCTCCAAGACTGCATGCAGTATCGTTGCGATGCCAGCTCCTCCATGTATTAACAGCAGCTTGGATTGTATTTGCTAAAAAGTGGAAAAATATATGTTTTCAAGATGGGCAGCCATACTGGAGTTTTTTTCATTTGCATGAAAGTACTGATGTAGCACTGGATAAGCATGTCACACAGCTAGAGTTGTTCTTAAACTACAGGCAGCCCATTTTGGTCCCAAAACTCTACCAATCTTTACAATTATAGTTCCAAGTTGTTCAGATATTTCAAACAGTTCATTTTGGCTCTTACAGGATTTATGGAAAATACTGTGTATCTTGTTAAGAAATATTTTGAAATGATTCAGTTGCTTAATGTCCTTTATGGAGTCATCTAAAACATGTTGGAGGTGATGGTTTAAGCAGTGCCATATTATAATGTTAGGGAAGTCTTTTGCTATTCTAGTGTTCACTCCAGATTTTCTTTCAAGCATAACACTGGCACCATCAAAGCAAAATGCTATTAAATTTTTTTGCAGGTAGTCTGTAGTAAACCCAACATTATGTAAACTTTCCAAAACTGAAGAACATATTGTGTCTGCATCTTGTTTTTTCAATTCAGCAAGCTTAACAAAAATTGTTGGTGGGTTATCTGAATCCTCAACTTTTACGAAAACTATCACAACTCATTTGCATGATAGCATTGAGGCTTCGTCAATAATTAAACATATTTTCAGGTTATGTTCAATAATGCTAGTAAACATTTTGGTTTTAATTTCTTTTGCAATAAACTCAACTATTTTAACTGCAGTTGACTGTGAATGCAATCCTACTCCAAGTTCTACACCCATTCCAGTTTGCAATTCTACCTGTCCTTCTGTGTCTGAAAATGGTTTACATCTTTGTGCCATCTTTGTGCCAGATTTTGCTATCAAAAATACTCTATAAGTAGTAGATAAATATTTGTCAGACATTTTATCTACTGATTTTGTTATAGCATCCTCCCCCCCCCCCATTTTAAGTTATCACTCCAAATGGTGTGAGCTTTAGATGTGAATTCTTTCATTTTTTTCCTAAGAGAAGCTTGCTTTGAAACTTTGAAATTGAGTGGAGGAGTGACAGTGCAATTTGCTGTGGTGGCCATTGAGACTGGCAATTCTGGGAGAGTGGAGGAAGGCAGCTGAAGTGACTGTTAGAACTGAGAACTGAGACCATAATTTATTAGTGGGTATAACCGGAATACCAAAGCAACGACAGGAAAGTAGGACACTGTAAATCCCCTTCTCATCTGGTGCTTTTTTTCTTCTTTTTTAGTCTTCCTTTTCCCATTAGAACTAATCGGAGTGGTATAGCTTTGCTTTATATTTATTTATGCTATATATTTAAGTAATAAGAAAATAAGATTGATTAGTTATTTTGAAATAGGATTTAACCTGAGTAAGTGATATTTAATCCCTTTGGATTATATTCTATATCTCCTTTTTCTATTCCCCTTTACATATATTTGATTGAATGTAGATTAATGAACTTAATATACTGATTTATATAATGATAAGTTAATTGATTGTTTCCTCCTTCTCTTTCTCATATCCCCCTTATATTGGATATAGTGATTTACTGAAATATAAAAAGTATTAATATGAATTTTGAACTTTTATTATTGATCTAGGGAAATATTAGCTGAAATACAGTAAGCAATTTAAAGAAGTGACTGGGGTTATGATATTCTTATATATCTTAGCACAGCTGAGTTATTTTTGTATTTGTTAAACAACTTAAGAACTGATGAGTTATTGAATTAATTAATACAAATTGAGAGGAACATTTAGAGTAATAATAATTAAGATGGGCTTGGAAGTCAGAATACAGAATTATTAATTGATGATAATTGCCTTAACCCAAAGGTGTTAGGAAACTAGATTAAGCAGACAAACAGTGGTATAAAATATTAGATAACCGAGGGAATTAAATTGTAAAATATGGATAAGGTTGATGGTAGTTGGCAATACAACCTGGGAAAATATATTTAGGATAGTGGAGGAACAACAAAGAATGATCAAAGTTATGACTAGTACAACTACCACCATTACAAAAACAAGAAGAAAACTGGTACCAACAGCAACACCATCTACTCCCACAGTAACATTGACTCAAAAAAAGATTGAAGGGATTTTGGTGCCAGAAAAATCTACAGCCCAAACTAACATGCAATCAGTTCAAACTACATTACTAACTATTCAAAGTATGATGCTGGCAATGCAGGAGTTAATGTCTAAAAATCATACGAAAAATAAAGCAGAAAGAGAAACAATGAAAGAAGAATTTAAAAATGAGTTAGGAGAAATGAGAAGCGAAGTAAGAATTTGGATGGAAAGATAGGCCAGATATAGGAATTGATTAAAATAGATGAAGAGAAGATTAAAGAGATTGAAAAATTTGCTGATCAAATGGAAAATAAGTTGGAAGGCATGGAACAAAAAATTATGGAACAGAATACAGAGACAAATGAGACCCTGACTCATCTCGAGATGGATAAGGCCTCCTATTATCTCAGATTAAAGAACATGGAGGAAGATAGGAGAGAGAACTTATCATTGGTGATGGTGGAGATATTGACAGAGCTTTTGAATAAAGATAAGAATGAGATGGCGAATGAGTTGGATGACGCATACAGAATGTACATGAGCTACACGAGATGGCACAGACTCCCCTGAGAAGTGCATATTACATTTGCAAGGAGGTGAAAGATATAATTTATAGAGTTATGAGAGATGAAGGAATAAAATATAAAGCTAGAGAAGTGATTGTTCTAAAACAGATGCCGAGAAGAGTTCACGAGCATAGGAGAGATTATCAATTTCTCACGAATTATTTAAATTTTAAAAAAACACCTTTTAGATGGATTACCCCAGGGGGGTAATATGGAAGGAGAAAAAGATGAGAATAGATAGCTTAACTAAAGCTCAAGACTTTTTTGATCAAATAGGAGGAACAGAGCAAGAATTGAGCAGCAGAAATGACCATGAGACCTTGAGTCAAAAAGAGTTACAATTTAGAAATAGGGGGAGGAATAAGGAGAAGGAGGGGGAAGGAGGTGAAGAGATCCTTGGAAGAGAAGAAATAAAAGTGAGGATTAGAAGTCAAACAGCGAGTAAAAATTCTGTGGGATAGAAGTAAGAAGGGAAATAGATAAAGGAGTGAATTTAATATCTATAAATATGAATGGGTTAAATGATCCAGTTAAGAGAAAAAGAACATTTTTTAAGTTAGAAAAACAAAGAGCTGATATAATCTGTATTCAAGAGGTTCATATTAAGATATGTGATCAAGGCTATTTACTAAATAAAAAGCTGGGCATCGCGACGATACTGCATGCAATCTCTGAGGTCTGAGATTGCAGCTGATATCTATGCCCCTGGAGGGTCCAAGCGGACCTAAACCATCCCGAAGAGACGGTGATAGTGAAGGGCGCATCCTGTAGATCCCAGGGATATCGCAAAGTCCCTGGTTGATCCAGGAGAAGCTCTTTTGCCAGAGGCAGAGAGGCAGCCATCAAAGCTGCTGAAGTTGGACAGCTCCAAAAGGAAGAGGCTGAAAGAGAAAGTGTGTCAGTTTGGTGAGAATTGTTCTTTTATTATTTTAAGATTTAAAAGGACCTTAAAGGACACCCTAAGGGGAAGAAAAGAATCTGAAAAAGTTTTGACAGAACTGAATAAGTGGTGGTTTTTAAACAGAAGTGTCAAAGTAAGACTTTGCTTTTTGTTTTCTTATGGCTGGACTTCTATTGTGATTTTGCACTTGCTAACTGGACTGGTTTTTTCTCTATTTATATCTATTTTTTCTTTTCTTTTTTGACTTTGTAATATTTTAGGTTCAAGGCTCCCTTTAGATATTTTTATATACTTGTTTTTCATTCTTTTTGATTTTTATTACGTTTTGTCTGGGAAAGGAGGGGGAGAGTGAGAGTAAAGAAACTTTGTAACACTGCCAACTAGAGGCTTGAAAATATTTTAGACGAAGCTGAGAAAGTTGAGAAAGAAAGCTTTGAAATTCTTTTTCAAGGACATTGCTATGTGATAAGATAGAGGGAAGAGCATGGGAGAGAGTTATTGCAGGTGTTCTTCTGAATTTCTATCAACAATTGAAATTTGGCTTTGAAGCTTGGAGAGAACTATGACAAGAGCCTTGGATAACTAATTAAAGTGCAGTGTGTCTTTTTTATTTTCTTAAGTTGTGCTACCCTCCCCTTACCAGCTATACTGTTTCTTTTTTCTTTTTAAAACCTATATTTTTGTAATATTTCCATCTTTGCTTAATATTTTAAAGGGAAAGCCTCGAAATTTTCTGTATTTTTTTTTCCTCTCTTCTTTGGGATTTTTTGTTTTTTGATCTATTCTTTTGGTCCACTTTTGTACTTTTTTTTTAATTTGAGAATTCTCAGTTGGATTAAGGTGTTGAAGAACCTGAAGAATTATTTTTAATATCTCAATTTTTTTATTGCTCTTTTTAAACCTTTTTATTTTTCTCCTTCCTTTCTACTTAATTATTGATTGGATTAAGGTTAAGAAGAACCTGAAGAAATTTTTTCTCCTTTTCTTTTTATTATTATTGGGCTTTTCTCTCTACCATTTTTATTTTTCATTTTGGATTATAATTGGCTATTTCATAATTGGATTAGGGTTTAGAAGAACCTGAAGATCTTGAATTGTTTAAAATGAGTAGGAAGTTTATAGCTTCTGGCTCCTCAACTTCTACTTCCGCCTCCCCACCATCTGGAGGACAACGTTCAATTCAGACAATGTTAAAGCAAGACAAAGATCAAGAAAGAGTGACTCTACAGATGATTATGCAAGGAATCCAAGACCTTAAAATAAAATCAGACACCTTTGAAAAGACCATAGAAAATATTGAGCAAGAACAGAGAATATTGAACAAAGAACAGGGAAAACCGATGAAAGGGTGGAGAATATTCAACAAATGATGGTGAAGTATAGATGAGAGATTCCAAAAAAAAATTGAAGAAGATAAACAAAGAGACAAGAAGATTGGAGATATTGATAGCAGATTAGCAGTGATTGAACAAGATAAAAGTGGGATTCTGAAATGGGAGATGGACAGATCAGAATTCTATCTCAGATTTCAAAACATAGAGGAAGAAAAAGGACAAAATCTAGCTGAGATAATGATAGAAATATTGGCTGAAATTTTGGAAATAACAGAAGAGAAGATGATGGATGGAGTAGATGAGGTATGCCGAGTTTTTACAAGATATATGATGAGAAATAACCTACAAGAGAAGTTCATATCAGATTTACAAAAAAAGCCATTAAAACACAAATATTACAAGTGGTAAGAGAGAAAACATTGAAATACAAAGGCAAGGAGATTGTGGTTTTAAAGCAAATACCCAGAAGAGTGTGAGAGATGAGAAGACAATATCAATTTCTGACTAAAATGCTATTGAAAAAAGAGGTGAATTCTAGATGGCTAATCCCAGAAGGGTTAATGGCAAGAACAGAGACATAGAATTGACTCAATCGAGAAAGCAGAATTATTCTATGCAGAATTTTTTGGAAGGAGAGAGGAGGGGGCAGAAAAATAGATTTCACTAATTGAATTCCAAGATGACCAAATGGAGACTGAAAAAGAAGAAGGCGCAGTAGGTGGATTGGTGGAAACTAAAGAACAACGTGAACCAAGATCTACGAGAGCTGCCAAACCTAATTATAAAGCATTATAATTATAAATTATAAAGAAATTATAAAGAAAAAACTGATTACAATGAATATAAATGGACTTAATTCAACTGTTAAAAGCAGGAAAAATTTTCACAGATTAGAGAAACTAAAATTTGATATAATTTGTCTACAAGAAGTACATATCAAAAAACAATACGAACAATTGTTGATGCAGCCAAAATTAGGGAAAATATTTACTTCTTTGACTCAATATAAGAAAACAGGAGTGGTTTTATATATTAAAGAGACGACTTTAGCAAAATTGATTTATACTGATGAAGATGGAAGAGTATTAATGGTGGAAATAATGGATAATAATATGAAAACACTCTTTATTGCAATTTATGCTCCGAATGATAAACAAGAAGAATTTTATAAAAAATTACTGGAATATGTCAATAAAGTTATGATGGGAGATTTCAATGGAACTGTAGACAATAAACTGGACTATATGGATACAACAACAACAAAGCAAAATAGACTCTCCCCTTTTTTTAAATGATAGATGAAATAAACTTAAAAGATATATGGAGAGAAAGAAATGTTAAAACCAAACAATACACTTTTTACTCAAATAGACATTTATCATGGTCCAGTGACAATTAAATGGAAAGGACAAAAAAGAAGATCGAGATGGACGTTAAATAATACTATTCTAAAGGAGAAGGATGTTATACAGCAGATGGAGAAAGAATTGGCTTTTTACTTTAGAGAAAATAAAAAAGAAGATACTTCAATCCACAATGTATGGGACACAATGAAGGCATATGCTAGAGGCTTAATAATAGACTACACAAGGAAAAGGAATATCAGGAAAAGGCAAGCCACGGAAGCTTTAGAAGATGAGTATAAAAGACTTGAAAAAGAATTACAGAAAACGCCACAGAAAAAAGACATTAAGCTAAAACTGGATACAATTAAACATAAAATGAGTTTAATAGAGAAAGAAGAATTAGCACAGAAAATTAGAAGTGCTAAACAGAATTATTTTGAGGATGCAAACAAACCAGGTAGATGGTTAGCATACAAATTGAGAAAGGAAAAAGAATCAAAGAAAATATCACAGTTAATAGATGATCAAGGTCAAGTTTGCCACGGCAATAAAGAAAAGGAAATCATTCAAGACTTTTATGGGAAATAATATGAGCAAGGGAATATTGAGAAGGAAAGAGTTAAACAGTATTTACAGAATGCTAATTTACCATAGATAACTAAAGAGATTGAAAAAATGTTAGAAATATAACCATGATGGAGTTAACTGAAGCACTCAAGAAGCAAAATAATGGGAAAGCACCAGGCCCAGATGGACTTCCGGCAGAATTCTATAAAACATTACAAGAATCGCTGAACCATCCATTGCTTGAAGTCATGAATGAAATTATATTAAAGAAGAAGATACCTAAAACATGGTCAGAAGCCTACATTACACTTATTTCAAAAGAAGAGACTGATCCATTACAAATTATGAATAATAGACCAATCTCTTTATTAAATGCAGATTATAAAATTTTCGTGTCAATATTGGCAGAGAGACTCAAAAAATATTTAAATAATTTTATTCACTCTGACCAAAATGGATTTCTGCCAAAGAGACAAATTAAAGATAATATGAGAGTAATATACTTTGGAATATTATGAGGCACACCCTGAAAAACAAATGGCTTTGATATTTTTAGATGCACAAAAGGCATTTGATAATGGGAACTGGAGATTCATGTTATTATTATTGGAACAGATGGGCTTCGCCAGAAAATTTATTCAAGCAATACAAGTCATATATAATTAGCAAATGGCAAAGGTAATGATAGAGGGAGAATCAACAGACTCTATTAATATAAGAAAAGGTACAAGACAAGGTTGCCCACTATCACCTTTGCTATTTATACTAACTTTGGAAGTGTTATATGGAAAAATTAGAGATGAAAAGAGGAATGAAAAGGAATGAAAATTAAAAAGCAAGAATTTAAATTACAAGCTTTTGCGGATGACTTAGCCTTTATTTTAGAAGACCCTCTAGAAACAGCACCAAAACTATTGGAAAAGATAGAGGCATATGGCAAGGTGACCGGCTTGAAAATAAACAAAGATAAGACAAAGATTTTGACAAAGAATATGGTACGAAAACAAAAAAAGAAGAATTGGCAGATGTATTGAAAATTCAAGTCACAAATATGGTAAAGTACTTGGGGATACATTTGATAGCAAGATGTAGTACACTAAAAGAGAACAACTACACTAAACTTAAACAACAGATAGCACTAGATTTGATGAAATGGGAGAACCTACAATTGTCACTAATAGGGAGAATTTCAACAATCAAAATGAATATTTTACCCAGAATTCTATATTTGTTTCAAACAATACCAATTAGGCTTGGAAAGGCCTACTTTGAAGATTTAAACAAAATTGTGTTGAAATATATATGGCAAGTAAGAAAGCGAGAATAAAGTTAAAAATCTTACAAGATGCTGGAATTAGAGGAGGATTTGGTCTGCCTAATTGGGAGTTGTACTACCAAGCTACAAACTTGACATGGGCTAAGGATTGGATAACATTAAGAAATACTAGATTGTTGGGATTAGAAGGACATGATCTGCTGTTAGGGTGGAATGCTTTTTTATGGTACAAAGGAACTAAAATACAGAGGTACTTTAGAAGACATTATATACGGGAGTCTCTGTGGTTAAACTGGGAGAAGATTAAAAGACAATGTTATTTGAAAATTCCAGTCTGGCTATCGATTATTGAAGAATTTTCTTATCCTATAATATACAAAAAGGAGCAAACAGATATGGTGAAATATTGAATGAAAAGGGTGAACTTAAATTTATACAAAAACTAGAGGAACAAGGTATAAAGATGAATTGGTTTTCTTACGCGCAAATACATTTGAGGTATGAAAAAGACTTTAAAACAGAAGGTTTCTATAATAAATTGACTGATTTCGATAAGATTTTGACAGGTACTGATGAAAAGGTGATTAAAAATTGTATGGATATTTATTAGAAATTAAACTAGAAGAAGAACAAGTTAAAGAAACAATGATTGCTTGAGGGAAGAATTTTGGATATGGGATTGATCTAGAGAAATAGCAAAAATTGTGGTTTCAAAATTATAAAATGACAATGTCAACAGCATTTAAAGAAAATTTGTATAAGATGTTTTACAGGTGGCATTTCACCCCGACAAGAATAGCAAGAATGTTCAAGAATAAACCGAAAGATGTTGGAAATGTCATCAGATACTTGGCTCATATTACCATATGTGGTGGACTTGTGCGGATGCAAAAAAAATTGGACTAAAATCCACACGTGGTTGGAAAAAATGATTAAAAAGCATATAGATTTAAAACTAGAGATATTTTTATTGGGAATTTTACCTGATATATACAGCAAAGATTTTATGTTTTTGATTGTATATGTATTAACAACAGCTAGGATTGTATGTGCTAAAAATTGGAAAAAGAAATACCATCGTAGGAGGAAACTACCAAGAAAATACTGAAATGTGCTGAAATGAGTAGATTGACATTTGAAATTAGAGAACAAGAGGATAAACAATTTTACAAAATTTGGGACCTTTTCTATCAATGGCTAGATAACAAAATATAATAATAGAATATGTAGAATTTTAGAAAATAATGAATACATAACAATGTATTTCTTTTCTTTTTTTATTATTATATATGTATATATAATGTTTTTAGGATAGATTTGGGAGGACTATATGAATTGTTATAAAATAAACTAAGTTAAGTATAGCTATCTCGCAAAATATGAATGAACAAGATTATAGTCAAATGATTGATTAATAATAATACTAGGATATTCAATTTTTGATTGATAATATGAGTTATTATGTAATGTAACTGTAATTGAAACTATGAAATCGGAGCACAAAAAATATATAAACCAACCAGCACACTGTTTGTATATTTATGGAAGAAAGTTGGAAGTTTTTATGTTTTGTTTGTTTTTTGTTTGTTTTTAAAAATCAATAAAACTTAACCAAAAAAAAAAAAAAGCTGTGGAAAATGTATTCAGCATTGGCAGAAGGGAAAAAAAGAGGGCTAGTACTATATATAAAAGAGGACATAGCCTCAAAATTGATTTATAAAGATGAATTGGGAAGACTAGTAATGGTAAAGGTGGTAATACAAAATAAAAAGACATTATTAGTGGGGATATATGCCCCCAATAAAAATCAAAGTGAATTTTACAAAACTTTATATGAGAAATTAATAGAATTTGGCAACTCAAGAATTTCTATTATAGGAGATTATAACGCAATAACAAACAACAGCCAAGATTATGCCAGTGAACAAAGACAATATAAGAAATGGAATACATTGCCTAAGAAATTTTTAGAGATGGTTGAAGAATAAGAATTAGTGGATGTGTGGAGGATGAGGAACCCAGGAATATCACAGTTCACTTTCTGCTCCAGCCCACACAAATCATGGTCCAGGATAGATATGGCCTGAGTAAATAGTGAGTTATATAAGAAGATCCAGGATATTAAGATTTTGGCCAATACGTAGGCAGATCATAACTCAGTACAGATAATCTGGAAAAATAGTCTCTATAAAAAAGGTGGATGGACACTCAATTCGCAATTATTGAAGGAAGAAGAATATATTCAAAAAGTTAGGGAGGAACTGACCAGTTTCTTTAAATTTAATAAAAACGAGGATACCTCATTGCAGAATCTATGGGATACAATGAAGGCATATTTAGGGGGAATATCGATAGCTTTTATAGCAAATAGAAATAAAGAAAGAGAGGGAAAATGGAAAGCTCTAACAAAAAGAATAGAGAAAATGGAAAATAAGCAAATGGAAACCCTGGGGGACAAGCAAATTAGAAATGAATTAGCCTTAGTTAAACATGAAATGAATATTTTAGACCAAGAGGAATTAATTAAAAAATTACTATATACAAAACAAAATTATTTTGAACATGCAAATAAATCTGGTAGGTGGCTGGCATATAAATTAAGAAAGAAAATCAGAAAATAACGATATATCAACTAGAGGATAAAAATGGAATAATAGAGACAGATCTGGAGAAAAAAAAGGAAATTGAAAGAGAATACTTTGAGGATCTTTATAAACATGAGGAAGTTGATTTAAATAAAATAGAAAAATATTTGAAAGAAGGAATCCTGTATCCATTATTGGATGATAAAAAAGAACTGCTTAATAAAGAAACCTTAGATGAACTAAAGGTGGCGATTCAAAAACAAAAAAGAAACAAAACAACAGGTCCAGATGGGCTACCAAATTAATTATATAAAGAGATAGGCTGAATTATATTAGAAAATATGCTGTTAGAGGTCTCCAATGAGGTATTACTGGAAGCTAAACTTCCAGAATCATAGAAGGAAGCTTAAGGCCCTGTCACACTGCCCAACGGATGCAAAACATAAGTAAAAAGGACACAACGGACGAGCAAAATGTTCCATCCGTTGTTATCCACTCTCAAAAGGGGCAAAAATTTGCATAACCGGAGTGGATAACACGGAAAGGAACGGACGCGGGGAGGACGCAGAGCGGATGGAAAGTGGATGCGGAACGGAAGCCTAGCAGATGGAAGCGGATGGGAGCGGATGGCACATCCGCTGGGCTTCCGGGGGACCTCAGCAAAGTGGACACGGAACGGATACAGCGGATGCACAGCAGATGAAGCGGATGCAGAGCGGAAGCCTAGAGGATGCACAACGGAAGCCGAACGGATGCCTAGCGTTAATTACGCATGCGGGGGGGATGCATTGCATAAGCCCCGCGGATATAAAGGGAAGCAGCTCCCAAGTAGGTCACCATTCGGAGGAAAGACCTGCTGCCAGATACATTGAGTCCTTGCCTGCCCTGCCTGCATACCTGCCTGCAAGCCTTGCTGCAAGCCTTGCTGCCAGCCTTCCTGCCAGCCTGCCTCCAAGTCTGCCTCCCAGCCTCCTGGCCTGCCTCCCTGCCAGCCTTGCTCTCTGCCTGCCTGCAAGCCTTGCTGCCAGCCGGCCTCCCAGCCTCCCTGCCAGCCAGTCTGCCTGCCAGCCTTGGTGCCTGCCTGCTATCTGCCTTCCTGCCAGGCTTCCTGCCAGGCTTCCTGCCAGGCTTCCTGCCAGCCTTGGTGCCTGCCTGCCTGGCAGCCTTCGTGCCTACCTGCCTGCCAGCCTTCCTGCCAGCCAGCAACCCCACAACCATGGGGAAGAAGCGAAACCCTCAGCAACCTGCCGCCATCTCTGGCAAGAGGGAAAGGGCCACCCTCCCGCTCCCTATCCCTGACTCTGCTTCTGCTGGGGCTTCTGCTGCTCATGCTCGCTCTTCTGGTGCTGAAGCTTCTGCTGAAGCTGCTCCTGGTGGTGGTGCTTCTGCTTGTGCTTACTCTGCTGAAGCTGCTTCTGGCGGTGGTGCTTCTGCTGGTGTTTACTCTGCTGAAGCTGCTCCTGGTGGTCGTGCTTCTGCTGGTGCTTACTCTGCTGAAGCTGCTCCTGGCGGTTGTGCTTCTGCTGGTGCTTACTCTGCTGAAGCTGCTCCTGGCGGTCGTGCTTCTGCTGGTGCTTATTCTGCTGAAGCTGCTCCTGGCGGTGGTGCTTCTGCTTGTGCTTACTCTGCTGAAGCTGCTCCTGGCGGTGGTGCTTCTGCTGGTGCTTACTCTGCTGAAGCTGCTCCTGGTCCTGCTGGTCCTGCTCGTCCTGCTCATGCTCCTGGACTTGCTCATCCTGCTCGTACTGCTCGTGCTCCTGGTCTTGCTCGTCCTGCTCGTCCTGCTGGTCCTGCTCATGCTCCTGGTCCTGCTCGTGCTCCTGGTCTTGCTGGCACTGCTGGTGCTTACTCTGCTGCTGCTGATCCTGGTCCTGCTGGTCCTGCTGGTGCTGCTGGTGCTGCTGGTACTGCTGCTGCTGCTGCTGCTGATCCTGCTGGTGCTGGTGCTGCTGCTGCTGCTGCTGATGATGATGATCCTGCTGCTGCTGCTGCTGCTGCTGATGATGATGATGATGATCCTGCTGGTGATGATGATGATGATGATGATCCTGCTGGTGCTGCTGCTGCTGGTGGTGTGGAAGAGCAGCCCCTACTACCTGGGAGCCCCTCTGATGAGGGCCCATCTGGTCCTGCCAAAGGGAGGAAGAGGCGTATGCGACAACGGGAGAGGAGGCAATACTCCATTGAGGAGGAACACGAGGATGAGGTGCTGGAGTGGCTGAGAAAGAATGACTATCTGTGGTGGAAGGGACACCGTCTCTACAAGGACACCAAGTGGAAGCATGCTGCTTGGAGAGAGAAGGTGAAGAGTATGGGCTACACTTCGGAGGTGCTCCTCGGCTGGTGGAAGCAAATGCACACCTGGTACAGTAAGCTGCACCTGAAGAAATCTGGCCAGGCCATGGTTAAGCTGACGGACAGAGAGACCTATGTCATGGCCAGGTGCAGTTTCCTGGAGGGTGAGATCTGCCACCGAGGAGCAGCCCCTCTGTCTACCCTCTCTCTCCAGCAGCCTGCTGAGAGCTAGTCCTCTTCTGGCCGAGAGTCAGTTCCTGTCTCCAGGCAGGTTTCTGTGGAGCATGCCATGGCGGAGAACCCACAGACAGGTGTTGTAACCATAGTGGAGCGCGTGGAGGACTCCCTGGTGCGGTGGGAGAAAGGAGATGGCGCGTCCACCACAGCCCAACCCGCATCCACCCCCAGCTCCACCTCCACAGAAAGGTAGAGAGCCAGACAGCAGGAGGGGCAGAGCCACACTGTCCTGCTGGAGATCAGGGACACGATCTGGAGCAGCATAGATCTCCTTTCTCAGCTGGTCCACACCGACTCCTCATCCTCCAACCACAAGCCCTTCCTCACCTATGTCAACCAGACCTTCACGGACATGGCGGAACCCCAGTACCAGGTGGTGAAGGACCAGATCACCAAGCTGCTTCACAACTCTCTGGACCCAGAGGAACCTGCTCCCACCCAGTCCAGGTCTGCTCCTCCACCACAGGTGATGTCCCTCCCATTCCAAGGCTTCCCACAGGCCCTCACCTACCAGGGCTACAGCTACCAGGAGGTCCAGCAGCACAGGCAGCAGCCCTTCCCAGTCCAGGCACAGAGTCATCGGATGACACCGTTGCCACTGGTTCCACTGATGCGACCGGTGCCACCCACGACACTGATGCCACCGACACCACCAACGCCAGTCCTCACCCAGCTAGAGACCAGACAGCCCCACTACACTGCTCCTTCCTCCACCCCACAGCCAAGTCCGGCCTCAGTACATCTGTCATCGGTACTGGGGCTGACACCCCATGGCATGAAGGAAGGAGCTCTCAACATCACGGGTCTGAGCCAGCTGTCCGAGAGCTTATTCAACACACTGTCACCTGTTGTCCTCTCAGGGCCAGGCACCCAAGTGGGGCTTCAGACCAGCACTCCAGCAGCACCCACCTCCACAGCACCTGGACCCTTCACCCCTGAGACTGGGCACACCTCCTAGTGACCAAGAGGAGTGCCAGAGACTGGCTGGCTGTCTACCTGTGGACTTTATTTGGACACTTGACTTGAGTCATTTTTCTTTTACAGCTTGTTGTTCAATAAAGTCTATCTTTGATTCAGACACTTGCTTCATTTCTTTTTTTTAATAAAGTCTTGGTGGAAACTTTTAGAAATGATTTAAGCCTTTGCATGCTTGTGGGATGGGTTAAGATAGCAGTGGGGTGGGCAAGGATACCTGTGGAATGAGCAGGGATACCTTTGGGATGGGTAATAGCTGTGGGATAGATAAACCTCCAGTGCAAGCATAGTGGGACTGTATGGTCCACCCTCCCAGGTGCCACACCTATGGCCCTTTATTATCAATAATAATGTAATAATTATCCACACATGTCAACACAAACACAACTCTTTATTAAATGCCCTGATCATTGTAGGGCCACCCAAATTTACATGGCCCAATCTCATCAGTGTGATGAGACAGGTGGAAGGAAGCATCCATTAATCATCTATTATCCTGTCTTGCCACTCCACTGCTCCAGCTGGGGAGTTGCACCAGTGTTTCAGGAGGTTGCACTGCTTCTTCCCTTCACGTGAGGCTCTATTGGGGCCTTGCACATCCTCAGTGTCGATCAGGTTTTGCCCTTGCCTCCATTCACCAGGCTCCATGTCCCCATTGCCTTGTTGGAGGTCCACGCGCCTGTTCTGCAAGACTGGGTAGCGGGTGCGCATGAGATTGTGCAGGATGCATCAAGCTTCCACGATCCTCCTCAGGGTCTCTGGGCGATGCTGCATGGTGGTGAAAAGTACCTGGAACCTGTTGGCCAGAATGCCAAAGGTGTTCTCCACCACCCACCTTGCCCTGGACAGCCTGTAGTTGAAGATCCTCTTTTCACGGGTGAGGAGTCTGGAAGTGTAGGGCTTCATGAGGTAGGTTCTGAGGGAGAAGGCGTCATCCCCCATGATGAAGTAGGGCACATCTTGCGTGTCGTTGGGCAGGGGGTCTGGATCTGGGAAGCCCATGATGAGGTTGCCTTCCAGCCCCTCCTTGAGGTCATTGGCGTTGTATACCTGGGCATCTGACCATTAGCCATTGCATGAAGCATCAATGTACATGAAGTTGTAGTCAGCATCGACCATGGCGAAGAGGACGATGCTGAAGAAGCCCTTGTAGTTGAAATAAGTGGACCCCGACTTGGTTGGAGCTTTGCAGGCCACGTGCTTGCCTTCTATGGCTCCAACGGTGTGTGGTAAGTTCCACCTCTGATACCACTGCTCTGCAACATCCTTCTTCAGTGGAGGGGCACTGGAGGAGCTCCTCCATGTATTCTTCGATGATGGCCTGTACCACTTCTCTGACCACAATGCTGATGGTGTTGTGTGGCACCCTCCAGCCGTACTGCATGCTCCTGTAGGTTGTTCCTGAGGCCAGGTGATGCAGAGTGAGTGCCACCTTGAGCCCAGGTTCCAGGCTGGGCCAGAAGTTAGTGCTCTGCTTGGTCAACCTGGGTGTCAGCCGCTGCAAAACTTCATCAAACATGGCTGGTGGCATCCTCATGAAGTTCTGGAATGCATGAATGTCTTCGTTCCTGAGTTCCACCATCAGCTTGTTGTACAGTCCGTACTCTGCTCTTCTCCTGATCCATCTTCGGACCCAGACGCTTCTTGGCCGCCTCTTTTTCTTCCCATAGTAGAGTTCACAGAGTCTGTAGATGGCTTCGCACTGTTGCAGAAGGATGGCGGTTGCCAAAAGGACTGTGTTACGATCCATGGTTGTAACATGACTGGATGCTGTGGAAAAGCTAGAGTCAGATGAATGCTGCAGGGGTCTCCACAGCTGGGCTGCTGGGCTGAAAGTGAGATCCAGATGAGTTGCTCCCCCTTTTTATTGGCAGTATAGGTTTTCCCCTAGGTGTCCCTTTGCATCCTCTAGGCATCCTCTAGACATCCTTCATATCTGAGATAGGTCCCCTCTGCAAATGTTTTTTCCATTTTAAATGCTTTGTTTCTGTGCTGCATCCGCTAGGTATCCGTTCTGCAACCGTTCTGCGTCCATTCCGCTTCCTCCCTGCATCCGAGCGGATGCGAGTTGTGCAGATGCACAGCGGATGCCTAGCGGATGCGTAACAGATGCAGAACAGATGACTAGTAGATGCCTAGCGGATGCAGAATGGATGCATTGGATACATTTTCCGCTCAAAAGTTTTGAGCAGTTCAAAACTTTCTGAGTGGATGAAACGTCAATAAATGGATGCTGGACAGATAGAGAGGAAGCAAAACAGAGGCAGTGAGTACATAATGGATACATTGCATTAACCAACGGATGGCAAGCTTTTTTGTCCATTTTACATCCTCTTTCCATCCGTTGGTGCAGTATGACAGGGGCTTTACATAGCATTGATTCCGAAAGAGGGTACAGATGCCAATCAAATAAAGAATTATAGACCAATATCCCTTTTAAATTCAGATTATAAATTTTTATGGCAGTGATAGCGGAAAGATGAAAGATGTATTTAGTAACAAAATCCATTCGGATCAAAATGGTTTTCTTCCCACAAGGCAGATTAGATATAATACAAGAATAATAATAGACATATTAGAATATTATGAAAAACATCCAGGAAGCCAAGTGGCCATCTTACTGGATGCGCAAAAGGCTTTTGACAACTTAAATTGGGACTTTATAAGGAAGCAGATTAACTTGATGGACTTTGGACTTGAAGGACTTTGTAAAAATGTTAAATGCAATTTATGCCACACAAAAAGCTAATGTATTATTAAATGGAGATATTACTAAATCATTAAAGACAATGAAGGGTGTCAGACAGGGATGCCCTCTTTCACCTCCGCTTTTCATAACAATTTTAGAAACTTTGTTGGATTAAAGGAACTCTAAATTAATAGTCAACAGTATAAATTACAGGCTTTTGCAGATGATATGGTTTTTGTTATGGAAGATCCAATAGACTCAGGACCAGCTTTACTCAATGAAATAAATTCAGTAAATTAGCAGGATTAAAAATTAATAAGGAAAAAACTAAAATGCTTGTTAAAAATTTAACAAATAATAAACAAAAAAAATGGAAGAAAAGATGGGACTACAAATTGTAAATAAGATCAAATATTTAGGCATATGGTTAAGAGCTAGAACATTAAACCTGTGGGAGGACAATTACACTAAATTACTGAAACAGATTGAAAAGGATTTGGAAAATTGGAACAAGATGCAAATTTCATTATTAGGCAGAATAGCACCAATCAAAATGAATGTTTTACCTAACATATTATATTTGTTTCAAACAATTCTGATACTATTGGATAAATATTTTTTTCAAAGAATTAGATAAAATTGTGATGAAATTTATTTGGGCAAGAAAAAAAACAAAAATAAAAAAAAATATTTACAAGATAACAAAAACAGAGGTGGATTTGGACTCCCTGTCTGGGAGATCTGTTATAATGTGGCAGCATTAGTATGGATAAAAGATTGGATCAATCTGAGGAACAATAGAATTTTAAAATTGGAGGGTCACGATTTACAGTTAGGTTGGCATGCATTTTTGTGGAACCTGAATAGCAAAAACAATCTACATTTTACTAGACATGTACTTCGAAAGTCTTTAATTAAAATTTGGGCTGATATTAGAAGAAATCATTATGCTAAAATTCCAACGATGGAGGCAATGTTCCACTTAAACATGATGGATATCAGTAAAAAACTTAAGTACCATCAAATATTAGATAAAGTGGGAAGAATTTAAATGATACAGGAACTAGAAGCACAAGGGATAATCATTGATAATTAGTCATATTTTCAAGTAAAATTGAGATATAATAAAGATGTAAAGGAATACGGAATTGAGGTAACAGATACGCATTTAGACAAAATACTTTCAAGTCCTGAGAAAAGGTTGATCCCTAAAGCCCCTGTCACACTGCACCAATGGATGGAAAGAGGATGTAAAATGGAGAAAAACACTTAGCATCTGTTGGTTAGCGTGATACATCCGTTCTGTACTCACTGCCTCCGTTTTTCATCCTCTCTATCCATTCAGCATCCGTTTATTGACATTTCATCCACTCAGAAAGTTTTGAACTGCTCAAAACTTTTGAGCGGAAAATGTATCCAATGCATCCATTCTGCATCCGCTAGGCTTCCGCTCTGCATCCGCTTCATCCGCTGTGCATTCACTGTGCATCCGCTGAGCATCCACTGTATCCATTCCGCATCTGCTTTGCTGAGGCCCCCCGGAAGCCCTGCGGATGTGCCATCTGCTTCCATCCGCTAGGCTTCCGTTCCGCATCCATTTTCCATCCGCTCTGCAAGCTTCCCCCGTCCGTTCCTTTCCGTGTTATCCACTCTGTTTATGCAAATTTTTGCCCCTTTTGAGAGCGGATAACAACGGATGGAACATTTTTCTCGTCCGCTGTGTCCTTTTTACAAACGTTTTGCATCCGTTGGGCAGTGTGACAGGTCCTTAAACTATATAATTATTTATTAGAACATGAAATGGCTAGAGAGAATTGTGAAAAGGCCTATGTTATCTTGGGAAAATTTTTTTGATTATAGTATAAATCTGGATGACTAGGAATAAATTTGGCAAAAAAATCTTGTATTACTAAATCAGTAGCACATAAGGAGAATCTATATAAAATGACATATAGATGACATCTGGCACCCTCTAGATTGGCCAAAATATTTCCAACAGTAAACCCATGCTGTTGAAAATGCAAAGGGAAATTTGGTACCTATTTTCATTTATGGTGGACTTGTCCTGAGATAAAATAAAATAAAAGCGTGGATAGAAGAAATCATAGAGTATGGGCTGGAGTGGAAACTGGAACTGTTCCTACTGGGAATGATCAAAGGGGATTATACCTCTAAAGTAAGATATCTGGCAATCCATTTATTAACAGCGGCACGGATTTCATTAGCACAATATTGGAAGAAACCAAATGTACCACCAATATATGTTGCTATTCAGAAAAATTATGAGTGTGCCCAATTGGAGAAGCTCATGCTCAAAATTAATAGGAAGGAGGATACAGATTACTACAGGATATGGAATAAATGATACAATTGGGTAGATTACAAGGGAAAAACATGTAAATGAACCAAGAAACAAATTATATTCAGCTGTCTATATGAAATGTATAAGAATAACAAAGTCTTAAATTCCTCTTTTCTCTTGCATTATTATCATTATATATTTACTATATCGTTGTATTCATTATTTAAATAATATGAATGTATTATTAATTAAATAATAGTTATTAGTAGAGTATTGTGAGTTATTTAAGGCCCTGTCACACTGCCCAACGGATGCAAAACGGACACAACAGACAAGCAAAATGTTCCATCCGTTGTTATCCGCTCTCAAAAGGGGCAAAAATTTGCATAACTGGAGCGGATAACACGGATGGGGGGAGGACGCAGGGCGGATGGAAAGTGGATGCGGAACGGAAGCCTAGCAGATGGAAGCGGATGGGAGCAGATTGCACATCCGCAGGGCTTCTGGGGGGCCTCAGCAAAGCAGGCGCGGAACGGATAGAGCGGATAGATGCAGAGCGGATGCACAGCGGATGAAGCGGATGCACAGCGGAAGCCTAGCGGATGCCTGGCATTAATTGCGCATGCGGGGAGGATGCATTGCATCAGTCCCACAGATATAACGGAAGCAGCTTGGAAGCAGGTCGCCATTCAGAGGAAAGACCTGCTTTCAGACACATTGACTGCCTTGCCTGTCCTGCCTGCATGTCTGCCTGCATGTCTGACGGCAAGCCTCGCTGCCAGCCTTGCTGCCAGCCTTGCTGCCAGCCTTGGTGCCTGCCAGCCTCCCTGCCAGCCAGCAACCCCACAACAATGCTGAAGCACAGCAAGCCTCAGCCATCTGCTGCCAGCCCTTGCAAGAGGGACAGGGCTACCATCCCGCCCCCTGGCCCTCACTCTGGTTCTGCTGGGGCTTCTGCAGCATGGGCTCACTCTTCTGGGGCTGGGGCTTCTGCTGCTTCTGCTTCTGGAGGAGCTGATGACAAGCACTCCAGCACCAGCCACCTCCACAGCACCTGGACCCTTCACCCCTGAGACTGAGCGACCAAGAGGAGTGCCAGAGACTCATTTTTGTCTCATAGCTTGTTGTTAATAAAGTCTATTTTTGATTCACACACTTGCTTCATTTCTTTTTTTTAAATAAAGTCTTGATGGAAACTTTTAGAAATGGTTTAAGCCTTTGCATGTTTGTGGGATGGGTTAAGATAGCTGTGGGATGGGTTAAGATAGCAGTGGGATGGGCAGGTCTACCTTTAGGATGGGTAATAGCTGTGGGATAGATAAAGCTCCAGTGCAAGCATAGTGGGACTCTATGGTCCATCCTCCCAGGTGCCACACCTATGGCCCTTTATTATCAATAACAATATAATCAATCATCCACACATGTCAACATAAACACAACTCTTTATTAAATTGCCCTGTTCGTTGTAGGGCCACTCAACATACATGGCACAATCTCATCCGTGTGATGAGACAGGCTGAAAGAAGCATCCATTAAGCATCTACCATCTTGTCTTGCCACTCCACCACTCCAGCTGGGGAGTTGCACCAGTGTTTCAGGAGGTTGCGCTGCTCCTTCCCTTCACGTGAGGCTCTGTTGGGGCCTTGCACATCCTCAGTGTCTATCAGGTTTTGCCCTTGCCTCCATTCCCCAGGCTCCATGTCCCCATTGCCTTGCTGGAGGTCCATGAGCCTGTTCTGCAAGACTGGGTAGCGGGTGCGCATGAGATTGTGCAGGATGCAGCAAGCTTCCATGATCCTCCTCACGGTCTCTGGGCGATGCTGCATGGTGGTGAGAAGTACCTGGAACCTGTTGGCCAGGATGCCAAAGGCATTCTCCACCACCCGCCTTGCCCTGGACAGCCTGTAGTTGAAGATCCTCTCTTCACGGGTGAGGTATTTGGAGGTGTAAGGCTTCATGAGGTAGGTTGTGAGGGAGAAGGCGTCATCCCCCACGATGAAGTAGGGCACATCTTGCGTGTCATTGGGCAGTGGTTCTGGATCTGGGAAGCCCACAATGAGGTTGCGTTCCAGCCCCTCTTTGAGGACACTGGCGTTGTATACCTGGGCATCTGAAGATGAGCCGTTGCCTGAAGCATCGATGTACATGAACTTGTAGTCAGCATCGACCATGGGGAAGAGGATGATGCTGAAGAAGCCCTTGTAGTTGTTATAAGTGGTCCCTGACTTGGCTGGAGCTTTGCAGGCCACGTGCTTGCCATCTATGGCTCCAACGGTGTGTGGTAAGTTCCACCTCTGATACCACTGCTCTGCAATTTTCTTCCATCCTTCTTCAGTGGAGGGGCACTGGAGGAGCTCCTCCTTGTATTCTTTGATGATGGCCTGCACCACTTCTCTGACCACAATGCTGATGGTGTTGTGTGGCACCCTCCAGCAGTACTGCATGCTCCTGTAGGTGGTCCCTGAGGCCAGGTGGCCAGAGTCAGTGCCACCTTGAATCCAGGGTCCAGGTTGGGCCGGAAGTTGGTGCTCTGCTTGGTCAACCTGGGTGTCAGGCGCTGCACAACTTCATCAAACATGGCTGGAGGCATCCTCATGAAGTTCTGGAACGTCCGAGTGTCTTCGCTCCTGAGCTCCACCATCAGCTTGTTGTACAGTCCTACAGACTGGTGAACCATCTTCGGACCCAGACTCTTTTTGGGTGGCTCCTTTTCTTCTCGCAGTAGTGTTCACAGAGCCTGCAGATGGCTTCGTACTGTTGCAGAACGATGGTGGCTGCTGAAAGGATTTTGTTACAATCCACGGTGGACATGACTGGATGCTATGGAAGAGGAAGAGGCAGATGAAGGCTGCAGAGGTCTGCACCGCTGGGCTGCTGTTCTGAAAGTGCGATGCAGGCGAGTTGCTCCCCCTTTTTATAGGCAGTATAGGTTTTCCACTAGGCATCCTCTAGGCATCCTCTAGGCATCCTGTAGACATCCTTAATATCTGAGATAGGTCCCCTCTGCGAATGTTTTTTCCATTTTAAACTCTTTGTTTCCATGCTGCATCCTCTAGGCATCCGTTCTGCATCCATTGTGCGTCCGTTCCGCTTCCTCCCTGCATCCGGGCGGATGCGCATTGCGCGGATGCGATATGCACGCTTAACGGATATAGCGGATGCGTAACGGATGCATTGTGGATGCATACCGGATGTAGAATGGACGAATTGGATACATTTTCCGTGCTAAAGTTTTAGGCAGCCCAAAACTTTTGGAGTGGATGAAACGTCCATAAACGGATGCTGGACGGATAGAGAGGAAGCAAAATGCAGGCAGTGAGTACAGAACGGATATATCGCGTTAACCAACGGATGGCAAGGTTTTTTGTCCGTTTTACATCCTCTTTGCATCCGTTGGTTCAGTGTGACATGGGCTTTAAAAGAACTTACATACACACACAATGACAATTTCACAAAGCAGCTACTTTCTAAAAATAGAGAAGCAGCTAAAATTTCCTAAATTTTATGTGACTATTTCCTATAACAAAAAATCCTAAAAAAAATTAACACGCTGTCTTTTTAAATCACGGGTCTTCAAACTTAACAGCTTTAAATCTTGTGGACCAACTCCCACAATGCCTCCTCCAATCATGTTAGCTCAGAAATTCTGAGAGCTGAAGTCCTTTTAAATCATGAAAAAAGCCACTTACTCAATTGAAGAAAGTAGTTAGGTAGAATCAGATACTTGGTGATGAGCTGGACGCAGAGACAGGCAGAACAAGCAAGCAGGAGGCAGGTCAGCAGCAGCCGTTTGGGAATCTGGAGAAGAAGTCTGAACAAGTAGGTGCTGAGGGAGGTGCGATATTTTATGCGGGCTAGGCCGAGGCCTATGGGCCCTGGCTGGCCAGCAAGGAGTCCCAGGGGCATTTTGAAGCCTGGTGGTGGGGGCAGCTGGTGCAATGGGTAGTGGCTGCCTCACAAGGGACCCACAGTGGCTTGGGGTGTATGCCAGGCAGTGGCCTGTAGGACCTAGCTGTCAGAAGGTTTTGGAAGCCTGGGGGTGAGGCTGGGTGGTGGGAAGGAGCAGCCCCAGGTTTCAGAAACCTGGGGCCAGGCAGTGGGGGCTAGTGAGTCAGTGCTTACCTGATCCTGCAGGCAGGAGGAGAAAGGTCCAATGAAATCACCACAGAAGAGTAGACTCAAGTCAGCTTAGGCAGGCAAGCCACAGAGGCAGACTAGTTTGTGCAAGCGATTGGGCCACCTGGTGAAGCATTTTTATAGGGATGGGATTGGGGTAGGCAGAGCAAGTGGTGAGCATACATGCAAGGCAAGTGAACGGTGAGAGAATGGCCGGGCAAGGGCAAGCAAGAGAATCATGACCATCAGGTGACTGGGCACCCGGGCAACCGGTTCAGGGGCATGGCCAGCCAGAAGTCACTACTGGTTCGGTGACCCATGCTAAATTCTTGCTACCTACCGGTTCTCCTGAACTGGTGCAAACTGGCTGAATACCACCTCTGATCAGAACCTGCTGAATACCATCATGTTTGCTTGCACAGTTTAGGCAAAACTATTTAGTCTATGTTTACTCACATGTTGTGATCATCTTCATTTTAGCCACTGTCTATCCATTGCAGGATAAAGGCCTCTTCTGCATGTTTCCAACCAATATGGTCCTGGGCTTTCTTTTGACAATTGGGCTCATAATACTTGCCAATATCATCAATCCACCTTATTTTAGATCTCTTTCATAGACAATATTTATCATGTGAGATTCATTCTATGACTGCCTTGGTCCACCTGTCATCAGTTCTTCATGCTATGTAACCAGCTCTCAGCTGCCTCTGAACCCCTGATCAATTCTCACACAAAGTAGACAGTACTCACATTCTGATGCAGCCACATCTCAGCTTTAGTACAAGGAAAATAACGCTTCTCGGCATTTTAAATATCCTCTCCCGTAATCCAGCCCTGAGTTGACCAACATCTGTTTGGAATAGTTAATTACCACATCTGTCTAACATCCACCCACCAACCTGCTTCCTCCATCCTATCCCCTGTACTACACTATCCTATGCTTTCCTACACTATCCTATGCAAACCCTCCTATTCTACCCCTCAGTTCTATATCTCTGTGCTCCCTCGCACCTTCCTCCCTCACGCCTTCTAAATCAAGTAACCTTCTTAGCCAACATCACTTGCAATCCACATACAGTCCGTTCACCTTGTCCAGGGAACTCCACCATTTCCCATCAGCTGTTTATCAGCAGCCCTGCTGTTGTGTGGTCCGTAGCCGCCCTGCCACTCTCAGCAGCCCACCAGTGAGGCTTCACATCAAGCATTGCCATATTGTTAGGTATGTGGATTCCAATCCCAAGCTGGCGGCACCCCCTCACACAACCTTCCAATGTCTCTGGAATGGGTCGAGTATCACCTGGAGCCTGACATGCAGCCCCCTCAACCATGGATCCATCTTGTTAGGGATAACATTGTTTACCCTAACTGGTTTAGGTAAAATAATAACTATGAATCATAGTTGTGTATGTTAAAGTGTCTGCAGCTTTAACTGTGGGATAGTAATTAAGGGAGTGGTTATGAAAACACTTTAAAAGTAGCAAGACTACAGCTTGCTCTCTCTGGCTTTGATGATCTCTGATTACTGCTTGGAATCAAGACTGCATTGCTCGAACAGGAGAGAGAACAAAGGACTGATTTGTAAGTGAACTGACATAGGATATTCTACATGGACTTTGCTAACTGAATATCCCTGAATGGACTGACTACTTGATACATGACTATTGGACTGTTATTTTGACTATGCTATGAACTTATAATGGAATAAACTATATTCTTGATAGCACAAGCATATCTGTTATTTTTACTGTATGTTAATAAACATACAAGCTTAGCTCACTCATTTATCTGTGTGCCTATCTGACTAACGCTGCACATTCTGTTTAGCTTGTCTCCCTAACCCTGGTTGGGGAACCCAGGCTTAACACATCTGAAAGACAAAATAGAGCAGAATGATATACACATCTATACATTCCTCATTCCCAGAAGCCTTAAAAGGATACGTTTTGTGGAATCATCATTGTGACCACGGAGCTGCCTTATGGTCTTGATCCATCCAGGATGGATCAATGGGATACCCTTCCATTTAACCTTCCTATGACGCATATCAAGGGTACTTTCTACTTCATAATGGTCATCCCGTACAGGCCCTGGGATGTCTTCTGCTGGACCCATTCCCAGAGCTGGCTTTAGCAAGCTACTCTGGAATACCAGGTTTACCCATTTAAACCATGTGGGTAGTCTTAATTGAATGGTTACTGGTTTGATCACCCACATTATAGGGAAAGGTCCAATGTATTTAGGGTCCAGTTTCTTACAGTGCAACTCTATGTTTAAATACTTAGTGGATAGATGTACATCATCCCCTATGTTGAACAGTGTATGATCTGCTCGTTTTTTATCAGCCTATTTTTTGTACACTTTGTCTGCTTCGTTCAATGCCAAATGTACACCCTTCCATGTACATTATATGCTCATAGCCCATGTGGAGGTCGTGGTAGGATCCCTGGGGTATTTGGGACCATTCTGGGATGGGCATAAAGTCTAGTCCATTTACCACTTGGAAGGGGGTATGTCCTGTGCTATTATGCACTGTATTATTGTAGGCCACTTCAGCAAATGGTAAAAGTTCTGTCCAGTCTGCTTGCTGATACATTAGGTAACAATGTAAAGCCCATGTCACACTGCAGCAATGGATGGAAAGAGGATGGAATACGGAGAGAAACACTTGCCATCCATTGGTTAACGCAATGAATCCGTTCTGTACTCACTGCGTCCGTTTTTCTTCCTCTCTATCTGTCCAGCATCCATCGACTGAGGTTCCATCCGCTCAAAAAGTTTTGAGCTGCTCAAAACTTTTTGAGTGGAAAATGTATCCAATGTGTCCATTCTGCATCCGCAATGCATACAGGGCACATCCGTTCTGCATCCGTCGTCATCCGTTATGCGTCCGCTACATCCGCTGGGCATCCGCTGCGCATCCGCGCAACTCAAATCTGCTCCAGCAGAAAGCGGACACAGGGAGGAAGCGAAACGGACGCAGACCGGATGCGCAGCATTAATAGTACGGACGGAGAAAGGATGAAAGTGGATGCAGCTCGCATACAAAGCATTTAAAATGGAAAAAACGTTCACAGAGGGGATCTATCTTGGATATTAAGGATGTCTAGAGGATGCCTAGAGGATGCAAAAGGACACATAGTGGAAAACCTATATTTCCTATAAAAAGGGGGAGCAACTCACCTGGATCTCACTTTCAGTCCAGCAGCCCTGCTGTGCAGACCTCTGCAGCCTTCATCTGGCTCTTGCTCTTCCACAGCATCCATTGATGTCCACCATGGATCGTAACACAGTCCTTTTGGTAGCCACCATCATTCTGCAACAGTGCGAAGCCATCTACAGGCTCTTTCAACTGTTCTACGGGAAGAAAAGGAGGTGGCCAAGAAGCATCTGGGTCCGAAGATGGATCGGGAGAAAAGCAGAGTACGGACTGTACAACAAGCTGATGGTGGAGCTGAGGAACGAAGACCCTCGTGCATTCCAGAAATTAATGAGGATGCTCCAGCCATGTTTGACGAAGTTGTGGAGCGGCTGACACCCAGGTTGACCAAGCAAAGCACCAACTTCTGGCCCAACCTGGACCCTGGGCTCAAGGTGGCACTGACTCTGCGCCACCTGGCCTCAGGGACCACCTACACGAGTATGCAGTATGGCTGGAGGGTGCCACACAACACCATTAGCATTGTGGTCAGAGAAGTGGTGCAGGCCATCATGCAAGAATACCTGGAGGAGCTCCTCCAGTGCCCCTCCACTGAAGAAGGCTGGAAGAAAGTTGCAGAGCAGTGGTATCAGAAGTGGAAATTCCCCCACACCATTGGAGCCATCGATGGCAAGCACGTGGCCTGCAAAGCTCCAGCCAAGTCAGGGTCCACTTACTTCAACTACAAGGGCTTCTTCAGCTTCATCCTCTTCACCATGGTCGATGCTGACTACAAGTTCATGTACATCGATGCTTCAGGCAACGGCTCATGTTCAGATGCCCAGGTATACAACGCCAGTGTCCTCAAGGAGGGGCTGGAAGGAAAACTCATCATGGGCTTCCCAGATCCAGACCGCCTGCCCAACGACATGCAAGATGTGCCCTACTTCATCATGGGGGATGATGCCTTCTCCCTCAAAACCTACCTCATGAAGCCCTACACTTCCATTCTCCTCACCTGTGAAGAGAGGATCTTCAACTACAGGCTGTCCAGTGCAAGGAGGATGGTGGAGAACGCCTTTGCCATCCTGGCCAACAGGTTCCAGGTACTTCTCACCACCATGCAGCATCACCCAGAGACCGTGAGGAGGATCGTGGAAGCTTGCTGCATCCTGCACAATCTCATGCGCACCCGCTACCCAGTCTTGCAGAACAGGCACGTGGACCTCCAACAAGGCAATGGGGACTTGGAGCCTGGGGAATGGAGGCAAGGGCGAAACCTGATAGACACTGAGGATGTGCAAGGCCCCAACAGAGCCTCACATGAAGGGAAGAAGCAGCATAACCTCCTGAAACACTGATGCAACTCCCCAGCTGGAGCAGAGGAGTGGCAAGACAGGATGATAGATGATTAATGGATGCTTCCTTCAGCCTGTCCCAGCCTGATGAGATTGGGCCATGTATGTTGGGTGGGCCTACAATGAACAGGGCATTTAATAAAGAGTTGTGTTTATGTTCAAATGTGTGGATCAATGCTTACATTGTTACTGATAATGAAGGGCCATATGTGTGGCACCTGGGAGGGTGGACCATACAGTCCCACTATGCTTGCACTGGAGGTTTATCTATTCCACAGCTATCTTAACCAATCCCAAAGGTATCCCTGGCCATCCCACAGCTATTACCCATCCCAAAGGTATCCCTGGCCATCCCACAGCTATTACCCATCCCAAAGGTATCCCTGGTCATCCCACAGCTATTACCCATCCCAAAGGTATCCCTGCCAATCCCACAGCTATTACCCATCCCACAAGCATGCAAAAGCTTAAACCATTTCTAAAAGTTTCCACCAAGACTTTATTGGAAAAAAAAATGAAGCAAGTGTGTAAAGCAAAGATAATCTTTATTAATAACAAGCTGTAAAAGCAAAATGACCCAAGTCAAGTGTCCAAATAAAGTTAACAGGTAGCCACCCAGTCTCTGGCACTCCTCTTGGTCACTCGGAGGTGTGCCCTGTCTCAGAGGTGAAGGGTCCAGGTACTGTTGAGGTGGCTGGCGCTGGAGTGCTCGTCCGAAGCGCCACTGGGGTGCCTGGCCCCGAGAGGACAACAGGGGACGGTGTGTTGAGGAAGCTCTCAGACAGCTGGCTCAGCCCCGCGATGTTGAGAGCCCCTTCCTCCATGACATGGGGCGTCGGCCCCAGTATCGATGACAGATGTACTGAGGCCGGGCTTGGCTGTGGGGTGGAGGAAGGAGCAGTGTAGTGGGGCTGTCTGGTCTGCAGCTGGGTGAGGGCTGGCATCGGTGGCATCGGTGGCAGCAGTGGCATCGGTGGCATCGGTGGCATCAGTGAAACCGGTGGCAACGGTGGCGTCCGATGAACCTGTGCCTGGACTGGGAAGGGCTGCTGCCTGTGCTGCTGGACCTCCTGGTAGCCGTAGCCCTGGTAGGTGAGGGCTTGTGGAAAGCCTTGGAATGGGAGTGACATCACCTGGGGTGGAGGAACAGACCTGGACTGGGTGGGAGCAGGTTCATCTGGATTTGGAGGGTTGTGAAGCAGATCGGTAATCCTGTCCTTCACCACCTGGTACTGGGCTTCCGCCATGTCCATGAGGGTCTGGTTGATATAGGTGAGGAAGGGCTTGCAGTTGGAGGATGAGGAGCTGGTGTGTACCAGCTGAGAGAGGAGATCTACGCTGCTCCTGTTGGTGTCTCTTATCTCCAGCAGGACAGTTTGGCTCTGCTCCTCCTGTCTGGCTCTCTGCCTTTCTGTGGAGGTGGAGCTGGGGGTGGATGCAGGTAGGGCTGTGGTGGAAGTGCCGTCTCCTTTCTCCCACTGTGTCAGCGGTCCTCTACATGCTCCACCACGGTTAGTACAGCTGTCGGGGGGGTTCTCCATCGTGGCACATTCCACAGACACCTGCCTGGAGATAGGAGCAGACTCTCTGCCGGAGAGTTCTGGCTCTCAGCAGGCTGCCTGAGAGAGAGGGTTGTGAGAGGGGCTGCTCCTTGGTTGCGGATCTCACCCTCCAGGAAGTTGCACCTGGCCATGACGCAGTTCTCTCTGTCCGTCAGCTTGACCGCGGCCTGGCCAGATTTCTTGAGGTGCAGCTTCCCGTACCAGGTGTGCATGTGCTTCCACCAGCCAAGGAGGACCTGCGAAGTGTAGCCCAGGCTCTCTGCCTTCTCTCTCCAAGCAGCCAGCTTCCTTTTGGTGTCCCTATAGAGCCTGTGTCCCTTCCGCCATAGATACTCATTCTCTCTCAGCCACTCCAGCACCTCATCCTCATGTTCCTCCTTGATGTTGTATTGCCTCCTGTCCCGTTCTCGCATCTGCCTCTTCCTCCCTTTGGCAGGACAACATGGGCCCTCATCAGAGGGGCTTCCAGGTTGTAGGGGCTGCTCCTCCACACCACCAGCAGCAGCAAAAGCAGGACCAGCAGGAACAGCACCAGCAGCAGCACCAGCAGGACCAGGATCATCAGCAGCAGAGTAAGCACCAGCAGCGCCAGCAGTGCCAGCAGCACCAGCAGGACCAGGAGCACCAGCAGGACCAGGAGCACCAGCAGGACCAGGAGCACCAGCAGGACAAGGAGCACCAGCAGGACCAGCAGGATGAGGAGCAGCACCAGCAGAGTAAGCACCAGCAGAAGCACCAGCACCAGGAGCAGCACCAGCAGAGTAAGCACCACCAGAAGCACAACCAGAAGCAGCTTCAGCAGAGTAAGCACCAGCAGAAGCACCACCGTGAGAAGCAGCATCAGCAGAGTAAGCATCAGCAGAAGCACCACCGACAGAAGCATCATCATCAGCTCCTCCAGAAGCAGAAGCAGCAGAAGCCCCAGCCCCAGAAGAGGGAGCCCGTGCTGCAGAAGCCCCAGCAGAAGCAGAGTGAGGGCCAGGGGGTGGGAGGGTGGCCCTGTCCTTCTTGCCAGGGCTGGCAGCAGATGGCTGAGGCTTTCTCTTCTTCCCCATGGTTGTGGGGTTGCTGGCTGGCAGGCAGGCAGGCCGGCAGGCAGGCTGGCAGGCAGGTAGGCAGGCTGGCAGGCTGGCAGGCTGGCAGGCTGGCAGGCTGGCAGGC